>JAWNLJ010000276.1:3175000-4375000 GCA_035042365.1 Drosophila dives | reverse complement strand
TGCGTGGTCCGAACCTTAACCCCTTGCCCTGTTTTTGCATTGGACATTCGCTGGACCGCCTGTGATTTATGGTCACGACGCGCGCTGCTTTGACATCGGCCGACATTTGACAAAAGCTTCGAGAGTAGCCTGAAACACCCAAACCACAGCATCTCCAACCCAACCCCACTCCCCCATCCTATACTTTGTGCTAACTACTGTGGATGCTTGGGTTTGCTTGGGTGCTCGGTTTGCCGGGTTGCCTGGTTGCTCTCCTGTTGGGCAACCCGCTTGGCTTGCTTGTTTAGCAGGTTGCAGATAATTCATCGCTGACATTGCGTACCAATTTAAGGGTTGACTGATTCACCCAGCCGGCTGGGCATGCCGGGCACTCAGTCGAGCAGACAGTTTGGCAGCACTGAAGCGTCTATTCGCCTCTCTAACTAGGTGCGGCGTCTGGTCTTTTGGCCCTGACAGTGGCTGTGACAGTGGCAGTGGCAGTGGCTGTGGCAGTGGCTGTGGCAGTGGCAAGTTTAGCCACGGCTTGTGGCCGGTGGCTCAGTAAAAAAAAGGTCAGCCAGCAAGTTGCGTTAGCGAATATCACATGTGAAAATTGTGACAAAGACGAAAGGTGGCAAAAACTTCTTGTAACCCTCTCTCTCTCTCTCGCTCTCTCTCTCTCTCTGCCTTGCTCTCTCTCTTTCCCTTGGCTTGTTAATTAGACATGTGAGTTGGGAACTTTTGGGCTCTACTCCTTTTGGGTTTGCTGGAGTGACCAACTTTTTAAACACATATTAATGGGGGATTGTCTCTCCCTCTCTCTCTCTCTCCATCACTCACTCTATCTTTCCCGCTCTCTCTCATATGGGCTGCTCTTAATTGCAGCAATTGAAATTAAGTGTTGCCCTTTTTGTTGTCTCTGCAGAGTTTTTCGCTCTTAAAAGTGAGCTTTGATACATTTTAAGGCTTTATTAGTTGGGGCACAAACGTTTATTACCTCATTTCGGGCTGCAGCACATATTGTTTGGCCAGATTGGGACAACTGACCTTCTCGAATAGTTTCGAGAGCAGTAATAGATTTGAATAGTTAACAGCCAGCTGTTTCTGCCGCACCTCCCCGGTAAGTACTCTAAAACTTTGTCAATTCTGCAAGTGAGTTTATTCCAGCATCAGCATAATGCCATTTGGGAACTGCAGCCATTTCCTGGATGAAACCAACCAAGAAGGAGCTGTTAATGTGGAAACTCTGAGTAAGCCAAAAGGTAGCCAACCACCTGATGGCCCATTGAGTAGAATGCCAAACACTTAGAGCCCGTAATTTAATACCAAACAACATTGAGGCCATCTCTAGTCTCCACTCTCCAATCTCCACTTGCCACTTGCCACTATTCCCAACACTAAGTCCGAGCTAAGCATTATATTAGTTTATTCAACTGCCATCATTATATGCAGGAAACAAAGTTTTAAGAGTAGGAAATAAAAGATAGAAATTGTAGCAGTTTCTTTCATTCGAACAATGCAAAAGTCAAATGCGTTTTGACAGCTTCACTTGGCAAACATCCCCAAGACGCAGACTTCTAATGTGGGTGTCTGGTCTGTGCGGGGAGGGGGGAGGGACATTAAAGATTGACACGTGACCGTGTAATGATTTCCAGTTTAACATTGTCACATGCGTTGCTTGCAACCCCCCCCCTCCTACGTCCTTCCAGCACTGTCCTGTTGTATGTGTGATATAAGCGAGATTCTCATGAGATGAGAACCATTCAGTTGGTCTTCGGTCAGTGGATGTCCTATGTCCTGAACCCGTTTTACTTTCTGCCTGTTATTCTTTCTATTCTATTCTGTTTTCTTATATTTTTTTTTGGTTTTGGCAAAACGTGCAAAGCTGCCGTTGATCCCAGTTCCTTGCTTGGTTTTCCTTGCCTTGTTCCTGCTCCATATTCTGGGGCATTTGTTATGTGGCTCGGATTACGCGCTTCACTTAAGTGTGCTCAGTTGCTTCCGTTTCCTTTTGTCTCTACTCGAAGATGGGGCTGAAGTCTGAACCCTGGAGGGGTGCGATATGGGGTTCGGTGTTGTGCATTGTTGGGTTTTACTTCGGTGCGTGTGGATTACAGCATTCATAGTGGCTGCCAGCATCAGGAATGTCTTCATTAATGACAGGTTTCATATGTAGTCCTCCAGCAGAAAAAAGTAGCTGAAAGCTTGCAGCGACAAAATCGATGACAATTGTGTCCTTATTAATCAAATAAATAGTAATATTATAAGCCAATTATTTACATATATTTTTGATCAGCTTTTATATGTGTATATAATTAAATTAAATATATATATTATATAAATAAATATTAATTATTGTTAACCTGGCATTGTTATTATTATCTAATGCACAAATTATTTAAAATATCCTGTTTATTCTAAGTTTTTAAATTAAAATCAATATTTTAAATTATTAATATATATTATTAAAATTATTATATTATATTATTATTATATTATATCGCATAAGAAAATATTTACCATATTTTCTTGTTTAGAAAAGTTTTATTTTCGCTTTTGTACTGTCTAGTTTTCAAATTAAAAGCAATTAATTTTATTATTATTACATTTTATTAATATTTTTAATAACTCGCAACATATTTATATTTGCCATTTATTCTTTTTTTTTACAAAAGTTTAATTTTTGCTTTTGTACTGTCTAGTTTTCAAATTAAAAGCAATTATTTTTATTATTATTACATTTTATTAATTATTTTTAATATCTCGCAAAAGATTTGTATTTGCCATTTTTTCTTTTCTTTTACAAAAGCTTAATTTTCGCGTTTGTATTATATATTTTCCAAAATAAAAGGAATTATTTTTAATTTTATTACATTTTATTAATATTTTTAATATCTCGCAAAACATTTGTATTTGCCATAATTTCTTTTTTTTACAAAAGTTTAATTTTCGCTTTTGTGCTAGCAGACAGGCAATTCATAGTTAAAATACGGATATCCCGTGCAGATTGTCTACCCTCACAATTTGGTTGCCAGCCGTCAAATCCCCAAACGCATGCCACTCTCTAATCATTGACGTCAGGATGCCACACGCCTCGTTAATGCTCCGTTGGCCAGATTCAGCAAGCGATCGAAATGCTTAACGAGGCCAACAAACCCAGTTAACGTTCGACGTTTGCCTGGACATGTGCGGCTCATTAAAATGTTGCCGGACGAGGAATACAAAAAAAAAAAGGGAAAAAATTGTGCGAGGCTGGTGAATTGACCGGGTCGCATATGCAGGCAACAGGCCTGTTATTGAGCTTTCCACAACACATGCAACATGCAGGAATTAGGTGGTGGTTGCTTGCAGCGTCAATTTTCGGCAGTGAAAGAAAACTAATTTCAGCGCAAATTAGTTTCGCACCTCACAGCGAACTGACAAAGCAATTCAATGGACATGGAATGCCATTGTGTGTATATGTGTGTGTGTGTGTGTGTGCACTTAATAACCTGATCGAATCGCCAACACACAAAAACCCATTGAAATGCCAAAATCAACAAGGCAACGTCAGCTCTCAGTACGGTTGCAAAAGAGCAAAATCAGTGAATCACAATAATGCCTCAATTTCCGCAGGGGCAGATTCAACAACGCTGCCCCCAAACAGCGGCAACCCGTTCAATGATGTGGGCGTGCTGCGACTGGTTGGGGGGGGGGGGGGCATGTGGCAAGGAGGTGAAGGTCTTAACGGTCAGAACGTCGCGACGTAATGAAATCCCATTCAATTAAACATAACACCGGCGGGTGGAGGAGTCCAAAAAGCCAGCATCAGGCAAGAGCCAGAAGCACACTGAACTTGTCCGGCTTGACTGACCAGCTCGGGGGCTGACTTCAAGCGCAGGGCAACAACACACTCACACACACACCCCGTTTCATGTGTGTTGTTGCGTGCATTTCTTACATTTCTCTCCAAGCCATGAAGCATTTAAGGGAAATGAACGATGCGATTGCCACCAGACACAAAATGACTTTTTATACTCGCAACTTCACTTTCGATGTGTGCAACGTGCCACTTGCAGCACCTGCAAACTGGAGTCACACACACACACACAAAAAAAAAGAATTTCGAGTTGGCAATCAAATTTGTTGGCAAAGTCAATTTCATTGGCTGAGTGAAGGCAGTTAGCAGTTTGGAATTGTCATTTTGTCATTTTGTCACTTTGTCACTTTGTCTGTTTCAATTGACAATCTTAACTTGCCGAATGAGTTTGGCTTTTTTGTGTGTCAGTGTTGCAGTTGTGTAGAAAGTTATTGATTAATTGGATTTAGTTGCGAGACTCAACACATTGTTTTTTTTATAAGTCTGATTGTTTTAATTAATTAAGACTACAATTATTAATTAAAATTTACACAAACTAAGCCTATAAGTTCGCTAGAAAAATGGAATATAAATATGTTAAATTTAATTTAAAAAATGTATTAATTATTATTAATTTAAATTACCACCAACTTATCCTATAAGTTCGCTAGAAAAATGGAATATAAATATGTTAAATTTAATTTAAACAATGTATTAATTATTATTAATTTAAATTAACAACAACTTATCCTATAAGTTCGCTAGAAAAATGGAATATAAATATGTTAAATTTAATTTAAAAAATGTAATTAATTTTAGATAATAATTGCATAGAAATTGCTTAGTTCAATTAATCACCCAGCCTTAATTGAACATTTATCTATATTATTCACATATTTTCCAATTAATTTGATAAATTATAATTATATTTAAATACAATTATAATGACATTAGATTTGCGCTAAATAAATCAATATGATAAGTATTTTATTATTTATTATAAATAAATAGCACTAATTATGTTTTATGTATTTTAATTAAAATTTATATTTTAAAGTGTCAACTTTTGAAATTGTTGTTAGATGTTTTGTATTCGCATAAACAATTTAAATTGGCTGCAAAGCGTTTTAAATTAACAACGAAGCCAAACTGAAATTGCCTTCTTCAAAAAGTGTCATTGTTATTTTTGTTGTATTTTTGTTGTTGTTGTGCAGCTTCTGAGAAATGTAGCTAATGGTGTGAAAGCAGGAGAGATAGCCCCTTGCCGCAACTGCCACGCAGTGGCAACAAAATATTGTTTGTCGCGTTTATTCTCATGATATTCTCAGTCTTTGGGCCAGCTGGGCGTTAAAGTATGCAAAATTTCGCTTGGAACGTCGTCTTGCGCGAAAAACTCATAAATATTAAAATGGGAAATTTTACGTTTTATTAATTTAACGGTGGCAAAGTAGCTCCAACGGTAGTTTGGCAGCTCCGATCTGCAGCTCTAGGTGCAAATTATGCAGAACAATGTCACAAAATGGCATTGCCTCTGGCCAAAACTGTACTGACGTATTTTCGAGCCGGCCAATGGGCTACAAGAGTGGGGGTTGGGAATGGTCGCAGACTGCTTGGATGTTGCTTAGTTTTTGGCCAAGGATTTGCATAAATTTGCATTTGGCTGCCTTAATTGAAAACCAGTCCCGTTTCGACAAGTGACATTTTAAAGAGACGCATAAATTATATTTGTACTCGCAGACAGCGCAAAAAAAAAGAAATCTTTTTCTCTTTGGCTCCCCCTCAGATGTTTTAAGATTTACTTGACGCCTGAATGCAACAACAATCATTGGCAAATCTGTTGCCTCAGCAAATCTCTGCACAAGTGGCAAGTGTGAGACAGAAATCATATAGTAGCAAATCTATAAATATATCGTAGCCATCGGCTGGGAAACTGAACAACTGACACTTTGAATTTGCACAAACCCATCGTTCCATGGGACATTTAACTTGAGGCTGTCCCAACACTAATGAGCTGCTGTTGCGATCCTTCCACTATGCTACTCTCAGCATATAATTTTTGCCTCTGAGAAATTGCAGTTTTCACACGTGCTTCCCATTAAATGAAACGATTACAACGCGATTTCAACTTATAAGTGAAATTTATTTGCAACGTACTCTGCCAACATCGAAATATATACATATATATATATATATATATATAGTGTGTTCATGATTTTATGATTTAAGTCGACGGCGATGCATCGGTGACTGAAACTGGTAATGGCAATGGGAATAGCAATTGGGGCTCCGGTTTGGAGTTTATGTTATTTGTGGGGCGGCTGTTGGAGTCACTCTTCCAGTTGCTGCCGGCAGGATGCCTGCGGCCTGCTGGTACTTTTCACATAAAGAACTTTGACATAAATTATGGATACTAATGAGCTCTGTTTGTGCACATAAAGCATTTCATTTTCAGCTAGTTAACAGAGAGACAGGGCTCGGGCTGCTCTCGGGGCGTCATCGTCTGTGATTTCTATGAATTTAGCATCGCAACGATTTAAATAAGAAATTTTCAGAGTATTTTTATTGAACTTGAACACACCCAAATACACTAAAAAAAATAATAGCCTTAAGCTTGTTAAATCATCATATGAAAAAGCTAAAAGCCTTCTCACAATATTTAGAAAAATAATATTAAATATTCAAGTTAGAAGAATAGACTAGATTTTTTGTTAGTAAAATAAAATTTTTAAATAATTCCAAGACATATTTTATGTTTTGCCTAACAGAAAATTTGTGTATTTTTTTGATATTTCCGTAAGTGGTATTTTAAACTTAAATAGTCACTTTAACATAATTCTAATAATTTCATAATAAAATTCATTTTAGTATATTTACCTCACAATTATTCAAATTAAATTGAAAATTTTTAAATGGTCCTCGTCTTCTATTTAACGTCGTCGCTTATTAATAACACATGTAACGAGTGGGCTAATTAGCAAGAAACTGGCGAACAACAATCGAGGGGACCTGGCCAAATAGTTCAATGTGAGAATTAAGTTAAAGTCGAGCAGTGGACAATGGGACAACCCTATTCGATTGGGTTAACGCATGGAAAGCCATATTAATTATGCATTTATGTCGTTGCAATATGTTGGCACACACACGCACACACACACGCATACACACAAAAGCACACACATTTGTGGAGTGGCTGGCCAACGACAATGGGCAGCAGCAAAGACAATGGCCAAAAGTCAGATGGACCTGTCGTCCTGTTTAGAACATTTGACCGCAAACAATAAATGCCGGCAACTAAATGCACTTTGGGGGGCACATAAGTATGCGTGTGTGTGTGTGGGTGTTTCTGTATTGAACGCAAATTAAGCACGACTGGAGAACGCACACAAAATGGATGCCAGACTTGTTCCCGTTCTCATTCTCATACTCAGACTCGATCTCATTGTCGTAGCCCGGGCAAAATGTGTCGTGAGTGATGTTGTTTCAATTGCTGATTTAATGCTGCCCCCCCACCCGACTTAGGGGCTTACCAAAGCGATGGCCGCCAAGACGCAAGTAACGCAGTGGAAGTGGTTGTGGGGAGGGGGGGAAGAGGCACTTGCCTGCACTGTTGGCAAGACAAGCAACATGCATCTTCTTGACAATGCGACAAACGATGACGACGACGACAAGCAACACAGCCCGATCCCTGATGCTCCACTCGTGTTCCCTCTCCCTCTCCCCCTCTCCGCTTCCACAACAAACAAACAAACAGGCAAGCCAAGCGACATATATCAACAAGCCCCCCAGCAGCCCATCGTATATCAGAGCATTTGCTCGTCTGTCATTGTTGACTGCACTCGATGTGCAGCAGACTCAACGCACAGTGGAACAGCTGCGATTTGTAACTGATGTATTTTTAATGGCTAAAATTTAATAGTATAAAAAAGATATATTTTCTTAAATGCTTAATTAGTTGAATGTTGTAAAAAAAGCAACAAATGTATTTAAAAAAATACGTAAATTTATTTATTTATTGATTATAATTTGTTTTTCATTTTGAATAAATTAATTTAAGTTAAGCGCTAAACTTTTGGAATTCAACAACAGAGCTGTTCAAATATATTTTCAGACGATAGCAAATTACTTTAAAATTTACATCTATATATCCCCTGAGTCAGAGGGACATCGAGAATTACGTGATAATTATATAAAGGCACCCAATAAATTTCATTAGAGATTGCTTATTTTCTGTCATACTAAATTTATTGGGATTTTCTTTTATCCCAAATATATCTAAGATCTGCCTCTCAAGTAAGTTTCTGGTAGAAAGGAAGTTGCCAAAATCAACATTTTTATCTGCACTTTTAAGTAGCAGTTTTTGACGATATCGCATCAAATTTCGCTTCATTTGTGCAATATGGTTCCACTGTGCGTGGGTCAAATCTTTAAGCAAGCGAAAATTCAACGAGGGCGACACTGATGCCGGAAAGGGTTAACCTGATGTTTATGTTTTAGTTGTTGTTGCTGATGTTGTAGTTATTGTTGTTGTTGTTGTTGTTGTTAGTGTTGTAGTTACTGCTGCTGCTGCTGATGCTGCTGCTTGCTGCCTGTCTTTTGTTTAAAGATGATTAATAGCCAATGTCGCTGGCTGCAATGCTCAATGCATTATCATCATTATCATCAGTGCAGCAGCATCATCATTATCATTATTATCATCGTCACCATTCTCTCATTATGTAGTTTTGGCCAAATTACTTAGCGTTCACTAAAAACTGCCATCGTTCCCCTTACTCCGCTCTCAGAGAAAAGTGTTAGTTGTTGAGTTGGGGGTCTTAGCTGGTCTGTTTGGTTGCCCACTCACTGGCAAAGTCAAAGTCGTTTGCTATTCATTAATACTCTTAGTTTTTGCTGCCCTCCAGCCCATCCCCGCCCCATCTTTAAACCTCTTCTTGTTGTTGTTGTTGTTGTTGCCATGTTTTGCTGAGAAGTTGCAGAGTTCTTGTTGCTGATAATTAGCTGCTCTGTCTGTTGGTTTTGCCCCAACACTTTTCAATGTTTTCTCTGATTCTTACCGTTGTTGTTGCTGTTGTTGTTGTTGTTGTTGTTGTTGCTGCTGTCGCTTGTTTTATGTATTTTGTGGCTGCATTACTTCCGTTGATGTTTATTCTTAGCTGTTTGCATTTGACAAATGACATTTTTGGCATTGTGCAACTGGCAAGCAACGCAGCAAACTTGCCACAGACACAGCGACATCTTTTTTTTCTCAGTGTGTGTGTGTGTATTTTTTGTGTGCTCTTTGCTGTTTGCTCTCCCTTCTGCAATTTCTAAAGGAAATCTAAATTATTTTCAGAGTTATTGCAGTTGGCTTCAAAGTTTTTTTTTGCTTCTGCCCTGCTCTGCTTGATGTTTGCCCTGGTAATTTGTCGTCTTCTGACACCGGACACGTGTAGTCATTAATAATTCCATGATTGAGGCCGAGCTCTGAAATTAAAGTAAATACACCGTCCTTCATTTTCAGCACAGTTCAAGCGAGTTCAACTATTACACATGGATTTTTAATTGCTATAGCACAATTTATATATTTATATTGTAGTTTACTGAGTCTCAAGCCAATCAATCAAAATACGCTCAATTAAAGTGCGGCAATTTTAGCGTAATTGTTGACAGATGTCATTTAAACAAAGCAGTTGCCCCCAGGACAAAACAGGATAAACAATAAAATAAAACAATCAAATAATCAGGTTAAGTGCTGAGAAACAATTAAAAAAAAATTGCAGGCAGAAATTTGTCATTTAATAACCGAAAGAATTAAATCACCAAGAAAAGTATTGAATCGTAGTATGAATATTTATTTTTTTAATAAGGAATATTCTCTAATAATATTATCAAGTTAATATTAAAAATGTCGCGTAATGGTTGTAAAGATAAATGTAAAAAATCCCCCAATATACCCCAGATGTGTTTACATTTTTGTGTTTAACCAATAATTTGGCAATTAAAAAATTACCATCATTTGTTGCACCAATGCAATAATTAAAAGTCCTGCGAAAAAAAAAATAGCAAAATGTGCATAAAACTCTTCCCGAAGTTGTCAAAAAACTTTTCAAATTGTCCAGTGCAGCATGAAAGGGTTGACGAAGGGGGGGTGTGGTATGGATGCTGTACAAAGTAACTGTGCTTCTATTTCTTCATCGTGCCGCTGTTAATAACTTGGAAGTCATCAAGGAAATTAAAAATTATTAATAAGGCTGCGCACAACTCTTGGACTTACTTCCATTTTATAGTTTATTGCAGTTGCTATTTACCATTGCTGTCTCTCCGCCCTTCACCATTTCCTGTCACTGCATCTCTCTCTCCCCTCTCCCTCTCTCTCCATACTCTGCTCTGCTTGACTTGGTAAACTTTGGTGGATACTATAATTTAACAGTTATAGCTTTTTAGTGTGCAACTATTTTCGTGTAAAACTTTTAATGGATTTCACAGGACCCAGGACTCGGTTCGATAGTGGCAAGAGAGTAAGCGCGTCAAAAAATAGACACCTGCGTGTGGTGGAGGGGGTGGGTGGTACAGTTGAACAAGTAGTAAAATGAGCGGAAATGAATGGTTTTAAATAACAGCAAATTATGAGTTAAGTTTTCAAGATATAGGAATCCAGACGAAGGGAGCCAAAACTTTTCCACTGTAGCACTTGGATGGCTTTATAAATAATTTTTGTGGATACTCAGATAATTTGCCCCAAAGATATAAAGTGCTAATTTCCCAATAAGAACCTTGGCCATTATATAACGTTCAACTTAAGGCAAGAGAGAGAGAGAGAGAGAGAGAGAGAGAGAGATAGAGAGAGAGATTTGCGGAAGATTTTTATTCATCTCGATAATAAGCAAAATGAAGCCTTAGTTAATCTTTGAAGTAGTCTCAGCATTTATAGGTAAGAAGGAAAAACAAACCCAAAAAACCCCTGCAGCTATAATGACGAAATAAACAAATTGCAGTTAATAAATAAACAAATAAATTTAAAATACATAAATGGGATCTCCTGGCCAAATGCAGCATCGAAATATTTGACCCAAAAAAAAAAAAAAAATAGATGTAGAAACAGGGGCAGAAAATCAAGGGGGGAGGCTGCTTATACAGCTTGGGGCTATGTTTATTTTTGCAAAATATGTTGGGCACATATTTACACAAATACATGTGTAAACTTATCAATGCACACACACATACACACACACTCGCAGAAGAAGGTAAACATTTACACACAGCCAACTTGGGTGGTTTTGGCCTTCTTTGGCTCGTTTACTCTTTCACAGGGCACAGCAGCTTCCCCCTCACTCCCGCTGCCTATCTGCCACAGCTAGTGTTGAACCTGCAGCAAATTCGCTTTTGCGTTTTGGCCTCGCTTTAAATTGCTTTGGCACTTAAGTGGTTTGTGCCACGCCTCCGACCCTAAGAGGCAACCCACGTGTCGTCGTTTTGCCGTTAAACGAAAATTACAAAATGTTTGTTTAATTAGAAGTTGTGCGTGCCTCCAACCCTCAAGTGTGATTACACTGTCCAACAAGCAATCAATCGAACATATTTTATTGCACTGAATTTACAATTGGTTTTTTAGTTTTTGTTTAGTTTTAGTTGTTCTTTAAATTACTGAATTTGTAATATTTTAGATTCCCATTTATACTACAATTCTAAATTTAAATTTCAACCAGCATTTCTTTTTAAATTATTAATATTTATTATTGAGTGTAACTTCATAAAATATAATATTGATTAAAATATAAATTTAAAGTACCTTAAATATTTTGGAAAACCTTTACAAAAACCTGCTGAATGTCCGATGGATTTGTCAATATTTTATTTTCGTATTCATTAAAGTTAATTCATAATTTTGTTGTGTAGTGTTATTTTAAGCCATATGAAATATGACCAGCCAAGTGAGTTTTGCCACATCTCAATCCTAAAATCGGTGCGTATAACACACTCGCACATACAGGTACCCCCCCCCCCCCCCCACACACACACACACACACACACACGCACACACATGTCGATTCGTTCGTTCGTTCGACCTACCCGTCCGCCGTATTAAATACGGTCAACTTATCTGAGAAGTGCCCTCAACTGCGGTTTTATTCCGGGTTTTCCGTGCACAATTCAGTTGAATGCCATCGGGCTCTTTGTATAATTCAATTTGTGTATTAATTTAGTCCGTTTAGTCTGCCAGGTTTCAAGTGTTTTGTGGCTTTCGTTGAGTGCAGTGAAGCTTGCTGAGTGTGAATTTGATCAGAATGCATTAGGCGTGCTTTAATAATGACATACATTTTCATCAAATTAATGCAATGCACCCCACAAACATTTAAATTCGTATAAAACGAATGCATATTATTTACACCTCTTTAGACATTTTGACACTTTTGTCCAGAGCCCACTTCTGTTTGAGCTGAATGCCTTTGAAATATGGATTAATGTTTTCGTGGATCACCATTCAAAAACACAGTTGAAATTTATCTAGGTTATGAATTATACAATTAAACAAATTTAACAATTAACCAATTTAATTTTAGTAACTAAATGTTATTCTTCTCTTTCTATTTACAGGTGAGTGAAGCTGCAAATACTCAATAATAGCAATTTTAAAATAATTTATGGGTAAGCAGCATGTCGAATTATGCAAATAATAAAATATTTTATGTTATTTTAGTTTGTCATTTAGTGAGGTCTTTATATCATTTAAATATGTCTTTCTCTCTCCTCTATTGACAAGTGTCCAGTGTTATACAAAAAGTGTTATTTTAAATAGTAATAATACCAAAAAAAAAAAACAAAAAAATACCCACAATGGATCTTAGTTTTAGACGTGTTTTGGTGTGCTTGGGAGTTTTGTTCCGATTGAAACCGTCCAAAACTGAGGCCAATTGTGAGGTAAAAGCATCCAAATAATTTCAAAATAACAAAAAATTCATAAAAATATACATCGCGATTGCTTTTCTGTTTAGCCTCATTTTAATAATTATAATAATAACACTATTAAATTCAATAAATGAAAAACAGATAAGCATTCAATTTTAAGTTCATCATTTTATTTCCAAGTATATATAAATAATTTATTTAAATTGCCTTTTGTGCGATTTAATGATTTATCATATCAAGTTAGTACCATTTAGTTTTGTGTAGCAGCATTTAAATTAACGTGTCAACAATGCACAATATATAAAAATGAAATAAAAATATAAATCAAAAAACAAAGTGACATCAAAAAGTGTTTCGAGTATTGTGAAAAGTGATAAATTTGTGGTGTACAATGAAAGTGTCTAAAAAGAAATACGTTAAAACATATAATAAAAAAAAATGGGTCTATGTCGAATGCACAAACCATTAACAATATGATTTATGTGTTTTACAAGCTATTTACTTTAATTTATATGCATTTTGTCATAGTTTTTCTTCAGCTGCATTTATATATTATTTTTTCACCCAGTTTCAAAAGCTTTTGCATGTGTGTGTAGTGTTTATCTTGTACACATATCCTTATAAATAATATCTTTACATACTAAAACAAACACAAAATACACGAGAAAGCACAAAAAATATAAATATTGATTCAGTTTCGGGATGTGTTATCACATTTACATTCAAGATTGTGTAGCAGTATTGATACGATTTTTAAATAAATAGATATTGACAATAAATATGTATTCACGGATATGATCAGAAATTGAATACCCATAATTATCGAAATCATTATTATTTTTTTTACTAATGTGCCAAAGGAGAATTCTCATTGAACTGTAATTGCGTGGAAACTCATTGGAAATTTATGTGCAAAGAGTCATTTTCGAGTTTTTGCTGGTGCACAAATGAGTCAGCGAGTATTTTAGATTGAATAAAGTTATATTTGGATAGTATAAAACGTGAATTGCCACTGACCGCAAATCTTTAACTATATCAGCTTGCAACAAATGCCAACACACACAAACACACACACAAAGAGAATATCGTAAGTACCATCTACAAAAAGAGATTGAAATTATGGCACAAGGGTACAAAAAAAAATTTAATGCATTTCTCTTGCAAAATTTATTGCCCAAATAAATTATCGTAATAATATCAAATAAAAAGGAGCGCATTCGAAAACAGCGCACTGTTATGCGAAGGAGAGCTAAAAACCAGCACAAAGAGATAGAGAGAGAGTAAGCGAGAGAGAGGGAGAGAGCAAGCTAGCATGCGTGCATAAGCACGCAATGATGCCAAAGCTCTCGGTTATTAACATATGCACACGAGCCAAGGAGAGAGGGCAAGACAAGCAACGTGCGTTATTTGGGTAGTTTCAATGGGGGAGCTGTGCAAATGGCGAGAGAAAGAGAGTTGAGCAACAAGGCAAAGTGCCAAAGAGTGTGTGGAAAATGCAAAGAGGTGTAACAGAGAGGGGGGTGGGGGTTTGGATTGGTTGAATTGTGTTTGAGCGGGGTAGTGTGGGGGGCAGCGTTCTGGAACAAAAATCCTCTGCATGCACAATTTAAGCAGGATTTATGGCTGGCAATATTGCTGTTATGGGTACGAAGACGATTCTCGCACTAAGTGTGCGTCTGTGTGTGTGGGCGGGAGGTGTGGCACTGAAGCTTAGCTCGTCGATTGTGCGTGCAAGAAATTAAATTGCCAAATGCCCATTACCTTGCAAAGGGTTAACGTTGCTTGAGTTTGAGGTTATGAAAATTGCTAAATTATGTTAATCCTTTGCCGGAATATTGAAAAATTGCAAGAGCAGCCAAGTGCGTGTTACATATGAATATATATATATATGTATATATATGTATATATATGTATGTACTTAATATCATACATACCTACACATCCCAGACACTTTGGATATGTTATTTGCTATGCATGATAGCATTACGAAGCTATTATCATCTGATACTTGACTTTGTGCGTGCACTTGAAAATATACCTTGGCATGCGGAGCAGAGAATTGACTGAGAAATATCTGGATGTACTGCCTGGAAAGAAAAAAAAAATGGAGCTTGATGCGACACTCGCATGTTAACTCAATTCTTAACCCCAATTTGAGGATTTCTGCTTTTGTCTGGTGACCCTTTTTGGGCACACAACAAACTTATTCCATGTCCACCCACATGAATACAGCTGTGTATTATTAATATTTAATATATTTCAATGCCAATCCGGCAGTAGGATGACTCTTTCAGCTTGAAGTAAGCCAAAGTTTATATTTAAATTATGGGACGAGAAATCATTGAATTTCTACAGATTGTCTGCTTGCTTATTTTACATTATCAGCTATTAGCGATACAATTATAAGAATGCAACAATGGGGCAGCAACTTCGACTCTTTGATAAAATATATATATTCTTTTGAGGAGGCGTACAACTTATTTTGCCAGACAACTAACAACCGACAGTTCAATCTCCGTCTGTCGTCTGGCCATTCTGGCCATTATTACCATAAGCATAAAGGCATTGCTAACCGTCCGGCTGAATGTTAGCTGGCTGTCTGCCCTTTTGCCTCCCCACCACCGCCTGCCACTCCTTGTCTCGCAGAGCTATTGGAAAGTTAAGTCGCGTAATCGATTGATTTGCCGGGCACTTCTTTTCAAGGTGCGTCGATAGCTATAAAGTTTATGCCTTTGCCTCAGCCTCAGCCTCATCCTCAGCCTCATCCTTAGTCTCTGCCACCGCCTGCGCCTTGGCTTCATTGTCGTCCTTACGTCTTTGTGCTGAAATTGAGATTTATTGCAAAATTTGAATTATAATGCAATTTATAACGTAAAATGGCAGACGAGAGACGCAAAAGCAGCAGCCGTCTTTGAGATATTGAGCATCATAATGATGATGAAGCTGAGGCAGCAACAGCAACGGCAAGGGTTCAACACCGTGCTGTATGTTGTGTGTGCGGGGGTGGGAGGTGTGCCGAGATTGGTCGTACTCTTTGTTGCTAATGTTGTTGATTCAATTTGACTTTTGGAGTCGACGCGATCTGACAAAAAACCGTTTATTTTGAGTAGTCCTCTATTGACAAGCACTTGGAATTAATTTTGCTTTGTTGCGAGATAGCCACGCAGCAGGATTATTATTATTGTTATGGCTATAAGGAAATAGCCTTGTAAGAATAGCAATTGTTATTTTAAATGTGAGTGCAATTATGCAATCGAAAAATGCCTGACGAGGCACCCAAAGAGCAATTGCAATTGGTTTCTGGTTTGCCAATTTTTAACTTGGGGCCTGAACTGGCCTGAAGCATACTTCAAATTTAAACCGTAAGCACTTATTTCCTGTACTTAATTGCAAAAATTCTAAATGTTTCGCAATCAGAAAACAGCACAACAACAACAACAACAACAACGAACGAAAAGTTTTTGACTCAACAAAAACAAAAAACAGAAACAAAATGCAAGCAAAAAACAAAATTTGAAGTTGATGTTGATGTTGTGCCCGTTTCCCAATTGGAAAATTGTTCAGTATAACATTCAATATGTAATTTTGATTGAAATATGACTGTTTACGGTATTCAACAAAAACAAAAACAAAAACACAGAAACACCGAGTGCCTTGCACTTTGAAGTGAATAACTTTGCGAGTTGTAACCTGCACTTGGAGAAATGCTGCAGGCAAAAATGCAGGCTTAAATAAATGCAAATGCATATGCCAATTAATTCAATGTGTACGGCAACATTGTGTCTACGCTTGAACGCACTGCGGATTTCGCTCAGTGCAGCTGTGCCTCGCAGGGTTTGCCGTCACTCGACACAGAACGCAACGCAGGCAGCAGTTAGCAGAGAGAGCCTATGCTGCGTATTTGCCCCTATCACACCCCCCCTTGCAACAACAACAACAACAACACTCTTGCCACAGACAAGCGTCTCTCTGTGTGTGTGTGTGTGTGTGTGTGTGCGTGTCTTTTTGCTTGTAAAGCAATATTTCAATCAAAACAAGAAATAAATTACAGGCTTCACGAGCAGAGAGCGGCAGACACAAGCAGCACAACCAACTAATGCAAAAGTAAAGTAAGAGCTGCAGAGACAGCGGGGACAGCGGAGACAGGCCAGAGCTGGCAGCGGGGTGTGGTGGGCAACTTGTAGGCCAGTTTGCAGTAGCATACAACACATACACATACACACAATTACACACACAGCAAGCGACTGCAGTCAAAAACAATGCAGGCAAAAAAGTTGAGGAAGCATTTTTACCTCCCCCCTCAAGCTAAAGAAAGCAAGCTAAAAAGTTCAAGTAGCAAAGAGTACACAACTATTTCGTTAGCACACACAAAATACACACACACACCAGCATACACACGCAACCCTGTAAAAGTTGCAAGCGGCTAAATGAAGTGTTACGTAGGTGTAGCAAAGAAGTTGCAACACGACAGTTGCAAAATGCCTACAAACAAGAAGCCAACCTGACAGCAAGCGGCACTTGCAGGCAGCTCAAAATGTCAGTCAAGAAAGTAACTGTGACGGGAGACTAAGTTCCAAATAGGATAATCTGGCAAAAAATAGTTTATCAAAATAAAGTCATTATACTCCCGGTGAAGAATTGGAAGAACTAGTTTTTAAATACTCAGGCGGAATACGATATTAAGGAATAAACTGTTATGGATTAACTGAATTCAATCTTTAAGTTCCTTCAATCTGTAGCAGTCAAAAATAAATTATATCATTCTTTTCCAAGCACTTCACTTTTCAGAATTTTCCCATCAATTTGTTGAACGATTAATATCGATAGCATTGTTATCGATTAATTATCGATTATCAATATCATATGTTAAGTATTTATTGAGTTGCAGATTTTATTTAACAGTCTTATTAATCCTTCACAATTGACTTGCCACATCACATCACATCCTGACATTAATTCCTAATGTTCTAGAGTCTCAATATACCCTGCTTCCCGCCATTTTAGAGTATACAAATTCTAGTTGGCTCGGTGTGCGCTCTAAAAATATATGATTTAATTCAGGTTTTACACAACTGCAGTTAAATTCAATTGTAAAATCTTTGCCCTTAATGACTTGGAAGACTAATTGCTCAGGCGTAAACACCAATATGAAAGTCAAAATTTTAGCCTGAATTTATTTTAAGCCAAAAGTCATATTTGCCTCGTAAAAGTCGTATTTGGTCGTAATCGTTTCACTAAATTTCAGCTCAGTCTGGTCAATCTTTAAGATGCTCAATTAAGTTTGCGGCTATTTGTGTATGGCCTGAAAGCAATTTTCCACACTTCCCCCGTGGACATTTGTAGATGTTGACTTTTGACATTTTGTCTCTTTGAGCACATTGAGCACATTTCACACTTTAAAAGAAATAAATATCAATTTGTAACTGAAAATGAAAAGTGAATTGTGAGTTTCATTAATTCGCGCATTTGGTGCTTAAACCAAAAAAAATATTCGCAAATATGGCAAACAATACCCGTATAAAAATCAAGTGAATTGCGGTAAATCAGAAAAAATCCATTTTAAATATTATTATACGCTTTTATGCACCGAAATTTTATTTGTATTTTTATGGTGTCTGTTAAATGAATGCATGTAGTGAAAGAGAAAATATAACACTCCGAAAACGTTGTCGATTTTTTGGTGAATTTAATATAAAATAAAATCAGATTTTTTTTATGTTCAATTCCATAAACAAATTGATGGACCTAAAGTGCTTGGCATTGGGGTTTCTTTGGGGTTTCTTAGAGTCTCAGGAACGCTGATACGGAAAACATACGCCGACAATTTTATTATAATTCATAAAACGTGTGGATGAGACACAAAAGCGTCTGACAACTGACAACTCGTAGCTCCGACGTCCTGCGTCCTGGGTTCTGCATCCTACGTCCGGCAAATGAAGTCGAAAAAAATAACTTAACTTTTTATCAAGTCAATTTTGAACGTTGACTGCAAGCCACAACAGCAACTGCAACTGCAAACATGGCAGATTTACAGACAGGCCAATGACATGGCCAAGGAAACTGTAGAAAACTTTTGCCATGTTTTCTACAACTCCTGGCGGTGTTGTCGACGTCATCGTTGTCCTGTCCCAGACCAGACCAGACCCAACCAGACCAGACCAGACCAGACCAGACGGCGACGTTAACCTTTGATGCGATATTTTTGTGCACTGCCTTTTTAGCATTTTTATTCAATTTCTGTGCTTTCGAGTGAGTCTCGATTGCAGCTCAATAAGCCGGCTTCTAGAACCAGACACCAAGGATTACAGCTCTGGGAATTTCCGTTGGCCCCATGCATAAAATTATTATTCATTGCAACGAGAGAGTGTACATCAATATTATAGAAAGCATTCATTGTCAACTTGGCTAGAACCAAAATTGATAAACCACATAAGTTTACAGTGTTTACACTTAAGAGGTAAATTGTCTGAAATAAAATGTATTTAATTTACCAAAAGCAGTTGATGAAGAAAGTGCTGCAGCTGCAGCTGGAGCTGCCCACCTTTGTTGGTTGCATGCCTCAGTTCAGTTTAGTTCAGCTGGTTGCATTGCCTGAATGCCTGTCAGTTATTCAGTGACTATTTACCAGGCTGCCAGCCAAGTAGCCAAGTTGCCCTCTTCCCACTGCCCTTCGGGGACTCTCCTCGATGGCTGTGGTGTTAGACAGCTGTGCACAGCTCCGAGATACACCTGTCAACTCTAGTTAAAAGTTTAACTCCTTAGTCTTTATATATATATATATTTTTACTTGCCTTGCTGACCTACTAACTGGCCAAATGAACTGTTCTTTTCTTGCCAATAAATTTAATCAAAGCTTGTGTAAAAAAAGCGAAGAGAACAAAAATAACACGATCGAAATCAATTAGACAAATAGAGCTGAAAGCGCATCGAAGATGTGGACAAAAGACAACAAAAGACACGTTTCCAAACACGTTAGAAAGTAGCTGGAGGAGGCAGCTGAAGGAGCACACGTAGAATAAATATGAAAGATGACAAAAACAAGACGAGGCCTGAGAGTGACGAGCTCTGTGGAGCAAATCAAATCTCTGTGCACACGTAGACAAATAGACATAGGGGCAATATCCATGAACTATTTGGAGCAAACTAACCTGGTTAGGGTGGCACCAAATAATTCCATTAGATGAATAAATAAGCAAAAGTGCACTGAATGATTAATTCTTTGTCACGACTCAAATATGCCCTCTAAAAATGGCTACAACACGCACATCTAATTGACATAGGTTACCAGACATCGAATAAACCAATAACACACACACACACGCACACCTGTGAATCGTGTGAGGCCTCCAAAGATGTCATTCGCTGGTATCATAGTGAATATTACATGAGAAATCCGAGCATCTTCACGTAGCGCCGGATAAAGCAAATAGCGACAGCATATTGATCCAATTGAACATCGTCAAACAAACCCAAAGGCATAGTTTGGGGCAAATAGACGGACAGACAGCGGGACAGAGGGGCAGACAGCGGGACAGACTGTCCTGCCATTTTACCTGGACAAGTGCGCTGGCTGTTTTGCCTAATAAAGCCAAATGCCGCCAAAATCAAAAGGAAAATGCCACTTACGGCTAATGGCATCAGAGAGTTCTGTAGCTGACAGCAACAACAAACAGCAGCCGCAACCAAGCAACAACAACAACAACAACAACAACAACAATTACAACATCAATTTGGGGGCTATGTTGCCGTTGCTGTTGTCGTAAGTAAATTGGTTTGTTTTTAATTGTATTAACGTGCTGCTTGTGGCATCAACTGTAGCAAAACCTGCATCTCTGGGCATCTTGTGCGGCCCTTAAGTGCGCGTGCACCTTAAATATTGCCACACATATGTGGCGCCACTTGAGTGGCATGGAATTTAGGTTTAGCTTGATGTTTATTAAGCTCGATCTTTGGGAATTCGATCAAATGGAAATTAATATGCTTTCCAACAGAGGTTTACTTTCCAATTTGTACATTTGTAATTTTAAGGTTAGTTTTGACAAATTATCTATGCATACTTAATAATATTATATCTACTGACAGGACATAGTAGACTAAAAAGCCACCTGTCCAAAATGGGTATCTGTAGCAGCAGTCAATGCAGGTTTTGTGAGATCGAGGAGGAGTCTTCAACTCACATCCTAACGGGATGAATCGCCCTTGCCAGGAGAAGATGCAACATCCTAGGAATGCATGCTGTGAATGTCGAAGACATAGTAGCCCTCGACCCATTGAAGATCCTGACATTCGTTCAGGAACTGGGGTTGATGGAGGAGCTATAAGCTCGGAAGGGGGCACAATAGACCAATTAGGGAGCAATGCACAAAACACCAAATAAATAATAATAATATTATAAGTCAAATTTTAGTTTTATAGTTGTTCAAATTAAAGATTAAAAAATAATAATAATACAGATTTCTGTAAAAATGAGTTACAAATTTATTACTACTTCTATTATAACATGCCCAATTAAAGTAATGCTCCAATTGCGAATAGATCAACTATATTTCTAGCTACAAATAAAACTTTTTTTAACTGAACTCTGACTTAAATAAAAATTCTTAAATTTAAATTTATTGTATGCTTTAAAGAGTAAATCTCTCAAGCGCTTGGTTTTAACTTCTCTTTAAGCTTTTACGCATAGCTTGAAAAGCCGCTTTGACTGTGGCACTGGAATAATTACATAACATGCAAACTAGTCCAATGGGGCTAAGTTTGCCCTTCTCTCTGTGGCCGTTGCAAGTACAGGCGATTAAGCGCAGCAGCAGCAGCAGCATCAACAGCAGCAGCAACGCAGTGCTGTTAACAAAACACTGAAACTAAGCAATTAACTTTTATATAAAAAAATCCATATAAGCCTCGCTCACCCAACAGCTGCGCTGAGGGACGTCGCTTGCTGGTCAGTCCAAAGTGAGGCATGCAACCGCAGCACCAGCAGCACCGTTGGCAACTGCAGCCACAATCAAACCAAACCAAACTAAACCCAACCAAACCCTTTCAAGTTGTATTATGAACACACCACGGGCATCCGCACAGTTGCCATTAACGCCCAGCCCCCACACACCCCTCCCCACCGCCCCGAGGGCGCTTATCATTTTTGCAACGTAGCAATAACAAGTCCCGAAGGACATGTGTGCCGTGCCTGGTTTTGCTGGTTTTCTGGACTCTGCTTCGTTAGAAGAACAAAGTGAAAAATTAAAATCATATTTATTGAACCTAAATGCAACCCTGGAAATTGCCAACGCAATCGCATTTTTTTTCAATATTTCTCTTGATTGGCTATTAAAATTAATCAATTTGCCAAAACTAATTGAAAGCGATTTATGTGAAGCCAGAAGGAAAGACAATCCACTTTTCTGTAGTCCTAAACCAATTTGAGGAGCCAGAGAAAATATTTCTATTTAACTAATTTTTTGATAATTACTAAAATTCGCTTCGGATTAAGACAAACTTGCTGACAGAACCTATAATAAAAACAAGACTCCCAAACACATTCTGAAAAGATTATATAAAAAATTATTTTTTTATTTTTTTTTTTTATTAAACTTGACCAGTGCAATAATAAATTAAAAAATTACTTGCTGTGCAAGTGAAAAAGTGCCATTTAAAATGTTGAGTTTATCTTATTACTCATTACTTAATTAGAGGCATTATTAATGGAGAGACATAAGGATTGAGCCTGGGGACAGAAGACAATCATCTGCGGGACTATTGATAATCGCGCCAAGGACGACACGAACTGTCTGTTAATGACACTTGCTTCATTTTTTAACACCTCTTTTGCTGGAAAATAATAATTAAATGCACTTACAATGAAATCTGTGAAAGTGTGTCAACGTCAACGGGAGACGAGGCCGAGGCCGAGTGGCAAAGGGCCTTGGCCACAGAATGACAACTTGTGTGACAGGATTGTGGATGCAGTAGTTCGAGCCTTTCTGACAGCAATTAAAAGCGCATTTCCAGCAACCGATCCGATACCGGTCCGTACGTCCCAGGACAATGCACAGTTGTTCATTTGAGCCGAAGCACTTCGCCCTTTGAAGCAATACAGCGCTTTAGATGAGGGTTGTAACGGGGTTGCCCGGGTTGCCCGAGGGGGGGTGAGTTGTAAAGGCTGACTTGCAGCTTTTGTATTGTTAATGCTTAAAGCAAATAATTGCAAATAAATGGCTGCTCATTGCTGAAAACAATGATACGCATTGACACTGGCATCTTCATCATCTTTATCACTCGTCGCAGCTTAATTTATAAATATTTAAATTACAAAATGCGAAATTGCAGCTCGTTCGCTCAAGTGCAGTGAAAATCATATTAATAAAAATAATGAGTTGCTGCTGCAACTGCCACTGCCACTGCCACTGCCGAATTGCAACTCGAAAAACCGATTAAAAATTGAGCTCTTCTGTGCCGCATTTTAAGTAGAAATGTCAATTTGACGGCAGCTGTTGCAGTGCTGCTTGTTGAACAGGGGGTGTGAAGGGCGAGTACATCGTGTCATTCTCGATTGATGACTTTCCACTCAATGTCAGCAAAAATTGTATATGATATTTCAACATTTCATTTAATGCCATTCACTGAATGGACTTTGCCACTAATTTGTTTGCACACACAGCATAATCCTGGTGGGAACATTCGTCTTTTCCATCTACCCGCTGAAGTTTATCGAGAATTCATTTCAATATTCCTTACCCTTAAAAATCGGGGACGTGGGTAAATCCAGAAAAAACATTAATACAATTTAAGAATTGTGTGTGAGTCCAGAAAAAATAAATAAATAAAATAAATAAAAAAATATTAATAAAATTTGAGACTTGCGCTTGCAACGAATTTTTTTACAAGTATATCAAAGTAAGCTATAATAAATACAATTTATTTAAGTATTTATTTTATTACATTAAAGTTCAGTCTTGAGTTTTATTTTTAGGCTTTTTTGTTGTGCCAATAACCCAGTTGGCCTGTGGCACTCTCAATGAAATGTGGCCAAGTCACAAGTCACCTTTGTTTACATTCGCGGCACTCCTCCATTTCAGGAAACATTCAGTGGCAACACATGTGTCGGCAAGAATTTATGGCATTTACTAAATTTCCAGCAAGATAGCAAATTATTTTATAATTTCGGCTAATCACGCGCTCGTCGGTTCAGCGGGACGGACCAAACCCATCGGCTGGAATCGATGCAGTCAAGCTTAAGGATCGAACAGCGATATTATTTGTCTGTCTGTCTGTCTGACTGTCTGCCTGTTCGTGCGACACAATCAAAATACATTTGACATTGATTAGTTTTCCAAGAATTTTTTAATATACGTATCTCAGCCCGGCCATAACCTGTTAGCCCGTACGGCAATCAGGCAGTCCATTAGACGGGCGTGTTTTTTGCTACGCTTCATTTACTCATTTCATGCAATTTCTTAATATCAATTTTCTGTAATTTTTGGGGTCTTGGGGTTTTTGAGACACGCAATGCATTTTCGGCTGCTTCGATTGTCGCCTTTGTCCTGTGGAATTTTACACACGCACACACACACACACAGAGAGACACACACACAGTTGAATCTTTTGATACACCCCAGCTGACAGCAAATAATTTGCTGTCGTTTATATTTTTTTTTTTTTTCCATGCCCCACCAGCATTTTGGCGGCACGTGATTTCGAAACATTGACTCTTGGAGGCGGGGATTTGATTTTGCCCGGGCCAGATTGGGTGCGTCCTCTGTTGGCGTTGGCGTGTCAAGGAAATGACAAACTAAATTATTAGCCGCTCCGCGCAAAGTGCGAGTTTATCAATAAGACTTCTCGCCCAGACTACTATTTTGATTTATTATCGATAAAAAACTGCAGATAACTTGAAGCATTCTTAAACGACATTAAACATGTTGAACAAACAATTACTCAAATTTTATAGGTTTAATTTTTCTTTTAACCTCAAACTCTTTATAACTCATCAGCGAAAAGATGACAGCATTTGTTAGCCAACTGATTTTGGCGTATTGTGTGGGAAATCTGTCAATTGAAAAGCAGCCAAGTC
Source organism: Drosophila dives (assembly GCA_035042365.1). Taxonomy (NCBI): domain Eukaryota; kingdom Metazoa; phylum Arthropoda; class Insecta; order Diptera; family Drosophilidae; genus Drosophila; species Drosophila dives. The sequence goes on along the minus strand of JAWNLJ010000276.1, from coordinate 4,350,236 downwards.
GGAGCACAGCTGTAAATCATGTGACACATCTTCAAATTACAATGTGGATGACAGAAATGCGTCTTGCCAATGGAGAGAATCCTGTTATAATCTAATACTAATATATATTTACATATATATATATATGCTAAGGGATTTGTAATTTTGGCTTTGAATAGCAGCAGAAGGGTTCCGATTGAATTGGAACTGTACTGAATGAAATTTTCAATTTACTCTCTTTTTTTTGCTTTTGTTGTTGTTGTTTGTTTGTTTGCATTTTTTGTGAGTTAATTCAATTTTGCCTTTCATGTGGCAGTCAATACACCTGTGTCCTGGCGCTCAGTTGGCAACCTGCTTGTCGCTCCACTTCGCCAAACACACTTAATACAATTTATTATTGTAACATAATAAAGGAGATTGCACAGAAAATGTACTCGAATAAAAAATAAAAAATAAAAAAAAAGAGTTCAATTACCGAACTTTCATTAAAGCGAAATGGAAAGTAAATTCAGTTTTTATTCTCATACGTTTGTCGCAACAATTTTATTTATTTACATACTCTATCTATCTCTCTCTCCCTCTCTCTCTCTCTCTCTCCCTCTCTCTCTCTGTTGTTTGCTTTGTTTGCTGCAGTCCTCTTCAGACATGTAAATCAATTTAACAGCGAATTTTACATTACTTTGACTGTTCCTTATGCCAAAATATATGTGGGCTTCAGACGGTAGTCATTATGCGGGCTCTGACAATATGATACATACATGACCAATATATAATATTTTCAACTGAAATACAAGCAAGCAATTGCTGTGATAATCAATAGCCAAGAATTACCCAACTTCGAGTTGGTTGTACTTGGAAAATCTGCATAGTGTAGAATGGATTGCTCTATCGAAGGATATGCGGGATTCCTTGTGCGCAAACAATTATCTCTCAGTGCACCCATATATCGCATGGGATACTCGTAGCAAACCAATTTTGAAGACATCAGTTCAATCTCTTGGCGTTCATTGCAGACGAAGTGATTGGAATTGATCACCATCAGTTTGTCACATCGTATCACCGGCGAGTCGTAAATTGTGATGAAAACATTCAGCAAAAGCGAGTCCACCGAAAATAGGGAATATGGTGCATCATTAGCAACGTATCTGTCGGCGTAGATCCGACGAATGGAATGCGTGAATTGGGCAGTGCATCGCCTTGTCAGTGGTATTTCAAGCAAGTCGGAGCAATTCGCAGAGCTATAAGTAGTGGCTGCAATATTACTTATAAGAAATATGAATAATACGAAGAATTTGGAAGCCTCTAAAAACATTCTGTGTACAAATTTAGATCGGACTGTAAACTCGGCGCAATCTTGTTGCCTATATATGTAACAATCTGAAAAAGGCCATAATTAGTGAAACTTGTGCCAAATAAAATCTATGGCATAATCAATGTAACCATTAAAAATCTATCAATAATATCTGAATTAAAAATGTATAAAAATAAAGCTAGATTTTCCGATTGCATATTCAAAATTATCTTTATCATATTTTTATCATATTATTATCATATTTGTATATTTATTTGAATCAACCAATTTTGAAATTATTGTCACAGTGTAATGAATAAAAATAAAAATCAAACATTTTAGCTGTTTGTACAAATTGCGCTATGTAATTTCGATTAACGACATCCGATATATCAGTCATTCGTCTAGACTGAATACTAAATGGGATACATCGGACATCCTGGATTTAAGAACATTTTAAATTTGTGGTATTTTCTAGTAACAACAACGCACATTTGGTCAAAAATATTTATTACATTGCCTAACGTGTCACGCAGTGTTGAACAAATTGTCGAATATGACTACGGAATTACATTCTGCATTATTGTAGGCCATGCCAATTAGCCCCCAATTCGCAGGAGGTAAAAATATCAATCTGATTGCTTGCTGGATGCTGTTAATCATCTGCCCCGTAAAAGTTTCATGTGGATTGTCCAACTGCTCCTTCATCGACGGACACATTCTGGAGTTTGTGTGCCACGGTTGGTTTGATCATCAGATCTTTCTGCTTTACAAGGATCGTCATCCAGCCATTGACACGCCATACTCCATTTGGCAGCGCACCGATTACATTGGCTCCTCAATGCTTCTAATTGTTTTTTACGAGAGCCCATTGACAAAATGCTACAATCTGGTTTTCAGTGATGGCGAATTTTACTGTAATGGTCAAAATTATCCGATGCGTCTTCGGGGTACCGTTCGAGTGAATTGTTTACCCTTTCAATTTACCTACGCCGATGAACTGCACAAACGATGCAACAAGATTCGCAAGTGGAGTTCAGCACAGACCATTTCCTCGGTCATCGTCTACATGGATTCCAATGTGATAACATCAAGATCAACGATTAATCGATTTTGTACGAATCTCCTTGTTGTGATACTTATATTTTTGTGATTGCAATTTTAGTAAAAAGTGGAATAATAATGGAATAAAAAATTATGACTGATCCAACAACTTATCTTAAACTAAGCAGTGCAATTTTGGTTTGATTAGCAGTTAATGTAAATTGTAAATTGGGCTTTTGTTTATTCACCTGAAAGGAATTTCTGTGTTTGATGTCGCACAATGGCAAATAACAGCAGGCATCGGCACAACCAATGCACATGTTTAACTGTCATACACAAATTAACACACGCACACACACACACATACTCATTTCACATTTCATTGTCATTTGCGGCTGCATAATTAATATTCCTGCCAATATCAACTGCACAACAGCAATATGAATAAGCTGTAGATGTCGATATATGGACAAAGTGTTGGCTTAAAAGAAAATCAAAATAGATTTAATGAAAATTATCTTGCATATTCAGTCAACTAATAAGCAAAAAACTGCACCCAACTCTTTAAAAAAGATTTAAATTATATTAACAATTTTCTATTAAAAGAACTGCACACTCAAATGTAGACATTTCTTATTGATAACAAAAATCGATATGTATCGATAACATAAAATGCTCCTTATCAAATTGCTATATCGACTGGCCAGTTGATGATATACTTTATAAGGTTAATGATGTATCTTTTTCTTCCCACAAAACTATTACTGCCACTTTACCTATTATCAACGGAAAAGCCCAATATAAACCAACCAAATTAATAAGATAGCCTCTTCTACAATGAATTTATTTAACAGTTTTCAGTGTAATTTTTTGAGAATAACTTGATAGATTTGTTGCGACAGTCGCTTTCCCAGCATATGAAGACAAGTCCAGCTGCCTGATTTGCATAGACTTAAGCTTTTTGGTTCTTCCAAATTACACATTTTCAATTTGCAACCTTTGACAATATACAGCAAAGCAAACACAGAACAGATCGGCATTTTTCACAATAGTATTGAATTCAAAAGAGTGACAAATATTTAATAGCTCAACAATAAACACAAAGTAAATAAATTTAACAATTTTATACACACAATCAAAATACAGTTGCTGCTTTTTAACAAAGTTGAATTCAGATCATAAAAATAGTTGACGATCAAAAATGTTGAACCGGAAATTTTGACAACATTTATGCAAATTTTATGTGGCTTATCGCACACATTCACACTCAAATGAAGCTGCACAAAATATTCGATAGTAGTTTTGGTGTAGAAACGATGATTATCATTTGATATGAATGGGGAACAAGACGAGTTTTCTTCCTCTTTTTTTTTGGTATGAAATACGCACAACAGCCACAGGAAAAAAAAAACACTTGGAGATAATCGACATAAGTTCAGCAAGCAGCATACAAAATGCTTTATGCGAACAATAGCTTTTCCTCTCACGCGCATGTCCTGATTTTTACACATGACTGATAATGCACACCCACACACACACACACACACACCACGCACACACTCAACACTTGCATGCAGAAAAGGCATAGAAAATACAGCAAAGCAAAGTGCGCATTTGTGCGAAGCTTTTGTGAATTTTATTTAAAATGAGCCTTTCGCTTTTGATATGTACATAAGCGAACATAAATACGTTTCTGCAAAAAAAAATGGAAATAAAAATGGAAATAAAATAAAAAATGTTCACAAGTGTGTGCTAAATGTGCCAACAAGGACGCACCAAATGGCAAAGGACTGCACAAGGACGTCTCTGTATAGAAATAAAACGAGGTGTGCTCCCCCCCACACACTCCCCTGCACACCACCAGCAGCAGGTGCAAAATGTGGCTGGTGCAGATTTTGATATGAGATTTTGAAAAGATCATCTAGGTATTATTTGCTTTGTACAGAATTCGTTAGAGTTATCCTCATTAGTAAATTGTACACTCTCAATTTGTTTCAATATTCAATTCTGCTCAACTCTACTCAAATTCTTAATTCAGAAAGCGCAATTGTCAAAGTGAAATTCAAATTTGTACTAGAAATTCCAATGTGAGAGTGCATTGCAAAATATTTTATTTGATTTAATTTACTGTGATTGAATAAAAACTCATAAATGGACGCTGGACAGCGCCACTCTCAATGTGCTGGCCAATTTATTTTGGCCAGTCCCCTGGCACGTCCCACTTTTGGGATCGCTTTTGAGCAATTAAAATGTGTCTGCTCTGTTCGCTATATTTTATTTTATTTTTTTTACTGTCGCTGAATGCATATTTCAGTGACTAATCTTTTGGCTTTTTGCCTGAAAAATAAAAATTACGTATACGCCAACAACTTCAAATGGCGCAACATGGCGTATGCGTGTTCTCGTTGTTCTTATTGATGCTGCTGCTGTTGCTGTTGCTGCTGTTGTTGTTGTTGTTTTTGTGGCTGTTGTTTCTTTTGTTGGCTGTAGCATATTTCACTGCACACCAGTTGCCATTTTCGCGCCAAACAAATGCAAACATCCAGCGGCGACAGGCAGCAACTATAACTACACTTCTCACCTCTCCCCCCCATCCCTTTGTCACCACTGTGTTTGTGTGTGTGGTGTGTGCTGCTGTTTGCGTTGAGTATCTATGAAATACGCAATTACAACATGTTGCCAGAGTCGTCGTTGCCGGCTTCCCTCTTTGAACTCTTATACATATATCCATTCTCGCCCTCTTCTGGCCCTTGCGTACTCGTATACCTCTGCACACGGTTTGTTGCATCCACTCAGCAGTTGGAAAAATATGCAACGCCGCCAACAGCTCACCGAACCTTTTATACACTTAACAAATATAACAAATAATGATTTTATTAAAATATTCCAATAAATTAAGAGGCATTTCGTTATATTAAAATAAGAGTAAATTAAAAAATTTATTATAAATTTATTTTTATGATTATTTTTTTTCACAGGACTTATACTAAATATAATGTGAGGGCATTTAGAGAGCAAAAGCTGTTGAAAAAGCATAGTGCGCATCCAAGTGGCAGTATTACAGAAATTTTTCAGTTAAGCCAACTCTAAACAAGAAAGAATGCTGTAGACGGGAGTGCTCGACTAAATGCTACTCTCTGCCTAAGTGATAAAAAGATATTTTAAATATTTCATTTATCTTGCTTAAAAATTAAATTTAAGCAAGCTAATTAAAGACTTTAAATCGTAGATATTCCCTCACAAGATAGATGGCTACAGGGTATACAAATGGTAAACGGTAAGGGAAGGGCGCAAAGAGGCAATCATGATGGTTACCTCTGCGATGCTCGTTAGATTGGTTTGTTTTTGCCGTTTTAATTGTCACGTGCTGTTGTCTTTGTGCAACAAGGAGAAACACGCGTGGCTCTTCCATCTATGCTCATATAAATGAGAAAAACCACTTGTGAGTTAGTTCTGTATGTATTCAATGTGCACTGAAGTGTTTGCCTACAGACATCTATGCAACAGCTACCAATATGTTTGCCCATAGAAATATAGACTCATACAACATATTCATGAATATGTATTTTATATTTGTGCTCTTGATTTTGTTGGCATAATTGGTATCCCTTAGTTGGTTATGGATAAGTACCTATCATGCCCTTCACTTACAACCTGATGATGATATTGTCTTAATTAGTGATATCTAAATTTCATTTAAGAACTTTACTTAAAGTAAACATAACTAGAGATTAAATCGTAAAGAAAAAATTAATAATAAAAACTATCTTAAGGGAAAATAAAATAATTAATTAATGCTATTATCGCGAGTGCCTGCCTAAATAAGGTCCTTGACTTTGAGAAAGTTATTAAAATCTAAAATTTTAAATTGGAAAAGTTATTAAAATTTTAAGTAATATTTTTTTATATAAAACAAATTATAAACACATTATTATATATTTTTAAATTTCAAGCAGTGTATAAAAAGACTGCAAAAAAATTGGCAAGCAGGTGGAAAAATATGAATTCTGCTCGAGTGCCACACATGGCGAATACAACGTGAAATAATTGGAGCAATAAAACCGGCAAACCGTATGAATAAAAATAAAGAAGGCGACGCGGAAAGAACAAGGACATTTTTGCAGTGGGTAAAATGAGTTGGCAAGTGTGTCCCGACAACATCCTGGCAGCTACTGAAGTAACAGGGATCAAAATAATAAATCAAAATTGTGGATGTCCTCGTTACTCCAATTGGTGTAATTGTTGTTAGCGCCACTGCAGCAGCCAACAGTTGCCAACTATTACAGTTCACACTTGCCACTTGCGCGTGTGTTGTTGTGCACAACACGCTGTTTGCTGCAACACTGTGTGTTTGCGCTGGTTGGCTCTGCATCTGCATTTACCAAATAAATTTAAAATGGAAGCTATTGTTTAGTGTGGCAGAGATGGGAGTTTATATGTAAGTAATTCAGAAAAATATATTTTCATGTCTCTAACTTCCAAAGTTGCTACTTCTTGTCCAGATTACGAAAATAAATATATAATCCTTTGAGTTACCTATAAAACTGCGTTGTACATTATACCCATTTGAACATTTTTAATGGGTACATGAAGTAGGAAATGGATGAACTAGGTAGCAAAGAGGAGAGGAGAAGAGGAGCAGTCTAGAGTCTGCCACTGCAAAATGTGGCATATGATTTACGCGCACAATTGCTCCAAGCTGTTGAATAGCTCCGCTCCGCTGTTGCAGTGCCTCTCAGAACCGATTTCCATAGTTTGGCTGCCGGGTGGACTTGCTGGTATTTTTTTTTTTTTTTTTTGTAGGAGCTGGCACTTTAAGCTGTTATTGTCAGTCGGGAGAATCTGCGTACCCAGCTTACTTATTTTCTTATATAACCAAGCAAAAATCACGACTTTTCCGTCAAAAGTGGAATTTTGCAGAACATGTAGTGAAATTGAGATTTATGTTAGAAAACATCACAAAACTAAGCTTAAACATACTTTTAGACGAACTTACAAAAATGCTTATATAACTAACTACTTTGGTATGCAGGTAGCTAAAAACTTCACTTTTGAAAGTCCACTTAAAACCAAAAATATATGCTTAAAATATGCAACACATAAATTGTGAGCAACCCTTGCAAAGATTATCATAAATCCCCTGCAACGGCTAAGCAGTAGATTAACAAAAAATGATCATTGTTATACATAAAGATAGGGTTTTAGGATTAAAAACTGGTCTAAATTCAGCACACTAATAGCCAGATTTAAATGCAGAATTCTTAAAGTAAGTAAAGCAAGTTGTGGCAATTTCTTAAACTGCAGGCGTTGCCGGTAAACTGGGTCACAAATTGTACACAAGAAATATTATATGCTAAACATTTAGAAGGATGCTGAATTGTGGTAAAAAAAAAATATTTATATATATATATATATATATATATATGTAAAAAAAAAATAACAACGGCTGACACCTGGAAACCATTTTGAGCACTTTCAGCACTTAAAACGTCATAAAACATGCAGAAAAATGCGACAACATCGCGACTGCCATGCATTTTGCCACAATAATTCAAATGAGATTTAAAATCGGACTTGCCTCTCCCGTTGCCTTTCACATAGACACACATACATACACAAACTATGTATATATATATATATATACATATATATATGCGTTGATGGCCGCATCCAACCGCAAAGTATGCAACGATTTATTTAAATAGCAGAGCCAACGTCTTTCTCGCCTGCTGCATTTGCACAAATGTACATATGCATAAGCATTCGCACTCGCACTTGCCGCATGCCCCACAGATAAGCAACACAATGCACCAATGGAGAACTTGCGACGGGATAACGCGTCGAGCACAAAAACAAGCAGGCAAACAAACGTTCCACAAGCAAGCAAAAAGTGGCAAAAGAGTGGCAAGGTATATACAAAAAGATTAAAAACACATACACACACACAAACACACACACACATAAGCACATAGAATGGTGGGGTTACCTCTAATGATGTTAGCCAGGCCAAAACGATCGTGTTGCTTGCTTTGTGGCTTTCAACTGAGTTTCCTCTGTTTGCCATTTACATTTTGCAGATTTTTAATGATGCGTTTACTTTTTGTGCCCTTTTAAATATATATTTATGCAATAGAACAAGTTTTTGTGAGTTTCTAAAATTATTGCAGACATCTTGGTTGGCTCAAAGAGCCAATAAAGCCAACTCACTTGGGCCAGCATTGCCTACCACATTCCGAAAGTAATTCAGTTTTTTGCAAACGGCTGCGTTAATAATTTACATAATAATGCTTTGTCCTAGATTTGCTAGGTTTGAGATAGGTTGGCTAAAAACGGTGTTTCTACTGGCAAGTGCTGGTAAACGTTTTTTTTCTGATACCCTATAAAAACCTACAAAGTCAACATTAGTTTTGAGTAGGCTGCACAGCTTTTAGCCAAGTTAAAAATCCTAAATTGATGCCAGCTATAGTTTTGATTATCTTGGCTAAAGTTATAAAACGTAAAATTAATTGGATAACAATTTTATTGTCATTTTATTGTCTATGTGAAACGAAAGCCACGCCTCCTGTGCTCCTGGTCTAAATCGAGCTATAAAACAGCGTTTCGAACTTAACTTAATTAATAATTGTTATAACCAATTCGACGAAAAGAGCGCCAAATTCGGCAACAATAAAAAATCCAAAAAAACATAGACGAAGCAAAAATGAAAAAGGCCAACCAATTTAAGCAGCTTATGTGTCAGCCATTCAACAAACCAACCACCGACCCGCCCAACCACCCAACCACCCAACCACCCACTTACCCATCCATTAGAATGTCTGACCAGAAGTGGGGCCGACGGAGCATTGTAACAACCATCGAAAATGGCACTTGGCAAAGCTTGCAGCGATTTGGGGCAGCATGGGAAAAAAAAACGACAGCCAAAATATACCACAATAAATACCGCACAATAAAAGCGAATCTTTAAAACCAGCGGGTTGGGCTGGGCAGCTGTATGTCAGCGGCGCCCCTCGGGGCCCAGCCCCAAAGAGCTTGATTTTTCAAAAGTTTTTCCATCGATTTTCGCGAGTTTCTGTTGTAAGCTGTTTCTGTATATTTATTCTCCTGCATTCTTCACACCATTGACGGGCCCACGGCCACTTTTTCAACCTTCGATCCCGCGACTTGATCCCCGTCCATACCGAACCCGTTCAGTTCCGCCTTCCCCCTTTTTCTCAATCAGCCAAACCGAACGGAAACCGTACCAAATTCCCAACACTTTATTTTATTACATTTTAGTGGGCGTCCGGCAACTGTTTTGAAACAGGCAATAAATGAGTTGAAAATGGTCGAGAGTAATCGGCTAGCAGACACCCCTTAGATATATAAAAAAAGAGTCAAATAAATACATTTACTCCACAATGTTGTACTTAATATTATAAGTTAGATAGTGAATAAAAACAATATCAATTTATGGGTTTTTTTATTTTGCACAGTTAAATTTTTACTACAAATTACTAAAGAAGAAATTATTAAAACAAAAGATTTAAATAATAATCTTATTCAATCAAATAAAATATTTATAATAATTTATATAGAATTTAATGATACTACTTCCCATTCAATAAAATAAACTATATTATTTAATATAATATAAAATAATAAATAATAATAAAAAAATAAAATAAATAAAAATATAAACTTAATATAAAAAATTGTTATTCTAACAAAAATTAAATTGCTTAGATAATCGAAAAATTATATACCGACTTGTAAAAATATGGTTTTTATAGAAATTTATTAAATAATCAATTTACTGTTGATACAAAATTTAATTGCTATTCTCAAAAATTCGAACGCTTTTCGTAATTGTTACTTTGTATGTACAAATATGACTTTTACTATATTTTGCTTAGATAGTCGGAAAATGACATACAGACTTGTATAATCATTATATTTATAGAATTTTATTAAATAATCTATTTACGGCTTATACGAAATTCAATTTTTGAATATTACAAATATTAAAATTAAAATACATTTAATTTATACACAATAATCTGACTTTTTTGTGTAGATATGGATGAAATTAGTGTGCTAGTCTGAAAGATATTAAGGATATTATGATTCCACTGCCATTCCAAATGCGATCAACTATTCATTTAGCTGTGCTTATTGTCTGCATTCGGTGTGCCCAGCCTCTTGATCATATTTTGGGTACTTTGCACGGACAGAGTCAATAAAAAGTCTGCACGTTTCTGGTCATCGATTTAAAACTAATTAGCAATAAGTTCTACCATAATGGGTAGTCCACATTGCACTGTGGGCTTATTGTGCTAAAAGAATTCTATTCTTAAAATAAAAATAAAATTTAATATTATTTGTAATAATATATTAAGCAAGAAAAACTGATAAGTGTCCTGCAAAAGGATGTTAACACAAGTTTAATTTGATGATTATAGAGCAGATAATTCAGAGTTTAGTTACACAAGCGACCCATTCAGGTAATTAATTTTGTGCACACAGGTAACCCTTACTAAATTGCACATGTGTATGGCAGTCTTAATCGTGATGCGGTGGTCCCACTGTGGCAGTCAACTAGTTTCCGTTATAATTGCAGCAGACACATAAATAGTAAGTTGCAATAAAAGTAAAAATGGCAAGGCTACCAAATGGGTAGAAGGAGCGGGGCGTAGTGGAGATGAGGTAGAGAAGATATGGTATGTGCAACACACTGCGGAACAGCGAGTTGGGTCCTGGCAAAGCAGTTGGCTATCAAAAAGTTACCAGCGACGCTCTGGCATAAAATAAAAGCAAAATGTTGTAAAACGATTGCAAAGTGAGATTGGAAATTACCGACACATAAACACGAGCACCAAACGGGAGGGGGGGAGAGGAAAGAGTGCCGCACCGGGGCAATGGCATATGAACGTGCAAAAATAACAGGAGTCAAGCATGTTAGCCAAGTGGAAGGGACAAATGTAGCCAGCTAAATGACCTGGGTATGGGGCTTGCCACTGGGTGGCAGCTATTTCGCATTACAATGCAATTATTTAGGGCTGCATGAACTTTACAGGCAGGCAGGCAAGAAAGCAGGCAAACTAAAACAACAATAACAACAACTGGACGCGCTCTGATTGCCAGCCAAAGTTGCAGTTGCCACCCCAAAAAGCGTCAGTGGCAAAAGGGTTAACGATCGACAAAAAATTAAAGCGAAATGAGAATGGCTTTTTGCACCATACCAAAACAGCAAGTCGAAAACTAACAACAGGCACTGTAAACTGTAGACACGATACCACTTTGAACTTGACTGACGTGCTGAAGAGCCCAGCTGACTCAAACATGCCAGTCCTGATTTGACTGGTTGGCTTGGCTCTCGCTGTTTCTGGCTGATTTGGCTGCTTGACTGGGTTGGCTTGACTGGTTTGCTTGGCTTGGTGTCGCGTGCTTGAAATAATTTTCGAAAAATGCCTCGTTAATGTTTCTATTAACGGATTAGAGAGAGACGACTGGCTGGCCGCGTCAATCAGCCGAGTATCTAACCCATGCTGAGCCCTGGCACACTTTTTCCTTGGTCCCCCCCCTTCTGACTTGGCACGTTCGCTTGGATTGGAATTATTTTGTTTGTTTTACTTTAAGTCACACGTTTATTTTTTTTTTATTTTTTGCTGTTTGCACATTGACACGTTTTGCATAAATTTGCATGGCAAATGCCATTTTTTTGTTTCTTTCAATCTTTTGCTTGATTGAAGGCAGCTTAAAATAAAGAGTGCAACTTGTATAATTATACAAAAAACTTTAGTTTTTGGGGCATGTAGGTCATTAGCAGCAGCTAATGGTTTTATTTCAATGTTGTTATATTCATACGGCTAAAATCTTGGCTTATTACAGCTACCACACAGCTACAGCTGGAGCTCTGCATGTTGCCAGAAATACATAATTTTAAAATATAAAAAAATATATTTAATGGCATTTTTACTGTATAGTGCTGCACAGGTGGTCCTGGCAACCGAATAAGGTTAAAAAAAATATAATAAATGGTCAGAGTGAAAAAAGTGAACCACATTTGCATTCCTTTTGGTAGTTTTAAATTATTCACAGAGTGCATACAAATGCCGAATGCGCCACAAAAAATAAAAAAAAATAAAGAGAGTGCCCCACACAGCTATGCCCCTTTGCCCCTCTCTCCAAGCTGACAGTGACAATTAAGCTGCAGCTAAAATTGCTCCTGGCGCTTACACACACACACACACACACACACACACATACATATAGGGCCCGTAAATATACAACAAGATTTTTATTTAAATACCACTCCATTTTTAAATCAAATCCTGGCACAGGCTGTGCGCCGTTTTTTAAGTTGTTTTTTTGCCGTTTGTATTTTGTTGAGCTGCAGCTTTGCAATGCGCTTTGGCAGTGTTGCACGGAGTTGCAGGGATATGCAGGGAGTTGCAGGGAGCTGCCTGCTTTTAATTTTCATCTTGTTTACTTTAACGTCATTTTCAACTCTTCGGTGTTTTCTTGAGCGCTTTTTTGCACGCTTTTGTCTTTGCTCAGGGCCCCCAAGTCCTATACCTAAGTACGGTTACCTCTAAGATCCATTGTCCTCGTCCTCATCAACGCCTCGTCCTGCCGTGCTGCTGTGCTGCTCCTTGGACTACGTCGCCATTGTCGCGTGTGTGTGTGTGTGTGTGTGTCGTTGTCGCCTGAGTCGGTTTGCTCCTTGTGCTGCTCGTGAAGTGGCACTCATCCGCACTTTTAAGCCCTACTGAATTCCTTTTATCCCTAAAACAAATATCTTCATCCACAGCACCAGCAGCAGCTCGAGCAGCAGCAGCAGCAGCAGCATCATCAGCGCCGTTGTCTTCGCCTTTGCTGCATTTGCTCCAGCGCTATTTTTGTTGGTTCTGGGCGCAAGGTTTTTATAGCCAAGGCGACAACTTTGGGACCAAGCACTATTGTGTTGGGGCCGCATGCCGCATGCCGCTACTGCCACTGCCACTGCGTCTACTTCATCATCTGCTTTCTACTTCAGAGCTCTAAAAGATTTTTAATAGAGTTCTTACAGACACTTTCGATTGTCTTTGTGTGCGACTTGTGCGAAAATTAAACCTGAAGTGAAGTCACCAAACGCTTTCCGCGTCACTCTTTAAGAGCCATAAGAACCCAAGCAATATAATAATTAATATGTCCTCTTTGTCACTCACACACTAGAGATTCACACTTTTCGTCTCTGTCCCTGTTCACTAATCGGTCAACGGATTGTGGATTCAACCAATATGCGACAAGCACTTAATTTGTCTTGCAACTAACACGAGCCAAGGACAAGGACGAATTCCCAACTGCCAAAGTGTGTGTGTGTGTGTGTGTGTGAGTTAGACTTCAGTCGAATGACATTACAATGATGACAATTGCCAAATGAAAAAAAAAAGACGAAAATCGAAGAAAAAGGATTCGCTTTGGCTTCGAATGCTGTCTGGTGGGGCACAAAATGGCCAAATGGCAAAACAATGCCAATGCCGAAAGGAAAAGAGATGCAGAGCAAAAATACAAATCAAATGTACCGCAAAACTGAATGAAGTCAACAAAAGACCGCCAACTGACTAATGGACTGAGGGACCCGTTAGCCAGTCAGCCAGACAGCCGAACAGACGGACAGCTGGACAGACAATTCCAGGACATGCCAAAGCGTCCAAGGGTGGCGCATAAATTGGCGATTCCCATGGGTACAGCAGATACTACTATTTGTCAGGGTTGGAGTTGCATTGTCAAATGTTCACTTTCATTGTTCCAGTATCTGTGCAATTGAATATGTGTACATCTCTCTCTGTGTGTGTGTGTTAAGCACATAAGTTGAAATATTCCAATTGAGTAACTTTCATTATTGCAACAACAACTTCAATAACAATGTGCACATTTTGTATAAATAAAACAATGACAACGATTTCAACTCATTTAAATTCTGTGCTGCAATAAATTTGCCTGCATAATTTCTATAGATGGCAATAGAAATACTTTAGCCATGTCCTGCATATATCGCATTTGGGGCAGGTCCTTTCATTTAACTGTTTAAACAATCAAAAACATTTCAATAAAGTTTACGCATTTTACATTTGAAATGCACACCTGATGAAAATTCAAAACAAAAATTTAAATTCACTTCTAAAGTTTTTAAACTGCAAAAAAAATTCATTTTTGTTGCAGATACATTTTTGTTCACATTTTCTTCTTCTGCTTAGTAAATCAAGTTTATTTTTTTAGTTTTTACAAAAATTACACTTGTAATTAATGTTTAGAAAATGTAGCAGTTTATACGGCAACAGTCCAAGTTGTCAACTGGGATATATAAATTGCCGCCTTTGTCAACCCCCTCTGTGTCTGGCACACCCTTTCCTTTTGGGCCTCTACCCTTAAAATGCTAAAATGCTAATTAAAGTCAAAACGCAATGTTGCGGAAAAATGTTTACAGCAAGCACGAGGAAAACGAAAACTTTAAAGTTTATGATGCTTTGTTGTTTTTTGCTATTTTGAATTTTTACTCGTCCAACTGGCTGAATATTTTTTCTCTCTTTCTAACCCGCTCTTTTCCAAAGCATTGTCATCCCTGGAACTGCTTGTTTGTTGTGTATGGCGTTAAATTTAATGCAAAAAGTCACAAAAAATTATACTCGATTTAATTTTCCAGTCCAGTTGCTGGTACCCCCTTCCCCCCCTTACCCATCCAACCGGGTGGTCCTGCTCTAGCTAGTTGAGACTCAATGTCGGGTTCGGTTTTCGGTGTCAAGTTTTGACTGCGTCGGCTATGGGCACCGGTTTGGGCTTTGGCTATGATTCTGACTCCGGCTTCGGCTTGGGCTTGGGCTTGGGCTTGGGCTTGTGCTCTTGGTCTCTCCTCAGTCTCTGGTTCCGGTTTCACAGTTGACGTTATGCATTGAAATTAATTAAATCACAGCAAACTGCGCCGCAGTGGCTTCGCTTCGCTTTGCTGTGTTGGGTTGTGTTTTGTTGTTTTGTTTGTTGTCATTTGCCATTGGGTTTTCGCATTGTTTTTGTTTCTGTTGTTATTTGCCATTTTCCCAAGTCGCCTTTTGTTGTTGTCAACCAAACACCAAAGCATGAACGGACGTTCCGGCGCGCTTGTTGCCTTTTAATTAGTTGGCCAGGACCACCAATATACACAGGAGCAGCGGTGCGGAGTGAGAGTGAGTGAGACGTCAGCAAAGTTGCAACTAGTAATTTGTAATCGTTGACTTATTGTCTAAAAACGGTTTGCCACACACTCGAAACTCGGCTTGAATTTCTCCCGCCAGACGGTCAATTAAAGGTTGAAAGAACATGTTAAAATTCTCATCAATTTTAACATGAATTCTGACCGAAATTTGTGTTTATTTAAAGGTTAACCCAAAAAAACAAAAAACATTGATTCAGATATTCTAATCAGCTTTTGAAAAAGTAAAACCACAAAAAGTTTAAAGATAAGCACTTTAAAGTATTTCAATTCTCAGAAAGTATTTCAACAGTTGACTAAGAAACATATTGATAAAAATCATGCATCGGGTTTGTATGTTGATGATGAAGGTTTTAACATTCGAAAACACATTTAATTTAATATAATCGATTCTAATACTATTCATTTATAAGCACAATTTAAATTGCTTTTTATCAGTAATAAATAGTCGATAGTCTAACTAAGCTATTTAAAATTCTTTACACTATATATACAAAAAATACTAATTTTTTTTTTTCATATTTCTTTTCAGGTATGTTTTCAATATATTTAAAATCCGCTGATAGCTATTTAAGTAAGTTGATTTAACAGTATACAAAAACAATTAATGGTGTTCTACAGCCCCCAACTTAAATAAATTCAAAATTTTGACTACGATATTTTTTTTCTAAATAAATGCGGCCAAAAGCCGGAATGGGCGTTGGTGAGCAATGGGCGTGACTGTTGACACCAAACGCGTGCAGGAAATCCAACACTAATAACGTCTAATGGGACCCACTACGGCAAGCCCCCTCAGCTCCTCTCTTGCCCCATGTGATTTCGCAGTTTGTGTATAATTTATTTTAAGCAGAAAAAAAAGCAAATTTCATGTAAATTAATTTTTTTCATTTTCTTCTTATGATAATTTCATTTTTTATTATCTCTTTGCCGCATAGGCAGGCCAAATTTGAGACGCGGCTTTCCTTTTTTTTATGGATCGAGGTCTCAGTCCGAAATGCTCTGATGTTTATTAAAGCACATTTTGTTGAGGATTTTTTGACTTTGTGTCATTTATGCGCCAAATTTATCACATTTTGTGCCAAGGCGTTGATTTCATTATTGTGCGGGTGGGCGGGGTTTGGGGCGCTGAGCTGTTCCCGGGTCACATTGCGGTTTTGCTTGCTCAGCGATTAAAGGCAAATTGTTGGGCTTGGGTCATTAGCGAAGGTTTCGCAGGGCCTCATCCCAAAAACCAAAGAAAATAAAATATAATTTTAATTCTGCTTTCTAAATTGAAAGTGCTTTGGGTTTTTTCTCTGCATTAAAGAACCAAATCTCAATAAAACAATCTATTTTTAACATAAATATATTCCATGGAAACATTAAATTCATTTCTCAAGACACTTTGGCATCTATAAAATACAAATTAAGAAAAACCTGTCACAATAATTCTCTCTTTAAGAATAAATAGAATGTAAAATGAATTTGACCGCGATATACACAGCTCCTTGTCTCCTTGCTCTGGGAATATCCTTTAATTTCGACTGAGCCAAAACCGTAACAAATCGCATTTAAATTTACCTGCTCCAGTTGGTAGATGCTTAGCGGGACAGGGTTGGGGGGCAGCTAAGAAGCGAGAACACAACAAAACAGCAACCACCAAAAAGGATGCGATAATTTATAGCGTTTCATTTTGCTGCTGCTTCTGAATTCTAATTTAAATTTTCCACCGCGGCAATAATAAAATTCGGCAAGGGGCGCAAAAACTTTGAGTTGAGGTGTGGTACCACGGGGAAAGGGGTGGGGGGACAACCAAAATCGCCTGCAAACACAATAAAAAATACTCGTGCATATATATTTTTATTTATGCTGCTTAATTTGTAGAGCGTGCAGAACAACTACAACAACAACAGTAATAATCAAACTAGAAAGCAACGCACAGTGGCACAATTGATGGAAGAATTTTGTAAAATGAATAAAGTATATTTTATAGATTCAGATATTCAAATATTGTTTAAATTTGTATCACTATTTTGTGTGCTGCAAGTGCTCAAAGTAAATATTTTTCAGTGTATAATAAATTGAGCAGTTGTAGATAAATTTCCAGGTGAGCCACAAAATTAATCACATAGTTAATCTTTGATAAATTTTGATTAGTAATTGGATTTAGTTGTTATAGTCTTTCATGCTTGATATTGTTCGACAACTATTGTCAAATTTCAGCATTTATTTAAATACAAATTTACAGCCTAACCATGCAATTGATTTTAAGGAAATAAAAGCCAAAAGACCCCACTGTGCGAGGTGCCGTTCTTTAGCCTTCGCAGCGCGTCCTGCTTATTTCACATTCATTTAATGGCCAAACAGTCACAGCTTGTGTTATTACTGTTGTTCCTCTTGTTGTTGTTTTTGTTGTTGTTATTACTGTTGTTCCTCTTGTTGTTCTTGTCCTTGTTGTTGTTGTCACCAAGTGCAATTGCCCCTTGAGAGAATTTTTCAAATGTTTTACATACAAAATATTTGTTGTTGTGCTTTTTGTTGCGTACAATTAGTTTGGCAGCTACAATAGAACAACAACAACAACAACAATAATAATAACAGCTAAAACTGCAGGCATAAAACAAAGCGAATGACAATTTGAAAAAGGACAACCAGGAAGGACAACGGCAACGTGCTGCACATCCCCTGCCAGCAAAGGTGACTTTTAATGCCTTTTGTGTTGTTGTTGCTGTTGTGATTGTTGCTGGTTTGTTACAAACACACACACACACATCGGCACATGTAAATGACTAAGTGAAGGGTTAAAAGGCATACTTGCCGCAACCCTGCCCACTCTCTCCCCTTGTCGAACTGCAATTCGCTGTCGCTGCTTTTTCCTAGCCTCGTTTTTTTTTTAATTCCACTTTAATTGTTCAAATTATTCCATGCAGCAATAAATGTAACAAAAAATTAAATTTCTCCATCGACAAGTGTTCGGCCAGCTGACACTCTGTATGCATCATCACAAAAATATAATACGAATGAAAATCCGAATACGAAAATCTTGCAGATTATTTTTATAGTATTATATAATATATATTATTAGGTAGATATTATTAAAAATATTCCAATTGTCTTTCTTCAAGTCACATCTAATCTTATCAATATATATATATTAATAATCGATCAGCACAGCAACACAGCAGTTTCATATACATTATACATAATATCGATTAACAGATTTGATTAACAAAAATAAAAATAACAAAGTTAATTAATTTATTTATTTATTTATATATTTATATATTTATACATATATTTATTTATTTTATTTTTTTATTGAGTCGCAGACTTCTCCCTTAATAGTCTCAAAACTGATTTAAAATACTCTTAAAAAATACAACAATATATAACTTATTGGCCAAAAACTAAATTTAATGTCGATTTGTAAATATTTAAATTATAAATTACGTTGCATGAATACTTTTCAATTTACGAAACTGTAAAGTAGTGAAATAATATATCTCCTAAATATTTGAGTTTATTAAACATACATTGAATATCCAAAATATACCCAATGACCCACATTTTATTTGTGCAGGATATAAATATGAACTATAAATAATAAACTGTGAAAAAGTTATTGAATTTCACTCGCATTGCAGATTTATATTTATTTTTGAATAACATCAACAAAGTGCAATTCTCGTTCAGTTTTTATAGGCTCAATAACAAACGATAATTGCGGATTATCTGTGATGCTGCAGGAGAGAGACAGAGAGAGAAAGAGAGACAGAGAGAGAGATATATACAAGTGCTGCATGCATGTTGCATGTTGCAGCATAATCACTTGATAAAGGACTTAGTCGAATATGTATGCACTACTAAATCCAGTGCTTAACTGCATCCAAAGTAGCACTCATCGTTTGTAACCAGCCAACACTTGAAATGTTGTATTATATTATGTGCTTTGATGTTGTAATCTCGTCCTGATTATCTGGATAGCTTCATGCCCACTTGGGTGCTCAAACAATTGTCAAACTAATACAAAATGCAACTTTTCTAATCAACACACATGTTGCCAGCCCACAAATGAGAGGGTGGGAAAGGGGGAAGGGGGGCTGCTCCTGTTCTTGGTAAGTTTATTAAAATGATGTCCTGCAGATATTTGCCGACAGAGCAGGAGGTGTCGCCGACTAATGTCCAAGTTAACAATACAATTGTGGATGCCAGCCTTGAGGCAAAAAGCAGTCAAAGCCAAGGCAAACAAAAGCTGCCAACTCTGATGGAAATTTTTAGAAAAGGGGAGCGAAGGGATGGGAAGTTTGCGGTTCGAAGAGCGTCAAGCAGACAAAACAAATGGAGTAAGACTGTGTGTGTGTGTGTGGGTGTGTAGGTGTGTGTGTGGGTGTGTGTTTTGGTGGATGTGGGGCATGCAAATGAAAATGCATTTATTTATAAAGCAAACGACAAAAGTCCCAAGTGCCCGGCATAAACGTGAAGCATATAACTCGGTGTGTCGTGCAACAGGATGTATCTGTATCTGTAGCTGTATCTGTATCTTTCCATCTAGCTGTAAATGTATCTTTATCCGTATCGCTACATGGCAGCCATGAAGTAAAATGCAAAAACTGCACTTGTCTATCTGCCTGCCACACTTTTCCACTGTGTGTTGTTGCCTAACTACCTATTGCAAGTAAGTACACACACACACACACACCCACACATTGATGCAGCACCCCTTACTACTTTTTGGAGCTGTTGGCAATTTTATTGACAAGCACATTCGAGGGGAGGCGCCACTCGCTGTGGAGGGAATGGTTGGTTGGCAGGATGTTGCTTGCATTTTGTGACAATGTTTATTTAGATTTTGCCTTGCTGCCAATTGCTGACATTGCAATTTCTATTCCTGGCATATACAGTCCAATGCACACACTCACCCATCCACTAACACACCCACACCCACACCCACACACACACACATTTGTCCAGTGAAATGTGCTGCGTTTGCAATGCGCAACGTTGCATTCCATTTCACTGTATTTGAATCCGTAGCTGCATCTGTATTTGTATTTGTATTTGTATCTGTGTCTGCATCTGCATCTGTTTGTTGGCTCGTTTTGTTTTTGCGGTCACGTGTGTGTGTGTGTCAGTGTGTGGGTTGTACTTTTCGGCATTTTAATTTCAAATTGTCAATTGGATTTAAGTACACTCGACAGCAACACGACCACATGATACTAATGTGTGTGTATGTGTGTGTGTGTGTGTCTTTTATCCGGATTTCCCTAAACATGTGTGCTTGTAAATGCCGTTGTTTTTTTTTTTTTTTCTCTCAGTCACTGTGATTGTCTTCATCGGTCCCTTAACGCAAATTTTTGGCAAATTTTTGCCTATTATCATCACAAGAATTTCTCTCATGCTTAACACATTTCGCTTGGGTTTTTATTGCCAAACGTTTGCTGGCCATAAAATTTGATTTTAAAATGTGTCAAAAGTGCTTTAAATGTGACAGAATTTGATTATGGCTTGTTGTTGCAACAACAACAGCAACAACAACAACCTGGCAACAAATACACACAGCTTTCCTGGCCAGGCAGCAATGGCATTTTGATTGCTAGGCGCCGCTGAGACACATGGAGAACATTACAATTATGTTGTTGTATGTTGTATGTTGTATGTTGTATGTTGCATGAGCTTTGCCAGAGATTTGCCACGCCAATTGTTTAGGGACCTGCCATTTGAAATTACTTTCAGACGGCTGACAATTTAATGCACATTCAGCACATTTAGCCAAAATCAACATCTTCAGTCTCTAAGCCATCGTTGTTTTAACTTAATCGCTTAAATATCTAAGCAAATTTAATGCCAATTTAACTCGGGTGTTAACAGTTTATTATCAACATTAACTATTAGCAAATAAAATATGATTCTCAATTTATTGTAACTTCAACCAACCAACGCAAATCTGTTTAGCTTGGAAAACTCAAATAACTTCATTTAATAATTATTGATTAATTAGTTTTATAAAAGTTAAATTTATGATAATTATATTTATTATTCAATTTATTATCTCTATCTATATATATATATCTACATCAATTTATTGATCTATATCTAATGGCCTGCTAAATTTTTTCTGTTTAATATTACAAAACAATTCACAACATTTTCGACAGCGCAGCCTTAAATAAAATCGCTAAATTATTAACCACAAATATTCGAATATTTCGCACTCGCCTGCCAATTGAAAGACCATCAAAAAAACACTCAATTCGCTTCACAATTAATGTGTATATTTATTATATTATTTGTTGTGCTATTAAATTTACATCCTAATCTGAGCAATTAAATAAAAACCGCAATTGCTGTTAGTTAAACTAATCTTTTAAATGGACAATTATTTACATCAAATTATAAATATATATGTAAAAAAAATGTCATTTACAAAAATAATTATTAAATTTTGGTTTGTTTTTTTTTATATTAACTGCACAAATTTTTATAACATTTAAGCAAAAGTTGTCTGAACTCAACTCAAAACGCTGGCAAAATTTTACGCTGAGCAAATTTTTAGTTTATTTTAGATTAATTCAATAAATCGTACAAATTGAACAAAATTGGAACTCAATTATTGCAAATTATGCAGATTTTGGTTATGAATATATATCTGGACACCATTAGCAATGATAACGGCCAACTGCAATCCATAATTTTGAAATATTTCATTTAGATTCGACTTTGAGCCATTTTTGAGGGGCTCTGCGGCTGCATGGCTGCTGTCTGCGGCACTTGTGGCAAGCACCATTTAGCCTTGCAACCGTTCATGTTGCACAATTCAGTATTTACACATTTGGGATTTCGTTTCTATCGATGTGCCTGCAAATGTTGTTTGCTGGCAAATGCATTTGCTACGTAATCAGTCTGACTGACTGACTGATTGACAGACTGACTGACTGACTGACAGACTGAACTAATACTGGCATTTGTTGTGTTTCTATTGACGACTTTATTGCAATTACTCGCACCAAATATTTTTTAGCTATTCATTTGACTGTGCCTTCTGCAATTGTTGTTGTTGTTGTTGTTGTTGTTGCATTGGTATTTGTTGGTAATTGTTGTTGGCCTGATAATCAGGCAGTGGCATAAACCAGAAATAACAACAGAAAAGAGTGAAGAGCTCATGCAACTCCACTATTTGCAATTAGTGTCAATTAGCCAGCGGCTTTCGGCCATATATCAATGGGTGCATATGTGTGCGTGTGTGTGTGTGTGTGTGCTTAGTTTGTAAACATTGGCAGCAGCAACTACTGCAAGAATAAATGTATTGTTGGCTAATTGTGGCGGGTACAAGTATGGAAACTAAACAATGCAATTTTGTGGCATACACTTAGCAAGAAAAAAGCGCAAATGTAAGTATGATATCGATATTAATCGATATTAAAGAAGGCTTGAAATAGAAGATCAATTTTCGTTTAGCAGGCAGATATTATTTTAATTTTGCCTATTGCAATAATTTAGGCAACTTTCTTTCTCCTTTTTTACACAGTGCCGAAGCCAATGTGTAATTTAATGTTTTCTGCTATACCAAAAAAAAATTGTGAACCATTTAACATTTTGGAATGGGCCCAAAAACTTTCATTTTTATTTAAGAAAAATTTGTGGGTACTAAAAAATATGCACACACGAATATAATGGGTGAAATATCTATAATTTACAAGCTCTTAGCTGGCAAACACAAAGCAAACTAACTCATTATAAATGCCAAGCGCATGCTAAACAGCTGACGCACTGCAGAAGAAGAATACGCTTAGGAATTGGTTAAGGGAGGGGGGAGGAGAGAGAGGAAAAAAACCGAGCACAAAAGTGAGTAGCGAAATCGCATTATAAAGGTTTTTTTACGGGGCGAACCCCT
The DNA here is from genome assembly GCA_035042365.1 of Drosophila dives. Lineage (NCBI taxonomy): Eukaryota > Metazoa > Arthropoda > Insecta > Diptera > Drosophilidae > Drosophila > Drosophila dives. The sequence continues at coordinate 4,326,845 of JAWNLJ010000276.1, read as the reverse complement.
TGAAAAATTGTGCAAAATATGCGCACTAGGATTGAATGTTGTTGCTGTTGTTGTTGTTGTTGTTGTTGTTTTTGTTATTGTTGTTGCTATTGTTGTTGTTGCTGCCAGGAGCCACCCTTGAGGAGAGCGAACTGCCGTTGCCTGCCACGCAATTTGAAAACTTGCCAAAAGGCAGGATGAGGACAACAACGAAGGATATTTTGCAAACAAATAATAAAAATCCAATTTAACATTTAATCACGCGCTCAGTCAAACAAAAAACAAAAAAAATGTGAAAATGTAAAAATGTAAAATAATAAGGATGAAGAAAAGGGCAGAAATAAACTTTCGAAGCGACGCCTGCTGTCGCACAGAATACGCTGCTGGCATCCGTTCATGTCCAATCCGCTCTACTACCTCTCCCTCCCTTCCCCCCGCACCGCAATTTTAAGCCGGAGAACGGCTCAAGGATCAAGACTCAGAAGGCTCAAGGTGACTCAAGTATTTTGCTTAATTTATTGCATTTTCTACGCTAAAATGCGCAAAAACTTTGAACAGTTCGCGCTGCAAATTAGGCTGCTCAACTTGAACCCCTCTCCCAACCCACCCCCTCCCTTCAATACATTTCTGCATACTGGGAAAAAATGTCATTATAAATTTCAAAAAGCGTGTTAAATGCGCCTGCCCAAAAGGGGTTCAGACCTGTGTACCCCATCCCATCTCCAGCTCCTGCTCCTGCTCCGCTCCCGCTCTTTCACACAATAAATTTCATTTTTCATCATTGCAATTTTTGAGCGTAATTTTTCGTACATGTCGCACATAATTCATTCGTCCTTTCAACCAAGCCCTGCAGCACCGCATCCCCGCCCGCCACAACATCGCTGCGACATATGGATTAAGTGCCGTGAAATGCTGCCACATCCCTCCCTCCCTGCACTCAGCACTCGATGCCACTCCTCGGAATTCTTGTGACGCCATTGAAAAATTAACATTGAAGTGTTTTGTATGTGCCTTTGATTCACATTTCCTGTGTTCTCTTAAGACCCCAATCCCATTCAGCGACTACTTTCCCCCCCCCTTTACGCCGTTTGCCCCTTTGACTGGTGTTGGCTCAATGGGAATTTCGCACTTGTTTCGCATTAGTCTTTGATATGAGTGTGTTGCAGGAAAAGCAGCTTAAAATACTATTTAAAATTTTAAATAGATGCACAAGCATTTGATTAAGTGCTCGATAATCAGTAAAAACTCTGATATATATATATATATATATATATATATATATATATATATTTTTTTTTTTGATGCAGCTATGCTCATCTGGTAGCTGCAATCTTGGCAAATGTCATCAGCAACTGTGAGCCATCACAGATAACATTTGTGTCTGGCGCTGCAGACTGATTTTGACAGATGCAGCCAGAAATCATGACGCATATGATAATGACAATGATTGCACTACGATGGAGGGAGGGGGTGTGTGTGTGTGTGTGGAGGTGCGTTGGCCATGTTAATGCCAGCTTCTTCTTTCGATCGGCAGTTGGCTGCTGCTTCGACTTCAGCTGATATGGAAGCTGATGACAACTGCTTTGGTGGGGCCAGTCAGCCAAGCGAGAGACCGAGACGGAGACGGAGATGGAGGCGGAGATGGAGAGACAAACATGTGTGACAACGGCAATGGCCAGGATGAGCAGAAGTCGGGGTTGTTGGAGGCCAAGACGAGACATGGATGTTGCTTTTTATTGTCCCGGCCCTATGATTATTGTTGCTTGTTGTTGTTCCTGTTCTTGTCGTTGTTGTTGTTGTTGCAGCTGTGTGCGACTATTTTGGCCCCCTTGTCTGTGTTTCAGTGACAGTTGTACAAGAAATACAAATTTGCAAAATAAGCAGAGGGCGGCAAGCATTTCATTGTTGGATAAATGGCGACATGCTCAGGGAAGTGTCAACTGATTGCGCTGAGCTGGCTTGGCAGGCGTAAAAAGAAAATACAAGAAGAAGAAGAAGCAGAAGGAAGCCGACTCCTGCGAACCTGCACGTGACGTATCCGCCTCGTTGTGCGTGTGACGCGACAAATGACGAAAAATGTTGGCTAACAGACTCTATGCGACTCTGCCCCAAACCAATAATAATAAAACACAATAAAAAGAAATTATGAATAAATAATACGCAAAGTAGCAATGCCAGCAAAATAATGCATAAAAAGCGTTGCCCCCCCAAAAAAAAAATGCGTCATCTGTTGATGATTTATACACATTTTAAGAGGTGTGTGACAGGCTCATAGACAGAATGTCTGACTGTCAGACAGACAGACAGACATAAAATGGATCTCCACTAGTTTTTTTTTTATATTCATGTGTCAAAAATCAACGCCAAAACATAATCAGTGACCATTAGATGGCAATTTGTTTGCAATCCATTCAAATTTGCATTTCTCTTTTCAAGTAATTCTTTTTCTTTTACATTTTTCTTTTTTTTTGTAAATTTAATTAAATTTTGTGTCATTTCCGCTCTCTTTCTCTCTCTTTCTCTATTTCTCTGTGGAGCAATTGAACGACGTTGTCCGCCTTTTCCGCGTGGCACCTTGAAAAGGATTCTCGGCCAGACACAAAATTCTCATTAGCAGCTGCTCTGAAAAGAAAACACACCAAATTTGGCTCTAATGAAATGTTTGCTCGACACTTGTGAAATTTCGCGCATTCGTTTTGGACATTGGAGACGAGGTGGCAATGGTGGCACGTTGGTACAGTGTCAACAGCCTCCACCGGAAGTTTAACAGAATGAAGCGCATTCAGCTCGCAAGTCCACTTCCGGTCGAAGCAGCGCCTTGATTAGTGTTAATTAGATTTGAAGTAGTACAGGCTGAAATCCACTTTCTGATTACTCTCGTTCATTTATAAAAAAAAAACTCCATTTCTAAGAAAAACTCTGGCTGAACTTAACAAATTGCTGGGAACAGCAGGCAATTTTTTTTACTTTGATTGCCCAATAAAAATTCGCGCTTGGAAAAACTTAGAGAAAAAATCGATCCTAATTTTGGCAATTTGACATACTTTTGGCGACAAGATAAGTCAATATTCAGAGGGTATATTTCTGAATAGGAAAGTTGTATTTCTTTTCTTTAGAAATTTTTTTTTTTGTATTTCCAATATGTTTATTAAAAAATACATTTAAAAAAAGTACTCTAATTTTAGATTCTATTTATTGCTCTTCATATTTTAATTAAATATTTTTATATATATAAATTAAGGATTTCTTATAGATAAGATAAACTAGCCTGTAAAAAAACATTAATAAACAGTTCAAAGCAGGTTTCAAGACTATTACAAATCTATATCTAAAAAGTAGCTTGCCTCATATAATTTAACGATAATCATTGATTTGATTTACAGCTAGTTTTCACCAGTCATGGCATAAAGTTCATATAATGCTTTTTATAGCCCCTAGAATTTTATATAGTCATGCTGATTGTCTATTTATCAGATATCTAACTCTACTTCTCGCGATATAATCTCATTTATTTGCTTGCCTTAAAGAAAAGTGTTCTTTGTGCAACAATTTCTGTTGCATCTGTTGCCTGAAACACGTTAAATGGAAATTATGAGTTGCAAATTAAATTTGGCTGCATTTTACACCACATTCGCTGGCTGTGCTTTTATGGTTTATGAAGTGTTGCAAAAATATCAGCAGATATGCGCCAAAATAAAACAAACAATACGCAAACAGAAATAAAAAAAAAACTTATATATATATATATACAGATATATGGAAAAAGAGGGCAGGTCCAAGACAAAGACTTGGAGCAGTCCTTCCTGGTAGATGCTGAATCAGCAGCCAGGCGTTGGCAGTGTGTGTGTGTGTGTGTGTGGCAAACGGATGAAGAGGCAGCCAAGAGTGCCACTATTTTGGTTTTTGGTCGCACGGATTGAATTTGTCGGAATGAGTATGTAGAGGGGGGGGGTGTGAAGAGTGAGTTGGTGAGGAGGTGAGCAAGTGGCTGCGTCCCGGCCACTTGTAACAACATGCAAAAGGATTTTCGTCGATTTTCGAGTGCTTCTCCCCTTTAGCCACATGTGTTCGCCTCTTCCCAGCGAGTATACACATTGCCACTGCTCCGACTCCGACTCCGTCTCCCTCTCCCTCTCCCACTCCGTCTCCCTCTCCGTCTCCTTTTTTTGTTACTTTTTTTATATTTTGGACAGCCATTTGGCGCTTCTGTTGTTTTGTATGCTTTGTGGTTGTTGCAGTTGTTGCTGTGTAGTCTTCAGTGCCATTTATTGTTTTGGCGTCAGTTGTTGCATTTGTATGACAGTTGCCACTCTGTTTCCTCGCCCATCTGCCCCCTCCCCCTCCCCGTCGCACAATCGCGCATACTCAGCGCATTTTTAACAGTTTATTTGGCCAAGGCAAGAAACTATCCAGCTCGCAATTTTGTTGGCCAACTGCTGCGATTGCCATTTTTCGGTGCCATGTGTCTATTTTGAATCGGAAGAATCATTCGGATTGCCAATTGCTAACATGGGTTCCAAGTAATGAATATGAGTAAGCAATATATATATAGATTTACTCGATTTCAATATTGGCGATCTTCCATTCAACCTTTTTGCTGTTTGTATTTTGGCTGCAGCTTAAGTCCCAACATTTTATTTCTTTCGCTTTTCGCATTCGGAAGCTTGGCCACAATCGTCTGATGCAATCCAGCATAAATCTCTGCAAATCCCTGTCATAAATTAACCAACTGACAAATCAAATTCCTATCAATGTATGTACACAACTTTTCAAGGGCTAAAACAACAAACCCAAAGCACAAAGCATGCAGCAATAAATCCGCACGAAATCCTTTAACAATTACATATATGTATGCATGTATGTGAGCAGTGAGGAGCAGGGAAGAGTGGAGAGAGAATCGCTATAAAAAAGGCAGTCACAAGAGCCAAACTGCAAGCGCAGCAAAGCAAAGATTCGCACAATTAACAAAACGAGCGACCAGAGGATGAGACCCCTCACTCTCTCTCTCTCTCTCTTTCTCTCTCACACTCTGCCTCCGTTTTTTTATTTTTTCGAATGTGTGCTTCATTTTATGTGAATTTGATATGCAGCTTATGCCAAGCCCGGAATAGCAACCAGAACATTTTATGACCCACAAACAGATGAGCAGCTTTAAAATAAGCATGCAAGAGTGCCATAGTCGCGAGTGCTTGGCATATACATGTCCTCTACGCAAATATGCATTAGCCAAATGTATATGCAAATATAACAAATTAATGCTTGGTTTATGTTTATATTAAAAGTACTTTTTATAAAGTATGGCTCCATTAAAGTATTAATGCCATGTTTTTGATTAAGAACTGACAATTTTAATTGTCAGTTAATCGACCGATTGTTCAACAGAATTTCTATATTTAATTTGTATGTGCGATATTATTTGTGATTAATAGACTACACTAAAAATTAAATTGTTGTGCAGAGAAAAAAATTATAAATATAAACTTGCTGATCATCATTTGATTAGTTCGATTTCAATTAGTTTCGTTGATTTGGATAGGAACACAATAATATTTATCAAAATCTACAAGTTATATATTGTATTAAATTAGAATTGTAGTTACCTAGAGTCGTACTTTGCTTATAAAGTATAAAAGAATTTATGGCAGTATATGAAAAAACCTCGCAGAGAATACAAATTTAGACTCTAAATTGGCTCCAAAACTTTGCTCGTCTCCCAAATTTTTCACTTTCGCAGCATAATTCTTGGCGCTTTTGGCGAATGTATGTATTAAACAGACTTCCGCATTGCCCACATATTGCACACACATGGTACACACTCACAAGCATTCTGTGTGTGTGTTTTTTTTTTTTTGTTAGTGTAAAAATTTTTTTATATGCGATGCAGTTGCCCAAAGGGCTTTTGGCCAGGGTCAGTGTGTTGCCTCCTTGGCGATTTTTATTGCTTTTGCAGATGATGGGCAGCAGCTGGATGACTGGTTGGATAACTGGATGGCTAGGCAGGGCATAGAGGATGGAGGATGGAGTATATGGAGAAGCTCACTAAACCGCTCTGTTGGTCTGGCCATTTTATGTGGACCAGGCGCGAGCTGCTCCAGCGACTGCTGACGATGTTGATTGCACGTCTGAGTTTTTTTGCCTGGGCAACCACTTCACTAACAGCTTTGAGTGTCCTCCGAGTGTGTGTGTGAGATTGTGCAATCTCACTGCGAGTGTGTGTGCCGCATCTGTATATGTGTGTGTGTGTGTTTAGCATCTTGAACATGGGCTCGTTTTTTGATGTGCGAAAGGATGAATGCTTTATGCCAGTATTGCAATATTTCATCATTTCTTTGGCACGTGCACATTGCAATTTTCTTAGTGCTTTTTAGATGATCAACATGATCTAAATTTTTATATATTTGTATCTATGCATTTAGTAAGTGGATAAATAGGATTTTTATTTTAATTAATTAATATGCTTACCTTAACCCATTTTAAATTAGATAAATAAGAATAATAAATTAAATTAACCGAATGTACCACTTACTAAATAGTGAAAAAATACGATTTTTATTTTAATTAATTAATAGACAATCCTAAACATATTTTAAATCAGTTAAATAAGAATAATATATTAAATTAAAGGAATGAATTTTTGTAGATCGAGATCTTGCTTTTTAAAGAGAGTGCCAACAAATTTTGTAATTAATAAGAAATTATAAAAAGGAATATTTTCTTGTAATTAATATGAAATTATAAAAAATAATATTTTCTTGTAATTTATTAGAGATTATAAAAGCAATTTTTTAGTCTGTAGTCTGTACGATTTTTATTTTCTTTAATTAATAGACATAACTAAACACATTTAAATAAGAATAACAGAAATAAATTAAGAGAATACATTTTTGTAGATCGAGATCTTTTTTTTTGAAGAGAAAGTTTATAATTCTTGTAATTAATAATAAGTTATAAAAAGGAATTTTTTCTTGTAATTAATAAGAAGTTATAAAAAGCAATTTTTTAGTCTGTAGTGTGTAGCTCTGCCAGAAATTTTTGACTAGTTGAAGATCTCTCTGTATTCTGAGCCTTAAACCAGTTTCCCTCGATCGATTCTACCACGATCAGAGGATTCCCTCTAATTGTCACTTTTATATCTACTTCGAAATCTGCCTTTAATGCTGTAAATGAGTAAAATTTAATTTTTGACTGTGAAACATCTCGCCCGCAATTGGGCAGTCAACTGAAACTTGACTGCGATGCCATAACGAAGTTGAACTGCAACGGGCAACTGCAACTGCAACTGCAACACGATAATCGCATTCAGTCATTTTCACACGCTGCTTTCTGTCGCTTACCTCATCATCGCTGGCGCTCAATATGTTTGCGCTGTCGGAGAACCGAAGGAGTGACTGTTGACCAGTCAGCTCACCCCAGCTCCCATCTGTAATCTAAAACGGTGCCAGTTGTTGACCCAAACGCGTAACCAATTTTGGCGTGGCGCCTCCAATGTTACAGTGCCCAGCGGCCACTTCGATGCTCGGATGTGATGATGCTGCTGCTGCTGCAGCTGCTACTGCTGCTACTGGTGCACTTCATCATTACCCGGTCGTTATCGCTTTTTTGAATTTAAATGATGACACAGCTACACACTTGTGGCTGTGGGTGTCTATGTGTGTGTCTATGTGTGTGTCTGTGTGTGTGTGTGTTGGCGAATGCGCATCTGATTTCAAATTTGCATGTCCAACACGTACATCGTCAAATTTCTTCCAGTTAGTATTTAACCCTGCTCCCTCCCCCCCTACACAACCTCTTTCGGTCTGATTGTCAATGTCGGTGCCATGGAGGCAACAAATATACCAACCAAATCTCCCACTCCCAATTGCTCCGGGGGGTTTGCATCACACATACGACGCATGTGACGCGGTCACATGCATAATTTTCAACTTGTGCACCGCTCGTTGCGCCACGAATCGCCACGCAATGCAACACGACGCATATGCAACGCAAATGCTCATTAAAATGTTGTAGGCGAAATGTTTACGGTTTGCCTTTGAAATGTCATTTACCAACAGCTGCCGGCTGCATCCAACCAGTTTGTCATTCGCATCTGTCCACTCACCCAAAAGCGTTTTCTTTGTGAAATGTTCAATAATATTTTATTCAACCTGTTTAATTTTAACTATTCGATATATTTTAACCAATTTCATTTTTCTGAAAACTATTGAAATTTCATTTAAAAAAATGAAGTGAATGTTGGTTTATGAAATGAAATATTAAGTTTTTTGGCCGATTCTAATGAAATGAAGACTTTAAAAACCAAAATACTTGAGTAAGTAGCTAGTTGGTGTCCTTATCGATTTTTATCGATAAAAATAATCAGCTTATTCCAATCGACATGAATGGTTGTGCTGCAAGATTCTCTGTTGCACTTTAGATGCAGCAGCAGCTGCGGCTCCACTTCAGTGCTGAAGTGCTGAAAATTGTGCAACAAACAAATGCGACTTTTAAAATATGGTCGCAGGCGCAACGTGCCCCGTGCTGCTCACGATGATAACCCGCTGATGTCATATAAATAACAGATTTAGTGCCAAGTGCCGGGTTTGGGGGGGCAGAGTGACGGCATTTTATTTGTTTTGGACCTTTCAAGCGGCGCAGACAGCAGCAGCAGCGGCGTGCAGATAACGGCAGCTTTGTTCTAAACCCAAACTCTGACCAAGCTCAGCCGGTCAGTTTTTATGTGTGTCATAACCATGGTGGCACCAATGTGGACTGCAATCGTGCCTGGTGACTGCGACAAGAGCCAACAATGGCAATGGCAATGAAGGCGCTGACGATGACGATGGCGATGGCGATGACGATGAGGATGGCGGCTTTTAATGGCCGGGCAGGACGAGTGGCTGTGCGGCAAACAATGGCCTCGGCTTCATTGACTGCGAGTTAATTGCTGTCATTCATTTGAAAAGCCATACGCGCTATTTTTGGCACAAGGACAGGTTATTTTTTTGGGATTCTCAGTGACTCCAGTGGGTGGTTGTCCATTTTTGGCCTCAAGAGTCGTTAAAAGTGATGATGATGCGTTTACTCTTTCGCTTTCGTTGCTCCCCATAACATTTAAGAGCAAAGCGACGCTTTTATGTCGTCATCATCGTTGCTTGCAGCCAGCCAGCCAGCAGCAGCTTCTACAAATCTTAATCCAACCAAAGCAAAAAAAAAAATATTTTCGCTTTTGCTTTCTGGCAACCAATCATTTATGTCACATTATATGCTCACTTTTCCACACCCCCCTTCTCAGCCGTGTTGGACCCATCTGCATGGAGCAACATACTCTTTTTGTCCTCTCTACTTTCACAAATCCAATTTGGCTGCTAAGCCCTGGAAATTTTTGTGTTTGCTTATATTGATTTTTCCTGGTCAACCCAGTCAGACATTCGCATTATTCAACATGTGTGTATGTGTGTGTGTGTGTGTGTGTGTATGTGTGTGTGTTTGTGTGCCACAGGCTTTCTATTTGGTGGACACTTAATAGGCTTTCGATAATCATTTGATTTTGCAGTTGGAACTGATGTATATTTTCTCTCCTTTATAAGCAAACAATTTTGAAAGCATAAAATTTCATTTGTTAAATATTTTATGATTATAAATAATAATTATTATTATTATATTATTATAATTATTAATTATTTTGCTTTAGGTTCTGATATATCAAATTTAATATATTCTGAAAAATTACCAATTTTGCCCAAGTCAAAAAAAATGATTTGGCCTAATTAGACAACATTTATTTTGTGGCATATTAATTTGATTTTATATTTTTATTTTATTTTATTTTCTAAAATCAAATTAATATGTTCTCAAAAAATGTACAATTTAGCATTACTTAATCAATTAAAGCATTGACCTAATTAGACAATATTTTTTTTGTGGCATATTAATTTGATTTTATATTTTTATTTTATTATATTTTATAAAATTGATATAATTAAATTGACAAATATTTTGTTGTTTTTGCGGTTTTTATTGTCTACCTGACAAATCTCCAGGCATTTACTATCAAAACAAAACTCAACATTTTTATTTTTATTTATTTTTAATCAACATAAGCAAAAGTTAATCCTTTTACTTTGCATACTGCAATTTTAATGGCTCAACTCTGTTTTTGGCGACCTTTTAAGTGCCCCTTCAGCTACCCGCCTCAGTTCTGTGTGGCCAACAAGCGAATACGTATAAATTCCGCTCGTGTGGTTTCTGAAATGCATTACAACCACCCCCCCCAGCTGGAGCTGAAGCCATAGAAGTGGTGCTAGGGTTAAGCTAATCAAGGGCTATGCCAACAATTTACTTAACCAGCACCAGCTTCCCCTCTCTGCCTCTCTCTGCCCCTCTGCTACTCTGTCTTTCCCCCTTGCTAACCTGTTGGGATTGTAGGGGCTTCTGGCTTCTTCCAACTGCTGCTTCCATCATATTAGCTCGTTCCGTGTGAATTTCCTTCCATGCAGCCAGTGAGGCAGACAGGCAAGAAGGGCATGAGGGGCGCCCGGGGGGAAAAGGGCGAGCACATCCGTTTTGTCTGTCCGTTTGGGGGCCTCATGCATAAACCAATTTGCTTTGCATAAGCTCAGGCGCACTAGGGTAAAATAAGTAGGAGCAAGCGAATTCCAGGATGACGCGTCCAACTCCGATTGCAGCAATTTTTGGACTCCGTCCGCGCTCCGTCCACTCCGTCCACTCCGTCCACCATATGCATTTATGCGCCTTTGTCTGCGGTTTTTGTGCTGCGTCTGTCTGCGGCGCCGGGTCATTAATTTGGTAGCGAGAGCCGTCGACTTTTTTGGCCACCTCCCCCAGCCCCCGCCAACAGCAGCTGGCTCAATCAAGTGGGCAGTTGGATAGTGGTCTTCAACTAGCCGGGTTCTTAACGGCATTTCCCCAGTGAGAAATTAGGAAATTGCATTTGCTGGCAGTGCGCAGTGAAGCACGAAAAGCGAACGGGACCCATTGCCAAAAATAAAGCTTTCGTGGTAACGGAATTTACGCTCTGCACTCCGGTTGAAGATTTGCCAACGACGATACGCAAATGCAGCTAACCAATTGAACCGAGCGATCCCAGCTAGAACAGTCAGCGTGCAGGATGCCATTGGCAGAGGCGCAGTCAACTCTTCGAATACTGCAAATTGCCAGAAATGTAAATTTTCATATGGCGAACAACCGACCCTCCCCTCCACCCCTTTCGCACACACATATGCCGCTGGGCTGTGCATACAAATTTATTGCTCATTCGCGACGTATGCGGTCAACGCCACGAACAACATCATCATCATCATCAACATCATCATCATCATCTAATCATCGTGTTGTGGGTTATCATCGGAAGCAGAGGGCGCTAAAATATTCATAATCAACGGCGGCATTAGCAACGGTTGCATTCGAATTTCGTTTCGTTTTGCGCGAACACGCACACACCCACACACACACACACCCACACACACACCCACACCCACACACGCACACACACACACACCCCTACACACACACACACACACACCCCTACACACACACCTTCCCAGCCATATGCATTGATACTAATCCTACAATGAATCAACGTTTTGTGGCAGCATTGAGTTTATGCTCCAGTTAGGCATTGCTGGTGGCAACATTGCTTGCAGTTCCGCTGTTATCACAACTAGACTTTTAACTATATTTTGGATTATACAAATAAATAAAATATTATTTTTAACTTGATTTACATTTACAGCGAAATCAATCATTAGCTGATTTTGAAGCTGCTTGTTTTGCTGCAACTCCAACTTCAGTGCAGCTGTGCAACATTCTGTCTGCCCATCTGTCTGCCTGTCTGTCCGTCCGTCTGTCTCTTCCCGTTGGCAGTTACAACGACAATAACAGCCATTAAGTCTGACCAACACGTAACCGGGCAATAAACAAACGTGACAAATGATGCCGCTAAATGAAAGTTGATTGCCAGCTGACGGCCACACCTGTTTCGACTGCAATTGGCGTTGTACACCTGGCCAACAGTTGCAATCAAAACTGTCAGGCATACTGTGTAACAAGGGGGAGGTGTAAGAGGTGCATTGGCAAAAAAAAAAAATCACAGCCACGCAACGGAAGTTAGCGCAAAATCAAATGTTCGTTGGCTGCCATTCTTTGAACTGTTTTCTGTGCCTGCTCCTGGCCAGGTATTAATAATGATGGCGCCACGAGCAAAACGTGTTGCAGTCTGCGTGTGATTTCGAAAAAAAAAACAGTGCCACCACGTCAAAGGAGCCATTGGGGAGCTGAAAACGTTTTCGACATTTTTGTCACCTTCGCTTAAGATCGCTGGCAGTCCGCGTCCTCTTGCAGATTGCCACGTTGCCAGGCGGAGGTCAGCAGCAAAAGTCTATTATTGTATTCCCAGTTCTGTTTATTGTTGTTGTTATTGTTGTTGTTGTTGTTGTTGTTGTGGAGCTGTCGCATTGTCACATTGAATTCGCTCGTCTTGTCAGTCGATAAAAATGGAATGAACGTAACAGCAGGAGCGATGAACAGCTGGAGAAATCGACGTAGGATGGATGGAGGCATGGAGGCATGGAGGCATGGAGGCATGGATGCATCCCAGACAGCATCTGATAAATGCATTGTAATGTGTCATGTGGAGCGTGCTTTAAAATTAATTTAAATAAATTGAAAATGAATGGATGAGAAAAATGTGCACACAATTTGAGTTAGTTTTTTTTTTATTACGCAGCTATTTATATATTTGATGTGGCACAACAATGTGTTGCAACAGTTGCAATTTCTAAGATAGAACGCGATCTCTTTTTGCTCAAATTGCAATTCGTATTCGGTTCGGTTAAATTACAAAAATTGCACTCGTTTCTCACTTTGAAAGTGAATAATAAAATTGAGCTGGACAAAGTCCAATTAAATGCCGCAACTAGCTTTAACTTGTTGGTATTTAAAAAGTATCACAGTCTGTCAGAGACAGTTGAGAAAGAGTTGACACTCCCCCCTACACACTCTCTCTCTCTTTTTCTCTCTCTCTCTCTCTTTCTGTTGCTCGTTCGCAACTCATCCAGGCGGCAAACAAATTACTAATTGGCAAGCAAAACGCTCTGCTTGTTTTCCAACAAACAACACAAGACCAGGTCTTCTTTATGGCTTGCTGTGCTCTGGTGTGGTCTGGGTGGCTCTCGTCTAGTCTGCTCTGATGTGGCACACACACACACACACACTTTGCGGAAAGGATGCAAAGGTGGCACTCATATGGCACACACAAGCTTCATTAACTCAAACTATGCTGCATATTGCGATTATCAAATTGTCTTTACACACACATGAAGCCAATGAGGAGCTGCATCCAAGCACTGAGCACCAAGTGCAGAGAAAACCAGCAATTGACGTCTGACGACTGCTGGTGGCAAATAGCAAGTGCAAAAGTTGCCAGGAATTGGAACCCAAACCAGGGAAATTCAATGGACAAACTGGCAAACCGCAGAAATATGAAGCAGCGCACGGTGCCCCACGATGACAGCAAAAACATTATAAAGTTGGTCGAATGCCGCAGATTAAATACTCTATATAATATATATAAAATATGTATAATACTGATAAATATCTAGTTGACCAGGAAGTGCCATACTTGACAGATATTCACGAGCAGAACAAACATTTCTGCAATGCGTCACATATCTAATGGGAAAACAGGGGATCCCTCGGAAAGCGTATTAAACGGACAACAGAGCGGAGCAGAGCAGAGGTGTCATCTCAGTGTGTGTGTGGCTATAGAAAGTAGAAAATCCCCAACATGCTTGGGGGTATTTTGTTGAGCTAACAGCCAAAAAGGCATGCAGCAATGCAGCAGGCGATGTTGTCGATGCCGGCTGGTTGCGACACTGTGACAAACTGACTCGACTAGACACGCCGAGTGGACACCACACACACACACGCACACCCGACAACATGCCACATTATCGCACCTGATGGCGATTAGACAGTTGGCACTGTACTTAAATTTCCAACGATTATTCGATTGTGCATTAAAGTTGTCTGCTAGAGTTGAGTTTGGAATTGGATGGCGAGTAGGATTTAAGTGACCCGCTGATTGATGGTAACGCCTGGACGACTCCAACGTGCGAAAGTCAATTAAGGATCGATGTTAATCAACTTAAGAGTGCATAAATCCAAATTAAGCTAGTCCAATTCTGATAGAACTGAAAAAATCGAGATTGCAAAGCTACAAAACACACTTAATTAGGGCACATACAGGATTCTATTTGTGCATCACGTGCAATTAAGCATTCCGTTATCGACTTCCAGGTTGGCCGGGTAACTTTATGCGGACCACAGGGCGGAGGAGGATCTACAGTCACTTTGAAAGCCCTTCTCAGTTTCTGTTTGTTGCTTTTGCTGCTTGAGGAAAACAAAAGTTTCGCTAATGCAAAATGTGGGCCAAAATGTGGGTCACTGTGTTGGATTGCAGTAAAACTTTAGAGGCAGCCAGCCCCACGCCATACCCCTCTCTGCCCAGTCCTTTTGGTGATGTGCAAATATTTTCCATTTAATTAACGCATGGAAACTAGCAGTAAACCTAGTTTAGTCGAGTGTGCAAGAGGGGAGAGTGAGGGGGAACTGTGGGTTTCTGTCGCAGCAGATTAAAATAAATTGCATAGAAATTTATCATTCGAATCTCAGAGAAGGCAGCTACAACAATAACAAACAGCTTGACTCAGTTGCAAAACTTGCCAAGAAAGTGGAGCTTAGGGTCAGTTTGTATGTGTGTGTATGTGTGTGTGCTCTCTGTAATTGTATGCTTGTGCCATAATTAATCATAATAAAACCAGGGACAGCAGCTAACCAGGTAAATATGAGCGCAAAGAAACGAAAAATAATATTAAAAAAAGGCAGCACTTTTCCAACATTTTCTTTGCCATCAAAATAAATGAGCCAATTAAGCGGACCACAAGTGAAAATGGCTGCTGAAAAGCTTCCGTCTCCTGATGAGGGTACAGCCCCCAAATCGTTGCAAGGCTACGTCGCGACTCGAATCCTGCCAAAACTGAGGCTCAGGTGTTGCGCATCATAATCAGCGCCTTGGATTTGCGAGCTGATTCTATCTATCTCTCTCTCTTTTACACCCCCTCTCTCTCTCTCTCTCATTAATTTTAGCGCCTGCTGCTGAAATTTATTTATTTCTTCCTGCTATTCCGCTGCTTGCCACTGTGGCGTCTCGCCCTCTGCCGTTTTGTGGCAGGTATTGACTGAGGTTAAGTTGTTTGAAAATTTGCTTCTAATGAAACTAAAAGAGCCGCTAATTGTTGCACCGTTGTCAACATGGCAATGTTGGCTTTCAATGGGTTTTAACTGGTTCTTGTAATTTGCTGCGGCTGCTAATTGAAATCAATTTGCATGGAGCGCAAAAGTTTATCAAGCCACGATCTGTGGCTCATAAATGTGCATAAAGTCTATGCAGATTGCACTCTCTGATAAATATAATAATTATTGAAAACGTAAATTAAATCACTAAAACATTAACAACAATCAGAAATCATATTTTCAAATTAAGTTGCAGTCTTAAAACAAGGGGGAAAAAAAAGACTTTTGGTAATTTGCTGTTTCTGATAATGTAATTTTTACCTTCTTATTACCATGGAGAAGATACTAAAAAAAATATTCTACATATTTTTAAATTATTCTCAAACAAACTGACAAAAAGCATCGACTGGTTTTTAATTAGCGGCTTTTGTGCAATATGTACTTAAATATATATTAAAAGTTTGTTTATTGTATTGTATAAAATATGCTATAATAAATATTTGTTTTATTTATTTATTTATTTTATTATTATTTTATTTATTTGTCATTTTTTTTATTTATTAAGCTAAGCGTTTATACTTTGAATATGCCACTGCCATTGGATTTGACTTAATGAAGTAAGCTATTTAGAATAAATAAATTTCAGCAAATATTGTTCCAAAAATAATAACAAAAAAGTAAAACAAATGCTTATCGCATTTGCAAGTGTCTATATTAGGAAAAGTACCCAAAGAATTAATATTCTTCCGGTAGAATAAATGTATTTTTATTTACCATCAAAAGCTATTATTATATGTTACTATAGAATCCAAAAATAAAACGCAGAACAACAAAATTTCTATACTTTTTTTTTTAGCAATTGAGTGAAGCTTAAATATTATTGTGTTTTACTTAACGACACAAAAAAATAAATCTAAGCAAGTAATTTTGTCAATTGGGTTTCTTTATTGTCACTCAACTTTTTTGTATGATTTATTTATTATTTTAAATTTATTTAACAGCTTAAGCTGCAGTGCACTTAAAAACTAATTAGAACTAAACCCAAATCTTGCTGGGCTGCTTCACATGCCGCAGCAGTTGCTGCAACAGCAGTTCTCTTGCTTCCACTTGTGACCACTTTATCTGGTGGCAACTGTTTAAGGTTCCATTGTATTTGCATTTTGCTGTTGGTTGTGCTTGTCCTGCAGATGCAGATGCAATCGCTGGTCCTTTTCTGCTGCACGAACGACCGCAAGGGCAATGAGGGAGCCCAGCAGTGAGCCGGCCACAACATCCGACCAATGGTGTTTGTAATCCATGACACGGCTAAGGCCGACAAATGAGGCGAGACTGACGCACACCAGCTGGCACAATGGACGCAGCATATTGTCAGGCAGTGTCCGGCGGATGCGCTGCAAGTGGAGCGCCACAGAGATCAGACCATAGAATGCCATACTGGAGTGACCGCTGGGAAAGGAGAGGTGCGCATCGAAAATCAAATCAGCATCAGCGCCAGAGACACAGGTGTAATCGGTGTGATAGACGCCGCCCTGACGATGGGCATCGTCCGTGCAGATGCCTCCATCCGCCAGCTGCGGACGACAGATGTCAAAGAAATGTGGACGTAGTCTACCAATTGTGATTTTGCCCATATTCTTGAGCACCGAATTTGCTACATGGCCAAGGACAAACCAGCGCAGCGTATTGTAAACTGGCCAGTATTGTTGCCACTTGGAATCCATAGCTCGCCTGCAGCGCCAGCTCTCCAAGATGAGCAGCAGCGCCAGCGGCAAATACAAGCCCAAAAAGTGCAGCATGCTGGAAGTGATGGTGTTCGAGTGATAGGGATACATAAGATCCTCATCGTCACAGAAGAAGCCACGTTGTGTTGTCCAATTCCACATTGGCTTAAAACTCTCGCTCAGCACGACCAGGATGCCCAGCAGCAGCACATCCAGCAGCGGCCGACGCACAGCTGGCCAGTTGAGTTTAAGATTAAAACTCATGATTTGCTCACTATCACGGTCCACGTTTCACTGATCACTCCGAGAGGTCCAGCTCAGCGTTGAAGCTGCGACTGAGATTTCAAGATTTCAATGTTCTACAATTGAATTGTTGCTGCAATCACCTCGACAATTTTTTCTATTCATGCGCTTAATTTTGTGGAACATGTGAAATGCTGAATACTC
This sequence comes from Drosophila dives, assembly GCA_035042365.1. Lineage (NCBI taxonomy): Eukaryota > Metazoa > Arthropoda > Insecta > Diptera > Drosophilidae > Drosophila > Drosophila dives. The sequence goes on along the minus strand of JAWNLJ010000276.1, from coordinate 4,309,407 downwards.
TTTAAATGATATTCAAAATATTTCAATATTTATTTGAATTTGCCTTAAACGATTTTCATAAATAGAAGAAATAAATGTTTATTAAAAGCAATTTCAAAATGAAATATATATAGAATTACAATAAGTAATTCAGTTAAAAAGAATAAAAAAAATTACAGCAATATAAATAAAGAAATAAAATAAATAAGAAACTATTTTAGAAATGTCTAAAAAAAATTTAGAATTTCAAAATGAAATATATAAAATTACAGTCAGTTTAAAATAATAAATAATAAATTACAGAAAAATATAATTAAAGAAATAAAATAATTAAAGAAATTATTATTATTTTAGAAATGTTTAAATAAATGCACAATTTCAAAATGAAATAGATAAAATTACAATCAATTAAAAATAATAAAAAAAAACTACAGAAAAATATAATTAAAGAAATTATTTTATAATAAAAGCTTACGAATATTGACAGAATATAATTTCTTACCTTTTTTGGGTATAATTTTTGTTGATGTATATATCTGTTATAATGTCTATCTGTATTTTAATTATGCTGCTTATCAAGAAACTAATTTATATGATTTGCTGAAACTATTTGTCAGCTTATATTAATACAAATTCAAAATATTAATAATATTTTCAGAATGCGGAGATTATTTCATTGTAATCATAGCAGATTTGAGTAAATCCCATTTAATCGGTTATCGCCTTGTTTTTCTAATTCATTGTATTATCTGACGTATTTTTAAGTAGTCAACATTAGCCAGACACTGATTAGAGCTGATTAGAGGTTGCAGCAAGGGGCGCGTGTTGCGAATTCGAAATGGATTCTCTGTTATTATTTTTGTCATTTGTCTTGTCTTGAAGGTTCCCAAAACACGCAGGTCTTTTTTTTTTGTATTTTCGACATTCCATTTGAAATAACAATTTATTTCGATTCGAGCGCTTGGAAACAGCAGAGATTTGCAGAAAATATTTCAATTACTCAATTTATAACTTGTTGCTCATAAATAGCGCTCTAAATTTTTTGATAATGATTCATAATGACGAAATTTCATAGAAATTCTCATTGTCAGACAAAATACAAAATACAACAATATAATAATATAAATTATAAGCTTATTCTCTACGTGTCCAAAATAAATATATGACACAGCTCTAAAATCCGAATCAGCTATCAGAATAAAAAGGTTCGAAAAATAAAATACTTAAAATTTAATGGGTACGTAAATATTAACTTATTTTACGTTTGTTTGTTTTGTAAATTATGCAGATTAAATATACTGCTGTCTATAAGATTATCTAAACAATATTTTACCTTTTAACCCAACTGAGAACTCTATGTTTAACTTATAATTATCAACTGTGAATCACAACAATTTCTGTGTTATCTGCTTTTGGCATTTTACACATCAGAATGATTTGTCGAAAAGTTAAGCAAATTTTTTTGCGTCGAAAAAAACAAAAAAATTTGAAACCGCAAATATATTTAAATAATCTTTTAAATGAATCACAACAAAAACAATATTTTTAGTTTTATTATTAATTGTTTTGGTGACCTTCTCTTTGAAATTACAAAAATACATATTTCCATGAATACCTAGAAAAATGAGCAAAAAAGGCAGCCAAGCGTTAAGTGTTTAAAAATAGCTCATCAGAATTTAAAATTATGTTTATTTTTGTTTATCTAAATTATTATAAATATAATACAAACATTGAAATTGATGGATCTTAAATGTAGGCAAGCAACAAATAAATGAAAACATTACAAATGCAAATATGAACGAGTTCAAAGATCGATGAGTTAAACTAATAAAATAATACTAAATAATGTTAACTAAATTAAATAGTTTCTTCTTCTTCTTTTAATGCATTAACAGGTAAATCATTTAATATTGAGTTGGTTTTGGAATGTGTTTGTTTTTTTTTTAATACATTTTGTTGCACTCAGTTGGTGCAATTAGACTTTGGTGCAATACCGATCAGAGTTAAAGCTGCCATTGATACAGTAGGGCGGCGGGGTGCTGGCGCAGACATCCTCCTGCAGCGTGGCCGAGGTGTTCTGCCTCGACAGGCTACAAGGATGTCTGTGCTCCTGGTAAGGTGACTTAAACAGCTTTGCTATATAGACAGCTGTAATCAAAGCGCCGGCGACACCAATCAACGAACCGGACAACACATCCGACCAGTGATGCCAGTTGTCCACGACGCGAGTCAGCGCTGTGTACCACGCCAACATGATGAGGACGAACTGCAGAAAGTGCCGCGGCAGCTTGCAGCTGCGCCAGCTGAGCTTCAGCTGTAGATAGAGTGCCACATAGAGCAGCGCATAGAAGGCGACGCTGGAGTGTCCGCTGGGAAAGCTGAGACGCGTCTGTCTCACATCCGCAATGCTGTAGCCCTCGCCGGCGCACTCATAGTTCTCCACATAGCGATGCAGATTGGCGGGATCTGTGCAGAGGCTGCCGTCGCTCAGTATTGGCTGGCAGACCGCCATAAAGTGTGGCCGGAGTCTTCCGATCGTATATTTGCCCACCTCGGTGGCATCTAAGACGAGCAGCATGCCGAACAGAAAGTGTTTGCATTGGCGAATCAATTCCACATACCACGCCAACATCTGCCAGCCGAGCACATGCACCGTGGCACCCAGCTGATTTTCTCGCATAGAGCGCACATACTCGACCACGATGAAGGTGAGGAATGGCAATCCACCCGTCAGCAGACCCAGCATTACCGGCGTCACCGTGTTCTCCCGGAATGGATAGTGCAGGCTCTCGTCGTCGCAGAAGAAGCCACGTCTCGCCGGCTCCACGGCAAACTCGTAGATGCAGATGGGTATCAGCAGCACCACCATGATGAGCAGCTCGTTGAGGCAGCGACGCGCCACTTGCCGCTGCACAGCATCCGTGGCACGTTGCACTTCGTCCCCCCTCGCCACTTGGCTGGCGGGTGCAATGCTGTCGTTGTCATCCTCATTGGTTATATCGTCGCGCATTTTGTCGTTCTCGATTAATATCTTTTTTATTTTTTGTTTCTTTTTTTAATTAGTTAATATTCCAATTTTTTATGCTGTCTAATTAAGTTTGGGTTGGCTGAACTTTTTTTTCTGCTTTTGTTCGGATTCGTTTGGCGTCGTTTCGGGTTCGTTGTCAGCGGCTGACTGATCCGGCCTCGACTGTGTAACGTTCTTTTAATTTAACGATCATTTCATGCACGACGGCGCTTCTCTCACATTGTTTCTCTCTCTCTCTCTCTCCCTCTCTCTCTCTCTCTCGCTCTTTCACAAAGCCAGTTTATTACTGCGTAGCTTAGTTTTTAGCTAACTGTTGGCGTATTCTGCATAGTATTGCTAGATTAGACAACGGCCAATTTACTTTGTATTTGCACCAGTTGGCAGCACTGCAAGAAAAAATCAAGTATTAAATTAAAAGTAAATAATTTAGCATTTATATCTGTATTAAAGTGAGAAATGTTTAGAAAAGTAGAGAGTTTATTGTGAGTGGTAAAATAATCCACAAATTCAGAGATCTTCCAATCTCTTCTTTATTTTCGCTCTTTCTCTTTCTCTCTCTCTCTCTCTATTTTACTTTTAAGACTGGGCACGTCAAGGCTATCTCTCTCACTCTTTAGAGAAACTAGACTAGTAAAGAAGTCTCTAAAGAGAACTAGTTAAAATACATTCCAAAATTTAATTCAATATTTTTAATTCAAGTCGAAATTAAAATTATTATTGATGTAAAACTAAAATTGAAAGTGTTGTACCCAAAAATAATCATTAGATTTTTAGTACATTTATTTTAATAAATATAAATATAATATATTAAATGTTTATTAAACTACAAACAACTCAATTCGCAAGTGTGCTGTATTTTCGTACAGTGTACACAATGAGTGCTTGCCTAGACGAAATCAAGTGAGAAACACGCTCAAGATCATTTTGATAAGATAAATAAAAGCGTGTTCCCGATAACAAACACACACCACCCACACACACACACACACACACACACACACACACACACACACACACACACTAGAAAGTCATTCGTTTGCTGTGCCAGTTTTGTATTTTAAAAACAACCTGCAATTGGTGTATTTTTTGTGCAAATTCATTGATGCTCAGCTTATTTTGAAACAAAGAGAATATCTTTATTGACATGATTAGCGATAAGTAATAAGAACTACAAATAAAACCTACTACGTAGGTGAACTACGACGCCTTTAAGATAAGGCCATAACTTGGATAAAATGGCGCCTGCAGTTGATGAGTGAATCACTCATCAGAATTGTGCAGTGAATGCTGAGTGATTGTCAATTGTATTGTGGCAATGATGCATCATATAGGCACGTTGAATGCACCCAGTGCGATTTGCATTATAATCAACAGCAGCAAGCAGCAAGTGCAACTTAAACAGCGAGTGAGTTTTCTGCATGCAACAACTGCTAATCTGTTTGCCACTTTCTGCCCAAGAATGGCCTCCATTGTGTGCTTTGATCTTTGGCTGATCTCTTGGCTCTTGGCGCTCACTGAAATGGGGGTGTTTCATTAAAACAAGAAATGCATGTGACATATTCAAAAAGAAGAGCATGTCAGACTGCTCTAGTCGCGAGAGCTCGACTATTCATACATTTTAAGCTATAACTTGGGTGTTTCTTTGACGATCCTAATGTTTTTTTTGCAGCTGATCTATAAAAAGCCAACGTAATTTATATTACTATTAAAATTTGTGACTTTTATTGCTATTCAACATCGATATATATCGATAAAGCGGGTACAGCTACCGATAAATAGGTATAAACGTTATTTGTGCGGGCTATATAAGAACAAATACGTTTCTTGTCGATGATCAAGCATGTATGGTACATACATATATACCCTATGGAATTACAAATAATTTCTTCTGACTGTTTCAAGCTTTATTATGCCATTTTAAACCATTTCTTTATGGGCTGAGGGTATGGCAACACACTTACTCCATTTACACTCATAGTCATTCCCATATTCATATTCATACTCATACTCATTCACATACTCACACTCAGACTCGCTTTCGTATTCGTTGTGGGACGTCAAATGGCGCGACCTTTAATTGAATGAATAAGCGACATTTGATTGAATTAAGTCTCTTTTTAACTGTGTATCTCGCTTTTTTACATATGTATATAGAGAAAAATAAATACACACATATATATATATATATTTGTACATGTGGCGCTTACTTTGCATCGGTTTGACGTTGTTGTTCTGCTGGTTAACCGTTGGTATTTTAAAATTCACTTTGAACTTTATGCACTAAATGCATTTTATTTTTATTGCCCTTTTGCACACACACACACACTTACACACACACACACATATGAGAAGCATTTAAAGTATATTTGATACTTAAAGCTTTGCACTCACATTTATATTATTTTTATATTATTTTACAAAATTAAATATTTCTTAAATTCACATTTAAATACTGCTTTTTCACTTAGTGTATGAAATGCATAATTGTTGTTTTGCGTATAATTCTCAGTCAAATTTTAATTAGAGTTGCTTGCAATTTGTACTCACTTTAATTACCTGCTTAATACTCGTTTTATGGCCTCTCATTTAAATGCTCATTTCTGTTTCTGTTTAAATATTTAACAACAACTGTGACAAAAGTTAACGGCGATTGTTCAATTTTATGACAAATTCGTTTATTAGCTTTACGTTTATTATTGCCACAGAGCTTTGCCGACGCCGAAGGTAAACTACGAAGCGCCGCTAGCCGATCGCAACTGAATGAAAACAAATGCAATGAAGCGCTGTTATTTGTTGTAGACTTTGTAAACAAATCGATCGGCTGACAACTTGTTGCTGCGCTGCTCTTTCGATCATTATTGCTCAACGAACGCGTGAGAGAGCAAGTGTGTGCGTGGGATTGTCTGCGTGTAGCTGGAGAGAGCGTGTGTGGATCGCAAGTTAACTGATTGATGTGGATGGCTTGTAAACAAATCGCTGGTCAGATTACTTGTTGTTCCCTTTGCTTCTATGATTGCTTAAGCATTGCAGCGAAAGAGAGTGATAGTGAGAGAGAGAGCGAGAGTGGAGCAAATGAGCATGTTGTGGACTGTGGTCATTCTGCACGTGCACTTGTTGTGTGGAACGCAAGCTAACTGTCTACAGCTGTTGGTTTGAGACTTTGCTAAATGTAGGTTGATCATTCGGGTTTTTTTCTAAATTTATTTATAGAATTTTAATTAATGCTACAAATTGTATTTTATGTGGTATTTCAGGCATTAAGTGTGTTTGTTTTTTTTTGCTTTGAATGAAGGTATAAATACAATGACATCGCTTTATAAACATTCATTGTTATTGCTTAAAGCAATCAATGGAATACAAATTTTTTAAATGTATTTATAAATTATATTTTTTTAATTATTTTATATTATTTATAATGTAAATTGTATGAATATTTTTTGCCAGGCCAGTTGTGTATTGTTTTGCGTACTTGTTTGCTACTTTTGCTGTACTCAATTGAAAGATATTTTATTGATTAAGTTTATTGACTTTGTGACTTGTTTAATCTTAGCTTGTTTATATTAACAGTTAATAACCATATGTGGCTCTGTTGTAGTAGCCGGCATAGCCGTAGATCTGTTCGTTTCTGGGCCACTGGCGCCGCTTGACCCTCACCTGCTTGAAGAGGTGCGCCACAAAGATGGCCGCAAAGGAGGCGAGTGTGGCGCCGATGGCCAATCCGACGACGACATCAGACGGATGATTCTGATTGGTCGAGATGCGTTCCGCACAGACAAACAGTACAATGGCGGCGCAGGCGAATTGGAGTGTGGCGCGCAGGATGCGCAGCCAGGGCGCAAAGAGACGCGCCTGGACATAGTAGATGAGGAAGATCATCGCATAGCTGGTGGTGCACACAAACCCACTGGGAAACGAGTGGCGCACCACAGCCAGCAGCTCCAACGAGGCAGCAAACTCGGTGCAACTATATTCCTCAATGTAGCGCGTTGAGTTTGTTGCCGACATGGCGGAGGAGCAGCTCTCCCTCAGCTCCTGCTGCTGCTCACCCCAGCTGGGCTGGCAGACATCAAAGAAATAGGGACGCAAACGACCCGTGGAATATTTGGTCACTCGGATGAAGAACAGCAGCAGACCCAGGCCAAACAGATAGACGCCAATGATCTTGTAGCACTCACTAATGAAGCTGGGTATCCTTGCACCAACGAAAACGAAGCGTTGCTTCAGCTCCTCCCCCTGTGGCACAAAGGCGGCGCGCAGCAGCTCGACGACGAGCAAAAAGGCAGCCGGCAACGCCACCACGGCAATGGTCAGATGCACCTTGGTCAGCCAGGGTTGGCGATAGGGATAACGCAGAGAGCTGTCACTGCAGTGGAAGCCACGCTGTGTGGTCGCCAGTTGTTGTGGCAAGACGACAAGTGCCACACAGTAGACGCCCAGCAGCAGCAGAAAATCAATGATGAGCCGTGACAAAAGTCGCGTATTCGGATTGCCGCACATTTTGAGACGGAGCTGGAGACGGAGAAGGAGACGGAGCTGGAGACGGAGCTGGAGACGGAGACGGAGACTGCTGCTCTTTGGATGGGCTAAGTTTTCAACGGGCCACTGGGCAACTTGGCTGGTGGCTATTGACTGGTGGCTGTTAACTGTTTGCTGTTGGCTCGTGGGTCTCTTGCAGCTGCTAATTTACATCACTAACGTTTTTTTACGACGTCCAAAAACTTGTTTCAAAACCCTCAGCGCAACTCAAAGTCAACTTGTTCTTTTCCATTGTGCCATTCAACACTGAAAACAATGCTGGGTTCCAAGTTCCAAGTTGAAATTGTTGTTGGCATTCCCAGGCTATTTATCGATTGCTCAAGTATGCAAATCTTTAATAATTTATGACTAGTTTCTTGGCCAGCTGAGCTTCAACCTAAAGTTGAAAGCATTTAAAAATAGTTTTCTTATTCAATTTCCCCCTTAGAATATTTTGTCTAAACAAAAGCAAAAGTAACTGTTAATATTAACGGTTTTCTTGTTGAAATTATCAATTTTTGCTGACATCAGATCTGTTAATAAATCTTTTTTAATAACCTATCAAAACTCGCTTCAATTTGGGTCAATGTCTGGTGCAAAATATATGTATAAATATTTATGGCTTTCTCAGTTGCAACGTTGTTGCGGCGTCTTCGAATGTGCCACTTGGCTGAGCAGGCAGCAGATGCAGGAGATGCTTGCCACTTGGTAACTATCGATTTTAGGCACTTTCTAATTTCGCTTTTAAACTAATTAAACATTTCATTATAAATACCTATTCATTAATTATTATTAATCAACTTTCTATCGAATTAATTCAAAACACTGTTTTTTACATATCTACTTAATATTATTAACAATATCATCTTGATTCGTCTGCTTAATGCTAATAAAAACAGGGGTTATTTTTTGCCTGCCTCATCCACATCCGGGTTGCTTCCGCTCAGGGCAGAAAGCCGTAGTTCTGATAGGTTTGGGCGTATTGCGCCTGCGAAGGATGCGCGGCGATGTAGGGCATGGTGCCAAATGTGTAGGCAGGCAGGGCGGGGGACAAGCCACTGTTGACTGTCACAACTGCTGTCGGCGCCGCCGGTGCCGCCGCCGCATTCGACTGGGATTTGGTGGAGCTCTTGGGCGATACCTGTGTCTTCTTCATCAGTGTGTTCGAGGAGTAACCCGGACGATTGCAGCGCCTAAAGGCAAACAGATCAGCAACATAGACACCCGTCAGCCAGGCAAAGACGACGCCAAGGATGACGCCAGCGAGCACATCGGACCAATGATGCCAGTTGTCCGTAATCCGGGTGAGCGACACATACCAGCCAAACATGACGAAGAAGAACTGCAGCAGATGCTTGAGCAGCTTGGAGATGCGTGTGCTGAGCGCCGCATGCAGATAGATGGCCAGGTAGAGCATCGCGTACATCACCAAGCTGGCGTGTCCGCTGGGAAACGATTGATTCAGTTGCCTGAACTGGAAATCCGTCATATTAGCATTGCTGCACACAAAGCTATCGATGTAGCGTCCCGCATTCTGTGGCGCCTCGCAGTCGGAGCCATCGCTTAACATGGGTTGGCAGACGGCATAGAAATGTGGACGCAGCCGGCCAATGCACACCTTGGTCAGCAGCGTGGCAAACGTGACCATGGCCAGACCGAACAGATAATATCCTGCCTGCCTGTACACTTGCCCCAGACGATGCCACAGACGACAGCCAGTCTCTTTCTTATCCCGGCCACCTGGCAGTGGCAACTGCTTGAACAGCTCCACCACAATGATGACGACTGTGGGCACACCGAGTGCGATCCCAATGATCAAGACGGAGCCAATGGTGCTCTCACGGTACGGATAGCCGAGTGACTCATCGCCGCAGAAGAAGCCACGCTTAAATGGCTTCACAAACTTGGCGAGCAGCAAATTGGCCGCTGACAACGCGGCCCAAATCAACACATCGCAAATGCCGCGAGCCAATTTCGTGTACTTGGACATGCTCAACTCGACTGAACTCGAACGGATGATGTTCGATGCGATGTGGTCTCAACTGGATGCCAAACCGCGTTTAACTAACCCAACAATGACGCTTGAATATCTTATGTGGCTCTGAGCTCGACTTGGCCGTGATTTGCGCTCTCTTCAGCTCACTCTACCTCTACCTCTATCTCTTCCTCTTCTTCTCTCTTCCTGTCAACCTATCTGTCTCTTTTTGTCTTCCTCTCTGTCTTCTATTGGCGCTCAGTTGTTCTCTTTGCGGTCTGTCAGTCACATGGATACACAAAATACAATTACAAATCTGGCTACCGTTTTATGCGTGCTTTATTCGCACCCACATATCCCCCCCCCCCACACTTACCTTCTCACCGTTTGCCCCTAGCAAATTGATCCATTGTTGCTTGGAAACCAGTGGCAAGCTATAAATAATAATTGTTTATTTATTTAAGCATTTCATTTTTTTCTTAATTAAAAATTTCGAGCTAGACTCAACAAATATCGTATGTCAGCTGCTAAATATTTGTTTTCATTATTGATGTATATATATATATATATATATCAGATCGATTTAAATAGTTTGCCACCCAAACATCTTTAAGCAAAACTGGTTTTACTTAGAGAAATTATTTGGACACACACACACATGCACGTGTGTCTGTGTGTGTGTTTGTGTGTGAAAGACCCACCTGCAAAAGTTTGCTTATCAGAAACTTGTTTACACGCGTACACACACACATACATACATAGGTCCTGCATTTAGTGTGATTCTCTCTCTCTCTCTCTCTCTGCAGCTGAAGACTTCACATACCCAGCAGCGAGCTTTTGAATGTCAATACATAACCGAATGTATTCTAAAAGCATTATATAGTAAAGCATATGTTTGCAGAGTTGTTTGCCGTTGCTTCTACTTAGCGTATTATATTATATTAATTTTCAATTTGCGCCTGCGCAGCTTTGCTTATACTAGTTTATATCGGCAATGCAATTGTTTATATTTAAAACTAATTTCTATCTACATATAAAATGAGTTAACAAAAGTTATAAATTAATAACTTGCTATATTATACTACATTTCGAAAATATATAATATGTACATGTATATAAACTGATTAATTTTTATATTAGTCCTGCTTTTGGAATGGATTCCAAGTATAGTTAACGAAGTGAATTTGTAATGGCAATACTCACAGCTGGGTCTCGAATGCGTGTGCATAATTTGTTATGTTATGAAGTGGAACAGCATCGCTCTTAAGCAAACCAAACGGTTTTCACAAATGGTTTGCAAATGACTGAGCTTATGGGATTTCTCTGTGGTCACTTTCTTCTTATGATTCACTCCGCACGATCCCACACAGATCTGGGAAAAAAAATAACAACTACGCATCTCGGGAGAACCCGCACCTGAATCTGTGACGCCACTCGCATTCTTTCGTAATTGTCTTTGGAATGACGTTTGTAATGACGTTCGACGAGAGAGAGAGAGAGAGCTTTAAAGCTCCGCATTTAAAACTATTCGCAGCTTTCAGAGCAAAACGGTTTCCGATTCACAACTTATTCCGCTATTTATTTTTATACTTTTACTAACTGAATCTTCGCATTTGACAAATTTATTCGTTTCGGCTAATTAAGTTGTAAAACTATTGTTTATAATTTTTTTCATAATTTTTATGTTAATTTAGTTGAGTTTGACTTTTTGATGAATGTGTTTTATTTTTAGCACATAGTAAAATATTTATTTTTTATCAAGGCTTCTTTTCTTTGCAATGAATACCAATCTTATTGGTCATTAAATTTTATCATTCCAAATTTATATGCTTCTCAGGAATCTACTGCTCTTAAACTAATAATTAGGACACAAGAAATAAACTTAACTTTTTTATTATCTGTCCATTTGTTTGGGTACATTGCACGTGCATAGAATTAAAATCAATTTATTTTCATTTTATTTTAATTGTGCCATTCTAACAGAGTTGAGCTGGATTCAATCTCTACATAAAAATGTATTTAAATAAATGTATTTTATTTATATTTACACATATGCATTTTTTTTTTTATTCTGAGAATTTTTTTCTGCTGATCAGAATGCCAGTTACACTATCGGCAACTTCCTCACACACATTCCAACTGGCTTAGTTTAACCCTCACAGAAAGTACACACACAAATACACAGGCACACACTAACCACACCATAAAATTATAATTTACACATGCAAAAATCTGTAAGTAAAATATTGACGATATGTAAACAATTCTCCTCCCTCCCACTTCACCTCTGTTACAACCCAATCTTATTCGCGAGACACTTTAATTGCTGATATTGTGTTGACATAGGGCTTGGCTCTAGGCAAACTTTAACCTGGGGGGGGGGGGGGGGTTAAAGGGTTGAGGGGCTGCTCAGCCTCAGTCATCGCCAACTGCGTTGTAGCAGAAGCAACAGAGAGCAATGAAATGCAATGCGTTATCAGCATTATTGTTATCGCTATTTTACACCTTACGCTTATCAGTAACACTAAGCGGAACAGCGGAAACTGATACAAGTGTCAAGTTGTTCCACCTAGATAACATTTTCAATTGCACAAAACATTTAGCTTTATTTCATTGGCATGCAAAGCTAAATGGAACACGCAAGAAGGCTGTAGTCGACGCAGCTCGACTGTGAGATATTTAGCAATCAGCTGAGAGCAATGAATAGGTTTTTGACTCATATTTACATTTTTCGTATATGATCTTAATCAAAATTTGACAAGTTATACAATTTAATATCATGGGATTTATTTAATTAATTAAAATGATTAGTTTCTTTCATTTATATATATATATTCAGAATGGGAGCAGTTCTTCAAAAATAAATAAGATAATTTGACTGAATCGACTCGATTGTTGCTGCTGATATTCTTCGATTATTATACTTCTTACTAATTTTTAGTGGGTTCGGAGTACAAAAATCAAAACTCTTTTTTTTCTTTCTTTCTTTTTTTTTGCTTAGTCAGAAATGTCGTGTCTTTTTTGTGAAAGACATGTGCTGTTTTATGATTATATATATATATACATAAATATTTGATTATATATATATATATTTGCACATATTCTTTGGGCCAGACAGTCTGGGCTGGACTGTTTGCATCACCCGATTTCGTGGCATTGTGTAACTGTAACTGCAACGGACGGATTGCTGTCATCCGGCGCTGGCTCAGCGTATTTTATAAATTGTCTCGATAATCAATTTAAAGTGTTTATCGTTTCAATTGCAATTAAAATCGATTCTTTCGAGGGCAAATCAGAAACCGTTTCGCTTCTAGTTTGAAAATGCTTATCTTCTATTTTGCTGATTATATTTTTGCATCTAGGTCTGTGATGATGATGATGATGATGATTATGATGATCTTATTTGATCGGCTCTCGCTTGCCGCGTGCTGCGTTCAGTTATTGATACGGATAATACCACTTGCCCCTTGCGGATTATTCGAGGCCGTAATTGGGGCGTTTTTAATTGCATTTTATTGTTGTGTTGTGGTTTCGAGTGATAAGCCAAACCTATCAGCTTACAATGAAACCCAAAAAGCTGAATGACATTCAACACATCTATAACACTAAGCGAATTCCAATTTGAAATGAATTGTAAATATTATAATAAATAAAGTAGTAGTCGAATTTCAAAGGAAGTTCTTTGGTTTCCTTGCAGTTTACTCAACTTACGAGTCGTTCATAAATACTCAAAAACGAAATATAAATATTTATTTTATATTTAATGGAAATGGCTTTTAAAAGTATGAGAAAAATAACACCGATCTTAAAGAGATGTCTTCTTTATATCTACCCAAATTATTTATACTCAGCAAGTCATCGACACGCGGAATGCAATGAAAGTTGGCAATAACCTTTTAGCACAACATTTACAGACCGAAATTACCATAAATTAGTAACTAATGGCAAATGGCAAACCGTGTGACATTTTCCATGTAAATTGTGCAGTTGCAAGTTACACATAAAGATGCACAATTCGCACTGCGAATATACAAAGTGGCCATAAACTTGCCACAGTTTATGAACTGCATTTGCAGTGTGTGCAGCTCGGATTGCTACATCAAGTGGCACTCACGTCAATGCTTTGCTTTACCATGCGGCTCTTGCCACGACCTACATCAAGAAATGCCTCAAAGGCACGCAGCAAATGCAATCCGAGCAGCAGCCCAGCAGCCCAGCAGCCCGACTTAGTCACGTTGCAATGACCCACTCCAGAGTGGCGGGGGGGTGGCGAGATAGGTAGAGGAGTGGCACTCCTTCAATGGTTCGCTGTTTAAATGCAACTCTTTCATTATGCCAAGTCTCTGGCAAACAGGCCTAAACCAACTCAGCGCAAAAGTAAACCTTGAAACAATTCAACAGTTTCCTTATTAGCGTCAAGCAAAGGAAGACGACGACAGAAAAAAAAAACGCTGACGACGCTGCTGACGACGCTGCTGACGACGCTGCTGACGCTGCCGCGTCAACGACGACAGCTAAATTGATAAGGAAAGCATAGCAATGAAATTCAATATCAGTGCAAAACACAAACACAACAATATCAATACAAATTACCAACACTCCTCCACAGCTTGTTGTGTGGTGGGTTTGATGGGTTCTGCGCGTGCTCTGTCGCTACTGACAGCGACAGCGACAGCAGCAGCAGCAGCAGCAGTAACAGCAGCAGCAGCAGCAGTAGCAGGAGCGCAGACAGCAGCAGCAGCAGCGCGATCGCACAGTCAATTTCGGTCTGCCAAACAAAACGACTGCGTCGTCGCATAGACAACAAACTTAGTTCGGCCAGCTAGATTTGCTGCCCAGGAAACCCACAGCCCACAACCTAAACACAGCCCACAGGCCAACAGTTGACTAAAACTTGCAACTGACATTCGTCTAATTTGGCCAATACAGTTAATTTATTTAATTTGCAACTAAAAAACGTTAAATAAAAATCGCGCGCGCAAAGGAAAAAAAACCATTTCTCATCGTTTATTTACTGCTCAACTTTGGATATTTTCCTTTGATGTGAAAATGCCGCAAATCGCGAAATGGAGTTTAGAAAGCAAATCCAATTGATACGACAATAAATAAATGCGCAATTTGTGTATGCCACATGTAAAAAAAAAAAGTTAACAACAATCAAAATAGGAGATAAAAACTTGATTAATGCCAAACGATTTTGACAAAAATTGATTAATTGAAAAATACGAACAAAAAAACATTGCCGAAAAGTTGATGTTTTACAAACGGATGCTTCAAAATTGACGTCCAAGCGATAAGGGCGCAAAGAGATCAATGTCAATATAAATATAAAACAAAAACGATTCAATGTTGCCAAATACAAAAATAAATATTTGCTCCAAAAGAGAAGTCAAAGCGTGAATAATAATTTTTTAAACAACCAAATAAAGGCTTATGAACTTATTTGTTTGCTAATCCGAAAAACGGCAAAACCTTGAGTTGACTCAAAATGAACTGAGACTGTTAAACAGAAATATTTATTAGCTTGAATCAATTCCGAAGAAATTCCGAATTTAACTAATTTATTTATTTTTACATTCTTAGAAGCTGACATAAGAAAAAATAAAGAAAAAAGAAGCTGACATAAGAAAAAATAAGGAAAAAAATTAGTGAATTAATTTCGAATTTATTCCTATAAATTATGAATACCAAGCCAGTGTTAAACCACATCTTGACACAAAAAACATTCAACTCTGATGACTGAAAAATAATGTCTCTGACTAATTTCTTAAATAACACTCCAAAAAACTCCGAATGTACTCCGATAAACTGTAAATTAACTCTAAATCAGCGCTGAATACCAAGAAACAGTTTAAAAATAATTTACACAAAAAAAAACCACTAAACTCCAACAAATTCCGAATCGACTCCGAATTAGCTCGGAAAAGCTAAAATGCCTAAATAAAACTCCAAAAAAAACCCTGCCAAAATTAAAATTTCGCCTGCAACAAAATTGCAATTACAAAATGCGAACTTTCAAACGGGGCTTCTTCTGCTCGGATCTGTCCCTGCGTTATCCTTATGGGGAAAGCACGATTACGGTGCCAATGCTGCTGCTGATGATGCTGCTCCTGCCGATGCTCTTCATCAGCGTCGTGGAAATCATGCGCGTCTGTCGCCAGCTGCGCATGCGTCGCTATCTGCGCAACTTGTGGCACTCCCAGGCCACCTTCAGTTTTGGCTTCATTGCCACCTATCTCACCACGGAGCTGGCGAAGGATGTGGTGGGTCGACTGCGTCCGCATTTCTACAATGCTTGCCAGCCGCGTCTGAACGATGGCACCAGTTGCTCGGATCCCCAGAATGCCGATGTGTATATGCAACATTTCTATTGCAGCAATCGGAATCTGTCGACGCAACAGATTCGCGAGTTGCACGTGAGTTTTCCGAGTGCGCACAGCAGCCTCAGCTTCTATTCGATGTGTCTGCTCGCCTTCTATTTGCACAGCGTGTGGCAGCAGGGGCGTGGCTGTGTGCGCGTCATGCGGCACATTACCCAATTCCTGCTGCTGATGGCCGCGTGGTATGTGTCGCTGAGCCGCGTCGCTGATTATTGGCACCACTGGTCGGACGTGCTCGCCGGCGGTCTGCTGGGCGTTAC
Organism: Drosophila dives; assembly: GCA_035042365.1. Lineage (NCBI taxonomy): Eukaryota > Metazoa > Arthropoda > Insecta > Diptera > Drosophilidae > Drosophila > Drosophila dives. Next base: position 4,293,270 of record JAWNLJ010000276.1, on the reverse strand, counting down.
TTATGCCACTATCACCGCTATTTATGTGGGCGATCTGTTGCATGTGCGACCCCATGCAGCAAGTCCCGTTGCACTTGGCTATAGCAGTTGCAGTGGCTGCCACTGCCACCCACAGCGTCTGTTGCACCATCATCATCATCATCAGCAGCTGCTGCAAGCAGAGAATAACAATTCGACCACATCGACAAAGGTGCATTTTTTGGCTGCCGCTGCCGTTGCAACCACAACCACAACAACAACAACAACAGCAGCAGCATCGCCAACACAAGCAGCATCGTTGGATGACTGTGGCAGCCACAGTGTCATCAATGATCTTGATGAGCTTCACGATGGCAACGAGAGCGATGTGGAAATCGATGGCTACAGCGAAGGTGATGTTTTCCACAAACTGAACAGCTACAACGATGTTGACGTCGATTACGTTCTAAACCCATCGCGTGCCCCAACACCAACAACAACAACAACAACAACAATACCAGCCTTGCCACCGCCACCGCCCAGTGTCTTGCCAAATGCGGTGTAAGTTGACTTATCTGCCTTTGGCTGGATTTCGAGACGGTCGGGTAGCTATTTCGACTATTTTTCCATTAGAAATCGATATATATATATATATATATATATATATATGTATGTATATATGTATGTGATAAGCGCACTGTTTACCTGATATGCACATGCCGCTTTATACTACAAATGATTTACGAAATCCGAGGCGTGTCGGCCGACGCCAAAGCCAACGCCGACGACGACGTCAACGCCAACGGCGCCGACATGTTGTGCAACAGTCTGGCAACGCTGCGTTCGCCTAAAAATGTGCAGCAAGCAACAAAAATTTGATTATGCTGATTAGCTTGTTAAAAATTAGATAATTGCTGGCATTTTCACTTTCATTTCGCATTTTTTGAGAAAACGATTTGCGCCTTTGCCGAATTTATCGCATTTTTTCTGCAAGCATCGCAGCTTTTGTTGTGTTGCGTTTTGTTTGTAAACAATGCCGCAAAACGGCGCTTTTGAAGACAGGCAGCAGACAGCAGACAGCAGACGCCAATCAGCTGTGACAATCTTACAGCAGCGACGCTGGCGTCGCTGTCGTGGTCATCGTCGCCGTCGCCGTCGGAATTGATTAAATTTGACTGCATTGCTTGGCGTTGGTTGGTTAGTCGAAAAAGCACTATAAATAATGTACAAAATAATACAGAAGCAAAACACTTGAAGATGGTGATGATGATGATGATGATGATGATTATGTGTAGTTGTAGCTATATTTGTATTTGTAGTTTTAGTTTAACGATTTATTGTAAGTGAAGATTTATGAACAAATAATATTTATTAGCGTCTTTAATTATATGTTTATATGTTAATTATGTTTAGATTTTATTTGTCTTTGTCCACAAGTGTTTGCTCTACAAAATAAATAAAAAACGATTTATGTGTAAAATGATTTATAGTATTTTTCTTTCAATTTTTTGTTTTATCTTTTATATTTATTGCAGCCAATTAGCTAGAAATTTGTACGAGTCAATTATAATAAAAAAAAATGTCTTTTATAAAGCGTTAATTCTCTAGAAGTAAAAGTGCACCTGATAAGACAAAGACATTCTGCGAATTCTGATAGCTGTTGTTGATAAAAAGTCAATATGTAATTGTGGTTCTAATAATGCACTGTAGAAACACAACAAACTTAAAAGTATTTAATGGTGTTGCCTATCTAATCAACAGATAAAGAGTTCATAGTATTTATAACTAAGAGCACACATACAGATATATACATAAATATATATATATATATATATTACTATGTGTGTACTAAAATACTAAGAATACTAAGAACTCTGTGGGGAATTTCACAATCATAAAAAAGTTAAATTATGATTGGACATTCTTGGAAATTTGGCGCCATCAACTCAAATGATAAAATAAACAATACAATTTTGTTGCTATTAATTTAATAGGAATCAATTTGTTATTTGCCTCAAGTTGACACTATCTTTTTATACACTGATTTTGACGATGGTATTTTAGAGCATATTAGATTTGTGCATGTCGAAAATGCTTAAGTTAAACTCAATAATTTTTTAAAGTATGATACAGGTAATTTCGTAAAGGTCTAAATCAAAAGGTCTAATATTCATATATTTCAGACACTGAGGTCAGCAAATAATGAAGTATTTCATCACTGCAAAATTCTCAATTGTTTGATAGTTTGAGCATTTCAATCTGTCGCTTAAAGCCAATTTCCTGTGTCAGCTAAATCAATTTGCTGGCCACAAATGCATTTTGTCCAAAAACTAGTACTTTGCCCGGGCATGTATAATCAAGCGAGTTGCCAATTTAAATTGATTTTTTGCCCTCAGCCCCAGTCAGCGATTGATGTTGCAATTGGGGCGCATTACCCACTCACCTAGATATGCATACACTTAGCGAAAGATACATGGATACCGATACAGATGCATTAAGAGATATATAGATGCCGCTTTGAACTTACCTCCCCTCGAACACAATAAAAGACCATTGCGGTTCGAGGGGGAGCGCTGACGAGGAGTCTGCAACCACAACGAATGGCAAAGCCATAGAAATCAAACGCAAAACTAAAGTCGAGCAATTTTCTTTTAAGCACATATATCGTAGATACTTGAATACCAAAAAAAAAAGATGGAAATAAAGAAAAAAAAAATGTATCTACTAATACAAAACAATTGAGTGCAATCTTGCACATAAATTTCCACTGGATGTGGCAACTAAGTATGCACTGCGGAATGCAGCTGCTGCTGCTGCTGCAATTCTACTCGGTTTTATTTTTTTTTATATGCTTGCCACCCCCCCAATTACAATATCTGTTTTCTTGCCTTTATACCTTTTTTTTTAAACGGTAAATATGTGCAACAGTGGGCAAGAGCGAAACTCAGGTTGCATAATCAGCTGTTAGATGATTGCTCATGTGGAGGGTATATTAAATTTTAGAAAACATAAAAAAAAGAAGATAAACTCAAGTTAGTATTAAAAGTAAGACTTTAAAGTTCTTCTGATTGAGAATTTAAGGATAATATATATTATATATATATTATTATTTTGTTAAACAATTTAAAGACTTTAAAGTTCTTTTGATTGAGAATTTAAGGTTGGCTCTTAAATTCTCAGTCAAAAGAACTTTAAAGTCTTTAAATTGGTAAACAAAATAATAATATATATGTAATAATAAATAACATTTAATTTCTAATAACAGAATTATTTATGTTAAAATTTAGAAGTTAAAATTTACTTGCTTAAGCCTCTTAAAGATATAAATACTTAAAACATATTTATATTTAAATATATTTAATATAAAATTTGCCTTAGTTAAATGTTTTCTCTAGTTATTTACATATATTTTAAATAAGCAGACTAATTATAAATGTAAGTGACAACGATGTAAAATGCAATTATTAAATTTTTTTGGAATTTTATTTTTGCACAATTTTCCACTGTGGCTGACAGTGTGCTGAAATCGACGCATAGTTTGTCTCTGCTGCTCTATTGACATTTCCTCAAAAACTTTTCTCATCAATTCAACTCAGAGTGCGGGTGTGTGTGTCTGCGTGTATGTATGTGTGTGTGTGTGTGTGTGTAAGGAAATGTGTGTACATGTATTGGTACTTGTAAATACGACAACGTTTATTGTCATTGGAATTATTACTGCCACATGCGCGTGGAGCACAGGCAAGTCAAGCAACCAGTCAGTCTGAGTCCGTCTGTCTGTCTTTCTGTCTTTCAGTCTGTCCTTCTGTCTTCAGTCTGTCTTTCTGTCCGTCTGTCTTTTTGTCTCCAGCGTCAGCTTCATTGTAGGTAGAAATCACAATGGTTGCTAGGGGAAAACCTGTTTTTCAGTTTTTGGATTTACTTTGCCGAGCATAGCAGCGCCAGGAGGTAGTTAAGGAGGAGCAGAAGGAGGGGGTGTAGTTGGAGTAGGAGGTGCAGCAGGAGGAGCAGTTGTGACGCTCTACTAGCAAATGTCTTATGTATTTTTTTGGCGTATGCGAAAATTTAACGAATCATGAAATACGATAATTGAACCATGCACAAGAGTTCGTCGCCGAAGACGACGACGTCGGCAGCGGAGGCATCTTCTTCAACTTCAATTTCAGCATCGCTGACTGCTTTGTTTGTCCCTTATATGTACACACATAAGTGTGTGTGTGTGTGTGTGTGTGACTGGGTATGTGTGTGGCATAATAAAGTTTTATTGTAGCCAAAAGTTGCTACCACTTTTTCACGGCAGGAAGGCGTAGTATTCGTAATTGTTTGTGGTGTGTGTGTGTGTGAGTGAGTGTGTGCGTGTGAGTGTGTGTGTGTGTGCGTGAGTGTGTGTGTAAATGTGTGTGAATGTGTGTGCTTGCCTGCGGGAGTCATACGATTCAGATTGAGAGAATGGCAAACTAAACATTCGCATGCCAAGAAATTAGCGCGTTATGTGTGTGAGTGAGTGTGCGTGTGTGCGTGTGTGTGTGTGTGTGTGCGTGTGTGTGTGTGCGTGTGTGCTTTTGTGTGTGTTACACAACAATGTCATGGTTACCGTCAATGCCTTTGATTTAATTTTCAGTAATTTAAGCTGCGGCTTTTTGAGTATCTGCCAGTTGTGGTGCATACTTTTAGGCGCCACGTTAAATTTCCAAAGCTTTTTGGCTGAGCGTTAAAATGTCAATTTATGTTTTAAATGTCTCTAAATGAGCAGCACTCAAATGAAAAAAATTTTGCCTTGTAGGCGTGGCTCAAAATAAACATTTAAGCCTGCCCTGAAGTGGATTTTATTTAAGCTCATTGGTTTTGACAGGCTTAATAATTTATTCATTGTTAAACAAGCCAAAAAGATTAAAAAGAAAAAAAATTCAGTCCATTAAAAAAATAATAATAATACTTAAATAAGTCTTTGATAATGCCTTTTTTCTTATTACTTGCTGCCATTTTTAAAACAATGATTTATTTAATTTATTTCAATTTATTTATTTCAATAGCTATTATTAAGAACTCAATTTTTAGCGTTTTAAATCTGGCTTTTCTGTGGTTTCCCAAATTCATGCAATTAATTTATGTCCATTTTGAGCCCTAGAAATCTTAAATATATTTTTTAAATTTTAAGTGCATTTAAAATAAAATTTAATTAAATTTCTTAAATTTAAATAAATTTAATTTTAAATGTTCTTAAAATTCTGTTTCGAGTGACTTTATTTAAATTTAAATAAATAAACACAAATCATTTTTTCTCATATTTTATTATTTTATTTCTTTTTTTATAATTAAATGTTTTTTTTTTATTAATATTTAGTTCTTAAGCAGATTTAATTGGTGGTTTTAGTGGATCCTGTCGATTCCCAGTTACCAAATATTTGCTTTTTTTTTTTTTGATAAATTTGACTTTATTTATAAGTTTTACTTAATACGTAAAAGTAACTGCATATTTATGGGCGGGGCTTAAAAAGTCGGCTCAAGTTGGATGCCTCCAATTGGCGCCCGGGTCTATGCACTGGAATTGTGGGAGTCTCTGGCTCAGCGAATGCGATTGCGAGTGCCCTGGATGTTCTTGAGCTGCTTCTCCACCTCCTTCAAGTACTTGTCGGGCAAACAGTTCTCGCGCATGGCCGCTATCTTGGAGCTGATCACCTGCTTGATGTTGGCATCGCGTTGACGCTCCTGCTCCAGCCACTTCTGCATGCGGTCCTGTTCGATGTCCTGCAGGCGACGACGCTCCTCCTGCCGGTCCGTCATCTGCTGCTTGAGATCCCGCCGATATGTCTGGCTGCGCATCTCACGCTCCCGATCCAGCCTCTTCTGCTTCTCCTCCTCCTTGCGCATGCGTTCCAGCAGCTTGTTGAACTCCTCCTCGGCATGGCCGATCTCCTGTGCAATGCGCTGCTTCATCTCCTGCGCCTGCTGGGCCCGCGACTCAAGCAGATCCCGTTCCGCCTCTCGCTTCGACATGGCCGCTTCCTTCTCTCGCTGGCGATATTCGCGCTCGACGCGATTGCGTTCCTTGAGATACTTCAGCTCCTCGTTGGTCTGACGCGTCTCCTGCGCCTCCACGGCTATGGTGTAGATGCGTTGCTGTCTTCGCTCGAACTCCTTTTTCACCAGCTTCTGCATGTCCTTCAGCTGGCGCTCCTTCTCCTGCTTCTCGCGCATGTAGGCCGCCACGCGGAGATCCGCCAGACGCTCCTGCTCGCAGAGCATCGTCTTGAACACGTTGGACATTTCGCGGATGCGTTGGAGTTCCTCGCGGAAGCGCAACTTGCGCATCTCCACAAAGTTGCGCTGACGCTCCTCCTCCTCCCGCACCAGTTCGCTGGCCTTGCGCAGATGCTTGGCCTCGGCGGCCACCCGTTGGGCCTCCAGGAAGCGCTTGTTCTCCCGCTCGGTGAGCTGCTGGCGTATCTCCTGCGCGTACTTGGCTCGCTTCTCGATCTCCAGACGTTCGCGTTCATCCTCCGCGTTGAGCGCCTTCTTGGCTCGTTCGTTGACCATCTTGGCCAGGCGCTCGTCATCCTCGCGTAGTGCTTTGGCCAGCTGTTGCTTCTCCTGGATTTGCGCCTCTCGCACTGCCTTGCACTTGGCATCGAGTATCATGCGATTGATCTGCTTCACCTCCTCCTCCTGCTCCTGCTTGGCAAGCAGAGCTCGACTTAGCACCGTGTTCTGCTCATCCAGCGCCTCGTTGAGATCGCTGCTCGGCTCGGCCTCCTTTGTCTCCGTCTTGCGAGAGTTGTCGATCTGCTTGAAGCGTCGCCTCGTCTCCTCCACCAGTTGCAGCTGCCTGCGATGCTCATCCTCCGTCTGCTCGATCACCTTAACCTTGTCGCGAATGGTCTCCACCCGGCACTTGTCCGTCAATCGCTTGAGATCATTCGGCCGCAACACCAGCTCCTTGGCGCCCTGGTTGCGTCTCCTCTCCCTCTCGTTGCGCTTCAGCTGCTTCTGATCGAAGGCGGCAAACTGCTCGCTCCGCCGTCGAAAGGGCACATAGCTCTGACCGGGACTCTGGGAGGTAAATGGTCTATATCCCCCAGCTGGCGGACGATAGGCGGCAGTCTGAGCACGAGCCCTCAGCTCCTGGCATTTCTGCTTCAGCTGCGACTCGGCGCTGACAAAGCGCACATTACAAGCCGATAAACAAGGCATTGCAAGGATGGCTCAAAACTATCCGGCGGAATTGGTTTCAATGCCAACAAATTGAGCCACAAAATAAACCATTCTTTTTGGCCAGTTGCTAAGCTTTTATTCTGTTTGTTTGTTTGTTTATGTTTATGCAGCAAGCGATGGTCACCTTGGCAGCAGGCTGGTAACCCTGGCATTGCTCAAAGCGAGAAACTGTTTGCACCTCCATTGGAGATACACTCTACAAAATTGCTGCTATCATTTGCAATTCTTTAATCACATTATTATTATTTCAAACTATTAATAATTCATTAATTTTAATATTAATTTAATTTCTTAAATTTCAAATTTCGTTTACAGTTTAAATATAAATTCCCAAAAACTTTTCTCACCATTTCTCACTGTGTAATTGAAACCAGAACATAGAAATTATGTGCTTAGATATTTTATTGAATTACAATTGATTTTCTAATGTGGTCGGGTGAGGAGTGTGTGAACCATTAGTCACTCAACAGAAGATACCATTTTGAAACCATATTTTTTGTGTTCCAAACATGAACCGTTCCGCCCAGTAGCTGTTTTCCTTGTTATCTATTTTGCCCACTGGCCAAACATTTGAGTAAAGCCAACGTTTTTTGGCAAATGCAATGAAGCATAAATCTGGAGAGATTCAGACGTATGAATTATGCGAAATGCTCAAGGACAGACACACATACACAACACACACACACACACAACACACAGCTGCCAAATGATGTGTGTGAATGTGTGAAAGAAGTCAGCAATTATGCGGCATACAAAAGCAATAAGCCAACAAAATTCACACATTGTGGCCATTGGCCATAGAAAAGGAGACGAGCAGAGACGGGACAAGACGAGCTGGGTGTGGGTTGAGACCTCACTTGGACTTAGCAAACTGGACATTTGAGATATCAGCAGAGGATGTCCGAATACAGAGAGAACCCACCCACTGTCCATCCAAGCGCTTAGCCAAATGCCCATCTGGGCGTGTTGCAAGTCTAAGCTGGCAAAGTTTACGGCCACACATACAAATTAACTTGACCAGAGCAACAGACAATCCTGCCACTGTCACGCCCACATTTTCAAACACACAAACAGACAGCAAGAGAGACAGAGAAAGAGAGAGAGAGGGAGAGAGAGGGTCAGGGAATGTGACGTGTGGTTTAGTGAAAATTTAAAACCCAGCCGAGTCCCATAGATTTTCAGCTGACTTTAATAAAAAAATAGAAGTTTTTCTAGCAACTAAAACTTTGAGTTGAAGTTCTTCGAGTTTTTCACAGATGCATTCAGGCGTTAAAGTCAACTTAAGCTGGGGCTACCAGGCCAACTGCCATTCCATTCCATGCCACTGGGGAGGAGCAGGAGCAGGAGCAGGAAAAGGAGCAGGAGCTGCTCGGTCTACCCACGGGAGTCCAACGCACTGCCGCAAATGTAAATTGACATTTTCGAGTGCACGATTGAGCAAATTAACGTATTTTTTTTGGGGGGGCCGAGTGTTATGGCCAAGTCAAGTTTTGTTGGATTAGCAGGAGCAGCAGGAGCAGGAGCAGCATGTCAGCGTGGGTCACGCATGGTCGCTTTCCACATGGACTGCTTGATTACATGCAAATTGGTGCCAGGGGCGAGTTGGTTGTGTGGGGGGGGGGTCTCTCAGCTCAAGGACATCATTAGGATATGCTTAGCCCCCAGATCAGCAGCTAATTTATGCCATTTTGCCCGCTACTAGGTTAATTGGAGTTAAGCCGTGTTGTGGCCCAGCCGTTTAATAAGCCCAAATTGTTTAGCTTATGTCGAATTTGGCTAATATTTTTCTCTGCTTTTTTTTCTTCTATTTGCAGGTAAGCAAAATCAGACGAGCAGCTGCCATTTTGACGATTCAAAACTGTGGGCCAAGTTTTGTTGGAGCCAGACAAAATTGATAGACTTGAGCACTAAAACTTTGGACGTTTGCACTCTCGGCACGAGAGTGTCTAAGTGCATTAAGCATACGCCGTGTAGACAAAGCCAGGCAAGGCAGGCAAGGCAAGGCAAACCCAACGGGCCTATTACAATGGCTATAAGAGCAGCCATCAAGCTGCCTGTCTGCCAAAACATGTACATTTCATGTATGTGTATATGATTCATTGGCGAGGGAGTCTTTGTGGCAGCAGACGCGTGTGTGTCGTGTGTGTGTGTGTGTGTGTGTGTGTGTGTGTGTGTGTGTGTGTCGACTTATTTGCATAAATTATGTGTAGCAAGTATTGGCACTGGACCCACTTGCTCGCTGCTCGCTTTTAGCTGTTTGCTGTTGACTGCCAGTGGCAGGCTGCTGGAACCGGCGCCAAGCTACTTACCAAAACTCACTGCTGCTATTTATATAAATTTCCCACTGACAGACATTTCGATTTCCGGCTGCAGATACTCAAATGTATTTTCTGTACTGTTCAGTTCTCTTCGTTAACATTTTCATAAACATGTGCTGGGATTTTGGCCCCCGTGCGGGCTGACAGCTTTTGCATAACTTTGTGTTGTATGCGAATTATTGATCGTTGGCAGCTTTCAACTTTGCTTTGCAACAGAATCTACACTCAAAGTGACCCCCCCTCGCCAAGCCGCTCACCTTTGCCAGCAGTTGTGAGCAATTTCATGCAGTTTCCTGTCGTCGTCGTCGTCGTCGTCATCTTCTTGGAGCACATCCTTCGTACGCATATTTTTATTTATTTGGCAACATCTATCGTGAGCAGCTGTATCCCACTGCTGTTGCTTTCCACACATATTACTCATACGCACCATTGAACTTATGTCTTGGTCAATTTTTTATTGCTAGCGCAGCCATATCCTTTATCGTCCTTTTCGTTTTTTGCCTGAGGGTTACGCACATAAATTTTCACACATTTTCATTGTAAATTATTGTGTTTTTTTTTCTTTGCAGCAGCATTTTGATAAATTTCGTGCCATATTTTAGGGGCCAAAATGTACTTGTTTTGTGGCACAAATGCCTTGATTAATTGCAACAACTGACATGCAGAACTTGAGCACAATAATTGCCAGTAATTGGGGTACTCATGTTTTTGATTGGTTTCTGTGCCATCAATAAATCAAAATATTAAAGTTGTTGAACTAATTATTTTATTATTTTGCCCCCAAATAATTGGTCTGATCTCTCTGCTCCCCAGCGGAATCAGAACACATTTATTGAGATTGATCAATTGGATAAGACAAAACTATTTTAAAGGTCCAATGAAAATTTATAGAGAAATAAATGTCATCATTTTTTAATGCACTTTCTGAGCTGCAATACTACAATTTTATTTTATTATTTTTAATTTAATTTGTTTGCGCGCCTGCAAAGCAAAATTCATTTGAATAAAATTTTAATCATGCTGCAATACGAAACTGGTTTTTTGTACTTTGCATTTGCTGTGCCCAGCCTTGGGTCTTCTCCCTTCGCCAATTTCGAGCATACACGCAAAAAAAAAAGAAAGAAATATAATTTATATTTAATCCAGCACACAAACAAGTCATTAACCATATTTGACCAGCCAACGGAACAGCAGAGCAAAACTCAGCTTCTTTTTCGGTTTTACTGCCTTTTTGTCTGCATGTAAAAATTTAATTTATGAAGACTGCAGTAAAGAATTGCCTGTCTGTCCGTCTGACTGTCTGTCCCTTGCTGGCTGTTGCCGTTAAAGCTGCCTCAAGTAACCCTTTTGGCTTATTTATGGCGATATTGATAAGATGTTGGCTCAGTTTAGTCAATTCTGAGTCACTTGATCAAATCGTCAACAAAATAATTTCTTTGTCAATTAAAAAACTGGGAAACACAATTTGAATTTCGCTTGCTGAATCAATTGCAATTTCTGAGAAATTCACTTGAATTGATTTCGTATTCACTGAGTGTATTACACTCATAGAAATATCATATATATATATGTGCCGCAGTACGTGCAACATTTCAGCTGCGGTGCGATCTTTTCTCATGACTGACGTTGGCGCCAACGTCGACGCCAGCAGCGACTGTGATGGCGATTACGTGATGTTTTAATCAATTTGTGTGTTTGCCACAAAATTGCAAAATTGGCTGGCAACATGCATGTGTAAGCCGAATGAACTGCCAAGTGCAAAAATGATGGCAAAATGATGGCGCTGCCTATGCAAATGTTCGCAAATGTTTTTCATTGATTAACGAAGTGCAAAGTGTGCCAGGCCCAGCCCGGCCCACATCGTATTGTTGTTAATATTATTGTTAATAATGTTGCTGTTCAATATTCTTGTGGCAACATTACAAATTCTTTGGGTGTTCGTGGGGCATCACGCAATTTAATAAATTGCAAACTGTCAGCTCAACATTGACAGCGGCGCCTACCAACTTTTTTTTTTATGGCCAAAGTATAAATACTATTTTATTAACTGACTGATGTACTTCCTCAATTTGCTGCAGACTAAAGAATAATGTTTTTTATGCTTTATCTTTAATTGAGTAAATATTAGTTGTATATAAATTTAATGACCAAAAAGCAACAACTTTATTGTACGCTTTTCATCCACTCTTTACCAGCTTTTGGGGGCAGAAAATAATTAATAATTTCTTAAAAATGCTGTACAAAAAAATGTAAGAAATTTTTCATTATGTTTTGGGTTTTATGCTTTGCTTTAAATGCTTAAGCATTGTGTAAACTTGGCTTATTGTGCATTAATAAAATGTTGTCTTTTATTAAGTTTCATTCTTGAAACGCAGTTATAAATAAGACTTAAAATTTATTATTACTAAGTAATATATGCATAAGGGTTGTCTAATAGCATTTGACTTTAGTTCAGCTTTTGGCCAATTTACTGGCCAGTTTGGCCATTAAAACCAAAACTTAAACTTGACCGTCGACTACTGAAAACTGCAAATTACAAACGTGGAGCAACACCAGCAGCAGCAGCAGGAGCAGCAGGATACATAAGGCTACCAAGTGGAAAAACCAATAAACAAAGCCCCTAGACGAAAAAGGGGAGGGGGTAGGGGGAGAGGGGAGGTAAATGTTTGCTGAGTGCCCGAGTGGGCAGAGCTGAGTGTTCCACGCACTTGGTGCTTGCACGGCCAGCCGTCAGGCCGTTGAGAAATAAATTACATACAAAATAACTGCAATACATGTAAATAAAAGTGGGCACCCAGTGGGAAGAACAGGGTGTTGGTAGGGAGGGGGGGGGGGTGTTAGAGCAGCTTGGGGAACGGTCGACGTCAGCATCTCATCAACTTGCAGCCGAGCAAAAAGTCAGCCCAGAGCAGCATTCAGCCCCATTGTACTGTGTCCGGGATTTTGCGTTCTAGCCAGGATGTGTGTGTGTGTGTGTGAGTGTGTGTGAGTGTGTGTGTGTGTGTGCTTGTGTGTGTATGTGCCTCTGAGTGCTGTCCAAAGGACTTTTGTGCTTGCCACATGGCTGCTGTCCGGCACAGCGACATTTTGACGTCCCCAGCTCTCACTTTGGAGCTGGAGTGTGCCCAAGACCAAGAGGAGGAGTAGGAGCCCGAGGCCAGAAGTATCACTTGTCAGATTAATTTACGTGTTTGTGCTGCCGCCACAGCAGCAGCCGGAGCAGCAGCAGGAGCAGCGTCAGCCAAGGACTAAAGCTGGGTGTATGTGTCCTGACAAAGAAATCAGCTGCTGTTGCGGTGCTCCACATGCAAAAAAAAAAAAAAAAAAAAAACAACCCGGAGCTGAGGCATGTTGCCTCGTAGTATTTACTTTCAGTAGACTCCACACGGAACCTCTGCGCTGGCTATGTAAATTTTGTGTCCTCTGTGTTGGCTAAGGGGGCAATCCCTTTAATGTGCTCAAATTTAAATGGACAACGCACTTACACACACACACACACACACACACACACACATGGAGTGGAAAGGCTGTACATTTAAATGCAATATGCTTTAATTTTGAATAGCAATTTGTATCTAAACACGCCCCCAAAAAAGGCCTTACAATTACACCTGTTTCACCCCCGGAATTCTCATATCGCTTGGATATCAGACTGTCCACCCTATCCTGTCATACTATTTGACATTATTCAGTTTTGTAGGTCTCCCAAGTAATTGCTGATGCAACAACAGTGGGGTGCTATCAAATATTTGATTGTTTTTAATTGTCTTTTAAATCTAGATATATAAATAGATACATAAAAATTTACCCTAATTGCCTAGCTAATTTTTCGTTAAAAATACTTCCACATTTTACAAAGATATACTTTGTCAAACTATTTCTATTTTTTTCACATTTAAATGTTTGTTTAGTATTTTAAATATTTATTTAATATGCTATCAAATATTTGATTGCTATTAATTTGACATTTAAATCTAGATATAAAAATAGATAGATAAACATATACTATGATTGCCTAGCTAAGTTATCGTTAAAAAAAACTTCTACTTTTGACAGACACATAATTTTCTAAATAATTAAAAAATATTTATTACTACTTATTAATTTTATAATAATTAATAATTTATAATAATATAATTTTTTCCACTTTAAAATATTTGTTTAATATGCAATCAAATATTTGATTGTTTTAAATTTGACTTTTAAATCTAGATATATAAATAGACTGATAAATAAATACCCTGAAGGCCTAGCTAAGTAATCGTTAAAAATACTTCTACTTTTTACAAAGACATAATATTCTAAATAAATTTTAAATATTTATTACTACTTATTAAAACTATTTCTAATATTTTCCACAGTCAAATATTTATTTAATATATATTTGTTTTTTTTTTCGGCTGATAGATTTTAACTTGAATAACATTTTTATTATCATATGGGATTGTAGAATATTTTTGCTATATTGTTTTTTATATATTTCTGCAGTTACATTTTACATTTTTTACCAATAAATTCTATTTTTCACCCATCGTTAAGTGGACTAGCCCGTAAACAAGGGCTAAGTTGGAGTTGAGGGTTTTTCTGTGTGTTGTCGCTTGATATTAAGTTTTAATTTATGCAAATTGTTGATATTTGTTGTTGCTCTTATTTTTACACAAATCTACTGCTCTCACTCGCACTCAGACTGCATATCTATCCCTCTCTCTCGCACTCTCCCTCTCATAGAGTTTTTGTCCAGCTCTGTCTGTGTGTGTGTCTTAATGTTTGCTTTAGACGCATTTAAATTGTGTCTACTACCCCCCCCTGCGAGCGGCAACCACGTACACAACCTCAGCCACCGATAAGGATAATGGAAAATTTATTAGTTTAATTGAATTTCGAAGGCGGAAGTTTTACGATTACGTAATGATATCGTCGTCGTCGTCGTCGTCGTCGTCCTTTGGCATGCCAGGACACTCTGCTTCAAGCTGCTATTGTTGTTGCCTTCGTTGTCCTCGTTGGCTGCTGTGGCTTCTACACATTGTTGTCCCTATGACACCCCCTCCTCACCCCCTCCTTTTTTGTGTGTGTGTGTGTGTGGTGTTTTAGTTGGAGGCTTTTGTGTGTCTCGATAATTTATTAATGAATGCATTTGCCTACTACTTTTTGCATGTCTGAGATTGCTTTTACTGTATCTAAATATTCTTTCAGTGGGCGCTTTAACATTTAAGCATGATTTAATGTATCCAAGCAATTTTGGCGCACAAATTATTTATATAGTTTCAATAGAATTAAGCTCTCAGGAATTTTATATTTTTTATGCAAGACTTGAAGATTTTTAAGCTACTGTTTTTAACAGCAGCGAATTAATGTATTAAATAGTGCAATTATTTCTAGCAGAAGAACTCAATTCTGTTTGAAATGTTATTAATTTTTGTTGCAAATTATATATTTTCTATTATCATTATAATTATTTCCATTGCCGTAGTAATTTCCTTTGTCTAAATACTATTTTGTACAAGTTTTCATAGTTATGTGTTAATATGTATAGCTACGCAGGATTAATTATGCTGAAAATATACCATTTTCCACTTAAATATATACGTTTCCAAATCATGCTGATTAATTTTATTTGAACTATTTAAACATTGAAAAATTGACCAGGCCCTAATTACTTCCACTGCAAGTTTTAATTTCCTGTGCCTAAAATGAATCGATAATAATCGCATTGCCAAGAAAGAAAATAGCATTAATCAAGAGGCCAAAGACTGATCACTATTAGAAATCAGAGCAGTTTCGACTAAGTTTCGACTACATTTTTATCTGAGAATTTGCAGGGACTTTTACTAGATAGGCCCCAAATGTATGCTCGAGCAATTTGTTAGGGGCTATCGCGGAGTCGTCATCAATTCTGGAAGGCAGGAAGCTAATCAGTAAACACAACGATAACAAATAGCAGACAGTTGAGGTGTGAGAACGAGCCAAGCAAAACGAAAGAAGGAAATATATAAAAAAGAAAAGAAAGCCAAGAAAAAAGGAGTAAAAAACAAGCCAAAACAAAACACTTAACAGCTGCCAAAGCACTGACTGAGTGACCTGAAGCGAGTCCAGCAAGTCACATGAATGTTGAGTGCAAAGTTGGGCGACAAAGTGGGAGTAGTGAAAGAGGGGGATTAGTGGGGATTAGTGGGGAGCGGGGGGCTAATGCAAACGTTAACTGAAGCAGCTTGGCAAATTGTCAAGTGGCAAACCCCTTTTTGCCATTGCCTGAAGTGGCCAAATGTGGCGCCGGGGTGCAAATGGCAAAAGCCAAATGATGAAAGTGCTCCTGCTGCTGCTCCTGCTGCTGCTGCTGGTTAAAGTCCTTGCCTCGACGCGGTGAGCGCACATCAAAGGTGCCAGCTGCGCTACGGGATTCAATATTGGGTTGCACATTGGCTGCGGGTGCTGTTGCTGTTGCTGTTGCTTGTGCTGGTGGCAAACTCCTGGCGTGCCACTTTGCATAAATGGCGGGTTGGGAGTGAAAATAATAAACTAGAAATACGCACGGACGGTGCAACAGGGATCGATGGCTCTGCCACGGGACTCGCTGCTTTCGTGACCTTTGTGCCGTTTAATGTGGTTTGCCAGGCAGACACCCCTGCAATTTGCAATTAATCAGCAACCAGGCAAAACAGCAAGAAAGCGACAGCCAAACAAATCGACAAACAGACAGACAGACGGACAGACAGACAGACGGAGAATTGTTGCTGTTGCATATTTGCAGGCGTGTTGCAGTCGATGCAACGCGTTGCAGAGACAAAAAACATAAATTAACTGGCGACTGTCGAGTTGAAAGGGGTTAATTTTGTAAAATATTTTAATAGTCGACAGCCACTGCAGTGGCCATTTGGCATTTACCTCAGACCCCCAAAATTACATAGGAGGGGGGGAGGGGGTGTCGCACAGACATTTCTTGTAGGGGTCGCTAGAGCAACCCTTGTAGATTATTTGCTATTTGCGGTTGGGGGGTTGGTAATTTATTTTTGGCAAGTTTTTAATTTCATTTATGCATTAGCGATTCAATATTGAGGGTAAATTCGAGTAATTGATACGAGAATCTTACAATTTTTGTAGCCAATGAAATTTAAATTTAACTCAAGATTTTATTTTATTTCGAACGTAAATTTAGCAGCAGTGCTTAAGCTGCGGGGGAGGGGCGCAAAAAAAATGTATAACTCAGAAAAATAATAAATGACAATTTTATGGTGTGGGCTAAGAGGCTGCCAAGTCTTGAGCAGCTCTTGCTGGAGGTGTGTGTCTTCTTACGCACACACACACACACACACACACTCACACACAAGCAAGGCATAAAGACACTGGGAGCAGAGGAGCAGTCACCCCACACCCTGACCCGGAGAGCACATGTGCCGCGGCCAGATCTGCCAGGCAAAGGGAACGACTGGCAACTGGCAACTGGAGACGGAGCGGGGGCGCTGGGGCGACGTGGCGACTGCCAAAAGGCAAACCGAGAAAATAAGTCATTAAAATGCGGATTACCCAAAGCGTAGAAGTGGATTTTTGCATGCTATTTGCGAGATGCGTCGCAGACTTTAGACTTTGTTTGGCTTCGGATTCAATGAGTCTGTGCCGGGTTTGGGGGCTCAGCCCGGTGACTGACAAGCCAGCCGGGAGGCATACAAGAGATAGAAATAGGACTGGGATTGGAATTGGGTGGGGGGGTGGGGGGTGCCACAGCGCCAACATGTTAAGCTCTTGCGCTTTCTTGGTTTGGTCTCTTTTGGATTTGACAGGCAGCCAAGAACTGAAGCCCTAAAAACAGCCAACAGACTGAAATATATTTATTAATGATCCTTTTAAGATTTTGCGTGGCACATTCACATAATTCATTTTGCACATAAACTGCGTGAAAACAATATGCATAAACTTAAAGATAGCCAAGAAATACTTGAGTTAGTTTTAAAAAAAAAATCAGTTATTATTATCTCAAGTGATTCATAATACACATGTTTCCCAGCGTTTTATCGGCTTAAACTCTACACAAAATAACCTTTTTCAAATGTTTGCTGAACCCAAACATAAATTTGCAACATGAAATGAACAAATCAAATCGAAAAAAATGCCAAAAATCAGCGCTAAAAATCCGAAGCACGCCTTTAAATGCCAATTAATTTTGAACCGGCCACAAACTGTCAAATTGAAGAGATTCCCAGAATATCCCACACGTTTTTCATACATTGGTATCTGGATTATTTGTGGATTTTTAAAAAAATTTTTAATGTTTAATATCAAAAATGAAACACACATAAAAAAGCAAAAGCCGCAACGTTTCTTTGCCAGTTTTGTTTACGATCTTTTAAGCTTGGTTTATGACACCGCATCGATCGATCCATTAGGCCAACATTTTGCTGTTTTATTTGCCTCGAAATTAGCAATTAATTCTCCATCAAAGAGGCGTGTGTTGATTTTTATTATTATTGAGCAAGATGCTGACCCTTCCGACGGATCACGCTGAGTCAGCCTCCAGCGGATCACGTCTTGTGCGCTGAGCCAGCTGGACACAAACAATGCCAACTGGGTGTGGCTGCATTGGTTTGTGTGTGTGCCAAACTCAAAACGGAAATTAAAAAAAAATAAATAAATATATTTATATATATATTTATGTATATATATAAAAGCCCCTAAACGTTGCGCTTAAGCAGTCGGCAGACGACAGGTGCAACAGCAAAGGAAAACAATAGAAACTCATATAAAATATACAGCTAAAATTGCAATTCCAAGATATATATAAGTCCATCAGGGGTTAATCAAAATGTGGCAGCATTTTGTTTTTTTTTTTATGTTCTGCCCAAGCTGCCTCTTTGTGTTGTGCCTAATCCCCATTTAACATGCAGACGCGAATGTGTCGCCTTTAAGACGCAATAAATTTTCATTTTCAATATGTGTAACGAGAAAATATGCATAAAAAATTCTGCAAGTGCGTAGAGCAAAACAACAACAAAAACAACAACAAAAAAATATGTATAAAATGCGTCCAATAAATTCTGCAGTCAAATCCGCAACAGGGTCCCAGATCTCTTTTACTGGCTGTCCAAAAGTAATATTTTTATTTTCTTATTATTTTTTTTGCATGGCTTTTGTTATTTTAATGTGAAAACATTTACACATAAGCGATTTTTCACGTAAATCAAAAGTCGGCTCGGGTTTTGGGATTGTGGTGGGATGGGAGGGGGGTACTGGATTGGAGGCGGAGCCAGATGAGTGGCGGCGTTCTTTGGCCACATGTGTTGGCCCACAAGTTATGAGATTAATTCATTTGCTTTTTGCTCGAGTGCAAATTACAAAATTACGCCATTTCCTTTTGACATTTCTCAATTTCTGTTGAATTGTGGCGACATCGTTGCATTTGGTTGGACAAAGTCTCCGATAGGCGCTTTTGTTTTTCACATGAATTTCAATTTATAAATATTTAAGCACTTGGATGATAGACGCCAGTCGACGGCGACTGTTGTTGCTGGAACCGGGACAGCTGCTCGTCGCGACGTGTCTCGTTCTGTGCGTTGGCCCAAAACCAGCGGCTGGCCAAGTGGGCGGGTGCGGGACAGTGCAGTGCAGGGATAGTGGCAAAATTATTGCTAGACAATGGCAAAGGCAAAGGCAGACATGGACCCAACCAGGCAAATAGACCTGGCCAGACATTCTCAACTCGACATGATAAAAATGAATCTTTGATGTCATTTGGGTTTTGTATGAAAATGTTTTTTAATAACAAAAAATAAATAAAACAAAAAACTAGACTCTGGTTTTGTTAATGAAATTTGCTGAGGTTGCGAGTCGGTTCATTTTATTTGCCCAAAAATATGAAAAGCATAAATAAATTAAAAGGTAAAATACGAATCCGAAAGGGAAGAGTTTGGTTTTGGCTTAAAGGTAACTTTAGTGGTCATATTTTGTATATAGATTTATACAGTTGATAAGTGGATTTAAGGTTTTAAGCTGTTTTCTAATTTTCAGTTTTTTTCTTTTTGTGTTAAGTTGAAGTTTCTCTCATCAATTTAGGGTCTCGTTTAGCTCTCACACAACACCCACAAAAACGCTTGGAAAGCAATCATTAAATGATTATTCAATTATTTTTCCCCAACACTAGATTCGTGTGGCATTATTCATGTTTTGTTGGCCAAACTGGCATCTCTAGCCGGCAATCCAATTAACGTCAAAATAACGCCACACATACCAGACAGACACACACACACACAAACACACATACACACACACACAGAGTACACTCGTAAGTAGACCCCGAGCGAATGAGAAATCGTTTAATAGGCGCATCAATCAGTTAGGCGTACTCATAAAACACCAGACACCCCGAACAGCAATAGCAACAACCAACAACAACAACAACAACCAACAACAACAACAACAACAACAAGTACAACAACAACCATGAGTGGAAATAAAACATATAAACATGGAGCAAACCATAAGATGCACATGCACATTTTTCTTTTGAAGTGCCTGCTTGGCTGCCAGCCGCAAGCGTTACAACAACAGCAACGTGCAACGTGCAACGTGCAACGTGCAACGTGCCTGCGTAGCATGTGTATCTTAAAGATATAGATAAAAAGCAGCAGCAGCAGCAGCAGCAAGATAGAGATAGAGAAGAGAACTTGGCCTGCGCTTAATTGTTAAGACAAATCATACGCTAATGGCCATAAAGCAAAGTGCATAAAGCGCATCCCAAAGAAGCAAAACTGCAACAGACAAACTCGAATCTCTCTCTCTCTCTGCGCTCTCTCATTCTCCCTCTCTCTTAGTGTCTCTCTAGTGCACAACACATTAAAAATTAAATAAACAATTTGCTGCAGTTTCATTGGAAAATGTGTGATTAAATGCGGTTCGCTGCGGTTGCAGTTTGTTGGTTTGGTTTGGTGGTGTGGCGGTGTGGTGGTGCGGCGGGGCAGTGGGTGGTTTTGGTGGCTGTCAAGAGTGAAGTGAAGTGTTGCGCGGCCTTTTTTTTTATGACCGTTAAAGTAGCTCTCAGGTTTTGTAACGAATGTGTTCGTATTTGAAATGCATTTTCCTTTTTTTTGGTTGCTGGATTTGGGCCATCAATTTTTATGGCAAACGGATGTGTTATTGGTTCCTGGTAAAATGTGAATGATTTTGGAATTTGTTGGAGGGTCACTCCACGTGCAATGACCTGACCGTCTTTGTCTCTTTTGCGGCATCTTAAATGTCTTAGTTTATTTTTCAGCAATTGGCTTTATTTTCCCAAACCAATCTTGCACAAATTAAATTAATCAAATAGTTTGCAATTTGGTTAAATCATTTTGTCAATCGAACGCTAATCGGCTCGTCAAATGCAGACTCCAAATAAGGGCCAATCTCAGATTGTGGATTGTAGCTGCAGGATACGAGTTCCCATTATGTAGTTCTCTATCTGTATATATATATGTATATATATATATATATCTGCATTTCTATCTGTACCTTACACAGAATTCTGGGCAAATCAAAGTTAATGCAAGTGCCAATTGCCAATGCTCGACTGTCAATCAGTTGGGAACTGTAACCCGTTTTTATATGTATTTATTTCGATTTTTTTTTCTTGCCTCAAGTCGTAACTCTTCGAAATTTGTTTCCGCTTTCTGGGGTCCTGCCACAGACATCTTTCTCGCTCTCCCCAACTCTATCTCGCTGTCTCTTTCTGTCTCTTTTGTGAAGTGCTGTGCGTTACCAATTTTAAAGTTGGGCATTTTGGGGAAGTGCACCCTTATAGCAATTACCAAACCACACAACAATCGTTCGATGGTAAAATAAAAGCGACTTAAAAAATAGACAAGGCAGCTGACAGAACCCACAGACAGAGAAAACGGGAACATGCAACTCTCTGCTGATGTTGCCAATGTGTCTCTCTCTCTGTCTCTGTCTCGCTCTACTTGTTGTTGTTGTTGTCGAGCTGTTGCTGTCGGTGGCTTCAATTTCGAGACAATCGCAAATTGACAATCAAAGTCTTCAAAGACAGTGAAAACTGCTGTGGCTGCGGCACAGCCAAGAAACAACAACCGAAACGAAACAGCCAAAAGAGCCAAAACCAGCCAACATGGCATCTTTTCAAATGCTACCCATATGAGTGTGTGTGTGTGTGTTGTGTGTGCTGTGTGTTGTGTGTGTGTGTGTGTGCCGATGAGTGTCTGAGACGCCAGAGCATTTGATTTAAATTGAGTTTGTGAAAATTTTCGTTGATTTGATTGAAGCAACTAAACTTGCACTACAACTACAACAACAACTGCAACTTCCCGTCCCCCCCCCCCCCCCTCCAACAGCAACAATTGCTGTCGTGGGTGTTGTATGTTGTCGCTGTTACGGAAAAGTGCATTCAGCATGCGTTTTGGACAAATATTTTACAATCTGAGCGAGATTTGAGCGAAACTTTTGAGCAAATAACCTTGATTATAAATTAAAATATATTTATTTGAAGTGAGAAAACGAGATGACTTAACAATATATTTTTTTTAGTCTTACATTTTTTTTAATTATAAAAAATCCAATAAACAAATGTTTTTTATTTTGTTACTTTTGTTATAAGCTAATTTTTTTCTTTTGCAAAACATTATTGAATTAAACAAATAAAAAATAAATATTATGTTTTTTGAGAGTATAAATATATATAATGCCCTGATCTTGAAACAATTGTCTGGTGGATAACATACTTTATAATACGCAGAAGGTAAATATATATTTTTTAAGATCATGACTAGGCGAGGTCTTCTGGCCATGTTCGTCCGCCTGTCATTGTCTAAGCCAACTATTTGTCCTGTATTAACATTAACTTGACCTAACTGAACTGATTGGATCATTATATCGTAGAAACGAGCGATCGAAAGATTATTTCTTGTACTAAAACTAAAGCTTATTAACCAAAATATTCGTCCTAAATTTACTTAATTAATTTACTTATTTTTTGTATTCAAAAATCAACAATTGATTGTTTAATTTAAAATTTGTAATGTAATTTAGATGTCGACAATTCGACTCTACAAAGCCGTCTAATTTTCAGCTGTCATTTTGCAGTTGTCTTTACTGAATCTATGCTCAAAATAGGCTTAATTTATGTTTCTGATTGATTGCCATAAAATCTCTGATCTACAATATTAATACCAACTTCCTTAAGCACTTCTCTGACACTTTGAGAGTTTACCATAACAAATTATTGTCTTTTATTAACTGCCCATAGTTTGGTGTCTTGATATCCGCAATCAGTGCCAGACACTTGATGGCTCAAATTGTATAACTTTGGCCTAAATCTCTTTGCCATGTTTTGTGTGCTGGTTGCCTGCCGGCTAATTGTCTGGCTTGGGACATTAAAGTGTGTTTGCCAGGCGCTAATCTCTAATGCTTCCAGCGCACATAAACATTTTTATTTAACTAAGATCTGCCGTCGGCTTATCGGCGAGTCGACTCTAATGCAAAGTGCTCCAGAGTTGTCCAGTCGAGCAGTCGAGCAGTCGGTACAGCAATTTTGTCACCTCCATGCGCCACATCATCATTATCATCATTTTATTGTTTCAGCCTGGAGGTGCTCTTTTCCTCTTGTGGTGTGGATGCTGATGCCGATGCTGATGCTGATGTGGGCAATGTGGCGAATCGTCGAGTGGCTCATTAAGTCGTAAAATCGCTTTAATCGCCGGCGTCGTCGAGATGAGATCCTCTGGCGAATATCCATAAAGAGTTAATAAAAAAAAAAAAAAAACACAAAATCACGGCGGTCCCTCAGACAATGGCAATGGTTATAAAAACGTTGATATTTATATGCCCAACTTCTACTTTGTTACCACAAACTGTGTCTGGCTGGTGTTGGCTGCTCTGGTTTTTATATATTTTTAATGCCCAAGATGTGGCGTTACTCATCCCGAAAACTGGGGGGAAAACCGCAGATTCCCCAACCCTCTGAACTTGTCGCTGTGTAATTTAAAATGTCTCATTATGATTTGATGGTTTGTTTAAGCTGAGAGTGCAAATCAAATGCTATATTTTTCTTTTACTTAATTGCGATTTTAGCGGATGCAAAAAAAAAAAAAATTTAAAGCAGAGGAAAAATCTGTGGCACGATTAAGGTCATTGAAGTCAGTCAGTTACCTAGAGAGTTATGTACAACATGTATTGCGGCTTTAAATAGCCATTGATTGTCGTTGTTAACATTATGTTGACTTGTAGACAACTGGAAAAAAAACAAAAACTACAACAGAAATCCATTTAAAGTCAACAGGCAACAACAACAACAACAACAACAACAACAACAACAACAACAACAACAACTATAACAAACGAGGCCCGCAACGACGCATCAACGAAATCGAAAGACCCAAACGCCTTCAACAACACTCGCCACGCCCCCTTTATCCAGACTGCGACTAGCTAGGGTATGCAGCCAGCCAGCTCCGCACTCTTCACTCTTCCCCCTTCACTTTGACTATCCTTTCGAGTTGTTTTCGATTTCTGTCAACGCTTTCAGTTGTTGTTGGATTTGTAGTTTGCTTTTTAACTTGGCTTTCATATAAATTATTGCGACACGAGTTGATTTCGCTGAGGCAGACAAACATTTAGTGGAACCCGGTTCCCAATCCTTGCCACGCTACGCCCCCGAAAAAAACAGCAGAATTAAGGTGATCTTGAACTCATTTTTTTCTTTTGCTCCCGCGGAATGTTTTTAATGTTTAATTTATACAAAAAATGCGATTTGCATATCCAAGAACTGACTGGCTGCCCCAAAAGGTGTCTCTGCGGGGGTAAATAAACAATTTTCAGTGAATTTTTGTGCCTTTGTCTCGTTGGCATTGTTTTTGTCTTGGCTGAGGCTGGGTCGTCTAGACTTTTGGCAACCATGTTGAAGGATTTCGTTTGCCAAAAAAAGAGAGAATAATTTTTATTGTTTCTGCGCATTTTTGGAAGTTGTCGCAAAATTCGTTCAGTTATTTGGCAAACAGAGTATTCGATCAAGTCGAGTCCCAAAGGAAGCAGCAAAATGGATTTAATTTTGTTGTCTGAAGTACATTTGCCATCTCGGCAAGAATTTCATTAATCAAGTTGCATTATTTCCTAGATATTCTCATTTTGGCTCTATGAAAAAGTTCATTAGACCTTTTGCTCAGCCTGCAGCCACGTTATTCACTTGCTCATCTAATCGTAGGTTAGCACACACACATGTCCATCTCCATGTCCATGTCCATGTCCATCTCCATCTCCATGTCCATGTCCATGTTCACGTGCACAGCAATCAACTTGGCTGCCGCAAACGCTGACTCTGACTCGGGCAACCCACACTTGAAAGCCTCAGTTCAGCTGGCAATGCAATTTTGATGGCAAGTGCATCGTCGACGATGAGGAGTCGTTGATTGTGAGGCATGTGGTTTATGTTTTTTTTTTCTTATGTTGCATGCAACACAGTACACAGATTCGCCGCCAATAAAGATCTCATCAAGTGCAACATGCATCGTGCGTCTTACCTGATGCGAACCACAAAACACAGCGACCCCCCTTGCCCCCCCCCCTCCCCACTGGCCCCACAATACTGGCAACTCTCTTTTGGGTTATTTGTGTAAACTTGTGGCTAGTCTTTTGACTCTATCTGCGGCCTTTAATTTATTAATATTCTCATGCACTTCCCACTCGGTTTCGCATGCATTCTTCTTGTTCCCTCTCTCTCTATCTCTCTCTCTCTGTCTCTCTCTCTCTGTCTCTTTCGCTGTTTGTCCCTGCACACGTTGTATATAAATTTTTTCAATTTGCGATCTTTGAACTGTAGACAATGAATTCTTTATAGCTTAACCCTGTCTACTACTTCTACTTCTGCTTTCGGACAGCAGTTGCTTCCTCATGTGCCTCCTATGCCATTTTCTGGCCAAGGTAAATGCGTTGCTCTCCCAGAGTCGCCTCAACTCGACTCAACTCGACACCAGTCACATCTTCAGCAGTCTAAGTAAGTGTGTTGTGCGACCTGAGATCGGGGAATGCGTTTATAAATAACCAGATATAAGCAGTCTTTCTTCTTCCATTTTTCATGTTCAATTTCCTGTACCTCATAACGGCACTTGTTGTTGTTCTTTTTGTTGTTGGCTTTTTGAGAAAGTTTTATTTGAAAGCATTTTCTTTGAAAATGCTTGCATTGAATTTATTAGTTAGACACAAATGTGAATTTGTTTTGTGGAAATCCCTCACTCAGGATTTACTTGATACTCCAACAGCGACCCATTTCACACTGTGAGTTTATTAAAATAAAATCCGATAACCGTTAAGGCTAAAATAAAATGCCAAACACGAACTTACGGCAGGCAAATTGAAAACCCCCATTAAGAAAACCAAAACAAAACCAGAGAAAAATGACTGAAATGATAATGAACTTCTGTGAGTGCCAGCGAAAATAAAAACTAATGTCGCCTCAACACGAAAACCAAAAAAATAACAACAAAATCAGCACAAAAAACCAAAAACAGTGAAAGATTTTTGATGAGCTACGAAATCTTTCCCATAGCATTGAGCTGGCGGTCAAAATGATCACGAGGAGAGCAGAGAACAAAGAGCAAACCAAAACAAAAAACAAAAAAAAAAGCAAAAATCAGCAGCCTGAATTTATTGATCATGATTATGGGACGCCGCACAAGTCGTGAAATGGAAAACAACAACAACAACAACAACAATAGCAACAAAAATGAAGATGCCCCCGACGATTGGCAAGTGCAGTCAACGGATCGGAGTCGGTTGCCTTTGGGGCATTGCAAAGCCGCATGGAGCTACCAATATGTACTACCTGTTACAAAAAAAATAAATATATATGTATATATATATGCAGAGAGAGTGTAGGCAAACCGGAGCACAATTCTGGGCAGAGGACTGTCGGCAGGCACTGTTCTTGCAGTGGTTGCCATATCTTCTCAAAGTAATTCATACAATTTAAGTCGTTTGGGTGGCGGAGTCCTCCTCCTCAAGAGTGTGTATCTGTTTCGCAGTGGCCTCCGCCAGTGCTGTTGGAATTGAAATCGGAAATTCATAAATAAACTTTGCCATTTATTGATAAATCAAAGTGAAGTGCAGCAATGCAGCACAGCAGCAGGCCGAGGCTGAGGTTGAGTCTGAGTCTGTGTCTCAAAACAGCCACATGGTGCATGTGGCATGTGGCACATGTGGGCTGGCTGGCTGGGGCCATTTGTGTTTTGTATTCGTGGCCTCAAGTTGATTATGAAATGGCCTGCAGTTTCTTACCATTTGCATATGGAGCAATGCAGAACGGAAAAAGATGTTGGGGAAAAACCTCAGCTTTTCGCAATGCAATCGAAGAGCAGAGAATAATTTTACATTTAATTGACTTTCGTCTTATGCAAGTCTTTAAGCCGATACTCATATCAGATGACTCACTGTGATGACATTAACCACAACGAAAAAAAGAGGAGAAAAAAATACGGCAATCATAACCACATCAAAAGCGCTTCAATTTACGACTTTTCCTCTTAACAGACAGCTAAAAAAAAAACAACTACATCAAAATATTTACATTCGACGACAAAAGCCGGCATTTGATGGCTTATTAGACGCCACAGAGTAGACAAATCGTACAAAAGCCGCTTTTATAATATTTCCCCAAACGATTTTTTAATTCCAGTCATAAAGCTGGAGTTGACTGCATTCAAGCGAATTGATCGTTTATATTGTCTCTGTGCCAGTGAGTATTAGCTGATTTAAAAACCCCATCAAATGTGGAGAAATGACATCTATAACTATCCATAATGAACTGACTTTGGTCGGTTTTTATTCACTGGTCTCTGAAATGTTAACACTTTAAGCGTCAATTGAGGGATTTTCTTCGACGAAAGTCAGCTTTTCTTGACACTGATGTTTATGGTAATTTTTAGATAACGGTTTCAATACCCTATACACGCTCAAAACTATTAATTACGGTTTTTTAGAGTTGCACAAGGGATATCAGTTTATTAATTTTTATTAATCGAATTTTTAATATTTTATAAACATTAAAATGAAATAGCTTCGTCGTAAATTTAGTTTATAAACTTTTCTCAAATCATCTATAATTATGCTTACAGAGTATTGCCCCGTCGATCATTTTAGTGTATTGCATTCTTGTTGGCTTAAAATCAATCATTGAGTGAAAAGCTGTATAAATCTGTGTCACAAAGGCGACAAGTTGTGTAATCTGAAAAGGGCTTAAAGCGATTATTAAATTGCATAAGCAGAAAGTGTTTCTATGGCACCAAAATGAAAGTCATGTGTGAAATGCATTAAATTGCTTGGAGAATACAATAGCAACTAATTTATGTTAGTTGCCATGTGAACTAAAGATCGATTACGTCTAAACGTCTAAACACGCCCACTCAGAAGTTTGCCCACTAATCATATTAGCCACAACATCAGAATTTAACGAACATCTCATCTCATCTCATCTCAGACTACCACAATTCTCAGTCCACCCTAAATTGGACATTTTCAGTTTGATGCGCTTAGCCATTTTGCAATGCAGTTGCCGTTTGGCTAATGAATACCGCAGACAGTTTGTTACCCGGTCCCTGCTCATATTTGGCTGGCCGTTGGCAATTGGATTGTGGCCAGGCTGCCAAGACAACTTTATGGTCTAAAGTTGGGAAACGCGCGCGCGCGACAACTGTGCAATGTAAAAAAATAAATAAATAAAATGGCAGAAAAAAAAAAAACACCTACCAAAATGCAGTGAACACGTCCACAAAACAAAAGTCAGCGCATAATGAGATTAAAACTTGAACTTTTGCAAGCCAAAAACTTTTCGACAGCCAAAACAGCAGGTAAATCATTTTACGCACCCGCAAAAACCGAGTGGAATATGGAATATGAACTTGGGCAACTTTTGCAATATGGCAGAGCTCAGTTCTGCTGCGATTTGTTGTTCGATTTGTTGTTGTTGTTGTTGTTGTTGTTGTAGTTGCTGTGGCTGTCATGAATTATGACTTGTTGGCCATCGCTGTCGCCAGTTTGCATTCATATCTCATTATCGACATTCGATAAAAATGCAAGCAAAAGTTTCGTTTGCATTTTTTGTTGTTGTTTTTGTTTTTTTTTTTTTTTTGGCATTTTGCCACTAGACAAAAACGAAATGTGTTTTGGCTTTGTGGCTGCTAAGTTTCAGCAGACGCCATAAATATACTTCGTCTCACGCACCCACAACCCACGTCCAAGAGTACATGGTCTCGCCCAGTGATGGCACCTCCTGGTGTGGTGTGGTGTGGTCACTGAATTGGGGGATGCCTAACCAAGCGTGCTCAATAAAACGTCGCCTTTGTATTTGTTTTGATTGTTTATTACTGCGGTAAAGAGCGAGTCTCGCTTCAAAACGAAAACAAAAACTGAAAACAGAAAACAAGCCAACAACTAGCAGAAAAACCAAAAAAAAAATGAATTCAAAAAAACAATGACGAGTTGATACCAAAAAAAAAAACGTATCTGTAGCCAGCTATCGACGTGTGTTTTTGTAATCAAATTTGTTCAAACACGCCAAGAGAGGGTCTGTGTCTAGGCCCTGATCTCCTCTAACTGCTCTTCTCCACTGACTTGATTTGTGCGTTGGTCGCTCACCATTTGACAGGATTGAGACCAGTGACGGCATCATAAACTAACCCAGAGACAGTTTGAATACGGATACGTGTGCTCCTTTTAAGCCAACTAGCTGGTTGGCCATTTGATTGACCCTCAACAGGTATCTGCTGATTGAGATCTCATTTACTAGATTACCACACACGATCCACATCATCATCAATATTAATGTGCAACGTGTTGTAGTGATTGACACGATTCTGGGTAACTCAACACACCTACTTAAATAATAGTATTATTAATAAAGAAACATAGTTAATATTATATTATATAGTGAACAAATTATAAATACTTTTTGAATGAACTTTTGCTCAAACGGTGTCTGTCAAAACATAATTGAATCTTTCAAATTACTTTATGTTATTCACAAAGATTAAACTAAATCCCTTCAAACTGGAGATGGATATCGATATGTACAGATATTATGTTATAGACTTATTATTATTATTATTAATATTATGATTATTATCAATATTACTATTATTATTATTATTATTACTATTATTCTTATTATTATTATTATGATTTATTTTAATATAATGAATTTTTTTATAGTGAATTTTTTTATAATGAAAATTTTTATAATAAATATTTTTATAATGAATATTTTTATAATGAATATTTTTATAATGGATATTTTTATAACGAATATTTTTATAATGAATATTATTATAACAAATATTTTTATAATGAATATTTTTATACTGGATATTTTTATATTGAATATTTTATAAATGAATATTATTATAATTAATATTATTATTATTAATATAATTATTATTATGTTTATTATAATTATTATTATTATTATTATTATTATTATTATGATTATTACCAATCCCTTGAAACACAAACAAATAACTTTATTTTATTTTCTCACAAATTAATAAAAAAATGGCACAGCACTAAACATTTTATTGAAATAAAATCTAAAGTAATTATAACTTATTTTCCTTGTTTTTACAAAATTGTCAAACATATATCATTTATTAATAATTATATTTATATTAATAGTCTGTACTATGATAAAAATATGTATTTTTTTTTTAATCTACCACAAATTCCTTTATTATAATTTTATTAATGCAAAAGCTAAAGCACATTTTACTCTCATTTTACTAAACAACACATAAAAATTCAAAGGAATATATGTATATAGAAAGCTATACGATTGCCCTAAATAAAGCAAAACAACCCACAGCCAGAGACAACAATGAGTTTTGACTGAGTTAAGTGTTATTTTATTGCATTTGTTTTTTTTGTTTTTATTTTTTGTTTTATGAATGAGTCATTTGAGCACTTTGCCTAGTTTTGCCTGTCCGCTGTCATTTATCGCATCAGAAGTGTCAGCTAAATGTTTCCGATTTGAGCTTTTATAGAGCGACAGCAACAGCAACAAATCGGGTAACAATATAAATTTTGTTGCTCATAAAAAAAATTTGGTATAACACAAAAGGCAAATTCCGCAAATTGATTCACAACAAGAACTGCGATTTGAATGGTCTGTGAAAAATATCTGCATAAGAATTATGCAAAATTAACTTTGTGTGTGTGTGCGTGTGTGTGTGCATGACTATTCCTGATTTTCCTGGAAAAGTTGACTGCACGCATTATGTATGCCATGCTCCTGCATCGATAAATCAGTCAAAACTGTCAAATGCATATAAATTATATGCAAGCGCGCTCCACTGCCCAATGGACAGTGGGTGTGTTCCTCCTCCTCCTGCCTCCTGCTGCTGCTTCTCCTCCTGCTGCCTCTCTTGTTGTTGGCTGATGGCTGTTGGCTGTTTGCTGTTGCCGGAGCCTTAACCTAGCCAGACAGAACAATAACAAGGCACGTATTGCATAAATGCAATATGCACACCAAACTAACTTGAAAAGTGAGGGCGCAACAAATGCAAGTCTAGTACTAAATATTCGTATATGTACACTGAAAAAAAAATACAGTCTTTATATTTATTTCAACTAAATTCTGTTCAAGCTGTAATTTATAATTTATTCTTGGCAAATGAATCAATTTAGAGTCGTTTTTTCTATTTCTTTTATTATATTATTTTAAGAAAACATTTTCGCTTGCATTTTTTTGCTTGTGAAATCTTGATTAATTTCTGGAAAATAATTATTATTTTTTTGCTTTTTCATAATTTATAGAAAATAAAAGTTTTGAGTTTCAGTAGTACTTAATTTTTATTAAATAAAGTAAGCAATTTGCTAGATTTTCAGTGTAATATTTTGCTTTCCAAGTGTAGTTTGTGCGTGGGCTGTGCTGGCGGATGGGTTGCGATGAGATTGGACCAGGTGAGCAGGCAAACGTGTAGGAGGCTAGCAATGAATGTGTGTGTGGGTGTGTGTGTGTTGGTGTGTGGGTATGTGTGTGTGTGTGTGAGCCTATTAGAACTTGTTGAGTGCCGTTTGAGTGGACGACGATGAGAGCACATGGACCAGGATGAGGATGTGGATGTGGCTGTGAATGTAGATGTGGCTGTTGGACGTAGGTAATGCCATTGTCGTCCCGCTATGAAGTTATGTTAATGGGCAATGACTGTTGGGATTTGTATTAGATAGGGTAATGTGTATGGGGGCCGACTATAACAGTTAATGCTTCAGATTACACACATAGAATAGAGGTGGCAAAAATGAATTATTATTGTTATCATTATTATTATTATTATTATATATTTTTCTTTTTTTGTATTAGTATTCGAGCATCTTGGGAACCAAAGTTTACGCGACTTAAATCTGTCCATCTATCAATGGACATCTCAAGTATTGCAGCTCAACTGCTTCTCAACGTCAGTCGAAAATCTAAAGCCTAATTTACATACACAACTCGCTTTGTGGATTTTTTAATGATGCTGTTGCCCCATTTCGACGAGATCATCTAGCAGCTGATAGCCATAAATGCATTTTCAGCTGATTCCAGCAATGATATGCCAAAAAAAACTAAAATAAAAAACTAAAAGAAATAAGTAAACGTAAACCAAACAAAAGTTCTCTGTTGATGATTTGAAATAATGTTGCACAATGATGTGGCATAAAAGTCGTCGCAATGTTGTGGATAAATCAATAACTGGATATGGCCTTTTGTTTTTTGGTCAAAACCGCTCTTGGCCCTTGTTGAGATTCGTGTGCATGATTTGTAAGAAAATTATGTAAATTATTGTTTTACAGCTGCGTGCAGAGATATAATACAATATTTTTGTTAAAGCAATTATAGCTGACCAAATATTTACGCAACAATTATGATTTTTATTCGAGATTCGTCTTGAACAACTTCAAGCTTGCCCCTACCCCAAAAAAAAACCTCTTCTGAACTTTGACCGGGAGCTAGTATATTAATATGCTCGAATTGACTCGACGAGAAAGTTGCTCAAAAAAAATATGTAAATATTAAAACTGTCAGATTTAAGTCGTGTTTTGTACTCCTGTGTCCTGTACCCCTCCCCCCCTTCAGAGGTGACAATGCAATAAGCCGCATTGGCTGCTGTTGCACGGTAGCCAGCGACAACAGACAACTGACAGCTGCTGCTGCTGCTGCAGCTTATGACAATGACAACATGCAGCAGCAACATGCAGCAGCAGCAGTCGATCGACGACGACAGACAGGCAAATGTTGCATGACGCCAACCAAATGCAAATGAGGCATGCGCCGCGTAGGCGACAAAACAGACAGAGATAGGGAGAGAGAGGCAAAGAGAGACTAAGACAATGCCACTGATGAAGTCTTGCCACAGTCTTGGCAGAGGCTGCGCAGGCGCACTGCGCAAATTCCGATTGCAAGAAAGAAAGTTGCAGCACAGTTTATAAAACTCCCTTGCCACATCGGCTGTATGCAATTTGTGCCAACTGTCAAAGTGCCGAGTCTGTGGCAAATACACCCCCTCTCCCACTCCCCGGCTGCCAACCCAACTGCAAATCACGCGCAATGAGCAATTAAATATGCGCAGTCGTGTGTGAGGATGAGTCAGAGGTTGCCATCAGCCAACGGCGCTGACTGTGCAGCATCTTGCGGCAACTGTCTTGCGTTTTTTTTTTCAATCCGTTCTAGAGAAAAATGCATTACGAACCGCATGACCCGAATAACTTGCCACAATGATTTATTCAGCTATATTAAGACTAAGTACGCTCAATGGAAGAGAGTTTTAATTTTACAAAATGGGGCTTACCATGAGGCTTATGCAAAAAGCAA
This sequence comes from Drosophila dives, assembly GCA_035042365.1. Classification (NCBI taxonomy): domain Eukaryota; kingdom Metazoa; phylum Arthropoda; class Insecta; order Diptera; family Drosophilidae; genus Drosophila; species Drosophila dives. The sequence continues at coordinate 4,259,979 of JAWNLJ010000276.1, read as the reverse complement.
AAAAAAAAAGGAAATTTCTTTGAAATATGTGTTTAATCTTAATTAAGACAAATGTTATTAAATTAAGACGAAGTGCTCAGCATTAAAGCAATATTAACAAACGAGTTGAGCACCTAATGATAAAAAAAAAAACTCCTCTAAAATTAATTTATTTTTACAATTATAAATTGATAATATTTTTTATATCATTAGTTTAATAATTAATTGTTATTAGTATTCCAAGTTCTTTTGCATTAAAATTATAAATCTGTGTGCTGCTTAGCTGTCATAAAAAATTCTCTTCTTAATCACTCTTATTTATGAACTCTTATCACTCTTCTCGTTGCAGGTATGTAATGTCTTTGTGCCACAAGTGTTTGGCGGCAAGTTCAACGATCCGAGTCGTTGTGATCCTCAAATCGACACGCCTGACATTTGAAAAATGCCTCAAATTAAGCGTAGCAAAACGACTCGTATTTTTTCCCAGTGTTTATTGCCGTCATGAAAAATACCCAAACTGTGTACTTGAAAATATATATTTAATAGGCGACTTTGTATGCCATCGCATGGCAGTTTACAGTTGACTGCTGGCTTTGTTCTCACAGACCCACACTTTCTCTATCTCTCTCTCTCTCATATAACTATCTCTCTCTCTCTCTTTCTCTGTTCATTGCAATCAGTTAAAGTTTGTCGCTTTGTCTATGAATAAGATATGCAACTTAAGAACTCTGTGGAAACGATAAAAGTTTTCGATGGCGGCGCCAACTTCTGCTTTTTTGGAATGCACAAAATCAAAACACTAATTTATTGCACATTTGGCACAAACAACACACACACACACACACACATCAGGATCAGGAGCTAAAACTCAACTGCACCATAGAGAGTTGGAGTTGCAAAGTGGCCAAAGGGAGGCGCCGCAGACTGAGACTTAGTCTCGCCGCAGTGTTCGCAGTCATAAATCACTTTCGCTGCTGCTGCTGCTGCACAAAATATACTTGCAACTCATATGCGGAGCATGTTTGAACATTTTTCAATAGTTTGCCAGTTTGCCAGTTTGTAAAAAAAAATGTAAGAAAGACAACACACAAAAAAATAGAGTCTCTTTGGCAGCGTCTTTGTTGGTTTTTTGGTCTTTTGGTCTTTTGGCCGCCGTCAAGTAAAAGTGCAGCCTGGCGACACAAATATTATTGCAGTTGTGTAAATATGGGGCTGACAGGACGCCGCTCCCAGTTGTGTGCTTGTAGACGCTTGTATTTATATGCCACATAAACATAACCTCAAATGGGCTAAAGACCAGCGTTTTCAAGTGCACTTTTTGCATGCGAGTTTCCTGTGTGTTGTGTTTGCTTTGTGTGTGCGTGTGTGTGTGTGTGTGCCCGCCGCACTTGAGCCGTAATATTGTTGGCTACAGACCAAAGACCCTCTCACAGTCGGTCGGCTCAGCTCAGCTGCCCGACCTCAAACCGAATTACACATCCTTATTGCACACACATGCTGGGAGCGGGAGGGTCGCGGGTTGTTTCTTAAAGAAATTATAACACAAAGTCCTCGCTGCCTTAGACCAAGCTGGAAGCAAGCGACACTGTTTGTCCTCGTCTCTGCAATTTTTTTGTTATTTAATTTTTTTTTTTTTGGCTAAACTTTGTTTTGCGGTTGCCGCTTGCAGTTGCACAGTGGAAGAAGTGCATCTTGTTGCCATTTATAAATTTGATATGCATCGATTTAAACGGCATACGTCGTCGTTTGTTTTTTTTTTTTAACAACCCTTAATTATTTTTCCACTGTGCCGCAATTTTGTCAGCAAGCAAGAAATACTCAAAAAAAAAAAAAGAATCCCATTTTTTCTTTTGTGTACTCGCTTGCATTATCCTTCCCTGCGCTGTCTGAGTCCTTGTAAAATTACACCAAAATGCGGGCCGTTACAAACAAATATGAGCTGCACACACACTCACACACACATACACATACACAAGTCTTGTCATGCTAGTTTTATATCCATTTTTGCCTGGCTGTTTCATATCACAAGCAATTTGTTTATTTTTGTATTTTGTGAAATCAAAACTAATTTACATATGGGAAAATCAATATGTGCAGCTTTTGTTTCTCACTCTCTAAACACACTGCTGCAATTAACAATTTAAGTGGCAGCAATAAAGGAAATTAAGTCACTTTTCCCCCCGCAGACAAACACACACACATGCATATCAAATTGTGTAGAAAATTTTCAAATCGGAAAATCACCGCATGGCTTCTCAGCTGCCATTTGAAGGCAACGCCCCCTCCCGAAAAAACACAGTCTGCCCATCTGTGCCGCTTACGCTTATCAATTTCTTTATATATATATATTTGAAGTGCATATTTAGCTGGTTTTTGGGTCTCAGAGAATTCGAGTAGCTTTGCAATACTCTCTACAGATTCATCAATAATCGTTTGTAGCGAAGACATTAACATTTACGTTTTCTCGCTGCATTTCCTTATTTTTCAATTGGTTTGTTTATCGTAAACCCCTTTCAGCCCCTCAATTATGATTAACGATGCCGGCTGTACAGGAACAGGGACAGCGACTATGTACTCTATGTTTCCCTTTAACCGGGTCTGCGGCGCTATCCAAAATTAGTTTATGTTTGTCGCCGCATCATCTAGTCAGCAATTTTGATGCATTAACATTATCTGAGAATAATGTTTTCTTAGGGTTTTCCATTGCACTAATGCACTTGAAGGGGACCCCCGCATTTTGTTATGATGGTTGTCATTGTTGTTGCTATTGTTGTCTCTCCTCCACAACTGTTGTCAATTGTTGATTGATTTCTTTGGCCTGACACTTGAAATGTACCAAAATTAGCTCAGCCAGCGGCTTTTGTTTGTTTTGTTTTTTTACGATGCTGCATTTTGTTGGACATAAATCATGTGGAGATGCGGCGACATCTAGACTGTTGTTCCATTTTTTTTTATACTTAATATGGCCAATTGAAAGATATTTGAAATTTAATATTCAACAAGAGTTTGCAATTGTTTTTCATGTCTTTTTAAGTTGTCTAGTTTCTTTTACAATGTTTTTTAGTATTCTTAACTTGAGCTCATCTCGGAAAGTCAATCAAAGGGTTGTCCATACTAAATTGCATTTCAAATGACCATTAATTAATCAGTGGGGGGCATAAAAAGATGTATAAAGAAAAAGTATAAACTAACTAGTATAAGTGCGAAGATTAAATACCCTTACCAGTACACGTTATTAGAGCAGAATGTATAGAAAAAATATAGCCATAAATTTAAAAGTATTCATATTTTTGGGATAAGTTTCTTTTATAATATACAATGTTTGAATAGAATATTTAAACTATTTTCATATCTACATTTAATAGTCCAATTTTAATTGTCAATCAATGATTGCATTTTTAGTGAGTTTGATGAAAACAATTTTAGAAAAGATATTAAATAAATGTTAACTATTATTCAGTTGCCTTGATATGCTTACTCTATAAGATTGTTACATATTAGATGATTACACCAATGTACTCCTTGTAAGGGTATTAAAACAATAGACACACACACAGAGAGCATCAGTCATGCTTAAACAGAAACGAGATAAGAGTTCAAGTCGATGAAGCGTTGCTAGAGGAAGCGAGAAGAGAAAGGCGAGCAGAAGAAGTGCATAGAAGTAATTAGACCATTAAACTTATGCACATAACGGTTAAGTGCAGTTGCTAGATGTGCTCCTGCTTCAGCTCCAGCTCTTCTTCGCATATGGGGTCGCGACCCTCAAAATCGAATTTACAGTTGTGGTTAATGCATTTCACTTACGCAAGTGATAAAAGCCAAGCGATAAGCAACAGTTTTAGGTTGCCTTCATTTGCCGATGTGGCTTAGCGGTCGGCGGTCGGCAGTTGGGGCAAACTATGACAGCTCGTGCGTGGCTTGCCCCCCTCCCCAATAACCAACTTCCCTTTCCACACACTCTGCGCCTTGCGCTTCCCTGGGCGTGTCTAATTGCATTAACCGTTCTCATCGTCGTCGTCGTCGTCACCGTCTTCTTCTTTGTCGTTGTCTTCTTCGGTTGTCAATCGTGCGTCGCATGCATTTCAAATTCTGTTTTTTTCCGACTGCTCGCTTTATGACATTCCTTTGACTGAAAATTCTCATTCATTTCTTGTCAGCTTTTTTTTTGTATGTTTTGTTTTTTTTCGTGGCGCTTCTCTGTTCTTTGTGTATTTAGTGTAACTCTTTTGACAATTTATTAGAATCGCATTAACATTTGGAGCGCGTGCGTTTTTCTATTCTTTCGCTTTGGTTTTTTATATATTTTTTTTTTCGATTTAATTGAATTGGAAATTGGTTTTATGTAATTTTTTATTGCTTAGTCACGCGTCATTCGCATTTATATTTTCAGTACATTATATATACATTTATATAAACCTCTTTTTTTTACTTTTTTGTGTACATTAACAGTTCTTTTTATGACTGCTTTTTCTTTGAATTGTCGCCGCCGAATTAGTCATTACACAATTTGAATGGATTGACAAAAACTATTTTGCATACAAATTTTTACGTTTATGATTTGCGATGAGCTCTTAAAATATTCCACAGCTGTTATTTGGGTTTTATGGTTATGTTGGAAACGATTTCACAGCATATTTTTGAGTGCCAAATGATTCAGATATTTTGACTCACCATTATAGAAATGCTTTCCAGTGGCCACAAACAATTTCCTGAAAACACAAATAGCCACATTATTTCATATTTTATTTATATCACACAAGCTTTAGTTGAAGAATATAACTTTTACTACAAATTTAGTGGTTGATTGTTGATAAACAAAAGTGCAGCTCAAATTTCAGCTTTCAGACAGTCAGTGGGCAAATTTGTAATTTATATAGATGTGCAGTATATAAAACTGAATTTATTAACACACACACACACACGCAAAACCATTTAAATACTTTTAACTGAACAATATGGGAACATTCGCAAATTGAAACTGCGAGTATAATAAATTTAATTTAATTTACAAAAAGTAAGCTCTACTTTGTCGGTGTAAATGTCACAGACAACAACAGCAACAACAACATTGAAAAACAAACAAATAAATTGTGTAAAATGCTGACAAAGAAAATAATATTTATTGCTTTTTGCATTTTGCATTTAAACAAGTCTATTTTGCACTGGCCGAGAGATGAGTTGCAGAGAGGGGGGGTGTGGAAGATGCAGTGCATGAATAAGTTATAAAATCTGATTTAAATTATTATTTATCGCATTAACTCAACAACTTAAATTTAATGAGCATAATTATATTAGCGCCAGAAATAAAGCAATTGGCGCCATCAAATTACCATAATTGACAGCAATTTCTGCAAATCGAATAATAAGAATATTATATTATATTCCTTGCCCCAAACCAACCAAATGAAATCTCAAGCTTACAAGAAAATGCAATTTAAAAATTAGCCCGACAAACCGAAATCATACAAAAAAAAAAAAAAAAAAACCAAAAGAAATGGCAAAACAAAAAGCAAAGTCTAGCAGAAAATCATAAATATTGCAGAAAACAAAAAGAATGAATTTCGAAAGGATTGGCAAACAAATTTTCACGCTTCAGTGAAAACTAAAGCCCCAACCCAATCCACTGCCAAAGGAAAAAAAAAAAAATATTATAGAAAACAAAAATGAAACGAGGCAAAAGGAAAACATTGAAAATGCCGGCAAAAGGACTAAGGATAAGCCTGCATAATCAAGTGGTTTTCGATAAATAGAGAAGAGCAGCAGCTAAGCAAAAAAAAAAAAGGTTCAGCTGCCCTGCCACGCCCCCGACCACTAGAGAGCCCATCGCCATCCCATGGCCAGTTAATCGAATATGTTTGTTAAAAAAGTTTTGAAGCGTAAAAAGGCAATGCAACCAGTTCGAGTCCAAGTCGGAGTACGCTTTAACCCTTGAAAGGTCTAAAGGAAAATTTAATTTGGTGTGTTCGCTAACCCAGCACCGGAAAACAATGCCCAAAAACTTGAGTGAACTTTTAAGAAGAGGTTTCTATCGCGAACCTGGGCCCACCTGCCATTTCCGTTTGCCCATTGACCCAGATTCTCTCTCTCTCTCTGGGAGTTGGGCATGTTTTAATTTCCACCACGTTCCTTGCCAACATTGCCATTCACTTTAATGCTCTTTCATTCTAAATTGCATCCTTTCAGGCAGGCGGCGAGGAGACTCTCATCTCTCGTTGTTGTTTCTCAGTCCCATTTACAATTGTTTCCACATTTCCGGGCATCTTTTGGCATTCATTCCCCCCTCATCCTTGACGCCTGTGGACGTCTTTATAGTCATTCTCATCGCTCTCGTTTTAATGATTTTCTGAGTGTGAATTTTTTGTGCATGCAATTTTCGAGCTTTAAATTGTTTTTTTTTGTTTTATTTTTTCTCTTGTTTTTCATGTTACACAATTTTATTTACTTTTTAGTTGAGCGTTGAGTTTTTCTTGCTCAGCATTCCAGAATGTGAATTCCTAATGGATTAAAGAACAATTCAAAAGCAAATTCCAGTGACTTACCACCACTCAATAAATTTGCCGGCTTTCATATGAAATCCTAAGCATATTTGTTAGACTTATCAATTAAGTATCAAAGACTTTGCTTATTACTTTAGACCGTAATTCATTAAAGAGAGTCCGCTCTCCACTTGCACGTGCCGCTGAAAAATCCAAAAACCCTTCAATGGACAGAAACCCAGTTTTACAATGGCCCCAAAAAAAATGATGCCAGACCACAGGCCGTTTGAAGAACGCCCAACAAAATCAGCCACTTGACAATAGAAAAAATAATTAAATAAACAATGAATAAAAGGTCTAAATAAGAATGGCCAAATGCAAATTGAAAAAAAAAATTAACCCCAACAACAAGCAAAAGGAAAAATCTCAAATCTCTGCTATTACAAAAATGAAAGTGTAAAGCCGTAGAAAATCGTTAAGGAACATAAAAGCGCCATAATGAATAAATAATTAAAGAAGTGTGAGACCGTATAAGATATTAGAGAAAAGCAGAAAAATCCGGGTATGAAAATAACTGGTAAGGATTTAAGGTATATCGATTAATAGATAATCAAATACAAAGCTATAATTCGAATCAAATCATTCTGCAATTGAAATAAATACCAATTCTAACAGTATCAAAAGTTTTCCTAAAACTAAAGTTAAATTGCAATTTATTGCCATTAAAGGATACCCTTAAAGTTGGCCCGCATTATGTAAGTTTGCAGTCGTTTTGTGACAATCAACTGTGGAGCAGTAAAAACAAGATCAGGCAAACAAAATTCCAAAATCAAACAAATAAAATTTGTTTTGCGTAAAAATTGCAATCATGCAATGAAGTGGAAAAGTTTGCACAACGTGTGACGACGACGTTTGTCTGCCTCAGAAACTTGTAGCACTCGTAATTGTTGTTGTTGTAGTTGTTGCAACAATAAACAGCAACAGAAAATATAACATGGCCTGAGCAAAGGAGCAAAATTCTAGGCCCGAGGCTAACTGCAAAAAAAAATATATAATAGGAATACTGGAAAAGCGCCTAAAATAGCGGCGGCAACGCCATGAAAAGCGGAAACAGACGCCGTCATCATTGTCAGGGAAGCGGCGTAACTTTTTGCAGAATATGAGCCGAGGCGGCAAGTATATATAGGCAAGGGGTGGCGTGGGGTATGTGGACACTGAGAAATACCCGCAGGCGACGCGACGAGACGCGACATCAGACGAAGACAGAGACAGAGACGCATTGCAGGCACAGACGTTCCTGATAATATTGTTCATGGTAAAGTTCTGACAGCAGCTAGCCCTGGGAGAGGGGAAGGAGAGGGGAGGAGAGGATAGCCCCTATCAAAAGCTGGATCAAAACTTAAAGTTGAGGCAATTCTTTGGTAAACATTTTTCAAGTAGTTTTCAATGGTTCATTTACGATCTTGGCAAATATGAATTTTACTATTTTTAATAACTGATATCTATTTACTCATTTGGTTTATTCTGGAACAGCAAATTATATAAATAAAATTTATGGTTTTTCCAGACTCCTATTTTTATTTATAATATTATTTTTCTTGGCCTTAACTTAGGAATTTTGTTATACTTCCCAAGTAATCTAGTATTTATTATTCTTGAAATCTATTTACTCAATTGGTTTATTTTGAAATACCAAATTATATAAATCAAATTTGGTGTCTTTCAATACTCACATTTTTAGTTCTAATATTATTTTTATTTACGTTCAATAGGGAATTTTGTCTTTCTACTTCTCAAGTATTCTAATATTTCTAATTTTTGAAATCTGTTTACTCATTTGTTTTAGTCTGGAATAGCATAATATAAATCAAGTATGGGTGTTTTTCAAGAGTCCCACTTTTATTTTTAATATTATTTTTCTTTGCCTTAATTTGGAAATGTTGTCTTTCTACTTCTCAAGTATTATAATGTTTATTATTTTTTATATCTGTTTACTCCTTTGACTTATTCTGGACTAGCAAAGTATATAAATCAAGTTTGGGGTGTTTTAAGACGCACAATATTATTTTTAATAATATTTTTATATGCCTAAATTAAATAATATTGTTATTTTACTTCCCAAGAATTCTAATATTTATTATTCATCTTTTGAGATTGTAGTTATTAATTTTAAAAATTTACTAAATCAAAGCTAAAATTTTTGTTTTAGAAATGTTTTTTCCTATCTAAAATTCCATTTCAAATTTAAGCTTTTCAGCTATGTTTTAAGAATTCTTTTCCTATCTACAGTTCCATTTCAAATTTAAGCTTTTCAGTTATTTATTTAGGAATGCATTTTTCTACTTAAAATTCCATTTCAATTTTAAGTTTTCAGTTATTGTTTTAAGACTTCTTTTTTTCATTCAATTTCCAATTCCCATTTGTTTTAGGAATGCTTTTTTTTATCTACAATTCCATTTCAAATTTAAGTTTTTCAGTTTTTGCAATCTGATGTTATATTTAACTAACCAGTTTTTATCTTCTACTGAGCAAGTTTAAGCTCCGAAATGGTATTCGAATTTGGTATCAATTGATTATTAATAGTTGATGGGTTTAATTGAAACTTCTAGTCAGCTTTTAAATATCTAATGATAGTTGAGTGAAATGTTCTATTGATGATCTTGACAGGACAATGACGTTGCATAAACCACTTAACAAGCTCCATTTAATCGAAGTCCTTCGTATTTATTTAGTTGCATCAATTTCAGTTGCTGTTTCGTCGGTTTCCAATCAGTTTCATTTTCGCACACAGTTTTTGTCCATTCTTGTTCTTATTTTTTTTTGGGTTTTTCCGCCCCTTTGATCTATTTTGACTTTGGTATGTCTTCCTGGAAGCAGATATTCAATGGCTGGCCAAAGTGCAAACTGTTGTAAGCTGAATGGCAACAATAATGGGCTTGGTCTACCCACATTCACATCCTCATCCACATCCTCATCCACATCCACATCCCAATCCTCATCGTCAGTTTCTGTTTCACTCTGAATCTGATTCACAGCGATATCCTCATGAGTACAAAACTCGAACTTCGTTAGTTTTTTGTGTGCAATTTTCTTTCTTTTTCAGTTTTCCTCTTTTTAGCTGTAGTTTTTTTTTTTTTGTTGGTTTATTGCCTTGTACTTTTCACTTTTCACTTTTCACTCTGCTCTTTGTAGCAATGCCAATGTGTCATTGTTTAGTGCTTAGTTCTTGGCCCACTTCCCACTTGGCTTGTGCTTCATTTGCCTTGCCTCACGGTGCAATTGCTTAATTTGACAGATGAATTGACTTTCATTGTTTGATCCTTGATCCTCTCCAGCAAGCTCAAGCACCTTTTATGTCCTTAACTTTGAACTCGATTGGGCCAGTTTTTGGCCAGTTGGTTTCATTCGAACATACCAACATCAGCAGCAGGCATTAGCCGATTTAATTAAATCCCAACTGCAGCCCCTGCAATGCATAAACTTTTTGCACACAAAAAACAGAAACAGGGACAGCAATAGTGTGGAGAGGGAAAGAGAGGGAAAATGCAATAGAGCGACCAGCCAACAAACCATAAGACATAAAAGCAAAACCAACGCTCCATAATAAAGCCAACCACAGCCAACAGCAGCAAAGAAATAGTTTTGTCCAAACTATTTGCCAGCCGCCATTTTCATATGCAACGGCGCAAGTTGCCCCATAATTTTATGCCACAGCAGCAGCAGCACAACTTGTGCGGTTATTTTAACAGCAGCAGCAGCAGCCTCTGCTTAAGCCAACGCACCACAGGGCCACGCCTAATAATAAGAAATTAGAACTTACGACAACCACTAAGTCTGTCCACAGCAGCAGCAGCAGCAACGGAGGCGCAACTATAATCGTCTTGTACGTGGTGCACTCACTACTTGCAACGACTGCAACTTAAAGCTAACCACAAAATGTCCTCAAGCAAAGTTTTTGCCGTCTCCTAGCACCTGGCCAATGGCAGGAGCAGCAGCACCTCTCCTGAAGTGTTGACAATGAGAGCCAAGCATTGTGGATTTTGTTGTCTCTCGGCGATGTCATTGCTACCCTGCAGCTTAACCAGTTGAAGACAGATGCAGCTGCTCCTCTTTGTATGTTCGATCGATTTGAGTACATTGCTCCAACTCTTCAGCTCTGTGTGATCCTTTTAGGACAGGTTCATATTTTAGTTAGCTGTCACTAAGCTTGCTTGAACCTGAGTTGGAGTTGGAGTTGTCTGTGACTCCATGGAGCAGACATATTCCTGATCAGCATTACTAACTGTTGGCATAAATTATGCCAGATAAAATCATTTTTTTATATATATATTTTGCTTATCAGAAGCACGTCTATTTTTGCTAGTGTATATTAAATTCGGCTTGCCTTTTTTTTTTGTGTGTTTTTAGTTGGGTTCCAGGAGCAGCATCCCATTGCCAAGCGGGTCTATTCCCACTACGTTGCAGTATGGTGAAGTGAGCATTGCGCATTATTTAGGATTTACCTTTATGTTGTTGTCAACATTGTCGTTGGCTGCCATTTGATGTTGTTGTTGTTGTTGTTGTTGTTGTTGTTGGCTTCTTTTGCTGACTGCACTCGCACATCAGCCTAGGACAAGGCTCGAGCTTTGCCAGCTTCCGTTGCCGTATTCCCCCTTACCGGGTCATCTACAGCAACGTCCTCATCCTCGTCCTCATCCTCGTCATCCTCCTCTTCTCATGACGCTGCTGCTGCTCCTGCTCCTGCTGATGAGAAAATGCGAGGCTCGTGTGACATTTTCATTATCGTTGTGGGATATGCGCTTTTCTCTGGTCCCGCCTCCTTTGGTGAGCTGTGCTCTGCCGTGCTGTGACAGCGAGACAGCTCAGATAAGGTTACAAAATTATTAGTTGGGATTTACAATGCTCCAGTAGCCAATTCACCTTGTGTCGTCATCGGGCTTTACTATGCGGTGTCGCGGAGTCGCCTTAACAATAAGTGCATTATCCTTGCTGCCTGATTATAAAGTAGACTATTTTCAGCAGCTACTTGAAATGCATTAAGCCAATAAAACTTATTGCCAAGAATTCAATAATCAACAAAAGCGAGTTGCTAGTTGTGCTCCAAGTGTGCTCCGAGTGTGCTCCAAGTTGTGCTCCATCAATTTATCTGTGCCAACATTTTTTTTACCAAAAACTCAAAAGTTCAAAGATTAACACAATTTCGACAAATAATGAAAGCATAATGAAACACAGCCAACAACAGCAGCAGCAGCAGAGGCAGTCGCCAGGAGGAGCTCCTGGCACAGGAGCAATAGAGAAACACACAACGCCTTTGTCAAGGAGCAGGCGGGGAGGTGTGTGGGTGGGTTGGTATATATTTTCCTTTATCATCATATAAATTCCAGTTTTGCTGCTGTTGCCTCGCTGATATAAATGGGATATAAGCGGCCGGGATAAGGACTCGGTGAAGCGGGGCGGGGCATCCAGGAAGACAGGCAGAATGGACAAAGAAAAATGCAAGCAGGAATTTGAAAATTTCAATTACGCGTGCAATGAAAATTACGAAAAACCCACAAAAGTCATTTTTCTTGATCGATTTTTTTTTTACCCCCCTCCCCACCCCCTCAGTTTGCTGCTGTTGTTATTGTTGTTGCACGCTTCACTCTCGCTCAAAAGAAACGCAGACCAACAATGTGATGCGGCGGATAAGCAAGTGCAAAGAGTGAAGCAATAGACAAGTTGGCCACACACCACCTGTGTGTGTGTGTGTGTGTGTGTTGTGCGTGGATGGGTGGGTGGGTGAGTGGGGAGGGGGACTGCTGGTTTATGTTGGTTCAGAAGTTGGCGCGAAGCTTCGCGAGCTGCAAAAGTAGAAAAAGCAATTTCGAAATCCCAAAGAAATTGCAAAATTCCATGTGGCAATGCTTGGCGACAACAAAGCGCCAGGACAGGATGTGCCCCCGATGTGCGGAGCGTTGGACGATGGCTCGTTGCGGCTGATAGCAAGCACTTCTGCATCCTGCTTGTTGCACCTGCAACAGCACCTGCCCCATCGTGCTGCAGCAGCAGCACAGACAGACATCATCAGTGAGGTTAACTAAGCGCCGAACGGGCCAAAAGGGTTAACGCCAAGCCACACCACACAGGACACCCCCATTCCAGCTGACAAAGAGAGTGAGGGAGAGAGAGGAACCCCTGACTCCAGCCAATCCACCGCCCCTCTTCCCACGCAGTGTTTGTGTTGACATTTGCCAGCTTGGCGTTGGACTTCTTCTCTCTTAAGGAGCGCAGCATGTGGCAAGCGAGTAAGTCATCAGTGGGCAGGGGGTGGGAGGGGCAGGTTTAGTTGAAAGGGGGGCTGGTAAAGTCATCTGTGTTACACTTTTGAGAATTTCCTTAGAATGAAAATCGACCTGAAAACCAGGAAAGTTTTTTTCTACTTTATGGAACTAATTTCTAAACTTATCAAAGAAAATAACCTTTGTATTTTCTCCACTTTCTTTTGCTTTAGAAGTTTATTCGTTTTCTTCTTAAGCATAGTTTTCATAATCCAGTGCAATATTTTGCTCAGTGTAATTTAATGTCACCTTTGCCGGAGCTTCTTTGCTGTAGTTTTGTAGATTTTCCTTAGCCAGCCATAATATTTTCATTTCGCCTTTTTCCCTGCTGCTGCAAAACACTTTTCATTATTTAGTTTTTCATATTTCACATTTTTATTTGTGACTTGACTTGACAGCAAAGGGGCAAGGGGACTGAGGCTAGCTGATGAGGTCACCGCAAATCTCTACGTATCCAACTATCATCACGCCCCGACGTGCCTCGGAAGTACTTTGGAAATAAGTGCGGACAGTTCAAATTGGCAACCAAGATAAGCAAAATAGAGGATGACTAAGATGTGCTCTACTATAATCTGGAATCTGTTTAATATAGGAAAATTAGCTATATTATTTGTATAAACAAACATTTTTTTTTATACCAAAGTCAATCGAGGGAAATCAATTGTTTATAGAAAAAAAAATAAAAGCAAAGAAAAAAAAGCACCTAAAAGACCAGTTTTGGGAATGCCTTATTAACGCGAGATATAAAGTGATATGAAAACGAGGAAAAAGCGAATGAAAATGAATGCAACTGGGAGAGGCAACTACGAACATAAATACAAAGATACCAACAAAAAAAAAAAAAAAATACATGCCACAGAAAAAACTGGACCTACAACAGCTCCTCAACTGGGCAAAGAGTCGGAGTGGCGGAGCGGGGCAGCGTGGTCTTTTAGGGGGCACGGCCTACGCGGCACGATTAAATCTTTCAACGCCTCACAACTGACTCATTGGGACGCAACAGCTGCTGTTCGATTGAGGCAGCAACAGCAGCAACAACAACAACAACAACAACATGCAAAACAAGATGTTGAATTCATATTCAAATTTGTAGAACGTGCAATGAATTTGAAAATAAAAATGAGTAAACATGCAAAAAAAAAAAAAACATAACTCAAGCTGAATTGCATAGCTGTGTTGTTGTGGTTGTGGCACTGTCTTTGTGGCAAGCAAAAAAAAAAAATGCCGACTTAGTCATAAGTATTCCAATTGAACAGAAGAAACCACTGAAAACTGCGACTGAAACTGAGACTCAGACTGAGACTGAGACTGACCTGCCATCAAATTGATAACCCTCAATGTGGGCACAGAGGAGGAGGAGGAGGAGGAGCAGGAGAACTCATAGACGGCGACATTTTTGTGGAGTCGCCTCATTTTGTAGATAACCTTTGCATTACAGAAACCCGCCTGCTGATTACTCCACTATATGCTCATCGTTGGTTTGGTTTTTATTTTTATTTTTTTATGATCTTCAAAAAAGTTCAACTTTATTTGTGGTTTTTATGGTTTTGCTGTTAAAGGGCAAAGTGGTTTTCGTTTTTTTTTGTTTTTTAAATGCATTCTACTTATGATAAATTTTATTTAAAATAATTTTTTACTACTGCCCGCTTAGCAAGTAGTCGATAATTGAGCTTAAGCATTGACCACTTGGGCGGTTGTCTTCCTAATGTGGCTCACAAATTGTTATGGGCTCTTGGCCAACTCGGTCTGAGCTGGGCGTCATTTATGGCCCGTTTCTTTATGCTTGCAGGCGTCATTTGGTCATCAATCGATTTGATTCGGAAATCGTTTATCGCTGCTTTATTTGTGGTGGTCCTAAGAAAAAACTAGAGGCTGTTTTTTTTACTGCTTTGCCGCTTGTCTTGTTTCCAATTTGAATCTAGATCAGGCCGCATTTCCTGCCCATATAAATCATCATTGTTTGCTGATCTCTCAAGTCTGCTGCCATTGCTCCCACTGAGGGCGTTTTGTATGACAATTTATTTGCATTGCAAATTCAATTTGTTCGCCACAAAGCACAGCAATAACATGTAAGTTAGCTCTAAAAATAAAATAAGTTAGACTGAGAAGATACTCTGTTCCCAGAAAATAAACTTGCCTTAGATGGAAAAGAAAATAGACTCATTAATGGAATTTTCATTTATTTCAGAATTATTAAAGGAATTTTCATTTGATTTTTTTACTATAAAAAACTTTATAAAAAAAATACATAATTCCTTTAACTATTTTATATAGTCAACCATTAACAAAACTACCCCATTCACTTTTGCCTTAGAAGAAAAAGAAAATAGACTTATTAATGGAATTTTCATTTAATTTTTTAACTAAAAATTAACATAAATAAACTTTAATAAGAAAATACATACTTCCTTCAACTTTTTTATATAGTCAAATCTACCCCATTCCCTTTTGCGTACAGGGCATAAAAGCAACCCAAGCAAAGCAAAATTTTTGCACAGAGCAAAAAAAAAATGGCCAAACGACATAAAAGGTAAATTTCCAAATGGACATAAATTTGGCGAGCAGGCAGCGAACAATGCGGCAAACAATTGATATACCAATTACCCAACTGGCTGACCAACTAGCCGAGTGCAACTCAAGCTGCAGCACCATAAAAAGAAAAAAAAAAAAAAAAACCCAAATGCTCAATTCTCAATCCTCAATGCTCAATCCTTAGTGCTCAATGCTGGACGCCAACACACACGCAGCTGCCACAGAGGCAGCAGCAGCAGCAGTTTTGGTGGGCTTGTTGCACACAATCGCCTGGCTCGAATCTCAGCATTTTGAAATTAGCAGCATTAGAAGGTGCTTTAGACGACCGGTTGCATTGCTGATTCCATACTTGTGGTTATAGCCCCCCAAGATCGGGCCACAAAATGCAAGGGTCAAATCGAGTGTGAAGCGATTTTTTTTTTTTTTTTTTTGTGTTCTCTTGATAATTGCGGCGCAACTAAATATTATTTGCCAAGCCGAGCAAATAGCCAAATGGCATTTAATCCGAAGTCGATATCCAAAGTTGGAGTTGTAGTTGTAGTCATAGTTGGAGTCATAGTTGGAGTCATAGTTGGAGTCGTCGTTGCCATATCTGTTTCGATCTTGGGCGCTGCGCACATTAGCAGCGTTTAAGAAGTGAGCTTTGCTCTGCGTTTTAGCCAAGTTGGCCAAGTTGGCCCAGTACATAGTCCACTGTTCATCAGCGTTTGCGTAATTAGCCATTAGAGTACCATGCGCAATTAATTGCCCGCTCAGCACGGAAGAGGCCAACACGACTCTTCTGCGTGGCATGCGTGGCATGCGTGGCATGTGTGGCAATATGCGTTCAAATTGTCAAGCCAATCTCAGGTTACTCAACTTACTTGCCCCATCGCGACTAAGACTTGGCCATAACAAAATGCTTATGGCTGAAATTTTGCTTATGACTTAATGTGCCATAATATTCCAACGGACGCTTTTAAAACTATCAACTAATCTCAGGAAATTTTACATATAAATAATTGTGAGCATATAAATATCTAAATAAATTAAATAAAGTATTTTAATTTGTATCTCAATTAAGTTGACTTATTTTAAGCCTTACTTAAGCAGATCAAAGTTATTTTTCTCAACATTTTTATTTCATTGAAAGTATAATGAAATTACACCCTCAAAAAGTGCTTCCGCTTCTCGACCTCATTTACTGAGAATTGCTTAAATATTCTGTATAATTTTCTTAATTTACTTTTCTGAATTCTTAATTTTAAAAAAGTGCCATTCGGCAGCATAGCAAAATATTTTTAAAAATTTTAATAATGCAGAGAGAGAGCTGAAATCCATTTTTAATAACTTCAACTATTTCATTGCTTTAATTTGCACAATGCAGCATATTATTTTTTATGGGTCACTTTTTAATTGTATTGCAAAATGAGGCTGCATAATTGTAATTATATATAAAATTTCTACAAACAAATGTGAATATTTTATGTAAAAAAAAATTACATGACTAATTTATGCATCTTATCTTTATTTGCAGGTAAGTTCTATAACTGTTTGCGATATATATATATACATATTCTGGTAAGCTGGCATATTTAATACTGATTTTACTTGAATACTCGAATTTATGTATTTCCCCTCGTTTCCCAAGCATATACACAAAATATTTTTATATACTTCCTGTACTTGAATGAAAATGTTAAGTGGCGATAACAATATCATAATCGTAATGACTCAAAGTAAATACTTAAAGTTGCGCATTTAAAATGCCGACTTATATAAATGTCAATATTCACTTCATTTCAAGTCTATTAAAATTTTTTCTATAGCTTTCTTTGCTCCCTATTTTTTTTCATCTGACACTATCAGCTTTGAGGCATAATGCACAACAAGTAGTAAAAAAAAATCGTAAAAATAATCGCAGCAACAATACAAAAAAAATAAGAAACACTGTTCGAAGTGGATGTGCTCAGTTTTCAGATGCACTGTAATAAATATGTTAGACATAATTAAATAATTCTTATATCTGTTTAAGCACTGCAAGAAAAACAGCTAAATTTGACTACATTTATTGCACTCAAATTAAGCATTTATTTTTTGCCCAAGCATATACGCAACATGCCCAATTGCGCGCAGTGTATTTAGAAATAATAAAATGTATGCAAGTAATTTACAGTTAGATTGTTATTTTTTGTTGTTATTGTTGTTGTTAAGCTTACTTTGCACTTCTCTCCCAACGCATTTTTGTTGCTTTTTGCTGCTGATATTTTTCTTATTTTTTTTTTGGGGTCGCCTCGTCTAACTGATTTTATCAGCAGAGAATTGTTTTCGGAAAAATGTCGAAAAACATCGAAAAAAACGTAAAAAGCTTAAACCAAAAAATTACCAAGCATAATATGAACATATATTCAATAAGCGATATGATCTATGGTGAAAAAAGAAAAACCAAGCAACGTATATAAATAAATATATAGCTCTTTAGATATATATATATATATATATATATATATATTGAGTCAATTAAAGTGCGACCAGAGACATTTGTCAATAGATCGGCTGCCAAGAAAAGCTGACCCCAACAAACCGAGGCTGGCTGCCCCATAAAACGAATAAGCCAAGCCAAAAAACAAATGATGTTTATCGCTTGGCCATTGTCTGCTGGGTTTGTTGAGAGGGAGGGTGTGTGGGGTGGGGAGGCTCTTGTTGCCCCCTTGTGGCCTTTGTGCCGCAGCGTGTGTTTTGTGTTGCGTCTCCTACTCCTGCTGTAGCTGTAGCTGGCCGACGAGTTTGGCTCGTTACCGAAACGCGTCAAATGACAAATGATTTAAAATTTATTATCGTTGCCAGGTCGCTTTTGTTCCCCAAAAAACACACAGACTGAATTTCTATTTTTTTCCCTATTTTTTCTATTTTTTTTTTTTTTTATTTTTTGTTTTCAGTTTTGCATGAGCGAAAGCGAAAATGTTTAAGCTGACTTTTGTGACATATCTGAGTTTGGTTTTATTTGTATTTAAGCAACGCTGATTAATCATGAAAAATGTCAGAAAAAAAACAGATTTCTCAACTTTTCACATTTGCATAGGATTCAAGTGCTTATTGTGCTGTGCACTAATTGGGAAATATTGATTGAATTCACTTTATATATACACAAACATATATATATATATGTGTATATATGTGTGTGTGTATATGTGTGTTTGTGTATGTGTGTGTGTTAAGAGCTCATTGGCATTGTTTGTTGTTTCTGGCTGCTTCAATTTGCGTAAATTCATAAAAGTTACAATAATTTACAATTCGTTGAGTTTGCAGTGCGCAAATTTGCAGTTTGCCATTTTGTTCGCTGCCTTCACCAATTACAGTAACAATAACAACAATAATAAATGCACCAGCAACAACAACAACAAATGCAAATAAACAACTACACACACACACACAGTAACACACACACATTAAACTATCAAAATAAATAGCAATGCAGCGAAGGCTGCCTGCAGGAAAGTTGATGGTTGGCTGAGTGGTTGGGTGGGTGGTTGGGTGGTTGGTTGGGTGGCTGTGTTAACTTCATATTGAATGCATATTAATCAAGCGCATAATTTAATGTTCTCGCTCACTTTCCGTATATATATCTCCCTCTCTCTTTCTGGCAGACGAACGTGAATAACAAGCGATAAAAACTTGGCAAACATACAAACAAAATTGGTTGGTCGAAATGTGCCATAGTTTTTGGTTGGTGGTGTTGGTTGTGGATAGTTTGTTTTGTTGGCTAACTGCAATGGCCGTTAGCCATTGAATTAAGCAGCAGTTGTTTTTAGCCTTATTGTCGGTTAACCATTCAAGAGCAATTTTCCAAAAGCGGCCCAAAAATGTACACTGTGGCTGCCAAACAAACAAACACGCACACACACACACACAGAGAGAGAGAGAGTGTGTGTAGTTGTGTGTGTGTGTGTGTGTGTTGCTGTTTATTTCAGAGTTGATTTTCAAGTGAACAGTTTACTTAATGCACGCAACGCAACGCACTGCAACGTAAATCAAATGCAAATTACGCATACGCCAGAGTTGCCAGAGAGTTTGCGGTTAGCCAAGCAGCGAACCGATAGCAACACCAAACCCCCTTCCCCCCTCCCCACTAACCAACCCTTAACACGCTTCATGTGTTGCCCAAAAACATTTCATGCCAATAATATTCGATAAGTACACACACACACACACACACACACACGCACACCCACTCTTGAGCAGCAGTTGGTTCTCGCTTTGCGTCTGGCCGCCTCTTCATCGTTCAATTGGAAGCACTTTAGATTCACATTCAATTAATTAATTTAAGCAAATTGTTTGCTCCAAATTAATTGAATTTGCATTTAATTTGTGCTCACGATGCGACGCAACAACAACAACAACAACAACAACAACAGCAACAACAACAACATTAACCAGAGCAAATCTAGTTTGCTCGTCAATCCGTCTGTGCAAACAGTTAAACAGACGTGTGGCAATTAGGCCAAGTCAACTCACACTCTTCTACCCCTTCTTCTAGCAAAAATATTACACACATTTATCAAAAACAAAACTTTACAATTTCTAGAAAATATTCCATTTGAGTACGCCTTGAAAATAGTCGAGTAGTGTTAATCAGATGCACATCTAATGAATAAACTAAATATGCAATTTTGGGAGTATTTTTCACCTACCCAAAACTTGATGAATATCTTATGTGGCCTATTTTTTGGTTAGGGTTCGTCAAGCTGCACTGTTCCCAAGCGACTGGCAATAATATGCAAAATATCTGCCAAGAATTGTTTTGATAATTATGCAAAATTGCAATTGTATTTCATCATGCAAAGTGGCTGTGAAAGTCGGCGGCTTTTGTGCATAGGCGTAATGATAATAATACCTACAATAAGTCCACATAATAATTACTATTAATTTTAAGCCAATTAGTGCAAACTTGCGCTATATACAAAAAACAAAAAACACAAAAAAAAAAACATTAAAAAATAGAGAAAGCGAATAATTTGCGCTTTTCACACTAATTAAATGCGAATGCAAGTTGAGGACAAATGGCAAATGAATTGCACTGAGACAAGGACACACAGAGATGAAGAAAGAGAGAGATTAAAAGAGCAACACAGTGCAAGAAATACACTTAAAAAAATAGGATGTGTTTCTAATAAAATTATTAAACTATTGCCGTCAAGCATAAAGTAAATTTATTTGACAACATTTCTTACTCTATTGCAGAACAAGGGATTTTTCCTAATAATATCTGTGAGAATTTATCTAATTTAAAATTTTTTTTAACCTATTTTCAAAATGGGGAAAAATAAGCAATCTATTTTTATTTCGGTATAATTTTTAATTTTAATAAAGCCTGCCTATTTTGAACAACGTTATTTAAATTGAAGAGAATATATAAAAAAATTTTAACACCTTTTTAGAAATGGGAAATTGAAGCAATCTATTTTTATTTAGATTTAATATTTTTTAATATTAATAAAACCTGCTTATATTGAATAGCGTTATTTAAATTGATGAGAATATGCTTAATTTTATGCTTTTCTAGAAATGGGAAAGCAATCTATTTTTATTTAGGTTTAATTTTTAATATTAATAAAAAACTGACTATTTTAAAAAGCGTTATTTAAATTGAAAAGAAAATATGTTTAATTTTCAGGGTTTTTTTTAACACTTTTCCAGAAATGGGAAAAATGTAACTTATTTTTATTTAGGTACAATTTTTAATATTAATAAAAGCTGCCTATTTTAAATAGCGTTATTTAAAATGAAGAGAATATGTCTAATTTGGTTTTTTAACATTTTTCTAGAAATGCAAAAATAAATCCATTTTTTTTATTTAGGTATAATTTTAAATATTAATAAAAGCCTATTTTGAACAGCATTTTTATTTTATTTCAGTGTGTTGTTTTTTTGTTGAATGCAGCGTCAAAATTAAAGCAGCGTCGCCTGCTATACAAAATGATTAAAAATGTAAATTTTAATTAAATTTCGCTTGAGAATGGAGTGAAACAAAACAACAACAAAAAAAAATCACAACAAAGCAAGAAAAAAAAATGGCAGCTAGTAGCTGTATAAGTGGTTTATTGTGAGCCAGAAGCAGTCGGATAGGAAACACAAAGTGATCCTGGATGCTAACTGCACAATGCGGGCTGCAGGACGCAGATGTTGAGATTCTAAGACAGAAACGACAGACGGACAACAAGACAGACGCGTGGCAAGTGACGCGACCAACTTTGCCGCAAGGCAGCGTGAATAAAAAATAAAGAAACACAAAAAAAATATATATATAAAAAATATATACAGAAAAAGTATAAGAAAAACCGAAGCTGATAAAGTAGTTTGCCGGAGGCCAATCAGATGAGTACTGAGTGGGTGGTTTGGGTGATCAATAGCTGACTACTGAGTGGGTGGTTTGGGTGGGTAAACGGAAATACCAAAGACAGACAAAAAAAAAGTTTGTATCGCTGTTGCCGGCAAGATGCGACAAATCTTAAGACAAATCGAATTTTGTATTTGCTAAGTGAATAAAATGTGCAATTCACGCAGCATACGTACAAATAATTTCAACTATTTTCGGCATAAAGAATATATATATATATATATATATATATATATATATATGTGTACAAATTGTACTTTTTAATTTAACTAAAATAGAGACTTTATTTTAATTTAATTATTTTCTGCATAGAAATTTTTCTATTGTCAGCTTGAATAATTGTCTTCTAAATTGTGCCTTAAAACTTTGCTGATATATTTTATTGTTTTTTATAGACAATTAAATTATCTTACCATGATTAATGTTGATAAATTGAATTTTTATCTATTCGCTTTGTCCAAACAACTGCCTATAAAACTATTAAAGTTGTGTTGAAAGCATAAATCATTAAATTGTTTATTTTTATCTCAAGATTAAAATACTTAATTTTTATATAAATTAATTATAATTTAGATAACAATTTCCACCCATTTCTTAATTGTTTTCTCTCGTTATCAAATTTGACTAACTGATTATTCTGTTACAGTTTATAAACAAGAAAATTCTTGCTAAACAAATATATTTTCTATGCATACTTTTTCTAATTTTACTTTGATTAAGATTTCGATTAGATTTTTATACAAGCAAATGCAAATTATTTAAATATATTAAAAAATAAATTTGCCAAAAGAATTGTGTATTTTTCAACACTTTTCAAGTTTTCCAGTTGTTTATTTTATGCATTTAAAATTTACGTATTTAAAATGGTTAAATAATTTTAGGCTTAAAATTGATTAAATATTTAAGCAAATTCATATTTAATAAATTAGCAAATTGCCTAATCGGTTGTGCTTTTCACTGCCATTTTATTTCTAACTTTCTATATATATATATATATAAATATAGGGCAAGTTGTAGAAGCATCTGTAGCCAAAAGGGTTAAGTGTATTTTGGCCGTCTTGGGGAATTATTGTTGACCTTTTTGGTTGGTTTCTAAAAGGGTAACGCAGAGGAAGCATCAACACACTAAAAGCTTACCTACAAACTATCCTTGCAGGACATCATCTCATCTTTCCCTGCTCGTCTTTCGTCTTTCGTCTTTCGTCGCTAAGTGAAATGAATCTGCAATTCTATTCCATTTTATCCCAGGCTGCCATTTTTTTTTTCTTTTTTCTCTCTTCTCTTTTTGCTGTTTGCTGAGGAAACGAAGGATGCTGATGATGCCAGGCATCTAGCCAGGTGTGGATTTAATGCCCGTCAGGCGGTGGTTGAGAAGCTGCGGTGCCGGGTAAGGGGTGTAGTTGGTGTGGGGGTGGTTAATGGTACCGATAACATTTTGCTCGTTCGTCCTGCGCTTTTTGCCAGCCCGCCTGCCAAACACTTTCCGCTTTTGCCACAAGCCAAAAGGAGGCAAAGAGCAAAAAAAAAAAAAAAAAACATTTAGAAGCGAGAAAAAAGAAATACTCGTCGAGGCGTCGCGGATTCGCGGACTCTTCGAGTGTAACAGATCCAGCAGCAAATGCAAATAACTTGCAGGTTGGTTTTTTTTTTTTTATTTTTTTTTTTGCAGCGCAGCATGCGAAACTGTGGCAAGGCTGCGGGTAATCAACAAGCGTTTACGGATGCCACAGCTCCCGCGTTGCCACCACCCGGACCACCTCCACCTGCTGCTAATGTTCTTCATGAACTTGTTGATGATCGCCGCTGCAGTTGCTCGTTTGTCCACTATAAGATTTTTTTGTGTTTTTTTTTGTTGTTTTTTTTTTGTTACTGTTGATGAACAGCAACAGCTTAAAAAGCTTGCAAATATTTTTGCTGCTTGACAGCTGCAGACTGATGATAAAGGAGTTGAGTAAGGGAGGGGGTGAGGCTGAGAGTTGGCCAGCAAGAAGTGGCATTAGAAGTGTTTCTCAATTTTAGAGCGTATTTAATTGCTGACCAGTCAAAGCTGACAGCTGATCAATTTGGCAACTTGGCTAATGTCAATCGACTTTTTTTTAATACATGTGGAAAACTATATTTGAGGGTACAGTAATAACTCGACTAACGGTTAGTTTTCAAGCAAAAAATTCTAGCTTCATCAAATTATTATTAATGACAATATTTTATTTATTTATTTACACATTTAAAATAATTATGTTTATTATATGGAGACCTCTTTGAATAATATTAAAAAAAATATGTATTATTAATTTATCTTATGAATAAATATAAAAATATTTATTTTGTTATATAATACTAAATTCTTTTTCATTTATTGTTACTAAATTATAAGCAAGTAGTATGAAAAATTATAATATAAATAATAATATAATAATAATAATAATAATATAATAATATAATAATATAATAATATAATAATATAATAATATAATAATATAATAATATAATAATATAATAATATAATAATATAATAATATAATAATATAATAATATAATAATATAATAATATAATAATATAATAATATAATAATATAATAATATAATAATATAATAATATAATAATATAATAATATAATAATAATATAATATAATAAACTATAAATTATAATAAAAGGGACGTTAAATGAGGTTTTACTGTATTTTTACTGTATTACCAATTTCTTTTCCCACACTGTGTTATTTCCAATAAAAATTCAATTTGGCAAAGCGTGAAATAAACAAATTCAACAATAATTATTCGCAAAAAGAAGCCAAAACTAAAAACAAAAAAGAAAACTTTGCCATTTGTCAACAAAAAAGAAGCGAAAAATGATTGAAAACAAGAGAATACAAAAATGCTAATTAAAAGGCAATGCTGGCTAACAAACCCGAAATATTTAGCTAACGCACATTAGCCACGCCCATTGGGTAACAGCAACAATTGTTGACAAGCCACAAGCCGCACTTGCAACCAGGCTCTAAGCACACCTGCAACATCATCATTCTCCGCATTCAACTGCTGTTTGATGTCGCTAATACAACAATTACAAAACAAGAATATAATTATGCATACATATTTATACATAGATATACATATATATATATATATATATCCTTTATCCTTTATCCTCTGCTGTAAATTACCAAAGTCAAGTGCAGAGCGAAACCATTCACTAAATCGAATTGCTTATCGGGTTCCCCTTTTTTTTTGGCTCCTGACAGACATCAAAATGCGCTTTCGAATTCGATTTCGAATTTCGAATTCGATTTCGAACACATTCGTTAAAGTTCTTGGCTAGAAAAGCAGCAAAAATCAGCCAAATTCAGTCTTTGTCTGGCGCAACCCTTTTTAGCATATCCAGTTGACAAAATATGCAGCTGCTTCGTTAGCACACCCAAAACACACACAAACAGACACACACACAACAACAATACACTCAAATATTTGCAACGATTCAATTGTTGGAGGGGTGGTGAAGGGGGGTACTTGGTGCCAAAGGCAAAAACCTTCAATTGGGTTTCGGGCTCTATGCGTTATTATTATTTCTGATATATGCGGTTTCTTACATTGCGGTTGTCACTCGGTTGCGGCTGTCACCGCGACGAGGACGACACTGGGAAGGGGTTGGGATTGGGGTTGTGGGACAGTGGAACCGCTGCTTGGTAGGACTCCACGTCAACTTTGACTTTTGCCAACGGCAGCGTCAAAAGTGTTGCTCGTCGTGCGGTCTTCGCTCCACATGTGTCTCTCTCTATCTCTGTCTCTCTCTCTCTCAATCTCTCACTCTTCCTCTCTCTCTCTCTCTCTATGTCTGTCTCTCTATACCCCTCTCTCTCTCTCTCTCTCTCTGTCTGTCTGTCCTGTCATGGCTACATGCAAATGAAGCATGAGTTTCCCAAAAGGTGTTGAAAACGCCAGTCCAAATGTATGTGTGGCAACAACAACAACAACACCAACCAACTGTGGCTATACACTTAAAAAAAAACACTCTTTGTCTCTTGCAGTCAGTTTATGAAATTCAAATTCTGAGCAAATGGAAAAATTCTGGGCGTGTGAACTCGACCAGCAGCTAGGCTCAACAAAATCTGTGTTTCTTTATTTAAATTAATAAAATTTGTTTAGTTAATTAAGGCTAATCGCAAATCGATTTTTATCGATAGTCGCAAAACTGTTGCACTTAACAATAAAATGAAATTAACTTTATCTGCTTCGATTATGACAGAGTTTATATGCCAAATATTAAGTGTCTGAGATTGGCAGACAGAGAAATCTGGCTCAGTCGACTCTGATTTGCTATTGATCAGAAATATTTATATATATATATATATATACATATATATACTTATATGCTTCATGAAATTGAACACTGAAAAATTTGATATACCCCTTTCAAACATATTTGATAAGACAGAAAGGAAACTTGACTGTCCTTGATTTATTTCAAAAATTCAAATCAAATTTTTTCTGAGTGCATTTTAGAATAGAAGGTGTGTGTGTGTGTGTACGTGTGTGTGGGAGGTGTTTGGTGGTGAGGGGAGAACAGGTAAAATGTGCTCGGTTTTGTGGCATTGAATTCGGTAAAGTCGCCTCCATTTGCTTCTGCATAATTTTATGCCAAACCATTTCAACTTTTATGCTACTTTTTTCTCTTTCTCATATTTTGTTGACAGCGCATCCCGTTGCCTCAATAACGATCAATTGGGGGCATGTGGAGGCTACAAAGAGAGAGACAGAGTGAGAAAGAGAGACAGAGGGAGAGAGAGATGTGTAGTGTGTGTCATCAGGTCTATTTTCATTTCTCCAATTCGTAGAACATGCTGTCGAAATTGTTTCGTAATTGCAATGTTGACAGCGCCCACGTGGTGCAGAAGGTCCTTGCCACACGGCAACTGATGACAGCTGACGGGCTCCTTGCCACTCTGTTTTGGTGTGGCGCCTCGCAACTAAGTTTCTATTTATAGTTTTTTGCCTATTAAATAGCTGTTGATGTTCGCATAAGATAGGGGTATTTGATTACTTGAATACCCTTACTATTTCTCTAATGCCGCTTGCATTTGTGGCTGCCCCACCATGTGTGGCAAATCAGTTTGTAAATTTGTCTGCGCCACAACATTGGTGAAATGCATTCAGACATTAACGTGCTTCCAAATTGTACGCATGCAACCAAACGAGGCAACTTACTATTGCCACTAGAGTTGGCAACGTGCCACAAAATAAGAAGCCGATTTAATCTTGTGGAGGTTTGTCGATAACATTTAAATAATATCTGATTATCTGAAATTTTTCTAAAGTTTTCAATTGTTTTTTTGTTTAATATTTTTTTGCTCTTTTCTTTATTTTTTTACTTTAACATAATATTTATATTTACTATAATTTAAATTTAATTTTAGTATACATTTTTTGAATTATAGAAATTTCTAGATTTATTTGAATATTTAAATTTTTATATAGTTTATTTCTTTATAATAAATCAAAGTTTGTAAATCAAACAAAAAAATGTAAAAAAAATTGTATTTATTTCATATTATTTTTAAGGTTTGTCTTGCAACACGCGCCCATCTCTATTTGCAACTGCCACATGAAGAATACACCAATCAGCATCAGTGTGTGTATGTGTGTGAGTATGTGTGTGACTGTGTGTGTGTGTGTAATTTTCTTTACGAGCACATCAGAGCAGCCGCTAGCCAACAGTCGCATGTGGAATGTGTGTGGCACAGAATTTCCAGTTGCAAAGTGTCGCAAGCTCCTCAAATTTCGGTTACCACCTCGCCCCCCCCAAAATCGGCTTTGCCATTTGATGACAACTCTGTCGAAATAGAAAATTCAAATTTGAAAATATGGAAATGCAGGCAACGTCAGACAGTCGAAATAGAGTCGTGGCTGTGGCAGCTGCTACACTCTGCGACTCAGTTGACGACGACGACGACGACGTTGACGTTGCAGTTGACGTCTCAGTCGACGTCGCAGTCGACGCTTACGGCCGGGTTGTAATTCGATTAACACCTTGGTCGGAGGCCCTTGCCGACTATTGCCGTTTAATTGGTTACCAGCGTCAATGATGGTCCATGAAACAGCAGCTGTCACACTGAAAGAAAT
This sequence comes from Drosophila dives, assembly GCA_035042365.1. Taxonomy (NCBI): domain Eukaryota; kingdom Metazoa; phylum Arthropoda; class Insecta; order Diptera; family Drosophilidae; genus Drosophila; species Drosophila dives. The sequence goes on along the minus strand of JAWNLJ010000276.1, from coordinate 4,232,181 downwards.
CGGGGGCTGAAAAAATAAAAAATAAAAAAAAATAATATTCTTAAAGACAGAATATTTCAAAATTAAATTTGAGTTTAAAGTTAATTTTATATAAAATTAATAACTGTATAAATACAATTAATTTTTGTGTATTATTTATTTTTTCTTTAGTTTAATTGCTAATATTAATATCAATAGTATTAACCTGTAAACAGAAAATAAGTAAAGTTTAAATATAGATATATATAAATGAATTTAGATATTACTTTTTATATTTTTTGTACTTTATTTTAGTAAATATCGAATAAAGAAAAAAAAGAAAACTTTACAAATATTTGTTTATTTATTTACCTAATTTTTTATACAAAAAAAATCAATTGAAACTAGTTGACCCAAAAAATACATAAAACAAAAAATTTAATTAAATAAAATTTAAAATAATATATAAATTGAAAAAAAATATTTATCAGATTTATATATATGATATATTTATATATTTATTTATTTATTTATTTATTTATTTATTTATATATTTATTTATTATAAGATTAATAATAATATATAAATTTAAAAAAATATATTTATAAGATTGATGATATATTTATATATTTATTTATTTATTATAAGATTTTATTTATTTATAAGATTTGAATGTTAAAAATTGTTGAATTTATTAGTCAGAACTAGAAAAATTATGTAGAATTTTGTACTACTTTTATAATTATTTAAAATAAAATTCGAAAGAATTTAAGATGTTAGGGTAGTATTTTTTGCCAGTGTAGCTTCACTTCACCCGTCGCCGTTCGCCGGTTGTCTGCGGCTGATTAGGTGCGGAAATCTTTATTGATTGATGCATTGTTTGCTCGGCTCGTAGTAGACGATGCGCTGCCCGCCCGCAGACTCCTCGAGGGATTCGAACTGGGAACGAGATGGGGGAGAAGACCGAGGAGTAGGAGTACGAGTTGGAGTTGGAGTGCAAAGATGAAGGCATCGTCATGTGGCTCAGTTTGCATTGCACTTGGCCTGCTCGTAATTCTTTCAATCGAACATCGTCCTTTGCCTAAGTGGCAGCTGTTGTTGCATGCCCCGCAAATCAGTTTGGAAATATTTGAAAGCAGTGGGAAAAGTAGAGAGTGGAGAGAGAGATGGGAGCTGTGTGATGGGGCAAGTGAAGTGTCTGCTTTGGTTGGATTCGACACGTGTTTATGTTTCCATTTCTAATTGTTTCCCAATCAGCTGTGCATTCGGCGGCGGATGGCTTTACGAGCTGCCATCTAAATGGGAATTTAGCCCGCTGAGTTGTTGACCTAGCCAAGTGGCCATTTCATAATTCATTGTGGCAGGCATTTGGCGTTGACTTCTTTCAACGCGCACAGCGAAATCGGCTTTAATTAGTTCACTTTGCGTTTAATGCAATCGCGAAAAAATATATATAAAAAAAATATATATATTTTTTCAATTTAAAACGCGTAATTCAATATCAAGCGTAATTTTATTTCGCTTACTTCGCAAGGATGGGCAGAGGAGAGACGTGCGGGTGTTGCGTGGTGAGGTCAGTCGGCCGGGCTGCACAAAGTGCCTGCCACTCATTGTCAGCTTGCCACACATATACGAGTCCACCCATACCAAGCACTGCGTGTCCTGTTCGATTCCGTATTTGTATACCCTGCATAAATTAAAAATGCCTGAAATGGGTTAATTAACTTGTGGAAAAGTAGGTATACAAATGGAGGCAAGAAATATATATTTATCAATATTTAATATATATATTTTGGTATATTCCCTGAACATTAAAAATAGTTTAATGTAGTTGTAGAAAAGAAAATGCCATATAGTATATATCATCCTGATCAGCCCTGATAAGCGATTTAGTCGATTTAGACTTGTCCGTTTGTCAATTTATCTGCTTAATTAAGCCATTTTCAAGTTTGATAATTGTTAATAAATAAATTGTTAATAATATATATAAATTCTCATTTATCATAAGCAGTAAAAGTTTATTTAATTTGATCGATAACTGCATCTGTTTGACGTATATCGATATATCTCGATTAACGATGGCAATTTGATATATAACCAAATCAGACATAAATCGTATAACTGTAAAAATTTTATTAATTATCAAAAAATGATGGAAAAAATATCGAATTTTTTTTTTTACTGAAAGTCAAATAATATTAATTATATACACATCTTAACAGACATCCAAGAAACATCTAAGTTCGATAACGGCATCTGTTTGGCGTATATCGATACATATCGATTAAGGATTGCAATTGCAAAGATAAAGCAATTGAATTGATAAATTAACCAAATCAGACATAAATCGAACAACTGTAGAAATTTTATCAAATCAAAAAATGCTGTAAAATAAATCGAAAATTGCTTAGGACAAAAAACTTTACCTAAAGTCAAATTATATTTAATAGATGCATATCTAAACACAAATCCAAGAAACATATAAGTTCGATAACTACATCTGTTTGACGTATATCGATAAATCTCAATAAACGATTACAATTTGATTTATAACTAAATCAGATATAAATCGAAGAACTGGTGAAGTTTTATCAAATCAAAAAATGCTGTAAAATAAATCGAATATTTTTAATTACTGAAAGTCAAATTATATTTACTGGATGCACATCTAAACAGACATCTAAGAAACATTTAAGTTGTGTTAATTAAAGTGTTAATTAAAGGGTATTTTTAGTCTGGAAAACCCCTTTTGTATATGGCGCAATTTACATTTTTGCGTGCGTTTCGATCGATTGCCATAGCTTATACATATATATCAGTGTGTGTGTGTGTGTGTAAGTTTATATATATATGTGTGCCACATATATTTGCCGCAATTGTGACAACAACAACAATGACAACGAGGCTGGCAACTGGGCTGCAAAATGAGCCGCTTGATGCAGGCGACTCCAAAGGCTCAGGCGACATCCAAAGTGACCTGCATTCCAATGGATGACGTTGCCTCTCGGCCATTTTCCGTACTCGTTGTTGTTGTTGTTGTTATTGTTGTTGTTGTTATTGCATTTATTTTGTGAAAATTGACGCAGGAAATGCTTGTTTTTGTTGTTGTTGTTGTTGCTGTTGCTTTTTGCTGCTGTCCACTCAAGAGTTCAAAGCTGTTGCTGTTTTCGGGTCAAGAGTTGAGCAACAACAACAACAACAACAACAAATTTGACTCACTTGTTGTTGCCACTCTTTAAAGTTGTTCATTATTTTGCCATCTACTCTCTCTTTCGCACGCTAGCTCTTTCTCCCTCTCTCTCTCGCTCTCGCTTGCTGATTTTAAGTGCTGATCAAATTTCCTGATTGAAGCTTTAAGTGCAAGCCAAAAAGGCAGGGGAGAGCTGAGTGAGAGGGGACTGCACTTGTTGTCCTTTAACAGGATACCAACTGTATGTGTGACAGTTAAAGCGAGGGAGAGAAGGAGAGAGAGCGATTGGCAGAGTAATTGCAAAATGAAGCTGAAATGCAACAAATGTGCAAAAAATTCTGCTGGTCAACAGGATAAGGCAAAAGGACGAAGCCAGTTTTTAATAGAAACTTGAGCTCTGGCCAAAAGAGGGAAGTCAATTTAAAAGCAACTGTTTTATTTTATTTTATTTTATTTTTATTTTATTTTTTTTTGTTTTTTTTTTTGGTTACTGCCACAAAGTCAACAAGAGCAGCAGAAACATAAGCAACAACATTTGCCTGGGCACACAGATGGTTTCCTCTTAGACTCTGCCACAAAAAAACAATGATATTTTATAGTTCTCGAGTAAGTTGATATGCAAAAGAATTCTTTGAAGTAAATGAACATTTTGTGTAAAACATAGTTTTTATTTTAAAGTCAAGCAAACCGAACCAAATGTCTTTAAATTGGCCACAATTGAAAGTAGGCCAATTGAATTGCAGCCGATTATTAAAAACAATTTAAAATAATATAAATACATAAATTAAAATAAATACATAATAAAAGTAAGAGTTAAAAGTTATTATTTTAAATAATTTGACTTTAATATGAATATTTAAAATAATTTATAATAGTATAAAATAAAATAAATACATAATAAATGCAACTTTAAGTTTAACTTCTAGTTAAAAGTTATTATTTTAAATAATTTGACTTTAATATGAAAATGAATTGTAACTAAATATTTAAAATAATTTATAATAATATAAAATAAAATAAATACATATTAAAAGTAATTTCAATAAATTTATAATATATTTATTTATATTTATATTATTATATAATTATATAACATTTATTATAACAATATATTTCATTTAATTATATGAAATAAAATAAATACATAACAAAAGTAATTTTAAGTTAAATTTCCATTTAAACGTTATGATTTTAAACAATTTGATTTCAATATAAATAAGAATTTTACTTAAATATTTAAAATTATTTATAATACTTTAAAATAAAATAAATACATAATAACAGTAATTTTAAGTTTAATTCCGGTGAAAACTTATTATTTTAAATAATTTGACTTCAATATGAATAAGAATTGTAACTTAATATTTGAAATATTTGTTAAATATATAATAAAAGGAATTTTTAGTTAAATTTCGATTAATTTATATTATATTTATTTATATTTGTAATATTATACAATTAAATATTATTTACTATAACAATATATTTAATGTAATTAAAAAATAATATGAAATACAATAAGTACATAACAAAAGTTAATTTAAGTTAATTTTTAAGGAATTTTTAAGCAGTTTAAAGTTAACATTTATCACTTAAAATCTTTAATAAGAATAATTATTAATTTTAATTCATAATACTTTGAATATAAATTTATTTATTATTGCGTTTTATAATAGTTATTAATATGTTCTTTTAATTTTATTCAATTTAAAATTACGCAATTATTTAATTTAAATAAAGTAATTATTAAATATATATGTCAACTTTTCAATTCGTTTTATTGAAATGTTTCCTGTCTCGTTTTTTTTTTTGCTTAATTTACAACGTGTCAGTTGCAAGCGATTTGTTTGCTGCGCTTCGCTTTACGACGTATTCTTCTTCTTCTTCTTCTTCAATATGCTGGACATTTTTGCGCACAACAGGAAATTGAGTTTTCATCGACAGCAGCAAAGAAAAAAATCAACGTTAAAGTAAAAGAAGAAGAAGCAGAAACCGCTTGCAAGTCCTACGCAAATAATTTCAATTGCAGGCTCGTCGCGCGTCATGCGGCGTTGCCACATTTCGTGAAAAGAGCGCAAATAGGCAATGCCATCTTTTGCTTCCTCTTCTTCCTCTTCTTCTTCTTCTTCAGCTACTCCGTCTCCAAAGCTGTCAAAAAAGCTTCAGCAACAACTTCCGCCAGCGAACGTGTGGGCAACAGAATATGTGAGGAAGGCAGCGAAGAGGCGGAGTTGAGGACGTGGAGAACCCACTCCAAAAAAATCTGCTCAAAAGTTAAGCCATTAGCGAAATGTCCTTTACTTTGCTTATAACGCAATTTTCTGCTTCTTTCTTTTCGGCCTGTCCATTGTCTGCTGCTGTTGCTTCGTTAGTCCGTGTTGTAGTTTTGGACACACTGTGCCAAAACTGTTCTTGTTGTTGTTGTTGTTGCTGCTGCTGCTGCTGCTTCGGCGCTAAATGACAACTTCACTGTCAGCATTTTACAACTTTCGTACTGCTGCCCACAAACTCTTCCCCTCCCGCGTACACTCTTCCATCCCATGTGAATCAGCGTTGCCCATTTTTCGGCAGCTAAGCAAAGTTTTTCAGTTGTTCCTCTCACGGCTGCAGAACCAAAAACTTTACTGCAACGTTAATGAAGTTGAAGAATTTTTTGTTCTTCTTTTAGTTCTTTTGTTTTTTGTATGACAGTTTATGAATGGTTTATTTTTTGTATAAGTTTTTCATTGTTTTCCATAGGTAGCTCGGAATTCGAAATAAGCTAGAGAGAAAAATTAAATATTTTTTTGTAAAACAATTCAGGCATTTTAAATTTTATATTCATATTGTCAAAGATCTCCTTAAATATCGATAAGTGTCGAATGCGTAACATGCATGAACATGTTTGAACATGTTTGGCCAATTAACAGTCGAGACGATTTATGTTAGCTACGAAAGTAACAGTGTCAATGTAAATGGCCGCAAGCATCTGCTGTTATTACTGCGCTATTTACTGCCACTGTTAAGCCCGAAAGCAGCAGATAAAATTTAACGAAACTTTGCCTTACAGCGCACACTACAATACCAAACCGTAGCAGCAGCAGCCACCCGCATATTTCCCCTACGCGGGCTGCAAGCTTTGCCAAAATAAAACTCGAACGCACTTTTTAACCTTCAAAACTCATCCAGAGAGGCGTTCTCGTTAGGCGTTAGGTTGTGCAGACTTGGTTCGGCGACAGCGCTGCCTGTGCTGCGTCGACAGCGACGTCATGCGCAGAGCAGTCAAACGAGTAAAACAATAACAATGCACGCAGCATCAGCAGCCCTCCCACGACACTTGCGCTATGCACGGCTCTCTCAATTGCGCTCCCAGCAGCAGCAAAACTTAACGAAGCCTCCGCACACGCTCTCTAACTTGCGTGCTCTCTTTCTCTTTCTCTCTCTCACTGCCTGTGTATCGCTCACGTAGCAGGCAGCAGCGTACGCTGTACAGAAAAATTTGCTCGCGAGACTTCAGTTTGAAATCGTCGCTCGCTGAATTCACATCGCATTTGAGGCGATCCGCACGCAACGCGGCCGTCGCGGAACAAACAACAAACGACCGTCGAACTCGAACTCGACGCTCAAGTTGAAGTTGAAGTTGAAGCGCAAAGCAAACGCAATTACACGAAAAAGAAGAATTCAAATACAAATACAAATTTACAGCTCGCACCTGTCTGTGTGCGTGCGTGTGCGTTTATGTGTGTGTGCATGTTTTCTTGTCCTGCCTAATTCATTGTTTCGTTCATCGTTTTTGTTTTTGTCGCGTGTGTTTTTCAATTGATTTCGTGCAGCACAGAAAATAAAAAAATATTTGCTTAACCAAAAAGAAAATTTTAAGAAAAATATTGCAAGCAGCGTCTCGATTATTGTTCCATGTAAGACAACAAGAAGTGCGCAAAATAATATGTTGTAAAAAGTTAAAATTTGGATCATCAAAATGTTGGCGCAACAACAACAAAAAAGTGCAGTGAATTAAACCAAAAAAGTGTGTGTGAAAAAAGAGAAAGAAATTTGTTATATTTTGAAAAAAAAAAACACACACACAGAGAGATAACCGATAACAGTTAACTGCAGTCCTCGTTCCCCTCTCTCACTCTTTCTATTCGATCCCCCTATTTCTTTCTCTGTTTCTCTGATCTATTTCTGTCCGTTGTGTGTGTGTCCCGGCTAACGTGGGCAAGCAAAGGCCGCCAAGATTAAGTTCTCAAAGCAGAATCAGCATCACGCATACCGTCACACGGACAGCCTCTACGACGGTGGCACCGACACCGACGACGACGAATGTCCCTTGGAGTCGAGCAATATGAATCCCTACGAGTTTGAGTCCTCCACGCTCGACTGTCGCGACGCTGGCGGCGGCCACGGATCAGGACCCGGATCCTATCCCTGCCCGGGCACCCTGCCCATGACGGGTCGCCATACGGCAGCAGGAGGAGTCGGAGGAGGTGGCCCAGTTGCTGCCGTGCACAGTCAAACATTGCAGCATCAACAGAACTCGCTGGCAGCAGCAGCTGCAGCTGCCGCCGCCGCTGCTCAACAGTCGTCCTCCTCGCACTACGATTACGAGTATCAGCACTTGCCACATCGTCCGCCGGATAACAACTCATCAGCGGTAACAACGGCACAGCGAACCCACGGCAGACAAGGTAAGAAGACACTTGTAAACTTGCAACATTTGTTGCAAATACTTCAAAATGAAATTTGTTGTAAATGAATTGGTAATTTCCATTAATTGCTAAGTAGGATTCTGACTTGTAAGTCGATAAATAATAAATATAAACTAATAAAAAATAAATTTAAAATATGCAATAATCAAAATATAAAGTGGATATTGTTTAGATGAGTAATTTGTGGGAGGAATTGGGTGCCAAGTAAAAAGGAGTTGGTCTCAAATAATTAATAGGTAGAAATTAATTCTCTTTTTATATACCTGCACCCCTATTAATTTACCTTCTGGTCAAATATCCTCTTAATTCACGCTAATCTTTAGAAGATATCTAATATTGCTCACCAAATTAGAAAAACAGTTTTCACAATTTTTGTTAAATGCTCAAAAAATCATCTCCTCAGAAGTTCTTTAAAATTTACTAATTAAATAAAAATAAAAAATTCACAACAAAATATATATTATTTGTTGCCTTTCAAGTTATAAATAATAAATTTAGACTTGAAGTGTTGAATGAAAATGTTTTGATTCAGCGATAGTTTTATGAATCACCCAACGAAGAAATGAATAAGAAATTTATTTTTGCAGAATTTTTATCAATGAATTTATTTGAAATTTACTTAACTTAGATCAAATGAGATCTGAATTTGAGTTAAGGTGATTTTATTGATATTACAAAGAATATTCATTGTCTTGGAATTAATTCAAATAAACAGTTGAAAAACTTATAATTTTTTGTATGTGGGATAAAGTGGATAAAATATTGTAAATAGATGGTTACTCTTGCCATACATTTATTTATTTAATTAATAGAACTAAATTAAGTCAGCTAAATTATGCAAATTAAAATTGAACAGAAAACGATTTCGCAATTGTTCAGAAATTTGAAAGTGATATTTATTTAGACATTTAATAATTTCCTTGTGACATTTTCAAAAGTGTGTTAAAAATGTAAATCAAGTTGTTTTTTTAAATTCCAAATAAATTGTTGTCAATTTTTGTTAACAAGATAAAATGTTTCTAGAAATCAATTCTCGTTGGAATTGTTGTAAAAGTGATGCATTCACAAATGGAATTAAAATAGAAATGTTCTTCACTTTCAAGTCAATAAATAATAAACTAGTTTCAAGTAAATTCTCAAATTCAAATAATAAACTAACAAAATCTGCTTTAGCAATTCGAAAAACCAAAAACATTGAATTGTGTTATAAACTGTGATAATACCACAAGGATAACTTTAAGAGATAATTCTCTATGAGAATTCAATAAGTAGTTTTTAATTGTTTCGATTAAAATTCAATAATAATTTTTTTTGACTAAGCTGCCTGCATTAAGCTGGGAAAAACTTGCAAAGCCACTGAGCTGGCAAATGAAAATTGAGCAGCTGGTTTTCATATTGATTTTCATTTTATGATTTTCATAGCCCGCTTGAAGCTAGAACAGCGATAAACTTGCGACAACTTTGAACAAATTAGCGGCGCTTATCGCATCGACAAGCATTTTGCATAAATTAAGCAAATTAGTGAAAAGCCGCGTTGAGCTGGGAAAACTGAAAACAGCAGACTGCGATTGGGATTGGGATTGGTATTGGGATTGGGATTGAAATTGAGCTGCATGATTTTTCCAGCTGAGCACACTTTTCATTATTATTTGTCTTCATCTAACTCATAAAATGGCAGGCAACAATAGAAATGGAAAACGGAATAGACACAAAAAGCCTGCAAAATTTTCAGTTGCCACCGCCCCCCCCCCCCTCCCCCCTCACAAACACCCTTGCCAAGAACTTATTAAAGAATTTGAAATGCGCTGCCTGCGGCTGAGTGGGAAAACCTCGAGAAAAAAAAATATAATACGCTCGAGCCGAGTTTCAAGTGGAGTTTGGTTACAATTGCCAGCTCATTCTGTCGCCGCCTCTCTCTATCTATATATATCTCTCTCCTTCTCTCTCTCTGGTAGTCGCTCCTTGTGCGTATTGTCCTTTGGGTTTGGTTTTCGGTTTGTTTGCCCACTGCCTGCATTTTACATTTCACAGAAGGTACGCCGATTTCCCCTTGTCCTGCCTGCCTGCCTGTCCTTTTTCTTAAAAGCGATTTTTTGTTGCTGCCACAAATTAAATTTAAGCCGCTGCCTGCCACATAAATCCCAGCTAGACTAGCTCGACTTATCTATGCCATTTCAACCCAAACAACTCTTTAATTTATTGCCAATTTTTTACACAGTCTAAAATTATCTTTGTTTGCTTTGTTATTTTTTATATGCATAAATTGCTATAAAAAATAAATTATTATTTGTGTAAATTAAATGTTTGAAAAAGCAAAGATTCTCGATTCATTTTTTGGTATTCGATGTTATTCTTAAGTTTTTTCGGCGCTTGTGAAATTTCCATAACTTCCTCTGTTGCTGGCTGCTGGCCTCATAAATACAATTGCTGAACAATTGAAGGCTAAGACGGGAAACACACACACACACACATAAAATCAAACAAGAGCAGCATGTGAAAATGGGCTAGGAAAGGGGGGAGGACTTAGGGGCTACCTGAAAAAAGCTTGAGTGGCAAATGCCGCAAAACAAAATTGTAAATTTACAACAAAAACTGTAACTGCAAGCAATAAATTACATAACGGCTACTGCCACAACAACAACAACAACAGAAACACTGAGGACGACTTTCGGCACTTTACTTTTGGCGAATGAAATAAAATTCAATAAAAAGCTTGGCTTATATGGATTGCGGCGGGGCGTGGCGGAGGGGCTATGCACGGATCGTAAATTTTGCAACACTTCAGCGGGGGCAGCTGGCAAAAAAAAAAAAAAACGGCATATCATAAAAATTCGAAGAGAAAATTATTTGCCTTCTTTTGATTATTTTTATTTTTATATTTTTATTATTATCTTGGCATAAAAATACGTTGACTTAAAAAAAAATGGCAGAAAATTCGCTCTTTGCTGGCAGCTGTTGAAGTGTGAAAATTTCGCACACAAAAAAAAAAAACAACAAGAAAGTCAAAAGAATATTCGAAATACATGTTTATTTATGGCTTGTGATTTGCATCACTTGAGTTATTATTACATTTTTTTTCTTGTTGTTGTTGTTGCTTTGTTTTCGCCCCGTCCAATTAGCCAAAATAGCATTGAGCAATTTTTGGCCACTTTGACTTATTAAAAACTTCGGTCAGGGCCAGCTGGCAAATGGCAAAATCACGCAACGCATTTTAGAAATGGAAAAGGCAACAAGGTCGCATCGGAATTGGAAATGCTGACACACATATGCACATATATATATTTGTTTATATATATTCATATGTAATTTCCAATTTTCTTACATTGATTTTTCCAGCAGCGCAAAAAGTTTATTTGTTTATGCCGCGCCTGATTTGTTTATGGGCCCCGTCCAAGATTTAAGTTGCCAGCAAACAGCTAATGATGCCGCTCCCCCGCACACACACACACACATATATGCTCGGGTTTATGGTTCACCTTAGTGGTGGCACCACAGTAGCACCACTTCCCAACCACTTTGTCCAATCTGCGTTTATTTTGTTTATTTTTCTTTACACAAGTTTTTCTTGCAAATTCTTTTTTTGGGTTTGGTTCAATTTTTATGCGTTTAGCACTTGCTGCCTTTCGTATTTAAATTTAGCTGACTTTTAGTCATACACTGTAAAAACAGTGAAACATTGAGCATGCCCCACTCCTGCATAGCAGAGATTTGTCAATATACAACTTCTTTTTTACAGGGTATCCAACGCTGCGATCATTTCCCTTTTTTCGTTCACTTGTTTAAACAGCGCACAAATTTGTTCGAGTTGTTTAGATTTGTGCGATAATTATTGTAGGCGGTTGCGGTTGTTGTTTTGAATTTGAATTTGTATTTGGATTTGTTTAGTGCTTGCCACGCTGCCACACTGCCACACTGCCTCGGTTGCCCCTTCGGCATTGCATGTTTTAACAATTTTGCGCTTGATGTAGTGTTATTGGCTGCTGCCCCACACACAATTCCTGCCGCAGTTGCAACCATTCACATTGTGTTCTAACCGTTGTGCGTCACAGATAAAACTGACTTTTTATTTCGAATAATCGAATAAAAATTGTTTCAACTGATTTGATAGAAATCTATTTCAATTTCTAGCTTTAAACCGTTTGGCATAATTGAAAAATATCTACAAATTATTAGCGTTGACATTTGGAACTATTTTCTTATAAAAAAAAACACTTTTTAAATATTATTATTTTATGCATTCTTTTTGGAGTTTTATATGGCATCTTAACTTTTTTTTTTATTAATTTTTATTTAATATTAAAATATTTGCTCAGCACAATTAAATGTGTCTTTCGGAAAACTAGTGAATCGACTTGCTAGGTACTTGGCCCAAAGACTTTTTCCGGCTTACGCCGCAGCTTCTGCCTGGACCTGGTCTAATCCCCGCTTGTCGCTAAGCTGCTCAACGGCTAATCTTTCAAATCAACCTGGCGCCGACTCTAATGATGCCATAAGCACTGCTGTCAAATTGTAGGAGGATGAATTCTGTTTAAGCCTGACTTTACAAATGCCAGCTTTATTTAACTCACAAGGGGAAGGTTGTGGGAGTTGGATGGTGGGAGGTGGTAGGCGGGGCTTATATGGACATCGGTGGCAGCATAACATTTGTAAAATGTCTGCAGCGATTTTCGCATCTCTTTTTTCTCATATTTTGTGTGTGTGGGGGAAAGAGCAGAGCGGAAACTGTCAATGACAGAAGCTGACTAGGCGCCGGCAAACGAAATTCCAACTTATTACTTCCTGACAGCTGTCAAAAAATATGCAAACACCCAACAACAACAATAACAACAACAATGCGAAACTATGCATCGAATTGTGCGCAGAGAATTATGTAAATCAAAGCGATTTGTAGCAGACTAAAAAAAAGGAGTAGAAAAAAAGGTAGCAAAAAAAAAATAACATTGACGGGATATTCAAAATGTCAGATTCCGACAAAGGAAAGAGCGCAAAAAGAGGAAAAAAATCTATGAGAGAGAGAGGGGAGGTAGAGGGATTCAACACAATGTTTTAGTCTGGGAAAAATGCTGGGAAATTACATTTAAGCAGCAGGAGGCCAAAAACCCAAACGCCTCTGAGAAAAAAAAAACTACAGCACATTTCGCAACAAGACAAGAAGAAAAAGGCAAAAGAAAAAGAAACAAAAAAAAAGGGACACTCAACGGAAAGACCTTAAAGCCCGCACACTCAACCTGCCACACGTTGCAGGTTGCCTGCTTGAGTTCTGTGGAGTCCTCAAGCGATAATAAAGCGCAAATGAGCAATACTCGAAGATAAATTAGCCGCCACAGAAATTTGTTAGGTTAACGCAACCTTTGACCTGCGCCGTGCCACACACTCTCGTTGCAGTTGCCGTTGCAGTTGCAGTTGCAGCTGATGGCTCGTTAATGTCGCTTTGTCATTTTGGGATTAGCCAAGTGCATTTCATTTGTATTTTTATCCCTCTCAACTCAACTCGGCTCGTCTCGTATCGTATTGTGTGAGGGTCTCTCGCTGCCGCTCTCCCTCCTCTCTGTCCCTCCTCTCCCTTTCTAGCATTCGATTAGGACCAGCCTATTCAGCGGAAAAAAAGGGATAAAGATCCTTTTGCTCCGCTTGTTCATATTATAATTTGATTTTTGTTTTGCAAAGCCGCTTAGCCAGCAACCAGACTCCAATAATATTAGCTCAAGTCGAGACAGAGGCAAACAGCTCCGAAAACAAAAGGGAAAAAGGGGTGTTGATGAAATGGGTAAGAGTATGTAAAAGGCAAATGTATATATATAAAAATTTATATATGAACAGCAGCAGCAGAGTAAGATTATTAAATTTCATTTCGCGTATATCGATAAAAATCGATTTCCACAATTAAGTTACAGCTTGTCGATTGATGTACACCTTAAAGCGATATATTACTGATTAACTGTAAAATTTGCATTAACTTTGAACTTTGTTAAATAATAAAATTATAATATTCAACATGCTTTCAGCAATTTTATTCTGTATTTAAAAGTGATTTCAGGGCAAATTTCTAGTCAAGTTCGCTCGACTGGAACATTCTTACTTTTTTGCTGTTTGATTTTGTATTCAAAATTATTGCTGACTTTGTGTTTGATATTTGAGAATTGATTTAATGTCTGCTACTTTGGGACACAGGGATGTATTACTTGGCTGGGGTTACTGGGTGTTTCCTAGCGGACATCCAAAAAGGCACGTTTAAAATAAAGTTAAAGGAGAGTTTGTGGCAGCTTGTGTTGGTGCAACAATCTGAAGCATTAGTCATCACATGCTGCGGACAAAGTATATCATTTTATGACTTGTACACATTGTCTGACGATTGACTGACTGACGACAGACTGACTGACTGACGGACTGACTGATTGTTTGTCGTAATTGCAGCAGCAATTGCTGTTGGATACTTCTACACCCATCCGTCCTCCCCTCACCACCCGTCTTGGTGGAGCAAAGCACGCCAAACTCATAAAAAATATGCAAGTGTTTTATATTTTTTTATTGTCGAACATTAAATTTATTATTTTCTTATAGAATGTTTCACAAACTGAATGCAAATTTGTTTGTTCGCTGTTCAAGTTATTTCTTGCTTTGGAAATTTTACGAGCGCTCAGCATTTCTTATTTTAATTGCATTAAGCGAATCCAACTGCAAAACAGGCAATCTCTGAAAATACAGCTAAAACTGAAGTCCCGCCCGGGACTCATAAAACTATGCGCGGTTCCAGCAAGTTGTAAAAATCCCATACGAAATGACAAAATTCAGTTTATGGGCCTTGTGCCGAAGTTGTCGCATTTGGCTGAGATGTGTGTGTTGACAGAGCAGATGACTTGACTTGGTTCATCTGTATTTTCTAATTTTTTTTATTAATATTTGTGTGGGGGCTTGCAACTCTTATCTTGCAGCTGAACTGTGGCAGGAATGCACATGGCTGCCGCGCCACTTGCCACGCCCAGCTTATTTCCGTGCCTGCCTGAGGCTATCGCTGGTGAAATATGTCGCCTCGCCACAAACATTTTATTCATATATATATATAATATTAATATATATATGCCACTTGGCTGAGGCTCATTCTAGAAACACTGCAAAGATTTCATTTATCAGCGGAAGTGCTCAATGACAGATACACAACACAAACTCTTGACCGATTTATGTTTGTACATATATATATATATATATATATATGCTTGGGCACATGCCTCTGGGCAGTGGGCAGCTGTAATAAATCCAACAAATAATAAAAGCACAGACTGAAGATACACAAATACGCAGCACCCAAAAAAAAAGAAGCGCTTTTAATGCGCCGAAATCTGGGCACCTTAAATCGGCTTAGAGGACCAAATTAGGCAGCCGATAAGGAAAAGAGACAGAGAGAGATAGAGGCAGCAAATGAGTGTGGGAGAGTGAGAGAGATGGGCGACAGCTGTTTGGTCCACTAAAAAGGAAAACAAAATACAAACACTAATAAAATGTTTGGCGCTTTGTATAAAGAAAACAAAGTGCACCCTCCGCTTGAGTCTGTCCCACTCCTCTTTGCGAACATTTCATCATTAGAAGCAGAACGATAAAAATAGCAAAGACACAAGATTGATAAAGGGAGGAGGGAGAGTGAGAGAGAGTGGGATAAAAAAAAAGCACATAGCAGAGGCTTATCAGCGAAAGGAAATCCAAAGCAGCCACGTTGACAACTGCGAATGAGCATAAGAAGAAGAAATCAGTGAAAATCATTTTTAGTGTGTAAGCCAGACGAAAGAGCTGGAGAACAACACAGACACAGATAGCTCGAGAGGGAGAGAGAGGGCGAGGAAGGGAGAGAAAATAGAGGAGGATGCGTGGAAAAGTAAGAAAACAATAAAATAAAATTTAAGATACATTTGAGACCAAAACAAATAGGCAGCGAAATAGGCGCACACACACAATGGCAAAGGAGAAGGCAAAGGAGATGGGAAAAGGGAAAAGAAGAAGGGGAAGGGACAAGAGCAAGCATAAAATGGAAAATGTTTTTGGCTTGTTCTGCTTGTGCTTGTTTTTGTTGTTGAGGCTGAGAGACATTAAAATTGTGTGCGGCGAGTGGAAACAATGTCGCAGCTGTACAACAAAGAGCAGTGAGGAAGAGATAGCGAGAGGAAGACGGAGAGCAGCAGGCAGACAAGCATAAAAATTCAAGAGCGCGTCGCGTAGGATGTGTGGGAATAATAAGTTGGTGTAGCTCATGGGTTTTTCAGTTAGAAGACGACACTCAAAGTAGTTTTCGTGAGAGAAGGAGAGAGACCAAGAAAGGGAGTGAATGAGAGAGAGACATTGACAAATAAAGGGAAAAATATCCGCATGCCAGGCCAGGAAGTGATAACAGATCA
This sequence comes from Drosophila dives, assembly GCA_035042365.1. Lineage (NCBI taxonomy): Eukaryota > Metazoa > Arthropoda > Insecta > Diptera > Drosophilidae > Drosophila > Drosophila dives. The sequence goes on along the minus strand of JAWNLJ010000276.1, from coordinate 4,215,961 downwards.
AGCAGCAAGAAGCAATAAACTCTCTAAGCACTTATTCTTCAGCACATTCATAGTTTTTCAACAGTATTGGAATTTACTACTTCAACGTAGCAAGAGCAATATAAATGTTGCTTTGCTATTGCTACTGCTACGGAGCAGATAACAAATTACCTAACGAAATAGTAGTAGCAATATAACAATTTTAGCAGTAGCACAATTCGTTTGCTCTCTTAAAATGAGTAGTTCTAATAAAACAATTCTGTTGCTCTCTTTAAAATTCGTAGCAGTAGCAATAGTAAAATGAAAAACTCGCAAGAAGCGTAGCATTTTCTACCGCTGATTTCAACTAATAGCTAGATTTTTAGTCTGAGCCACGCTGTGATTACCTAAAACTCAAAGATATACGTGCAAAAATCCATTTAATGCCAACAACATCAACTGGCCCAAAGTGCCGTCGTCGACTAATGGAAGTTTTACGATAGTTACTCCAAAAGAGCATTCATTTTTATGAAGCGTCGGCTTGTTGTTTGTTATGTATTTTTGGCAAACATCAAAAGTATCTTCAGTGTGTGTGTGTGTGCGTGTGTGCATTAGGCGCATGCATAGATACACACACACACACACAAGATACATTTATGGCGATGAGTGTTGAAGCAACAAGAACAAGAAGAACAATCACATTTTCAGCATATCAACTTACAATGGACGCGACACGCAGGACAACGCATCAGGTTACACAGCCATCTGACCGGCTGGTCCTTTTTTTTTTTTTTTTTCGTTTTTTTTGGCCCTGTTGCCTGCTTCGCATTTTATGCATATCGTATAACCGTACTATGGAAGTACCTGCTGGCCACCCTCATTGCTCATCGCTCGTCGCCTAATGAAAGGCCCTTAGTGTCCTGCCACGTTTTGGTGTTGCTGTTGCGGCTCAAAAATGTGGCAAGCATTCGGGAGAGTCGTAAAAAATAATAATAGTGTCTTGAAAAAAAAACAAGCAAACAAAACAGGTCTTAAATTGAGCCAAAAACCAAACTCTCACATCTCTCTCGCACTCTCTCTCTCCCCCTCTCTCTCTGTTTTCCTTTTGACTGGCTATCAAAGTGTAAATGTTACCTAATGTTTTTATTTGATTAGCGTTTGCTACGTGCCGCATTTTGTTGTTCTTGTTCTTGTTCTTGTTTGTGCCTTTCAGTCAAAGAAAATCTTGTGCATTTTTCCTTGGAATTTGTCTACGCATCTTTGCCAGAGATTTTCTCTTCGCTGAGCTGCTGCTGCTGGCGCTGCTGCCGCTGCTGCTGCTGTTGCAAGATTAATTGTGTGCGCGTAAATTTTTTAATTTCGTGGAAATAATGTTGAGCACTGGAATTTCATTTCATGTGTGACCGGTTTCAAAGTCTAAGCACTTTGGGTAATTTTTTACTGATTTGCATTCTTCACAATTAATTTTCTTTTATTTTATTTTTCTTTTCATTGGTTCTCTTATTTTGTAAGGGCTTTAAAGTGATTTTTTACTAACCAGCTAATAACGTAATGTTTTCTGTAAAACTGGGGGAATTTTCTGATCTGTAATCTATTACAGTTAATTCTTAGTATTTTTACAAAATGTAAAGGTCGTAGAAAAGCTTATAAAATAACAATTTTCCAATAGGTATTTATTATTATTATATTATTAAATATATATTTTTAATCAGTAGCAATAGCTGAGGGCGCTCAGGCTTCAAGTTGACTTCATAGATTCTACACAAAATTATTATTAATAAAATGTATAAATTTGATTAAAACTTTCTTAATTAATCTGTAAATATTGACTTAATGGCACTTTTACTAATATAAGTATAAATTTGTGGATTGCATTTCATTTTAAAATGCTGGTCTTATTGCCATTAAATATGAATATTTACAATTGGCCCACATATTTTATGCTTGGCATTCAATAAGAGTGAGAGAGAGAGAGAAAGAGAGAGAGATAGAAGTAGTTTTAGATGTAGTAAGAGAAAGATTTGCTGCACCCGCTTTAATTGTGTCAGCCTCCAAAGAGTTGCAAGAAATAATTCAACTCAAATTTGAAAGTGAAATGATTTTGCTCCACCTACGAAAATGTTCGTATTTTTTTGTGTATTGTGGCAGGCTCGTCTACTTGCCACGCCCCTTTTGCTGCCCAGGTACTCGTTTACTTTATTGCAGTGCAATTTATTTGATATGCTGTGCAGCCTCACAAATTACGCATACGCCACGTTCTCTCCACACAGATTGTGTGGCACACAGCAAGTGAAATTGTGCCGTGTGTGTGTGTGTTTGTTTTTTTTTGGCTCGGGCCTCGGCAAAGTTTTGGCCAACTCAGCCGCAAGACGTTTTAATAGGAGTAAGCAAATAAAATTCGCTGCTGTTTTTCTTTTACTCTTTTTCACATTTTATGCCGACTAAATAATTCACTTCAATTCGACTTCTATTCCCAATTCGCTTTTCTGTTCAATATTGTTTTGTTTTCAGTTTTTTTTAGCTTATTTTTGATTGCTTGCGAAAGTTCTTGGGGCCAAAACTATTGGCGAGGAACTCGTTTCACTTGAAAATTGCACACAATGAAATTTTTTAGTTTGTGTGTGTTTTTTTTTTTTTTGCAGCAGCTGGAAAACTTTTGTCGCAAAAAAATAAAGTCCTTATTGGATGACAGTTGTCATTTGATTGTTTTCATTTCATTTTTGTTTTTTTTTTTTTTTGGCCATCAATAAGTGGAAATATAATAACTTCAGAGCAAGTACGAGGTTTGTTTGCTTTCAACGGTTCAGTTTATTCCCAGAGTGAAGCTGCAGCTAGCAAATTTTGCCATGTGGCATGTGTGTGTTTGTGTGTGTTTGTGTGTGTTTGTGTGTGTGTGTGTGTGACAATAATCATGTTCAATCATGTTATGTTGACGCAATGAACAACAATAAACCAAGCTCTGTTCCCCAATCAATATCCCTGTCTCTTTCTCTCTCTTTGTCTCTCTCTATCTCCCTCTCTCTCTCTCTCCCTCCTTCTCTCTCGCTCTCTCTCTTTATATATATATTTATAGCCATCTCTTTTACCAACATTTTTGTTCGTCATTCGTTTGGTTAATAGCACAAAGTTTTTATTAGGCGCCTGCTTTTGAGCACGTCTCCTGTGCTATTTGAACAACTGATCATCTACACACACACACACACACACCCACACACACACACACACACACACACACACACACATAGCAGTCATAGATATAGGTGTGTGTGTATATTTCTTTGCTGGGTGCCATGATGAATTGCAAGTAAAAATATTCCAACAGCAGCAGGCAATTTTAATAAATTCAAAAAAACAAAACTCCCCACACACCACACACCCCTCACCCCACCCCCACATCAGCTATGCAGTCAGCAAAAAATAAATAAATAAAATAAGAAGAAAAGTAATAAAATATTAATGAAATTCCAAACACCTTTCGTGTGTAGACAATACTCATTCCAAAAAAAAAGCAACTAGGAGTAGGAGTTGTGTGGCGCCCCCAAAGTTCAGCTACGACTTGGAGCTTTTCTACGGGCGCCTTGAGAGCAATTTTTAGTTGCGTTTTGTTAATGTTGTTGTTGTTGTTGTTGTTGTCGTTTGCGCTAACAAAGCACGCACCGGACGTGGCTAACAGCGACAGACACTTCCGGCAAACTCAGCGACAGGCAATGTCAAGTTTTCTTTTGGCCATATTTTCGCACCTTGCCAATAAAACGTGGCATGGGGTATGGTGTGTGGTGTAGCACGTGTGTGTGTGTGTGTGTGTGCAGTTGGTGTGCGTATGTTTCAGCTAAGAAATTGGCTGCTTGTGGCTCACAGCAAGTGCCCAAAAAAAGGCTGCAATTTTTGATAGTTTTGTGGCTCAAGGATTAGCAGCTGGCATTGCAGCTTTGCGTATTTTGGCCAATAGAGCAGGCTAATAGAATTTTTGCATTTGGCCAGCTGTGTGGCAACAAGCACAACGACAACTCAGTCGCAAAACGAGAATGCAACAATTTGTGGTTAAGCAGTAAAAAGAACACCAAATGCAATTGAAGAGGCTTACAACAGGCCATCTGCCAGTCACACACACACACACCCACGCACACACACACAACCACCTTGTCCTTGTGAGCTAGAAAGTTCTATGCCAAAATTCAATTTGGCCGAAACTACAAAACAAAAGGGAAAAGTGAGGGGGCGTAGCAAAATGGGGGCGCACAAGCCACAAAAGTAGACGAAATTGATTTTAAAAAGCAGCAGCTGAGAAGGAGCAGAAGTAGGAGCAGCAGCTGAGAAGGAGCAGAAGTGGGAGCAGGAGCAGGAGCAGGAGAAGGAGCTGGAGGAGGAGCAGGAGCACAAAGCAAGTGGATGGGTGGTGGGGGGATTGTAGGAGCTGCTACGGGGCTGCCTGCTGCGGCGGCACGAAAAACAAATTAAAGTAAATTCCCCAATTTCATTTTGCGGCAACAAAGTAAAAAAAAATAAAACAAAAAAAAAAAAGAAGGAAGCGAAATAAAAATAAAAACAGCAGCTTCAAAATTGAATGAAAGAGTAGAAAACGCAACGAGCTAAACAATTGCATTTGTTATGTGATTCGGTTTGGGGCAAATGGAAATTGAAATTGGCTCAAACCAGCTTGGCCAACTAAATTTAAGCCAACTACAAAATGTATGAAAATTTGTGTGTTTTGTGAGCCTGTTCACCTCCCCCGCTTTAGACCAACTGGCAAACGTCCTTGAACAAAAGCAGCTTAGCACAATAGAAAAAGTTTTAATGATCCAGCATAAATCAGGCAATGTGTAAACAACAAACGGCTCAAAACTAATCTAATGTTGAATAATAACCACAACTTCATTTTTATTATGACTCTGCAACGAGGCAACTGAGCAACTGAGCAACTGTGCAACTGTGCAACTTTGTGCGATTTGCCTAATGGGGCAACAAGCAACATGCAACAAGCCAGCTGGCAGCTGGCTGCAAGGCTAACAAAAGGAATAAAATGTTGCCATGCATTTTCATAAGCAGCGAAATAAAGCCTTAAATTTTTATTTACCAGCTATAAACTACAACTACAAAGCAAACTTTCGACTTTAATAAAGTGTGAAAATTGCGAAAATGTGAAAAGAGCAGCTACAGCATCAAAACAGTCAAGAACAAGAGAAGAAAAATGGTAGAAGGCCAAAACAAAGACGAAGATGAAGACGAGGCTAACTTGGCCTTAAGTTTGCAACGAAAATCGATACGTGCAGCTAACTGGACACGGGACGGATGTGGCATGGATTCAGTGTTGAGAGTTTTTGGGGATGCGACAACGTATTTTATAAATTTTTCAACGCCTGAAAATGTTATTTATATTTCATGGCGCAAAAAGAAAACTTTGGCGCAGCACGAACGGCTACAAATCGTGCGTATGCCACAATAAAGGCCAAGACAAATCAGAAGGGGGGGCAGCAGGCAGCACAACTTTTATGCTTGAGGAGTGTGGGGTGTTGCGGGGGCACGTTGTATATATCGTCCACGTCGCTTTACAGCTTCGTTTATTACGTGTGAAAAGGCGAAAAGCGAGGATTGTGGATTGTGGATTGCGGTAGGCGGCTGGCGACACTTTTGCCAACGTGCCACCATAAAGTTGAGGCAGGCAGGCTGCGTCAAGTTTTACCGGACCCGGTTAGGTGTTACGGTTTACGGTTACGATTACGTTTACGTACACGTGCAAATGTCCAAGCTGCGCCTAAATGCGATCTTCCATCGAGTTGTCCGCATCGACATCAATTTCCCGACTTTCCACACGGCTGGAAAAATGTTTGACTTTTCAGATTGGTTCTCAGTGCAGCAAAAGCGTGACAAACTAACCCCAAATCGTTGACTTTTCAACGCTTACATTTTCAATTCCTGACAAAAAAAAAAACAAAAAACAAATCAAAACTCTTTTGCCTTAAACATTTTTGACATATTTTGAGGTGAATTTAAATTATTGGGATTATCTCGATCAGCTTTAGCTAGTCGATTCGATATAGCCATTTAATGATATCTTCCAGATCGGTTTACTATAACATTTTTGAATGAAAAGCCAACTCAAAAGTTATCCGTGTTTTTTGTCTTTTCAATATCTTATATTTTTTATATATTTTATATATTTCAATATATATATTTTACTTAATATAATATTTTATTAAAAATGATCGACATTCTTATACTGCTCACATTTTAAAAACAAACAACCTTCAAGATCAGATCTACCTATATTTATATATATATATAATTCCCATAAGAATCACCAGTCGAATAATCTTTTTTTTTTTATAAAAAAAAAACGTTTCTTTTTAACAACTTATTTAATATTCTGATCCTTTTTCATATATCTCCCAATTTTTCGTTATTTTATATATAAAATAAATCTGTAAATTTAGCAGTTAAACTCTGCTCTAAAAAAGCATATTAACTGTGGCATGCCTCAAGATAGCCTTTGCTTCTTCTTCTTCATAGTGCCATCAATCATAAACATAGCTGGCTGCCCCAAAGCAGACACGTGTGCCCCCATTTAAAGGATGGGTTTTGTGGATCCATGACAAGTGTCGTTGACAGCTTTGCCACCTGCAAAATATTGTAGCGGCAACCTAAGTCAACAATTAAATGTTGACATGCAACTTGTGGAAAGTGTTTCGCTCTGTGTCCGATTGTATTTGCAGCCCGGACATTTTCCAATGCTAATAAATTTATTGTTGTACAAATTTGTTATACAACTTGAAACTTAATTATACAATTTACGCGAACAAATGAAACTGAAATTGTCGCTTGTCGTTTGTCGTTTGCGTGTGCCCCCCTCCCCGCGCCCCCATTTTATCTGCCACTCCATGTGGCAAGGGGAGGTCTATAATTAGCGTCTGGCACACAGCAAGTGTTAATTGAATGCCAACAAAGTGTGGCAAGTATGCTTTTCGAATTTGCCTCTTAGCCTGGCTGACCACTCAGTTAACGCTTTACGCTTAACGGCACTCTCATAATTAATACGCTCTCAACTTGCTCAAAATTTGGCGTTTATTAATCTATCGCAAATATTGACTCATCAAATATTTAAGCTAATATTAAATTGCTATTGAAATTGTTCTGATTTTGGCAAATTAAGTTCTTAAATTGCAAATCCCCTTTTCAACACAAAACATGTGTTTTTCAAATTGTCAAACAAAACACGAACAGTTTATTCCTATGCAAACACATATATATATAAATAGATATTAGGTGATTCATAAATAAATTAAAATTAACATAGACAAATCTGTCTGTGTTTTTGTTATTTATTTTTTCTTTTATTATTTTTCTTTTGGAAAAGCAGCATTTGTACAAATCAAATGAATAAAAATGATGACAGCAACGAACAATATTTTGCAACATTTTCTTTTCTTTTTTTTTTTGGCATTTTATTTGATTTTCGGTTCAGTCTTTTTAGGTGTTTTGAGTGTGCGTGTGTGTGTGTGGGGTGTGGGCTTTATTTGGGATTTGCTTGCAAATTATGCTTGGCATTATGTTTTCCCTTTAGGCTGATTTCCACTGTGCATTTGGCTTTTCATTTTATGATGCGTGAAAAATAAAATTGTGTTTTTTTTTTTGGTTTTATTTGGAGTCTTGAAATTTATGGAGCTAGAAAAAGTGGCGCGAGCAAATGGTAAATCAACGTGGAAGCGTGAAAGTTGTTAGAGGGGCAGATCAGCTGAAGGGGGGGGGGGGGAGGTGTATTTGTAGGGGAGATTTCAAAGTTTTGGGACGATGAGTTAATTACTTTCCAGTAAGAAACAGACAAATTGAAGCCTAGTTTAACTTATTTGAGTGCGGAAGTAGAAGTCTATATATAAATATATATTTATATATATATATAAATATGTACACCTCAGGCACAACACGTGTTTGACATGATTGGATGTGTGTGTGTGTGATGTGTATTTGAAAATATGCAAATTGGGTAAGAACATGAAGTGAACAGAAGCAAACAAGAATGAGAATGAAAGCAGGCCAAAAGCTGAAGTGTTTGAAACAAGTGCAGCTAGAGAAAGAGAGAGAGAGAGAGAGAGAGATGGAGGGAGGTAGAGATTGTAATTGATGTAAGAAGTGAGCCAAATAAATTTGACTTTCACTGCGAGACATCTTTGAATAGGTATAAAAAATGGCAGACGAGTTGCCAACAAGAAAAAAAAAAGAAAACGAAAACAACAACATTTTGCATGGAAATGAAAATCTGAGTGTTTTGTTGTGTGTGTGTGAGTGTGTGTGTTTCTGTGTGTATGGCAATTTAATAAACATTATGAACAGAGCGCTGCGAGACGATGATGAAGTTGCCTGCGCTTCGTGACAAAATGACATTTTGCTACCAGTTGGTGCAAAACACCAGACTTGCCACCACCCACTTTACTGCACGCCATGGCATGCCACTTGTACAACAACAACAACAACAACAACAATAGCAACAGCAGCGGCAGCCACCGCACCTGCCACATTGTCCCTCTGGTGCCAAAAAGCTGGTCGCTTGGCCAGGTTCAGGTTCAGCTTAGGTAATGAAGCAACTGGCAATGAAGCAAAAGAAGTTTCAGCCGAAACTGAGAAATTGAGAGAGACTCCACTGGAGTCGCCTCGACTGGAGTCGACTCGACGTTTGGGCGTAGGTTGTTATTTTAAAATTTAAATTTCTGTATAAATATGTTCACGCACACCCAGTCAGTCAGCCAGACACACACACACGAGAGTGTATGTGAGTGTGTGTGTGTGTGTGTGTGGTGCATAAGAATGCCCCGGAGTCGTCGACGTCATTAAAAGCCAAAAGGCGGCGACTTCGACTCCAACTCGAGGAAAAACTCACTTAAAATTTCAGCGCACGTCAGGGATCAGAGAGGCGGAGAAATCGTGTAAGAAGTGGTGTAAGGGGGGGCAGGCGCTGTAGGGTTGGGGAGGGACAGCGCGTGAGTTTATATATATTATCTGTGTTGAAGGTATTTTAAAATTGTCTTAAAGTTTGTAACGCATTTATATATTTATATAGATTTTCTGAATATTTCTTGAAGTTTGACCTCTTAAATACCATAGTGTATAAATATTCTTGATCAACATAAATCGAGTAGACATATACTTACAATATATGCCTGATTGATTCATATAGGCGATCATTGCTCAGCCGAAAGATGAGTTCTTATATGAAAATCATTTTACTAACAAGTTATTTCAACTAACTCACTCAGTTATCGATATATATATATCGATAAATGTATACATTTATATATTTAACTTTTAATAATGCCTTAGATTTTTTTTAACTGTATATTACTATATCAAAAAGGGTATCCAATTATCGACTGGGCTAACTTAATATTTTCCTCCTCTTTTGTTTTTTGTTGTTTTCGTTGCGGTTATTTTTGATTTGGTTCTTTGTCAACGGCTAACGGTAAAAGACGTGTTCTTAGCCGTTATTCGGGCATGTTATATAAATATGTGTACATCATATAATAATAATTTGGAATGGCCAAAAGGCTTTTTTTTGTATTATTCTAAGTAAATTACTTGAGAAGTCTTTTAAATCGATTTGCGCACAAAATTATCAGCAATTTCGACGCGGAAGCAGTTGCTGTAGCTGAATGCGATCCACAAGCATCAAGCTTGCAATCCACACTGAATTTTGTGTGCGTGTGTGTGTGTGGGACGCAAGTAGATCTCAGCTTGCAACATTTGCAAACTGCGTATTTAGTTTGTGTGCAACGCTTGAAGCGCAAATATCTTGATCAGTTTTTAATATTAAGTTTAGCAAATTTTTGTTTTGCTTGGGATTATTTTAAAAAATGTGGCAGAGATTCCGCTGCTGACTGATAAATACTGATTATTAATAAATCAATATTTGAAAAGATCATAAAATATCTGCAAAGATTTGATAACAGTGAACGGTGAGTGCAAAAAGCTATATATATAATTATTTTTATATTTTTATTTATATATATATATATATATATCCATCTATGACATCATTGCCAAAGTGGAATTTAAACTTGTGCCACTTTTTCCCTATGATTTATTTGCGAATTTGAGCACTGACCTTGCACAGTAAATGATGCATCAAGAATTGAGTCGGATTGGTTTTTTTTTTTTTGGCTCAAGCGCAGTTTATTTATTACTTATTAAATACTCTGCTTATGCCAAGCCAGCTGACAAACCAGTCTGTAAATCTAGACATATTCCAAGTAGCCGCACAGGATCACCCGGCCAAACCCACTTCTGTGTGCCTCTTGAGAGGCTTTTAGCCGAGAGCAAACAATAAATCCATTGTGGCCAAAGTGAAATCAGGCTCAGGTCTCTCGAAAGCCACTTCATCGCCATTCTCAACGCGGCTTCTCATTCCCCAAGCACCTGCCCCCGCTCCTGCAGCTGCTCCTGCTCCTGCTCCCGCTCCCGCTGCTGTCAGCCATCTTCAAACACTTGAGACGTCGACGGTTAATGCCAAGCAAGTGCCAAGACTAAGACTCAGTCTGAGAATGAGAATGAAAGTAAAATGTTAATCAAGCTGATTGAGTTGTCGAGCTGGCCCAAATGGAAGTCTAATTTTGGGCGCTAAAGGCTTTTCCACTCACACTCTCCCCCCGCTCTTTCTCTCTCTCTTTCACTTGCTGCTGCAACGCGGAGTGGGATTGGTTAGAACAACAGGCAAACAAACAAACAGAAAGCTCAAACGCTTATTAACATTTCCATTGGAGCATAAAAGCCAAACATCGCATGAAGGGGTGTGTGTGTGTGTGTGTGTTGTGTGTGTATGTGCTGAAAAAACAGATGAAAATGAAGGCTCAAGGTGCAAAAACCGACAATAAATATGCGTTAGCTTCTAATAGAGACAATGCTGGGAAGGGAAGGGAAGGAGTAGCGGCAATGCGGGGGTTGCGGAGCGTGTGCAAAAACATGCAAATCCCCAAACAAACAATTTTAGCCAAGGGTATAAACGGAGGACTGGGATAGCTCTTAAGTGGTATTCTGATGAAGACGGCAGGAAGCAAAAGAAAACGGAAAAGGAAAAAAGGAAAAAAAATAAAAAAAATCGATGCCGGTGACATAAAGATGAAAGCTGTGAAAAAGGGCTGTATAAATACATATATCAAATATATATATATATATAATAATATTCATATATATGTGCATCTCAGCAAATGGGCGTGTTAGGGGCGTGTGAGCGTCGTTATTGTTTTTATTTTTAATAAAAAAAAGAAGTTAGAAAAAAACGAAACACCGAAGATTTTATGCACTTTGTAAAGCTTTACGAAATCAACTGATTGTTCATATGTTTTAGTAGTCTAATGTTGATATAATTTACCCAAATTGAGTAGCATTTATATATATAGAGATATATATATATATAACTGATGTTTGTGTGGAGATGCGATGCAGGCACTTTTCATATATGCAATGCTTGGAGCAAAAGTTTCAGCAAGATGTCTTCAAAGCTGGGGCACTATTGATGTTGCTCAAGAATATATATATATATATATGTTATATATGTTATGAGCTTAAAGTATTGTCTAAGTAGTTACAAACACTACGACAAAATCTGGCTAACTTCCACTTGAGTTTAAAAAACCAAAGCCAGGTACAAAATTGGCAATACAATTGTTGACACAGTGCAGGAAACATCAAGGATATGGCTATATAGCCCAATAAGGGAGGGTGCTGACGACAAGTGCACAGCGGGTGAGGCAAACAAGCGATTAGTAAGTCATATATATATATATATATATATATATATATCAGATTTAGATCAGCGCAATCCCAAAACAATTGAAATATGAAATGTGCGTGAACATAGAAACTATAGCGAACCAGGACAAAGGACATGGTTTGCTTCACCTATATATTCATGCTCCCTTGCCAGGACACCTCCCTCCCCCCCCCCCCCTCCCACTCATTGTGAATTCGCCCAAAAATATGCTATATATGTGCTATATACAAAACACATACAACTGTTTACACAAGCATATAATTTGAGGAAACGAGCGCGAGTTGGCCATATTGGTTTTTTTCCTCTTCCTCTGCCTCCTGCCACTGCCGCAGCACCCCACAACATTTGTTTTTCTTTGCATAATCTTTGGCGCTTAATAATGTTTTTAGCAAACGGCAAACGATATTTTTGGCTGGCGACATTTTGCGTCACACGCAAACTTGCGGCTCGTCGGCTGATTTCTTTTTTGCCCCCCAAAACACATCCTGCAAACTCCTGTTTGTGGGGGGTTTCTTTAGTGTACCTTGTGACGTTTGCGGACAAGTTTTTTGTTTTTGTTTTCATATTTCTTATTTTGGCTTTCTTTTTTTTATTTTTTCTTATTTTTTTTGGGGGGGGGTGGGGACTAAACGCACCATTAGTCTTTGGAAATAGCTTAGAGCGAAATTTACATTATTAAGCTTTCGCTGCCAGCTGAGTGCTGGCCAAGAATTGTGAATTGTGGAGGGGGTGGAGTGGGGGCTTTTTTCATTTCCGTCGGCAGTCGCCATTTTGGGTTTCCCTCATTTGTGGGGCTGCCGCAGTACCGTTAATGCAGCGTTATTACAACGCAATGTCAATATTTGTTTTTGTTTTTTTTTTTCTTCCTTTGACAATTTTCTGCAACTGTTTGACAACGGTTGCTGCTCGGCAAATTGATGGCGCGTGTTTGGGTGGGGGATGGGGGTTCTAAGAGCTGTGAAAATTAAATAATATTGGCAACCCTAAATAAGCTGTGATGGCAGAGAGGGTTCTTTGACACTCTAAGTTTTTGGGGCATGCTAAACGTTTAAATAAATGTTGGGTCAATCAACTTTGTTGGGGCGGGGGAGGGGCAATAGGTCAGCTTTAAGTGCTACTCAAATTTAACATTTTACTCACATTTTTCTCCATCTTTTCTGCTTGCAGGTACGTAAATAACTTCAACGCCTACTTTACTCAAATTTAAGCAAGTAAGTTTTTTTTTTTGGTGTAACTAAATACAAAACGATAGCAAAATTATCTAATGTTCAATCGGGAGACTTTCACTTTTGGCAAAGTCAAAGTGAGCTTAAGGTAATTGCCAAACAATGGCATCAGTTGTGGGCCACAAACTTAATGCGGCCCAAAGCAATTAGAGTCGCAAATCGGAATCGTGGCAACATGAAGATGCACACAGCTCAGCTTTAATTGTAGAAAGCGAGCACACAGAGAGAAAAAACTCCAAATCCCAGTTTTTTTTTTTTGGCCACGTTTAGAAGTCGTCTCAAACAAAAGACAAACAATTAGCAATTCTTTGCTTTCGGGTTCATTCGTCAGTCGAAATGAGCCAAAACAAAATATGAGTTAGTATTTGCCTTTTGAACCCATTACACAGACACACACACACACAATAGACACTCTTTTGTGCTGATTATTAAACCGTCAGAATCAGAATAAGGCAAAAAGGGTAATTAATCATTTGCCAAAGTCGAAGTTTGCTGGCCGTTTAAATGGAAATTAAATTGCAACAGGCGCAGAGGCGACTCCGTCTTCAAGCTGCACTTAACGATTGCTACACATTAAGAGGCGAGTCGAGTCGAATCTCTAGTCGGAGACGCACTTCCTCGTCGAGTGGCGCCACTTGAGAGTCATTAATTCTCATAAATGAATCAAGCGCCTCTGTTTATTATTGGGGCCATGTGTGCGGTCAGCCAATGTGCCTCTAATCGAATCGAAATTAATGAAAATGAAATGACTAAAAGACGCTGATAACATGATTAACACAATAGATTTGTAGATAGATAGCTCTTAACGAGTTTTAGTTCATCATTTGCTACAGATCAAATGCAGTTAACAAAAATTAACAATAGAAATGGCATTTGGAAAGTCTTTCAGCTGTCTCTTGCAGGCCAAAATTGTTTAACAACAACTTCGAGGCGCCTCCAAATAACTCAATCAATCAGCTCACTTTTAAATTCGAGTATCATAAAGAGCCAAAAACCAAGCAGCAAAGCAAAACAAATCAACACGAAAAAAAACCAACAAAGAAACATTTAAACAAGCCATAAAAATTGAGCAACCACAAAACGAAAAAATAAACAAAACAAAAAATTGTGCTAAATTTTATTTATTTACTTTGTGTTTTGGCTGATTGCTGCTTGCTGCTTGCTGCTTGCCGCTTGCCGCTTTTTGCTGCACAGAACAGAATCGCGAGTTGAGAAATAATTCATCAAAGAGGCAAATTTATTTTTTGAGATTTTAATCTGCGCTATGTTTGCCACATGTGGAAACTGTCGAGTGTTGGCCATGCCAAAGTCAATTATTGTTTTTAGGTTTTTGGCGGCTTATTTCAAAGTGTCACCCCCCGCAAACCCTCCTCCTGCTGTATATATATATATCAGAAGAGGCGTTTGCCTCTCAGACGTGGCCCACGCAGATTTTTTTTTGGAGGTCTGGAAGATTTGTGAGTGGGTCACCACTTGGAAACAATTAAAAGACATTTGACATTATTTTGGTTAATGGTTTTTTTCTTCTTTTTCGTTGTTTTGTTGACAGGAATTTTGCTTTGGTCATTAACCATATTTAGAGGCAATAAAGTTGTCAGTTTGACTCAGAGTCTAGCCAAAACCGAGTGAAAGGCATTGTGGCCATCACTTTGGGGACAGCTGATGGTCAGGTAGTTGACATGCTTTCGATGAGTTCTTCAATTTAATGGCCAGAATGAAAAAACTTGAAAAACCAATAAAATTTGAGCTGACATTTCTGATCAATAAATGTTGCTGATTTGCATATGCTAACAGCAATGGTTGCCATGATTTTTGACATTAAATAGGACGTGTGAAAGATGTTGGCAGATTGTAAAAACGACTTAATTGAGAAATGTTAACACTCAAAGCTAAATTTTTGGGACACGCCCCAACTCAACTGCACTCAAATTTCGCATCAATTTACTGCAAATTTTTGGGCTTGTCGAGCAATATATATTTTCAATAACGCCGCAAGACATTAAAATTAGGCAAAAATTCGAGTGCACAAAAACCTAAAATAAAATCACAATTTTCTGCTAACAACAACAACAACGAAAGTGGCCAACGGGCCAAATTTGATTGCATATAAAATCAAGTGTAAAAATGACGACAACTGAAAGTGAATAGTAAAAATAATATTTATATATATAATCGAAAATCAATCTGAAAGTGCCGCTCCGGCTGTACCATTTAAGGTGAGGCCACAACACACAAACTGTTACAGTGAAAACAATTAAAAGTCAGCCATTAACCACAGTAAACATTCGCGTGGAACGACAATTGAAGATCGACAGACATTTCAAGGTCTCCTCGCCGACTGCCCAATGTAAATGCATTAAACGGCTGAAATGTCCGACGAGCTGTCAATTGCGAGAAACGGACCAAGATAAGCCAACAAAAAAAAACAACAAACAACAAAAAACGAGTCAAATCAAAAGCAATCAAATTGACAAAACGTCAGTGTAATAAAGCGTTGATAAACCGCAGCAGCAAAAAAAAAATACAACAAAAAAAAAATAAAATAAAATAAAAAAAAATGCAGAGAAATAATCGAGACGGACAAACAATGAAGTGGAAAAATTGATTAGCCAGTGCCAGAGGGGATTGGGAGGGGGGACTACGACACAATCAGCGAAAACCACGAAAACCAAAAACTGAACCACGAACGCTGAGCTGAGCGCAACAAAAGTGGTCAATCCAGAGTTGGAATCGGAATTGGTAGTAAAAAAATAAAGAGAAAAAAAATCCAAACCAAACCAAACCCGACCAGACCAGACCAGACAAGTCCCGACTAGGGTTGGGTTCCAGCAAATTGCACACGATTCGCGGGAATGGAGTTAAGTTGTTGGGCAGGGGGAAGAAAGGGAGAGTGAGTCCTACGATGCGGCATTCAGACACGTTTGCCGCATCGGCAGCGCTGCTCAACCAATTTACAATTTAATAGCTTGCCACAAAATCGAACGATCGAAAAAAGATCTTCGATCAGATCCGTGGCAGTTGCAAGCAGCACAATCAAAATCAAATGGGAAAAACATCAGCTGCAAGTGCCGCGAAAAGATAAAGATATGGGAATTAATCGACTTAAAGTTATAATTTTCAAGTTGTAATTTCTAATTTTATTGTTAGTGCAACAAACTTTTTTCATTGAGCACTTTTCCGCTTTAAGCCAAAGTTATTTAAACGTTTTAATTATGAAGAGTTTTAGGCCAATTTCTGGGTGGTTTTTAATTTTCCCTCATATCCAATTAGTTGTTGGCTATTGTTTAAATCGTTTTAGCCAGCAATAAATTGATGCTTTTGGTTTTTGCTTATATTTTGGGCCAAGTAATTTTCATTTCAATGCGCCCCAAATAAAACTGCTGTGAGGCAGGCAGGCAGGCGACGGCAGAGATGTGAACCAATGGCCTCTTGCGGTCAGCTAATGCCAGCTTGCCCCCTCCCCCTCCCCCTTGCAGCCAATCTCTGGCTAGACCTGTCCCCCCCAACTGGACCCACTGATGCGCACTTTTCCACGGCTTTTGTCTGTTTGACTTTGGCTTCGGGTGAGCTGCAGCTTTGGAGTCAGTTCTAGCCGCTTATTGTTGTGGCCTATGTTGACTTTTCATTTCCTTTTCTCATCAGTTGATTGTTAAAATTGTTGTTGCTGTTGCAGTTGCAGTTGCACTACGATTGCCCACAGCAGCTGCTTTGCAAGATGCCGCATACCGATGCCCAAAGTCTCGGATCTCTCTCCAAAGCCGGAGCCGGAGCTGTAGCTGGAGTTGGAGCTGAAGTTGGAGCTGCAGCTTACTTGCAACATATACAATGTATTTGTGCTGTGCTTATTTATGTGCGCGACCTTATAAGGCAAAATAGCAAAAGAGCAAAAGAGCCAAAGAAGCCAAAGAGCCAAAGAGCCAACATAGACTAGAAACTAACCGGGCCCAATAGCTGCCTTAGCTCGTTTGTTGCCGCTTCTTCTTTTGGCCTGCCGCTTTTGGCCATATTCAATTTTGATAGAGCGGGACAAAGAGCGACAGAGTCTGGGTTCGGCACAGGTACACACGATTTTGGACCTGAACGCTTCTTTGCGCCTTTGGGCCCAAACGTTTTTGGTTACAAAGCGATTGGTTTTTTTTTTTTTATTTTATTTTTATTTTTATTGGTTTTTGTTGCATGTTCTTGGTTGGCCCGTTGGCTCATAATTTGTGTTGACCGTTTAGGCATGCGTAATTTTCGGCCCTGTTTTGGCGCTCTGGCTGACTCTTGTTGGCTTTATGGTCTTGGCCCTATTTGGGTTACAGGTCGCAATGAATGTGTCGGCTATGCACTGGGGAAGCACCAATTTATTGCTGCCTCACGTAAGTTCAGCTTGTGAATACCAAATGGATAATATTCTCTCCAAGAATGGCCCTAATCTTTTAGCTATTTTACATTGAACGTTTCTTGTAATTTGTCCAGCTGCGTAGTTTTCATTACTTTCGGGTACTTGTGCTCATTAACCCAATCCGGGAAGAAGCACTTAACCCCACCAGCTGATGATACCAACACATACATCACAGTCATTTGCAACAAAAGCTCGAAACTTGAGCCAACAGCGGGAGGAGGAGCAGCAGCAGCGGCAGGAGGAGTAGCAGCAGCAGGAGGAGTAGCAGAAGCAGAAGCAGCCAATGAATTTGACAGCAGACGTAGCACGACTAATGATTTAAAGTCGCTTTTAGTACAACAAAAACTTTCAACTAGTTGGGAGAACAAACACAGAGCTGCCAAGATGTGTAGACTAATGTTCTAATTAACCATATGCTACATCATTAACTGCAGCAACGAAAAACGAATGAGCCCAGCTCCAAGCCAAGCCAAGCCAAGCCAAGCCAGAAACAGACCAGACCCAGTTCCAAAAGGCAGGCCAGGCTGGAAGAGGCAGCAAGTCTGTTGGGTCTGTTGGCAGGTTCCTTTAGCGAAAATTGCGAATCATTCTTCATGCTGTCAAAATGTCTGACAGCTAATCAGCAATAACTGTCATTTAGCAAATAGTTGCTCATATTTGCACTTAAGCAAATAACCAGCGAACCCATACACACACACACACACAGTGGGAACAGTGGAAACAGAGGAGAGTGGGAGGAAGACTGGAGAATGGAGAGATGACAACACACTCGACTGACACTGACAGGGCCCGGGTAATGGGACCCTGGACAGGCATCACTGTTAGTTGTCGTTGGACAGCTGAGAAGCCTCATTGAGAGTCTCTCTCTGCCCCTCTCTCTCTCTCTCTCTCTTGAAATGTCTCAGTGTAACACTTCCGTTAAAATCGCGTCGTCGTCGTCTAACTGTGACTCATGTCCATAACAGTCAATAAACATAAACATGGCTCGTACATGGCTCTAAATGAATGATGGACATCGAGTGGCTTTTGGTGTTGTCGTTGCCGGTGTCGTTGCCGCTCTCTCTGTTGATGCCACAGTTGATGAGCTATGCCCCCCTCCCCCCTCTCCCCAACTCTTCTCCTCTCCAGCTAAAGCCAATACCGATGCCACTTCGCAAACTGCAACTGGGCACTCTTGTTGCCAATGCTGTTGGCCCGGCCAAAATACATCATTAGCCCAAAAATAGTCATCGTCGTCGTCGTTGACTCTTCTCGCCGGCCACCTCTCTCTCTCTCTGTGTGCCCATTTCCTAGGAAATGAGCTGCTTAAATGTTTAGCACAACGGTAAAGCGGCAAAGCGGTGCACATTTTCCAGCAGAAGCTGCAACTGCAACTGCAACGGCTGCCTGTCTGGTGGCTCTCTTGGCCTTTAACTAAAAAAAAAAAGCTATTAACCTTCATGTTGTTGCACACAAAAATAGAAAAAAAAAACACCAGCAGGGATCATCAGTGGAGTGGGAAAAGAAGGCGCATTCTCATCATCCACATCCACATCCTAATCATGATCAACTTCATCATCATCCTTATGCAGCTCACGATGGCTACTAGTTCTGGCAGTTGCCCGTAGTTTTTTTTTATATGCAACGCACGACGCCAAAAAAATGTTGCATGAAGTAGAAAAGCTGCGAATGTGCAACAAAACACTTACAAATAGCATGCGGGAAAAAGAGAAAATCTAACAAAGATCCATGGAATGAATGCAAGATTTATGGAATATATCAATCTTATTAAATGGCCTAAAAATATGCTTGTCGTGGCTTGAAATATTTAATTAATAATAAACTTTCTTTTATCTCAAATAAAAACTAATTTTTAATATAAAATATTTACGTGAATAATTTTCTATTTAAATATTAAACAATCTATGAAAAGATCCAAAATATATAGATACATTTTTAAATGAAAGCTTTAACAATTTTACACTGTCAATTTTAATAATACTAAATAATAATGAGTAAATAAATTCTTTAGTCAGACTTTTGGCTGTTTGCTGTTGGCTTTTGGTTTACTGCGTTTAGAGTTTTTTTTTAGTGCTTGGAAAACTAACTTTGGCTTTTTATCTCAAGTCATATATCAGAGTTGCGACTGGTGGGTGTAAAGAGATGGTAGGTCAGTAGGTAGGGGGTTATTCGAGACTCCATTGATGGCACATGATGTCGACGCGATGGCAGCTGCTGCATTTGGTTGCATCTGATCTGAGGGTTTAGTGGCTTGGCTTGGCTTGGCTTGGCAACGCTCAAGCAGCACCGCATGTGATTACCCAGCAGTTAGTCTTCCAGCAGCAGCAGCGCCAGTGCATCAGCATGCCAAGTCCATATCTCTCTCCCCCCCCCCCCCCCTCTACCATCTCAAATAGACATTCTTTTCGTTGCAACCCGTTTTTTTTCTTCCTGTTGTTGCCACGAGTTTGCTAAATTGCCGCTGTGCCGCAAATATAATTTTAAACTTGACTCAGTCTCTCTCTCTTTCGTTCCCTCCACCTCTCCCCCTCTCTCTTGCTCTTGCTATCTGTGGATTGACCTTAAGCGGAGTCTGGAGACCTCAACTAACTGTACCCCAGAATGTGCCTCATCTAGAGGCACAACACTTGTCTCGTATTCACTTTGCCTTAATATTTCTACCTGTCTGTTTGCCTCTGATCTGTGTCTGGTCTGTTCTTTAATTCACTTATAATTTCTGAAACTTACCCCACGCCGCCCCACTTGCCCCTCAATTTATCTTTGACTTGATTGCGGAAACGGCCACGATTTAGTTGAACTTTGCCTGAAGGCGCAGTTCCACGCACTGAAAAAAAATCAGCACAATTCGCAGAACAAATTTTTTTATTGTAAACAATTGAAAAATGGTATTTTCATTGAACTAATATAAAATAAACAAAATGTGATTGATTTGCTGATATATATTTATTTATTTCAGTTACACTTTATTTATTTTTTAATTTACTTAAGTTTAGAGCCAGCATAGTTAACTATTTAACAACATGGCACAAAAATCAAAAAAAAAAAAAAAACAAACTGATCATAAAAATTATGATCCATAATAGGCTAATACCCCCATTAAAAAATATGACCATCCTCTATAAACTTTATGGATATTATATTTCATCACCATTAATTATTAACTCATAATATAATTAATAGTTATGTTCAAGTTTATTGTTCAATTATTTTTGTTGCCAAATACATTTACGTTGTTGATTTATGGCCAAGACAGATTTGTGGCAAAAACACAAGGCACAACAGAATCAAATAATAGATTGTAACCCACAGAAAATCCCAAAAAATTTTCAACAAGCTGTCGCTTGAGCTAAAAAAAAAAAAATAAAGAATTGTATTAAGTATTATTAACCATCAACATTTAAAATGTCAAAAGTGCCCCCGCACTCGAGATTCTTTAGATGTCAAACTACACAATACAAAAAAAAAAAAAAAAAAAATGAGAAGAAAAAACACGAAAAATGTTGAATCTGCATAGTACAACAAATGTTTTCATTTTTTACTTGTTTTATTTTTATTTTTTTATTTTATATGATTGATCGTTGCTTAAAGAGCAACTTAAACAAGAGAGACGTGCCCCATTTTGAGGGTGGGGCAAAGGGTTAAACAGTTACACATGGCGCACTCCGCTGGGGTTGGGAGAATTATTATTAATTCAGGGCTGGGTACCATATGAGAACTTGGCATTATAATTGCTGTAAAAGTGACAGGTCTTGCAACAGATGTATCTGTTTATTAAGTCTCTTGTTTCGTGTCATGATCGATGTTGTTGTTTTTTTTCCAGAAAATTATGTTGCATTTTATAAGCCATAAAGTTGACATCTACCAAATGCATTATTGCGCTTGAATGCGCATAATTCATGTTTTACATTCTGTGAGTGAAGTTAATTAAACACCCCAACCAAAAATGCGCAGATCAAAAATTTCGCTTCTTTTTCATCTGCAAAAAAAAATTGTATATATTTTTTGTCAGCTGTCAAAAATGACAGATCGCTTTGCCAGGCGTTGCCCAATCGATGAGTCAAAAGAAGCTGCCAATTGTAATCGGATGAAGTGTGAAGAATAAAAAAAAATAAGCTGACATAAGATGAGTTTCCAGCTTGCAAAAATTTGTCTTAATGCTTTTTTCCCCAAAAAATAAGTTAGTACTCTATCCATCACTTGTTGTGCGTTTGTGTGTGAAATTTAATTAAAAAAATTCCTTTGCTATGCATAAATTTGCCTTTTGTTTTCGAGCAGGAATTAAAAAGCAAGAAGCAGATACAGACACAGACACAGAATGTGGCATGGATAGATGCTGTTATTGTTTGTTGCCAGCAATAAAAATGTCATCATCGCAATGCGCGCAAGCTTCTACTTTTATATTGCATATCACACACACACACACACTTAGCTACACACACATATACACACATAAATTACAGTTTACTATTTAAACGCATTATTTTACAATAACAACGCAGCTGAAGGAAGCTGGCAAAAGTGTTACAGCCACACACACACATAAACTTGGCTAAAAAGGGCACACACTCAGGCACACTTACACACACAGACACAACGATATAAATTAAATTAAAAATGCTTTTCTTCTCTCTTTTCGCATTGGCTTTTCTCCCTTTGGTTTGACATTTCTCGCTGCTTAATTGCTTTGTTAATTAAATGTGTAAAAGGCAAATAAAAGCGCGACAAGCAGGAACATTAAGTTAACAACAACAACAAAAACAACAACAAGTGCAACAGCCACTAATATGAAATACATTTGTGCCATAAATTAACATATAATTGCCAAGGACATAACTAAAAGGGGAAATCACCTAACTAAATTGGATGTTAATTTCCCTTTAGCCAAATGCAAATGAGCGAATGATTTAGACTGATGACCCCATATACATATATAAGCCAACTAATGAGCTGCTCATGCATTATTAGACTAATGACACCAAAGATGTATATACATATATATATATAAATAACTGTGTTAATCAAGTGTGTTGACTTTTGAGATATGGCTAAAATTGTTTGCTCAATCGCAATCATGTCGAGCGCTCAGCTTGACCGCATGTTTTCAGCTTAACGCTTCTTATATAACAACTGCAATGTTTGCACAATACCAAAATCACATTTTTCTTCTTTT
Source organism: Drosophila dives (assembly GCA_035042365.1). Lineage (NCBI taxonomy): Eukaryota > Metazoa > Arthropoda > Insecta > Diptera > Drosophilidae > Drosophila > Drosophila dives. Next base: position 4,193,465 of record JAWNLJ010000276.1, on the reverse strand, counting down.
GGCCAAATACCAAACAAGTGCTTGTTAACAACGACGACAACTAACCACAATTATACGCAGCTGCTTTTTTTTTTTGGCCAACACAACTTAACTTTTGAGCACAACAAGTTGGCAGAAAACTATGAGGCCTGCACCCAAAAGCAGCAAAAGCTGTCAACGGAAAATACACCCAGCCCAACCCACATTAACAAAAAAAAAAAAGTTTGCCTATTAAACAACAACAAAAAAAGTGGCTTAAAAATGGAAAACAGTAGCTGAATTGTGAAGGTGGTCGGGAAGAGGTCTTTGGCCATAATAAAGGTAAATATAAATGCACAGCTCAAAAAGGTAAACATGCTGACAGACAATTGCAACTGCAATTGCAACTGCAACTGCAACTGCCACTGCAAGTTGCGGCAACTTAATTAGGCATTCAAGTCAAGGCGTCTCTTTTGCTGCGCAGGCGCCACACTTGCTTGCAACCAAAGGCGAAATGTAAATATGGCTGCTGCGGAAAATGTTAAACTGACGGAGTGACGGACTGACGGACGGACTGACGACTGACAGTTGTTGATGAAGAAGTCGCCCCTGTTTGGTGGGAGACAAATATAACAACAAAAAAAAGAGAAGAAAAACTGGGCAATCTGGGAGAGTTTTGTGTATACAAACTAAATACATGTGTGGCAGGAAAGCGCAGCCAAGCGTGGCAACAACAGCAGCGGGTGAACAAAAAAAAAAGCTAAAAGAAAACAGATGCAAAGTCAAAGCAGATGATGAATTGGCATGCAAAAATGTTTAGGGGAACTACAAAATTACCAAATGAGCAAAAAGTAGCAAAGCAAAAACTTAATATTAATATTGTCAGAACGATGACAAATTCCCAAAAAAAAAACTAGAACCCAAGACACGCAACGCCCACCCAGCAGACATCTACACGCCCAGAAAGGGGGCAGCCAAGCCCCAACTGGAGAATGGGTAAGCAGTTGGAGGGATTTGGAGGAGAGCACGTTGCAAATTCTCAGCCATCAGCGGCATAACTCATTATTTAATGTCAAATCTGGTCGATAGTTGTGGCTGTTGCTGCTGCTGCTGCTGCTGGGGCATGTCGTGCGTGCGTGGCAGACAGCATGCAGTAGGATTGGCTGCTGGGGCAACTACAAATGTCAACAGCTTTGCTGCAATGGAGGAGTCAAAAGACAGCAAATCGATGCAACGATTCTTCCAACCTCGGCTGCTCTCCCTCCCCCTCCACCCTCCTAATGACATTTACACGCATGCAAACACACATAAATCATTTGCGTTTGTCAGTCCTGACAGTGCCACAACAACAACTTCAACGAAATATTGAAGAATTTGGTTTATAAGCAGCCGGCGGAGCCAGCCAAGGATAATCGGAAAAGTGACTCGCATTTGAGGATTGAGTGTAGACAATCGATTCGCATTGGTTAATCAGTCATATTCATTTTTTTTTTTGAAGTAGCGGTTTCTGTGTTTTTTATTTTTTTTTATCTGCTGAGGCAAGTGTCGAATGCATTTGCCACGGCCTGTCAAAAGAGTTCTTGGAAGCATTCTCAGGTAATGCCTCCAAAAACGGACGGTTTCCTTTCCTTTCAAATTGCGTGCCGAAAGTGAAATCCAATTTTCCATTTTGTCTGTGCTCATTTCACATGCCATTGACTACAATATGTAGACACATATATATACATATACATATATATATATATATATACAAGCTGTGCATGTTGGCAGATTTGATTTGGGCCTGCTCCAGCCAAGTGGGTCAACTGCCAAAACATCATTATGATGGCTAGACAATTGCGGGTCGCCTTAGTTCTAAGTTCTATATATATATATATATATATATATATATCTAAAATATATATTTAGTGTATATCATATTTATTTAGGGTCCTTGCTGCTTGGCAACAGTAGGTGGGCTACTGCCAAGGATTTCTATTGCTCAAATGAGGCAAAGCCGCACAAAGGCACATTGACAATGCCAAAAAACTAAATATAAGCACATCTTCTGCCTCTCATTTTCAAGCGGTGGCAGCTGCTGTCATGCCACAAGAAAAGTGTTGGCAAAAACATAAGCAAACAAACACACACATCACACACACAATGTTGTCATTTGTTGTGGCCGCCGCTGTTGCAAGTCAACAACTGCCACAATGGGAAATGTCAACGTCACTCGTCGTCGTCGTCGTCGATCCCTGTGCCCTTTGTGTGCCCCTCCATAACAGACTCGGCTCAGCACTCGCTTTAATAACTGACAAAAAAAAAAGAAGAAAAAAATATAAACCTAAACACAAAAATGTCCGCACACATGCGGCATTCTCGTGCCGCGCTTTAAGCCAACTTTTCAGCGCCCGTTGGCCCGTTCATAAAATGTTTGTAATATTTTGCATATTTTCATGCGCCCAGAACTCTGGCGCAGTCAGTCAAAAAAACCACAATCCCTCGCACTGCAAATGAAGCAAAGGGGTTGTTGTGTGTGTGTGTGAGTGTGTGTGTGTGTGTGTGTTTTCTAAATGAATCGCTATTGGGAAAAACCTAATGCTCAACACTCGGCCGCAAATGCTGCGGATTATGTTGGGCTTCCGGTCTCGCTGGCTCTATGATTATACACATATATATATATATATCTGGTTCTATATGATTCTGTGGTTCTTTGCTCTGCTCCTGCTCGGTCTGTCTGCTGCTGGTCTCCGGCCTAATGTCATTAGCCACAACTGTCAGCGCAGTCGTTGCCACATGTCTTCATAATTAAATGTGCTGCAAATGCCAGTCGATAATACTTTACAAATTTAGCGATTATGACCACCCCTGTCCCTTGGCTTGCCCTGCTTGCCCAAACACCACCCAAAATGATGAACCACCCCAAAAAAAAGTACCCAGAAGCATCCATCGAACACTTAATAAAAAATAATTAATTGCAGTTTTTGGCATAAAGAAAAAGTGAGAGAGAGAGAGAGATAGAGAGAGAGAGGGGGAGAGGGAGAGACTTAGAGGGAGTTGGTAGGTAGCCATATGTTCACACCCCGCCGCACGTGGGCAATATAAAATGTCATTGTAGAGTTGCCACCCCCCTTCCCGCTGCAATAATGCAGTTTTGTGCAACAATAGCAACAACTCGATATGTTTATGGCGTTGACAAATAATGTCATTTTTATGATGTTGACGGAGGGGGGGTTTTCTGCTTAGGGGAGTGCGGAGACGGCAGCGGAGATGGCAGCGGAGACAAGCGGGGCTGTGTGCCGTTATTGGCGTTGATAATGCAATTTAGATGCCGTGGATCTAATGACCTGTGCCACAGCAATAACGGGGGGAGGCACGAAGAGATAGATATAGACATACATATATATACATACATATATATATATATATATATATATACTTGATATTGTTGTTGTCTTCGTTGTTGGGCTTAATGACTTTTTACTTGATGCTATTGAACGCACAACTTCTTCTTTGGCCATTTCCCGCTTCTTTTTTCCCCTATTCCCAGTTATATATATATGTATATATATATATATATTTTTTTTTGGCAATTTTGCTTTGTTGTTGACCATTTGATGCCTCATAAACTTTTAATTTAACAAAAACGTCGTTACTTTTTCTATTGTCGTCGTCGTCGGTGGTTGTTGTTGTTATTGTTGTTATTGCATTTTGTTATTACGTTTTACTGCGCAGCTTCTTAGCCATCTTTTGTCCCCCCCATCCCATCCCCTCATCCCTCATCGAAAACATAAAACAACAGTTGTTGAGGTAATTTCCCAGCGCGCGGAAAAAACACACACAAAATGAAACCAAAGAAGAAGTTAACCAAAAAAAACAAGGCTAATGAAATGTTTAATATTAAATCATTTGGCATAACTGTACTCGCTTACTAATCATAATTATTCTTCTTCTTCTTTTACTTGCAGGTATGTAAATTTCAGCTAGACAAAAAACATAAAAAACAAAAACCTCAAATCTTGTGAGTATTGAGAATTTTCAAACCAATCTTTGTATCAAAATTTTTTAACACAAAAAATGCCTACCTTCCGCGCATATTAAATAACATTTATAAATTCCAAAAAAAAAACTTCTCAAAGTTAGATGACCAATAAATTATCGAAAAAGGAATAAAGAGAAACCAGTTGGGAAGGTATCAATTCGCAGGGAATGCTTATCTCATAGACAATATCATTGAGAGGCCCACCATGAACACATCATTTTATTTGTGAATGAATTGACAAAATGTATGAAATGGAAATGATTGGAAAAAAACACAAAGTCAGTCGACAGACAGCAGCGAGACAGCTACTAAAAATACACAATAGACGAGGAGGCAACAACGGATCAGGCAACAATGGGGCACGTGAGTTGAGGCAAAGAGACACAAAACACGCAATGAATTAGTCATTTATAGCACGTAGGGGAAGTTTGTACGTGTGTGTGTGTGTGGCACTTCAATAATGCGAACAAAACCCCTTTCGAAGGGATGGCAGGTTGAGGGGCAGGCTGTAAGATTTTGGTACTTATGAGCATCAATTTAAGCGCTGTAATTAATAATCATTTTGGAAATGCAGCCACAGCAAACTTTTGCCGTTGTCAGTCAGCCAAGAAAGCTGCCAAAGCAATCAGACGTTGGCCACTAATCCGCAAGAGCGATGCGAAGACGGCCAACACCAGAAACCGCTCCCGATCCCGATCCCAACTCCCCAATCCCAATCCCAGGCAGCAGTTGTTGTCATCGCAGCTGTTTGAGGTTTGCCTCTGTGATATATGACTGCAGACTACGACTCTCTCTATCTCTGTGTGGGTGTGTGTGTGTGTGTGTGTGCCCGCTAATGCCGTATTTAGACCAAAAGGATTAGCAAAAGATACAAATGTATCTTGGGCTAAACTGATGAGCACAAACATTGCCGACGTCCAAATAAATTACACAAAATTACTGAAAAAAAAGGAGAAAAATTCTTGGTTAGTCAAATCGAAGTTAAAATACTCTTTCTAAATTGAGACTGGATAATAATAATAATAATAATAAAAATAATAATAATAATAATAATAATAATAATAATATTAATAATAATAATAACAATAATAATAATAAAAATAATAATAATAATAAAAATAATAATAATAATAATATTAATAATAATAATAATAATAATATTAATAATAATAATAACAATAATAATAATAAAAATAATAATAATAATAAAAATAATAATAATAATATTATTAATAATAATAATAATAATAATAATAAAAATAATAATAATAATAATAATCAGTTTAAAGAAGCTGCCAAGAAAGCCAAAAAGTTGTATATATATTTACAATTTCTTAGCAGTCGACTAACTATGCTGATCAAGAATATATATACACATTATAATAATTTATATCTCCTTGAAAGCGCAACAAACTCAAAGAGAAAATGATAATAATCCATGGAAGATGCTGCATTTGTGTTCTTAAGACGGAAGTTGCTACGCCAGACAAACTAGCATCAATTAAGAAAGCCAAAGTGGTGGCATTAGTTATGTGGCAAGGGAAAGGGGGGGGCAGAGGCAGTGTGGCAACACTAAACATTTAAAGTAGCTCAGAGCGGGAAGAGACAACAATTTACTGAGCGCTTTTTCTATATCTACTGAGCTTAGTTTCTGTGTGTGTATGTGAGTGTGTATGTGTGTGTGTGTGTGTGTGTGTGTGTGTTCTTGTTACCTTTGAAAGACTTAAACTCTAAATGATAATCAGTCGTTGTCGAAAACGTTTTACATACTCAGCTCAACTTGTATTTTGTAGCTTGCAACTTGTTCTGCTTCTGCTTCTTCTTCTTTATCTTTGTCTTTGTCTGCTTCCACATTTTGTTGAGCCCAAACACAAATTATGGGTTAGCGTTAGACCTGCTGCACCTCTCTTGACCTCCCTCCCTATTCTAACCAACCAACCAACCACTGCGAACGCTTGGGGCACCGCACAGCAGAGACACGAAATCTTTTGGGCAGGCAGCCAAAAAAACAACTTGCCGGCCAGAAACAGCAGCAGCAGCAGCATCCCAAAGCTGCCTCATGAATGAAACAATAGCCAAAGACCAAAGAGGAGGAATACAAAAGACACCAAAAGATTCGATGGCAGGTCGGGTTTGGGCTTAGAGTCAGCTTCAAGTGCCCAGTTTGACTGTGTAGCTCCTTTGGCCACTTAGAAATTTCCCGCCCTTCCTCCACTGCATTTGTTTGCTACCTAACCGTGTGTGTGTGCGTGTGTGTGTGTGCGTGTGTGTGTATATATTTTTCGGTAGCCGCAGGAAAACTGCATAACATGCTCCACACACACATTTCAGTCGGTGCCGCCAGCCACCCTTGCAACCGCCCCGCTCATCTCGAACTTAGCCCCAAATTGCGACCAAGCTGCTTGGGGGCATGAGGCAGCAGAGGCTGCAATGCCGCAACCGCGACCGCAACTTTGCCGCAGCTACTTTGCTTATGCACTTAAATTTTTTTTTATGTTTTTTTACTACCAGCGACAGGAACAGCAGATACAAACTACTTTCAATTTGTAATTTGTGGCTGTGTGGCCCCCCGAGCGAGGCGCATTCGGTAAGGTGGCAGTTGCAACGTGCTACGTGTGAAGGGCGCAATTTTGAGTTGCTGTTGTTGTGCATTGCCCCAACCCCCCCCTGGCAGTTCTCACCGAAAAGCAACATCATATTGAGAATACTAATTAGTTTAGAGACGTTTATATATAGGGAAAGTTGATATGCTACTTGGCCAAAAGGAAATTGAAGCTGCCACAAAATGGCAAAGCCAAAAGAAACATCTGTATTCGAATAAACAACAAAAAAGAAGAAGAATACCATTAGCCGCGCCCAGAAAATTCAAATGCCACAGGGAGACATAGGCGGAGGGGGTGGGAGAGGGGAGAGTGGAGAGTTGGCCAATGAAATATGCATGGCTAAAACTAAAAGTGCCGCGCCCCTCAATAAATCAGAATACAATGCATATTAAGTGGTTGAGCAAACAAAACGTTCTGTCTCACAACCTTGACCCTTGACCCCCCAACGAACCTGAAACTGTTTTTTTTTTTGGGATTTGAATTTGAAATTTGGTTTTTGGAATTGACAAACGAAATCGTTTGGCTGCTCGAATTGCCCAGGGATGCCGTTGACTTTATGGATTTTAATTAATTTCCAAGCACTTTCAATGATGGCAGAGTTGATGCGACGCCTCCTGCTGCCGCCGCCCCCCCGCCAAAGTCCTTCTCGGCCGGCTGTAATAAGAAATTCAATTTCCGCTGCCTCATAATTATTTTCTTTCAATTTGAAAAACAGACGCTGTCGCTCTGCAGCCCCATGAATTATGGCCGTCGGCTATGAGACAGCCTTAAAGCCACCCACGCATGCATTAGCCCTGGCCAAAAGAAACTGGGTTGGTCGGCAGCGACGGAGCAGGAGCCGAGGAATTGAAATCCAGCTGCATAATTAGTGCGAGCCATGCAAAAAACTATGTGCAGCAAAAATAGTTTTTGGAGAATTTATGCAGTTGCAACAAAAAAAAAAACGAAACAAGACAAAAAAAAAATAGGGACAACTAAAAGGAAAGAAGAAAAAATTGAACAAAAGGCAAAGACTCCGCCGTCTGTGGATGCCACAAAAAAAATGTATAAAGTAAACGGCGGCGACTGTTGCGTGCATTGAATATAAAATTAGCCAGTGGAGGAGGAGGAGGAGCAGTGGGCGGAGGCGAAGACTGAAGAATGGAGCGCGGCAACAACTGAATGCAAGAGTAGCAGTCAGTAACCAGTTAACCAGCCCTGCCCAGGAGATGCGCCAGTGATGAAGTTGCCCGTATTCCGCGCCATCGACTGGACGCCAAAACTCTGCTGACAAGCGTCGGCATTAAGCAAATCTCGGCGAGCGTCTGCGGTTGCTCAAATCTCAACCTGGTTGGCAACGTCTTCATTTTGCTTTGCATAAGGCGACGCGCTTTGAATGTGTAAACTGTGGCAGACACATAGACAAATGCGGCAAGTGCAACTGAGCACATTTCATGCGTTGATAATTTATTAATTTTATGCGAATTTATTCAAAATTGAATTAGCCAAAATAAGGCCAAGAAAAGCCAAGAAACAATATCTGTTTTTCTTCAAGTTGTTGCACTCTCGCAACTTGCCACACAAATGGCCAGTCGACACACTGACTTAATTGAGAGGAATTAATTATTTATTTAAATTGCGTGGCGCGACTTTTATGCTTGCAACAGCCACAACAACAACAACAACAAACATTCGACGTTGTCCCAGCTTGGCAATTTGTGGCGGCAACGAAGCATTTGCAGCATTATTTGATAACATGCCGTGGCTAAGCCCTGCTGCAACCCGCAACCGCGCGCTTGCCACCGTTTGTTGCACGCACACTCAGTGATTTTAATGCGCTGCGATTTTTTGCGTGTGTTGCGCACATTTCTCTCTCTGGCCGGGTTCAGATCGATAGGCACGCAATGGGGCCAAGGATTTAACATGTACCAAAACGTGGCCAGTGATTCTTCTTCTTCTTCTTCTTCTTCTTCTTCTTCTTCCTCTTCCCCATCTTCATCATCTTCTTTACTTTGCTGCGTCTTTGTCTCTGTGTGTTGCATGTCAACGCTTTTATGTTTACCACTTTTTTTCTTCTTAAGACACTCGCAGCTGCTCTTTGGCTATTTGGCCAGTTGGCCAGTTGGCTGCTTGGCTGGTTGGCTGCTTGGCTGTTTTGCGTGGGTGTTGGCGCTTTTGTCGCTGATGAGCGAAAATTGCTTGTTTTTTTTTGTAGGGGACACTAAATGGGGAGACTACGTTAACTTATTTACTTTAATTGCAGTAGCCGTGCGGATAAGTAGTGAAAGCAACCATCATTGGGTGAAGAGTGTGGAGAGGGAGGGAGAGTGGGGCAGAAGGCAGCTTCCATTGCTGCAAAGATGTGTTTTTTGTAATTTGCGTTGGTTGCGTAGGTGTAGCAAATCAGACGATCTGCGTCTGTGTTTCGCTTGCGTGTGCCTGCTGCACTGCACCCAACAACAACAACAACAAACAACAAACAGCATCTGCCGCAGCAACTACTCAGTTTTAGGTGCGGTGTTTGCCGTAAATTGAGTAATTTATATGGGAAACATGAACAACGTGTTTGCTGAGACAAGCCGACAATTGAATACTCTTGCAGCGCTGCATATATATAATCTAAATATTATTTTATTAATTCTTAATATTATTTTATTATATCTAAACATTATTTTATTATTTTTACATATTTGATTATTTTTAAATATTATTTTTAAATTTTATTTAATTATTTCTAAATATTATTTTATTATTTCTAAATATTACTTTATTATTTTTAAATATTATATTATTACTTTTAAATATTATTTTATTATTTTTAAATATTATTTTATTATTTATAAATATTATTTTATTATTTATAAATATTATTTTATTATTTGTAAATATTATTTTATTATTTCTAAATATTATTTTATTATTTCTAAATATTATTTATTTATTTCTAAATATTATTTTATTATTTCTAAATATTATTTTATTATTTCTAGCTATTATTATATTATTTCTAAATACTATTTTATTATTTCTAAATATTATTTTATTATTTCTAAATATTATTTATTTATTTCTAAATATTATTTTATTATTTATAAATATTATTTTATTATTTCTAGCTATTATTATATTATTTCTAAATACTATTTTATTATTTCTAAATATTATTTTATTATTTCTAAATATTATATTATTATTTCTATATTCTATAAAATTGGTATTTTGTGTTTTTGGAATTTGATAAAAGTTTTTGATTTTGATAAAAGAGTTTGTCTTACAAGAAATCATCTTTGTAAAAATAATTTATATGGCAACAATATTATATATATATTGATCTCAGCTAGACTGCTGGGATAATTTTCACAATTATCATAATGAAGAACACTTGCCACATTACATGAAAAACGAACAAGTTTACACAGAAAAAGGCAGTCAATTCAGACGATGCCATTATCAGTTCGGCTTACAAACCTTACGAAAAAATCATAATAACCAAAATGATAAAAAAAAGAGGCAACTCTGGCAGCCAGAAGGCCAGCCCAGCAAAATAATATCACAGAAAATGAAATAACACTTCATTAGCAAGGGGCACAAAGGGGTCTTCGTATGTTGCATGCAATGAATTTGAGACGTGGGTTGCGTTTTTTTTTTTTTTTTTTTTCTGATCAAAATGAAAATAAAACTGGCGAAAAAAGCTTACAGACTTTTAATGAGCTCGTCCAGCAGCGAGAGAGATGGTGTGAGAGATAACCCCTTAGCAAGATGAGAAAAAATGTGGTATGTGGCATGAAGCAATCATAAGTGCTCAAGATCGGTTAGGCAATTTACGAACAAGGCGTGCCAGCTAAGATAAAGACCACATTTTTTTTTTTTTGGTCCGATCGATAATGGCACAAAGCACAAGCATTTTATGCCACCCGAAAAATATATATATATATATATATATATATATATATGTTTATGAGTAGGAGCCTGAAAGGGTTGCATTCTATGGAAATGCGTAGCCATCATTCTTTATGCCAAAACAACGAAATTTGCCAGCCAAAAAGTCATTTGGCCAAGTCGTAACTCTCACAATGCAACCCACACACACACGCACACACTTACACACTTACACACTCTTGTTTTGCTGCGACCCTTTTGGAAAATGGCCACAACCAGCAAATGGAATGAGTAAATCCGACTCCGTAATCAAAGAGAACTGTGCAGCTTAAGGCAGCAACACAAACTGTTGGAGGAGCAGCAGGCCAACGAGTAGACAAAAGGCGGCACATAGAACTAAAGTGTGGCAAGAAACGCAATTTCCCGAATAAGCAAAGCCAAGAAAAGCCATCGAAAATGCTTTTTTTTTTTGTTTCTTTTTGTTTTGTTGCCATTTTGCCTGGGCCCAAGACTTAGGCTACATCGAGAGCCCAAACATGGCCTTACCAAATAGCCAAAACAGCAAATGCCAAACACAAAATTGGCCAGAGCCAAACTCTTTCAAACGGGTTACTCGACTCCTTGGTTGCTAGCTCCTTCCTGGCTGGGTCTGGCCTGGCCTGGCCTGGTCTGGCCTGGTCTGGTCTGGCCTGTGCTGGCCTGGCCTGGTCTGGCGGGGTCTGTCTTGCAATTTAACAAGCAGGCAGATTGTAATCGATTGTTGCCATTGCCGTTTGGGGGCTGCTTGGGGACCGTTATTCGGCCCACGCGTTCGCTCCGCACATATTAGCAAAATATTGTAATAGATTTTATACAAAAAAAAAAACAGATGCCTCAACGGTTTCTGCAATTTACTCAACGAGTGGCAAGCAAACATCTTCGTTCATTCATTGCAACCAATTTAGCCATCATTTGGCTGTCGCCATTCGGCGTGTCTCATAATTCTCGCGTCTCACATTATGCGGAAAGTCGCTTTTCAGTTTTTTCCACCTACGTAACGCCTCCAAGGAGACGTTAATAGTTGCCAGTTGCCAGCCGGTAGACAAAAAACATTCCATTCGTTCCATTGGCCTCTCTACTCTCCTCTCTCCTCACTTTTTACGGTTCATGTTTTTTTTGTACGCCGTATTTATTTTCATTTTCATGTGCGTTGAGTACCTTTAAAATGTTTTTTTTTTTTGCTGCGTTGCGTTTTAATGTCGTTCAACTTTGGTTAACTACTAAACTCAGTTGCATCACACACACACATATACATATATATATATATATATATATGTACAGTATAGTATTTTTTGGTACGTGCTTGGAAAGGTTAAGGTTGTTGTCGCTGTTGCCCCCGTTAAGCGTTTTACCTTCATTCATCGTTAACTAGCTGTGTTTTTATGTGCCCAACAAGCTTGTTTAACATGGCCATTAAAATGGCCCAAAGTTTCCAAATTTAATGACAAGTCACTTACATGTTTATCTTACCGGTGTCAGATTAAACTCTATTTGACTCTAATTGAAGCGGGCAGTCAAACAAATTAAGTTTGATAGCAAAAGTATTATTTTTTAAGATATTTTTTAATAAATACATTTAATGAATAAAGATTTCTTATTGGCCAACATTATTTCTTGGTATATCTCGCTAGCACAATCACCAATACGTTAAGCGAGATAAAAGACATCTTGCCATAATGCGTTTCGCACAATTTATTGACCATATTTTGTTGGCAGCAAAGGAGTTGCCTTACCAACAATTTCTGCTCTTGCCTTTTGCTGATGGCTTCGTGCACATATCCAACATAGTCAGAGTCTCATATGCGTGCCCATTATGGGCTGCCAGATAGATAAACGAGCCATGTGGGTGTTGCTAGGCCCAGGGAGTGTGTTGTGTCTCCCATGACTTGGTTTGTTTGAGACGGGTTAGATGGGTAGGGGGAGGAAGACGACCATCAGCGATGTGCGTGTTTTGTGCAAAGGATTTTTGTGGCCTCCAAGTTGCCAGCGATGTTGCTGTTGTTGTTGTTGTTGTTGCTGCTGTTGTCGATATCCAAATTGCCGTGTGTGTGCCAAAATAGCGCCGACATATTCGCATTGTGCTGTCGAACATCGACAGAGGGAAACAAAAGCCGCCAGAATAGCAAAAAAGCTGAAAAAAATAAATCGAAATAGAAGAGGAAAAACTATGAAAATGAAAACCTATTTAATAGCCTTAGATTGGTCGTCGTTGGGTTCGTATGGCGACAACGCGTACCAAGCACCTTCTGCTGTTCACCTGCCCCCCCTCCCGCTGCCAACCCCCTTCGACATCTCCTCATTACCGGATCTAGGACGAAAAACGAACCAGTGAAAAACTTCGTGCGTTGTTGCACGAAAATTGCGTGTCGACGTATTGGAAATTTGCTGAAAACTGCTATGAAAAAAACTATTATGGCTGCTTTTCCCACAGCCCACAACTCCAGGCAGCTACTTTAATCCCCACTGTATCCCACTGTATCTCTGGGTATTATCTAGTTTTTGTTTTCCTATTTTTATTTTTTTTGTTTGGTTTGGAGGCGTGGGCACATTTCGCGTAATGAAGTTGATTATGTTGCACACACAGCGAAACTTTATTCTAATGGTGTTTAATGGGTGTTTTGCAATATTTTCTGTTGCATATTGCAGTTGCAACTAGTTTGCCAATTGCTTCAAATTGGGATTCATTCCACAATTCTACTTGTTGAGTGGGCGTGTGTAGAAGTTAGGAGTGTGTGTGTGTGTGTGTGCAATTTATAGCATTTGCAGATAGTATCAGAATTGAAGTCACGAAATGTGCCCTGAAGATGATATTTATTTGCTCTGCGAGGGATCTTTATTAGAGTTATTATTACATTAATTGGAAATAAACTGAATTCAACACTTGTTAAATAATAATAATGATAATAATAATAATAATAATAATAATAATAATAATAATAATAATAATAATAATAATAATAATAATAATAATAATAATAATAATAATAATAATAATAATAATAATAATAATAATAATAATAATAATAATAATAATAATAATAATAATAATAATAATAAATAAATTTTTATTCAGCTATGACATATAGTAATTTATTCTTTCTTTTTACTTGCAGGTATATTGAAATTCATAATGCAATTATAAGTATAAAATATGTGAGTACTATTTGAAAAAAAAAGAGGACTCTATTGAATCCCCAGCGGGTGCAGAAGTTCGCATCAGTCAGTCCCCAGATGCAATGGGCAGCTGCAATAGCAATCTGCTCCCAACTAAGTAATGCAATCATATTAAAAAGATTCCCATATATATATATATAGAGAGAGAGAGGGGCAGGGGTGTAGTTGAAGGAAAAAAAAGTGGTGAGATCTGCCACAGATTGCAGATTGCAGACGCGAATGTAATCAATGTAACTACAACTTGTTTGACAGCTCTTAGCATAAATACTTGACAACAGCGGCGAAACGACTATCCGAGGAGAAGAGTCTAGTCCTCCAGCACTCCTCTCCAGGTGCACAACAACAAAGGCACTCGGCTGCGACTATAATGCGACGTTGACAGGCGCGTATCGAGAGGAGGCAGGCTCCAGGAGATGCAGGTGTGGGGGGGTTTGTGGGGACAGGCAGGCAGGCAGGCGACATAAACATAAGACCCTTGGCAAAAGTTGAAATCAATACGAATGCGGCAGTTGTGGAAGGAAAGGAACATTTCTTACTTTGGCACATTTAACGAGTGTTTTGTGCACACTTGAGTGCTGCGACATGCTGTAGAAGGGAGGGGTGGAACGCAACAGAAACTGAGATACAATTGTATCTGCAGCTATGCGCATGGCAGCGTTATTATCATCATCAATATTATGATTATTGTTTTATATTCGTCGCTTTTCAACTTGATGCGCAACTTTAGAATCCATGTCTGGGCATAGGTCTGTCTGTCTGTCCATCTGACTGTCTGTTCTTTTGATCTTTTGTCTTTTTGCAATTACAATTATATTTTATTTGCCCGAGTTGACACAGGAGACCAACACACACGACGACTGTTCTTGCCTCCAGGTCTCCATTGCTGTGTCTCTCTCTAATAGCCCTTTGGAAATCAATTACGATGACGCTCATAACCGTCATCATCATTATGATGATCATCATCGGCATCATCGTTGTCTTGGCGAGTCACTGCCTTTTCTTTTTTTTTTTAATATTATGTCAATTTTTTTTATTTAGTTTTTATTTGTCAATCCGATGTGCAGCTGCACAAGCGGCACGTACACGGCCTGGACACATGTTCTAGCAGGAATTCTACATTGGAAATGACATCAATTCTCCTGTGTATCGCGACTAGAATTCGCTGCCCAGCGCATTCAGACCTTATGCATCTTGCAGATGCTTCGTTGCAATTTGTACAACTTGGCCTTTTGGTAGCAAACAGTTTATGACTTGGACACAATTTGTGATTTGTGATTTCTTCTATTGAATTCCTTCGTGTATTTTTGCAGTAATTTCTTAAACACTACAAACTAACTGATGTGTAGGATTTAAGAGGGGGTGAAAGGGGGGGTGTGTGGTACAAAACATCCTCTCAAGATACAGTCAGCAAATAGTTGTGTTTCAATTTATAGCTCTAACTCTTTCAGAGCTGGGTTACAAATGGCCCACAAATAGTGGTTCAAAAGTCAAAGGCAATGCGACATGCAATTTTTGTAACTACAGTCATCACCACATAAATAGTACATACCTGGCAAATGGTTTCTACAACTTTGCGTGCATATGTTTACTAAATTCTTACCTCAACTTATATTTAATATTACAAAATAGTTAATAGAACTTGTCACAGAATTTTCTAAAGAAAACCCAAAGCGATTTTTAATAACTTCTGTGCTATTTTTATGCTCACGCATGTATGAGTTGGCCAGGACGAGGACGAGGCAATGAGCCAATCGTGGCATGAGAATATAAAACCAACAAGAGTAGTGCAACATATATATACAAAGTTTTAGTGCACATAACAATACAATTTCTCACATGACCAAAAAGAAAGTAGCAGTAGGGAGTGCTGCAAGGTTGTGGGTTCGCTAACCAGGCACTGAGAAATTCCGCAAGTACCTTTGTGACTGCTGCGAGAAGGAAAGGAGTTGGGTGTAGAGGTAGGCGCACGAGCATGTGGCAAGTAGCAAGTAGCAAGTGGCACACAAACAGAAAATCCCTATATACACCGTGAATTGTGTGATTCTTCTTGGAGTGTGCCGGCTTTTTTTTTTTTACGACAATTGCTGGCATTTTGTGCTGGAAAATTGTTTACCATTTGCTGGCCATATTTATGGGACAAACGACGACGACGTTTCAGTTAACGCCATCAACTGATGACAGTTGAGAAACTATTCACATTTACAGCGCCACTCGTCATCTTGTTAGCGCATAACTTCAAGATGCACACACATAAAATGTATTTAATTAAAAATTGTTGTCATAAATAAAAAATAAATTATCGTGCGATCCTTCGTCAACTGACCTCCAAAATTGCTTTGCTGCAGCGCTCTTGACCCCTGCAACAATCTGCTGAGAAGCAGCAGCAGCAGCAACAGCAGCAGAAGCAGCAGCAGCAGCGCAGCAGCAGGGCAGCAGCAGTATTAGCAGCAGCAGCACTAGCAGCAGCAGCAGCAGCCAGCAGCCAGCAGCCAGCAGCCAGCAGCGCAGCAGCAGCAGCGCAGCAGCAGTATTAGCAGCAGCAGCAGCAGCGCAGCAGCAGCAGCTTGCTTGCTTGCTCAAAAGTTTTTCCATAAGCGAGAAATAGTATATAAATTTTCATTTTTTTTCTATATGTGTGCTGCACACAACAACAACAACAAAAATAAAAAAAAAATAACCAAACCTAACCGAAAACCAAACAAAACCAGTTTTTTTTCTTTCTTCTATGCTACAACAATGGCAACGAAGACTATTTTGTAGGTCCTCCCCCTTACGTGCTCTGCTCCCCTCTTAGCACTCGCTCTGCTTATCGCATGCCTGCCTGTCTATAAGCTTCAATATCCATAAATGTCCAATGTGCTGTTGTTGTTGTTGTTGTTGCTGTTCTTCTTTTTGCTGTTGTTGTTGTTCTTCTTCTTACGTTTGCTGTTGTTATTGCTGTTCTTTTTGTTGTTGTTGTTCATGACTTTGACTGGTTGCTTGGCATTGCTTCATTCTTTCAGTTGTTTTATTTTCTTTCGTTTTTTTTTTCTTTTCGTATCGTCTGCTTTTGGGTTTTGTTGACCAGGGCTTCTAGCTCTGTGTCCAGTTGTCCAATTGTGAGCTCGAGTTGCCGTCTTCTTCTTCTTCTTCTGGCTTCAAGATTTTTATCGGTTTCTACTTAAGTGATTGTCAGTCAGTCATTTGCTGTGGCAGCATCGCCGTCGTGTGGGCAACAATCTGTGACTTTACTGCTGCTGCTGCTGTTGCTGCTTTTGGCAGCAATTTATTTAAGGCCTTGTATGAAATTTTGCCCGTTTTATTTGGTTTTTGATACCCGTTTGCTCTGTCAGTGCCTTATTAAAACGTTGTGGCTCCTCGCCATCAGGATCATTGCAAAAGGCAATGAAGCGCTGATAAGGCGATAAGTTGAATGATTGTCCCGCTGCTGGTGGAGGTTTTTTTTTGTTATTGTGGCCAAAGCACTTTGAATTTGAAGCAAGAGAAGCCCGATGAGCAGTTTAATTAGGTTTCAGCCGCGTGTGGAGAAGTGCACTTGCCGCTTTCGTCAGGCGCAAACTGAAATCATGGAAGCATGCCACAAGCACACACATTTTGCTCGCAAAACTGCAAGAATTTGTCAAGTGGCAACAAAAACAGAAGCAAACACACACACACAGACTGGCTATAAAAGCCCCTTAAAAATATAATGCATACACACACACACACACAACGCACACACACAAGACTGAAGCTGCCGCTGCCTCTCAGCCACATTGCGAATACGCCCCATGCACTATTTATGCGCATTTTCATGTGTACCTCTTCGTTAGGGCACTTTTATGTGAGGTCTCTTTTAGGTTTTTACTATTTTTTATTTATAATTTTATTTAATTTTCCTTGCATCGCCAAGGCCCCTTCTGCCCAGACTCCTTTACACACACACACATTGAGAGAGCGTGTGTGTGTGTGTGTGGCTTTGGTAATTCTATTGAAATGCTGTCAAGCTCACAACCAAAACCAACGCATAAAACACCCAGTCAAGTGCCTGTGTGTATGTGTGTGTGTGTTTGCATTTACAAGCATGTAAACACACGAGAGAGCACACACACACACACTCACACACACACACATGAAAAGGCAAAAGGGTCGCCACGTTAAAAATGAGCAAAAATCACACCGAAATAAAAACATATGCGCACCAGTTTTTCCAAATTATTATTTTTTTATTTTTTATTTTGGAACCAGAAAAACCCAGTTAAAATTCTGTTGAAAATTTTTTTATATATATACGATTCATATGTATAAATGGCAAAAAGAAATTACATCAGTCGACTTGAAATTCTTTAGCTACATTTGATAAATTTGAATTTATGCTCTTTTATTGTGCTTCCTCGTGTATGTGTGTGTGTGTGCGGTTTTTTGCCCAACTACTCACTTTTTATTTAGATTTGGAATGTGGTCGAAATTTAGTTGGTTAGTTAGCAGATTTATGTAATGTAATTTAATTACAATTCACATGCCCCTTAATCGGCAGAGAGAGCAGGGTGTTTTAATATTGTCAACCAGTTTGACTGCGATTAATTTAAATAAGATTTTTTTTAAGATTAATAAAAAAAAATATATATATATATATATATATATATATATTTATATATATGTATTCTTGATCAGCCAAGTCAATTTAACCAGAGTCGAATGTTTCTTGGCAAACTACTTACTCAGTTTGAAAGTTTTTAATATAAAACTTGTCATTCATCTGTCGGATCGGATCATTTTATCACTGTATTTTCATAGGAACGATCGGTCTAAGGAAAAGATTCGATTCGATATTTTATAATATATAATATATTTTTTTAACGAGTTATACGAATTACCCATTACTCGAATTGTTATGCTCCTTAAATTCTTACTAAAAATTGTCAAGATTAGAGTACTAAATCATGTATCTCCCATAAGCAAGATCAGTCTAAAAAAAATCAATAGCCGGTAAATTTTCTTCAAAATTTAAAGTTTGACAATTTGTCTCCGATCTGTAAGGGTATATAATCTTCGGATAGCCATGCTTTCTAATATTACTCTTCTTATTGATGTAGTAAAATACAAATCTGCTCAACTCCAGCTTTGAAGGCATTTAGTACTTTAGTGGTTTGGCTATCAGGGCAGCCTCAGAGGCAATGCTTACATTATTCTTTTGCTCATCATATATAGATATATATATATGAATATGTATAGGCATGTGTCGGGGTGAAGAGAGAGAGGGGAAACAGACGTTATAAGTGTCGAGAACTTTACACATTTGCACAGAAAAGTTTCATTCATTTTACAGCAAAAAATGTTTGCCTTTCTCTCTCTTTCACTCTCTCTCTCTCTCTCTTTCACTCTCTCTTCCTCTCTCGACCTACCAGTTTTGCTTACAACTTTTTCTCTGTGCTTTTTGCCAAGCCGTAAAATTTTTGTGGCATGAAACTTTTCGGCAGTGCAGCGCTCAAAAAACTAAATTAGTAAATTATAAGCCGCTCAAAATTAATTGCAACAAATATTTACACACATGCGCAGCACTCGAAACTTGCAGCAGCTGCCAAAATGGAGTTTTAAAATTCTTCTAGATGGCAAAAGAGTTGTGAAGGGGTAGGCGGGGCGGGTGTGGGTTGCATGAAAAGTAACTCAAAGTAGTTGTGGGGGGGGGGGGGGATGAAAAACCTAAGTGGAAAATGGATGGTGTCCACTGGGTGGCAGTGGATGAGAGATAGTTTGTTGTATTTACAGCGCAAACCACTTGAAAAAATATTTTTTAATTAAATTACAAAATTGCTAAAGAGTTGGACGCTTTTGGTTGTTGTTGTTGTTGTTGTTGTTGCTGGTTGGCTGGTTGGTTGATTCTTGCTTGGGGATCCGGTTGGGTTTGTTTGCCTGATGCGGGTGTTACATAAACTGTGGCAAGTGCAAAGAGCAATAACTAAGGGGCAGCCAAGCCGCAAAGCAGTGGAGCAACTGCAGCAATGGAGCTGCTTTTGATGTCCAGCTGAGTGAATGAGTTCAGTCCAAGTTGGGTTTGCCAGCTGGACTAAACACAAAGTTTTAATTGAGTATGTGAAACAAGAAATCTATTAACTAATAGCATTTGGAATAAGGAACTCATCATTTGAAATATTTGTGCTGAGTTCTGTCATCAGAAGAATCATCAGCGTTGGCATCGTTGCATATTTCATTCCACTTACGGCAAGTACTTAGTTGTTGTGGCAAGTAACTGTAAACAGCAGCAGCAACTGATCCCAAGCAAGCAGCAGTTGGCCAGTTGGCTAGTTGGCCAGTTGGCCATCAAATGTTTATTTTAATAGCCTCTTTGGCGTTTTGCATATTTAAATGCGCGACAGCAAAAGTCACCCAACAAAATTTACCTGGTGGACAAAACGATGTCATTTTAAGTGTTTCGCCAGCCTGTCGACTTTTGTCGTTGTCGCTGTCGTCCTTGCAACTACTTGTGCCACCAGCAGCGGCAGCTTAGCTGCCAACATTTTTCAGTGTTTTCCCAGTTTCCCCCAGTTTCCAGCGGGTTGCACAAATTCATGCCACTGACGCCATTTTGCAGTGCGCGCTTGCGGAAAATGTGGGTGAATGCATCGCCACAGGAGGCAGCCAGGCAACCAGGCGGGAATTGCATTTTTTTTCAGCTATTTTTCTTTTGCTTCCCAACTGCGCCATTTTCTATTATTTGCGGCTACTTTTCAGCTGGGGCGTTGACTTTGCCACTGTTTATATTTGAGCCACAAAGCGGCAGCTTTGACAAGCGCTGAGAATTGCAGTCATCAACGTTGAAAATTCATAATATTTATTATATTAACTGATTGATTCTGACCCACTCACAGTTAAGGTTAAACTCATTTGATTTCATTGATTAACCAACTTAAAACTGCCGCTAGTTGCACGAATATTTGGCAAAACCATTGATAAAATTTGAATATATATATATATATATATATAAACACATTAATATCGCGCTAATAATTATGCACATTTATTTATAATTTATATTTGCCTTGCTTCGGGCTGAAACTGTCAAATTATTATTGACACTCCGCTGCCCATTTTGGTTATTTATGGCCACATCGATGCCATGTTGTTGCTAATATGATTTGCATTTCTAATTGCCAATTTGACAATGAACTGACAAATCGTCAAATTAATTAACATTTGATTATTTTAATTATTAATTTTAAGTTTTCCCATAAATAAAAACCGATCGAGTTGCCTTAAAGTTTAAGCCCAGCTTATGTCACAGCAACTTAAAAACACAAAAAAAAAACAACAACAATAAAAATAGTCCACAACATGGTGCAACATGCTAAAACAATAACAAATGTTGCTGCAGCTGGCTTTGTTTCAGTTGCGTTAGACGGACTTATTGTTATCTCTATATATGTGTGTGCAAGTGTGTGTGTGTGTGCCACATTCAGTTTTGTTTATAAATATTTCATTTTGTGGCAAACAATGCGAGTACGACTAAAACAACGCCAGCCACTTCCGCATTCAAGCTAATGCATATAAACTCCAAAACCACCCAACCCAACCACCCACCCGTCCACCCCCCCTTGTCAGCAGCAGCACGCCCATGCCTAGACACAGTGCAACAGACACTTCCGCATGCTGTGTGCGTGTGCGTGTGCGTGTGTGTGTGTGTCTCTGAGTCAACGAAGATGCTGACGACTTGCACTTGTGCCCCAGTCTTAATTCCAGTCCGAATCCCTGTCACAATTCCCAATCCCATTGCTCCGTCTATTTTCTCGTTGTTGCTTATTGAAGTTGCGCAAGTTCTGCGTCTGACTGCGTGGACTGGGTGGCAATTTTAAAGAACGACAACTTGAACAGACAACAACAACAACAACAACAACAACAAGAAGAAGAAGATTTTGTAATTTTCCATCTGCTGACATATGTAGTTCATTAGTTGACTGACTACTTCAGCTTCTGCATCAGCTTTGGCTTCTTCCCTCTGCTCCCCATTTATGTATCTTTTTTTTGCATATGAATTGTACATGAGATTTGAATTAGTGCTGTCAAATCTTTGTCACATATCACACAGTGACATGAGCTGGGCCAGAGAGTGGTCGGGTCAAATGTCACTCAATCAAAGTATGGCCAAGAATAGCTTTAAAAGCAGTCGCTGTGCCTCATAACGATCCTCATGATAATCATCAGGCGAAAGATGATGTATATGTTGCTAGTTTTACTAAAATGCCAATCCAATTGGCAGTGTCTAATGCAGTGCACGAGAATTGATTGATTAGCACACACTAACACACACCAACACACACTAACACACAGCATAAGCAGCGGTCACAAATTCTGGCCATGCAATATTCATAAGGGTTGCCCAACGGAGCAAGGTCCATCGATGAGCGGAGTGCGTGCCGTGGCTCATTAATATTTAGTGACGGGCTTCTGTGGCATAATTAAAACTGACTTTTCCAGGCAACCAGCTATTCAGCCATCCCCTTTGCCACGCGCTAACCCCTCCACCCCACCCCCCCTCAAGGTTTGGGTAATGCGTTAAGTTTTTCGTCAATGTGGACCCTCTAATGGCTGACAGCTGCTCGAAGTGATGATGACAGTTTAGATGAATTAGTTTATTCAGCTCTGGTTTTTTTTGTCGTTGTTGTTTTTGTTAATGCCACTAATTAATGCCTCAACTTTAGGCTCTCTGAGTAGTTCTGCAAGTTCTGTAATAGTTTAACTCTTGCCCAAATCCTAACTAGCAATTTATGAGACACATGTCACTTGGAGAATTGTTTTTCTCATGCGAATTTTATATTTATTGACACCTCACAATACAAACAATAAAAATTAGAACACAAAAACATCATAAAGCCAAAACAAAATTCTAATATAAACTGACAGCAAACGTGAAAAATATTTTAAAATGACATGAAAGAAAATATGCATCATAAATCGATGATTTAGCCAGAGAAAGAAAAAGAATATTTCCCTGTGGACTGCTCAAGAGAATAAAACGCATTTTATTTCAGTTTAATGCAAACATTTATTGTATTTTATTTTATTTCATTTATTTATAACGCATCCCACTAATAGAAGACATTTTTCATTTTTTTCTTCTCGGCAAGTGGAGTTTTTGTTTTCCCCCTTTGCCCACACGAAATTACATCAAATATCAATTAGTGTGTTTATTGGAGGCGTTCCTCGGCCCTTCCGTTCCATCTTTATGAGTACTT
The DNA here is from genome assembly GCA_035042365.1 of Drosophila dives. Classification (NCBI taxonomy): domain Eukaryota; kingdom Metazoa; phylum Arthropoda; class Insecta; order Diptera; family Drosophilidae; genus Drosophila; species Drosophila dives. Next base: position 4,170,603 of record JAWNLJ010000276.1, on the reverse strand, counting down.
TATGCTTTGACCCAATTCTTTGGGGAGTTTCGAGAGGCGTTCAGCTTACAGCATCCAGCACATCTGCCGCTGGTTTTTAATACATTTTCACACTCAAATTGCGCCATTAAAATTTATATATTAATTTCAATATTAGACTCATTAACATGGTCGTCATAAAGTGACTGAAATGATGGCAAGTGAAAAGAATGCAGAATAAAGTATGAAAATGGATGGCCTCAGTTTGACGTGTATTTTCAGTCTATAAATAAAATATTTATGTGCAACAGCAACTTTCAAAGAAACGCATCAGAAATGCAAAAATAATCAGCAAAAATTGCAACGCACAGAAACTGAGAATTGAGAATTGAGAAAGACAATCAGGCGGCAATCTGACCTGACCAAAGACAGCGGACGACTCCAACCGTTGACTTTGAGTGCCCTCAGCGTATTTGCGTATTCCAAACAGAGCTAAAAAAGAAGAAAAATAAAAAACTAAAGAGAGAGAAGAAGAAGAAGAGGAAGAGGAAGATAAGAACTTCTTTCACAAATACAAGAATTCTGCGTAATCTACATCTGGCTTAGCGACAAGTCCCACACAGAGAATGGGCCACGGAGCGGGAAATTGCGCTGCTCATAAGCCGATGACAGCTCTGGCAAAGTGTGTGTGGAGTGTGTGTGTTGTTTTTTTTTTTGGCATCAATTGAAATGAACTCTGTCAATTTGAAGTACAACTCGCGCGGTCAGAATTTGCATACGAAATGAATGATAAAATTCAAATAGCCAGCGCCAAGTTGAAGCCAAAACCGATCTAAAATTGTACAAAATTTATATATTTTTATCAAGCGCAACGGAAGCTGCGACAAATAAAAAGGCGGATAGAAATGAGAATTAAGATCTTAAATAAGTATATATATAAATACATATATATATATATACACATGTATATAATTACAAAATACACACACACACAATGAGATTTTGATAGCGGGGGTGTTTTTTTTCAAACAGTGCATTGACTTCCTGTAAGAAAATACGCCGACTTTAAGTGCAGGGCTGGGCAAACGAGTAACCAGAGCATTTCATACAACTTCACCTATATAAAAAAAATAGTAGTTTTTGTTGTTATTAACTTGAAGTCACTCACTTGTCTGCGGCGACAGTGAGTATCGATTACATGAGAAATTGAGTGGCCAACAGCAGGCAAAAAAAGCAGACTGATAAAATAAGGGTCAGACAAGACTTAAGCCAGGCTTGCGGAATGCCACAATTATGGCTTTTATTTTACTATATAAACTTTATATAAATTATAAGTTAAACACAGCACTTTATATTCTTGTACTTAATTTGCATTTTACATTGTTTGCTCTCTTTTCAGGTAAGTTATCAAGAACAGAGAAGTTTATCGCTGGGTATGTCCATTAATTAAATATGTTTTTTTTTTGGAATGACCCCATTCTATGCCATCCTTAGTTGTTGGCGGTCTATTTCATGGTAAGCAGAACATAAAAGACAAACTTTAAAATGCATTGAAAACAAACAAGTCAAAGTTTTTGGCATGAAACCAAGCCAACAAAAACAAAATGGCAAAGTGTGCGAGCCAAGACTAAACCAAACGGACACTCGCTGAAGGTCAATTCAAGGTGTGCGCGAACAAACAACAACAACAACAACAGTTACCAGTTTGTGGGTCTTGGTTATAGCTTCAGTCAAAAACACCCAACAAAGGTGGCAGCAAATAAACGTGTGGCACTTATATTTGTGGCAGCAAATTTATTTTGCATGCATTTTCAACAAAACCATTGATGCAGAGGGAAAGAATGGGAAATGGATTGATAGATAGAGAGAGAAAGAGAGAGAGCGAGAGAGAGAGAGAGAGGGGAGAGACCAGGAGATGATGCTATAAGAATGTGGCAAATGTTGTAAATTTTTATTGGCACATAAAAAATAAATAAATGTTGCCTTTGGTGAGAAAAAACGTACGCGTTTTCAAATTGATTTTCAGCAACACTACTAAGTGTGTGTGTGTGTGTGTGTGTGCGAGTATAAACAGCTGCTTGTTTGCGTATTTGTTGAAAGCTCTTTACAAATTACTCGACCAACATATTTTATTTGCGGTTTAATTAGTTAGTTGGCCAACAAGCAAGCGAAGGGCAGCAGGCGCAACAAATACCAGCTAAAATTTTGTAATTTATCCATTTATACACTGTGCACAATCGGAAAAACGAGTATTTTTGTCAAAAATATAAAAATTATCTATGGATAATTAAATAATAAATTAGTAAACTTTATAAAGACGCCAATTTCACATATTAATTATTATAATCAAAAAGGCTTTTCTCCAAGCTTTAATCTTTACCTCTTACAGAGTATTGCGTAGTCGGCTAATTTCCGCTGCACTGTTTTTAATTGTTTAATTAAATACATTTTCGATTAACCCATTTCCGTTCTGAGCGTCAACAGCAACAAATTCACTCTACAATTCCTCATTTGTTCATTTGTGGCAAGCTTATCAGCACTTCAGCTGAATGGTGTTGCAACAGTAGTACAAAAATTCGCGGCAAATGCTGCTCTTAAAATATTTTATCAGTGGCTTCCGTATGATTTCAAGAAATATCAATACACTGCGCCAAAGTTCAGACTTTATATGTTAATCAGCTATTTCATAAGCAGTTCCCACATAATTTATTCGAGCGGCATTTGCTTTGATTTGGCCAAGAAGCATTCAGCTGGGGATCACTTGGGATCAATGTCGCCTTGATTATAAATATGGAGCGCGGCGGCAACAAATCATTGCGCCAGACTCGAGTCGAGTTGTGCCTCAACTTTCAAATCACATGCGATATTACAAAGTGGCCCCAATTCGAGCTTGCAACTAATAATTAATAAAAAAAATAAAAAAAACTTCCGACATGCCGCAAACTAGAGCAGAACCAGAAGATGTCTTGGCTAGACAATCAGCTAAAAATTAATATAATTTATGTACACACGCATTTATGTATGTTGCTGGGCGTTAAATTAACAAGAACTACTTTAATAACCACTGTCCGAGTTTAGCCAAGGGGACATAAACAAAACTCAACTAATGACGGCTAATAAACACCCCACCAAACTGGCCGTGGGCGTGGCCAATGACGTCGACTAAAAAAGCTAGTTAATAATAAAGAAAAATCGAAAACAAAACTAAAAATAAAAAAACGACAAGTAAAACATGCAATTTTCAACGAGGGATCCCAGGACGGACATGAATCGCATTTAAAGTCGTTTAAAGGCGGGCGCGGAAAATACTTTTAAAAGCGATGACCAGACAGAAAAATACAAAAAGCCAACTGCCTTTTGGTACATGGCTAAGAGATACGTAACGTAATACAAAAGCATAGGTGAAGTGACTTAGTGTTGAAAGCAAAAGATTTACAAGATTTACACACGCCAACACACAAACCAACACACACACACACACACACACAAATAGAGTTACTGCTGTATGTTAAATAATAAATAGCCACAAAGAGCTAAAAGCCCCATCATATTCGTGCTGCATATATGAGAAATTACAGCGGTATGCCAAAGCGTGACAAGGCAAAAAAAAAAAAAAAAAAAAATATAGAAAATTCAGCTTGAATCCGCAGACAGTGGTTTTTTGGGTTTTTAGTTGTTGTTTTTTTGCGGCCCTCTTTGGGCCAGTTAATTGGTTATGCCAAAGCGTCAATTATGTACTCCAAAAAAGGTGGGCGCCAAGCCCAATAGTTTAGAAGCAGTGTCCACGAGATGCCGCATTGTTTGGGGATAAATGGTAAATTGTAAGTTGAGCACCTGTTCCAGCTGGCCAATATATCGTATATCAAGGTGTAGGAATCTCCCAGGCAAATGACCCAAAGACGCACGAGAAGAAGAAGAAGAAGCGTCCCTTCAAACAGGTCAAGCATCAACAAAAAAAAAAAAAACAAAACAAAAGTAAATGGAAAGGGTAAAACGGAAGCCAAACGACGAACATAAAACGTTTTTCCGGTTAGTTAAGAAAATTATAGGTTACATAAAAAAAAATACAATAAAAGAGTTTGTAAAAGGAGAAGAAGAAGAAGACGTCCACCTCCCCCAAAAAAAAACTTATACTTATTCGATCAGACATATGCGGAGAACCCGTCAAGACGTGTTTATTTATTTATTGAATAACGAATTACTTTGTTTTGCTGTTGGCTTAGTTTATTAGCCGTAAAGTAGTAGTAAAAATGGTTTACACTTATTGCGTGGGGTCAAGACTCAAGTGAAACTCAGCGAAGCATGCTATTCAAATACAAACAAAATTACACACAATGTGTGTACACACACACAGCACTCACAACAATCCCACCTACCAAGTGGGGGTGTAACACATACATTTACCTAGAGTGCCTTCACTTAGCCTAGTTGTCGTTGTTGTTGTTGTTGTTGTAGTTGTTGTTGTTGTTGTTGTGGTTCAAATATAGCCGCTTACTATGTGGAACCGCTCTAATTTTATCACATGCAACCATCGAGCGATCCGTAGGCGTGTGCCGTACAATACCAGGGGACAGGCGTGACAGCCAAAAAAAAAATAAATAAATAAAATTAATAAAAATAAAAAAAACCCATGAATAGCCAAACAAAAGTGAGGTTAATAGCGACATGCTTAAGATATGGCCAACAATTTCGAGACTTTCCCATTGTAGGTGTAGAAAAAGGCTATTTTAAAGTTGTCCATATCTGAATAATAATAGTAATAGTATTATTAGTTATCAAATTGACAACTAAAATTAAGCTGAAAGTCAACTTGAACATTTTTACAAATATTCTTGAATTATTCCTTTTGTTTAAATTTAAAGTATTCAGTTTTATGCCTGAAAAGCAACCAATTAAATTATTAAATTTTGTTGTGTGGAATTCAACTGAGAAATTCAGTTTTGCCATGCAATTGAAAAATGTGCTGTGTGTATTATTTACAAGTGGTAAATCTAGCGGACCATTGGCTCCTTCCACACACACACGCACACCCACACACGCACATGTCCTGCGGCACAATTTCTTTTCTATTCATTTGTTATTTTTTTGCATTTATTTTTTTTTTCCCATCCAACAACTGTCCAAGCGCGTAACAAAAGACAAACAATATATATACCCAAAGGCAGGGCAGGGGGAAAGTGGCAAGTGGGGGGGGAGAGTGTAGAGTGCAGTAACGACAACAATCAGTTATAGACTGCGAGTGGTTAGCCACTTTTAGAAGCAGGATGAGAAGTAATCCAGTTGCCGGGCAATGGCGTTAAACGCCGCGACTCTTTGCCTGTCAGCGCAATTTCAAATGCACATGTGAATTGCTGTGGCAGAGAGTTGCTGTTGCATAGAGTTGATGTTGCATAGAGTTGCAGCTGTTGTTGCTGCTGCGGCCGCTGTTTCTACATGCCTGCCCCAGTATAATGGTATATTAATAAGCAAGTAATATGATATGCCAGGCGATGGCGATGGCGATGGCTATCGGTGCTACACGTCGTCGACGCTGATGAAATTATTTATGCCCAAGCAAACTGGCTGTTGAGCAGTGAACGCTAACGGAAATGGGAGACCAGGAATTGCTTATGTGTGTGTGCGAGTGTGTGTGCGACTGTGTGTGTGAGTGTGTGTGTGTGGGCTGACCATAATTAGTTGTAGTTATGGCAGCAAGCAATATGTGTATGTGCCACAAGTTAGACCATGCAAACACACACACACACCCGCACACCCACAATCACTTGCAGATAAGACACTGGGAAGGGCTGCGTGTGTGTGGCTCTGTCTCTGTCGCTGTCTCTGGTAATTGAATACTTCGAAGCGGCGTTGTTGTCGGTTGCACACATCATTGAGCCTTTGTGTAGGAACCGCGAACCGTGGAACTCACACATACACATACACATACAACCCCTCAAACTGGCACTCCACACCACTCCGCACACAAATCGGATTCAAAGTTGAACTCGGTCAGGCTGTCAATCAGATGGAAATCGAAATGCCCCAATAAGTGGCACGTGGACTTGCTTTGCTCATGCACTTTTAATGCGACGCGATTGTGGCACGGTAAATGGGGGCGTTATCAAGCGCTTCCCAATAATAGTTAGCTATATATATATGTATATGTGTGTGTGTGTGTGTGTGTGTGTGTGTTATTAAAAATTGTTGCGTGTATATGGGTATTTAATATAATTGGTAGTAGTGACAACAACCAGAAACTGTTGCAACTGTCTCGTACCACTTATTAGCAGTGTTGTCAGTTGGGTAATTGCTTCCGTCTCTGTGGGAATAAAGGGTTTTTGAGAATAAGCCATATCGTCTATATATATATATATATATATATATATATGTATATATATCTATCCATTTTGACTTCCAACTGAGTCACGTGAGTTTGAGCCAAGTGCTAAGCATCCAGGTAGATTGTTAAATAATGCTCTTTTAATCTTCGCCAGGGTGTTTCCCACGTTTCCCGACTATATTTTCTCATTAGGCGACTTTCTCCAATTCTCAAATTCTAGCCAACTATTCAGCTCAAACTAACAGCTCATTTAGTAGTGTGGCATTTGTACAATTTATTTGCATTAATGACACTTAATGTTTTTTTTTTTTGTTTTGTTGACCTCTGCAGCATCGCAACACGAAAGACAACAATTAGGGCTGCCCGCCCCCCTCACAAAAAAAAACAAACAATTGTTAAAGCACTGAAAAAAAATACATAAGACAAACATGAGTCAAATGGAATTAAGAAACGTGTCATTGGCACTCGCAGAGCTTATGCAAAGAATTCCGAACTTATGCACTGATCCACAGATCACTTGGAGCATTAACTGACAGCAGTCAGTGTATTATTATTCGTCCCCTGGGATCGATCGTCAAAAGTTGTTGAAATGCATTCCCGAAAAAGTTGTTGTTTTTACAGCTTGTTTCGAGGCTGTTCGTATTTGGTTTATTCTGTTCTGTTTGTCTTTGGGGACACTTCACATCATTTGTGTGTGTTGTGTGTTGTGTGTGAATTGTTTTTACAGTTGCTGTTTGGATTATTTTTCTTTTTTCTTTTCTTGTTTTTTTTTTTTTTTTTTTTGGGGCATGGAAATTGACTTTGGTCCACGTAGCGCAACTTTTGAAGCCATTCAGCAAATTAAGGGCATTAAAAAGTTCCACACACGAACACACACACACACACACACACACGCACACACTTGAATAGAGAGATACATTTTGGAGTTGGGGGAAATGCAAGTTTTTCAATTTTCACGTACTTTCAACGGTAGCTTAAAAATTTAGCCAAAAACTTTGCACGATTTGTTGGCCATTAGAGTATGGGCGGGGGATTAAGGGTAAAGTTAAGGGGCACAGGTGCGTGTGTGTGTGTGATGAGGGCTGCAAACATTAATCATGGAATGCCTGCTGCATTTTTTGAATTGTAATTGAAAATTTGGTTTTCCTTTGCCTTCTGGCTTTTATCATTTGGGGTTTTTAGCACTGACTTCGCCTGCCGATATCAAACTTTTGTGCCTTCATTTGCATATTGCACAAAAAGTTACGTATCATTTTGTCTCTGCTCTGCTGTCCTGTCCTGTCCTGTCCTGTCGAGTCGAGTCGAGTCCAGTTCGGTTCAACCAAATCCCTTTTCTGGTATCTCTATCGAAAGTCACATTGGATTAAAAAACAAAAATGGCTGCTCCTCCCGCTCACACCTCTCTGCGTGTATTTTGTGTAGTTCGCAAAAACAAAAAAAAAAATGCAAAAAACCAAAATGAAATGGCAAAATCAATTTAAAGTTTTGTTGCATAAATTTGCACCACATTTTTTTTGCGCCCCAAATGCAACGAACTTAACTTTGAGTACGGATAAAGTTCTCGCTTTTACAGTTACCGCCCGCCCCCTCTAACCACTCTTTTATCTAACTCGTGTTTTTTATGCATTTCGTTTTCTTTTTCCAATAAAGTCGCAAAAAGTTGGGGATTTTAATTAATTGATTAGTCTTGCCACTGACAGTTGAATTGCTGCACAGAAAATAAATTTAACAACGATGGAAATTATTTAATGATTAAATCTAAATCATTTCTAAAATGTGCATTAATTGTAAACTGGAATTTTGCAGCCGTGACATGAGTGCTTTACACACACACACGCACACACATTATTTTGGCTTGGAAAAGTTTTTGGGTGAGCCATGGAGATGCTCGTTTGTGCCACAAGAGCAAAACAGACCGACAAACATTTTTTAATTAAACCTCAAGCAATTACAAACGCTTCAAGTCATGAGGCGGCACAAAGGGATAACATCGACAACAACAACAACAACAACAACAACGACACCTCACACACAGTTTACACTCGAAATGACATGCAAAGAGCGAACAAATTTTGTTGCCAAAAACAGCGAGGCAGCAACGGCTCTGCTCTGCTCTGCTCTGCTTGCTCTCTGCTGTGGCTTTGTGTGGCACTAATTGATGTGCCAGCCTGGCTGCTGCTGCTGCTGCTGTTATCTATATGACTAGGACTCTGACTGTCTCGCTGACACACAGACTTGCAACTGTGTGTTGCCAGCAACGACAACAACAATTACAATCAAGTTGAAGGAGCCACTGCAGCTGCCGCAGTGGAACGACGACACCCAGCAGCAGCTCTCTCTTCAACGAAGAAGCTGCCACAATTTTCTAATTATTTGCAAAATTTTATGCCAACAAAAAGGCAGCCCATTTGGGGCAGGAGCTGGGGTGTTGTATGCAAAATAAGTCAGTAGAGCTGGTTTGGAGCGGGGCTGCGTGGGGGGGGGTACACCAAGTTTTATGCAACATTTTTGGTTGGCGTTTGGCAGCATCTGTTGCAGAGGGAACCAAACGAATTTTTGCAGCTGTGCAGCAAATGCTGTTGCTGCTACAAACCAACAAAATTACTTCTACACACAAACCACTATGTGTGTGTGTGTGTGTGTGTGTGTTGTGCGTGTTGATGCTAAATTTAACATTAGTTCGATTTTCATTTCATTTGCTGCCAGCCATTTTTGGGTGAGCGAATTCTTTTTTGGGGCAACCAACAACATCCTTTTGGCAACGTTTGCTTTTATTTCGTTTTGCTTGTAGCTTTTTTTTCCTTTTTTTTTTTTTTGCTGTTGCCTTTTTGTGCTATTTTGGCCATCTTTATCTCTGTCATTGTTTGACTCTGTGTGCCTTGCGATGCGTGCATTTAACTTTTGCTGCATCAGCGGATGCCCCAAAATGTATGCATCAATCAATACCCCCTTTTCGAAGCAATCAGACAAATGGCAACGCAAAACAAATATTAAAGTTTTACTTTAATGCCAAAAAATATCGTATATATATTCATTCATAAATGTTGAAATCGTATTCTGAATATTTTTCACACGCTTGCCGCAAAAACAAACAAAAAAGATGCTATCATAATCCGACAAATGACAATTAATTGCCTGTCCTAATGAAAACTGAAAAGATAACATTAAATAAAAAAAAAACGTCTAGCTATAAAACGGGTTATAAAACGCTGCCAATTGAGGCGTTACAAAATGTGCCCAAGAAATGGGCGTGCCAAGACGGAGTCACACAGCGGCTGCCACTCAGCGACCGAAACGCAAATTGAATTCGGTGAGAAAAAGACGAAAAGCAAACAGCATTGACTTAAAAAAAAAAAACAACAAAAATATAACAACAAATTGACTTTAAAAAAAAAATAGAAATACAACAAATTGACGCTTCATTAGTTTTTAGTCTAACGAAATTTGCGCTTGAGTAACCCAAAAAAAAGAACAAAGCAAAAAAAATTGGTAGACAAAAACCAAATAAATTCATATGGGTTTTTTTTGTTTATGTTTTGTCTAGCAGTGATTTAATCATTAAGTTCAGATGATCTACAAACTTAGACATAACAAATTAAATTAACGAATTAAGTGATTTATTTTAATTTAATAATTGTATAAATCAATTTTGAGTGACTATTTTAAAGTAAATGTGAAGGCTTATAAGGATATCTAACTTTATTTATTTAGCTTAAAACAGTTATGTATATAAAAAAAAAAATATTACTTATCAAAATTCGATTTTGTAAATTTAATTTCAATATTTAAAACAATGTATTTTGTCTAGAAATTTGGCCAGGACATGAAATGCAAGCTAAATTATGAAAACACACTGCTTAAATTTGACAAACAACACATTTTGCTGAAATAAAAATTAAATTTGGGATTTAAACGTTATATTTCTAGGTCACAATTCAGGTTTTCGTGTGTTGAAGCATTTCAATTGTATTTTGCTACCGAATTGAGCAGGCTAACAGCTAAAAGTTGATTTTCAAGTTAATTACCATTTGGCATGTGCGGCAAGTTGTTGATGGTACTGCTGTTTGTGGTCTTGTTGTTGTTTTTGTTGTTGCTTTTGTTGCTGTTGCAAATAACTAACAGGCAACATCAGCGGCAACAGGAGCGCTGACGTTTTAATTGAGTTTGGCAACCATGGCAGCTGCGCTTTCCAGCAGCGTCTTTGCCAACTTGCGTTCAAGTTAAATAATTTCATTACAACCAAATCGAAGAGAGAGAGAGTGAAAGAGATAGAGGAGGGGGGAGGGGGGATAAAGGAATATAGCGGCAAACTTTAATATACAGTTTGCAACAGTTGAGGAGTAACCAATGCATGCGGCTCCGATAACCCGCCAATAACTGGCGATTTGTGTTTCCTATGCACACACAATACAAATTAACTGGGCCAGCAATAACCATGCACACAAAGCCATCAAATTGGCGCTAACTGTGTGCCGCAATCTCGCCGCCAACTCCTCCCCAACTCGCCCCCCAGCTGGCCATGGGCCAAACTTTATGGCGTTTTATTGTTTGCTTATACAATTGCCAAATACATACACACACACATTTGACCACTGATAAAAAATAATAACAAAAACAAAATAAAAGTAATAAAAAAATGGGAAAAACGAAACACAGCTGCGCTGCCAAATTCCGTTGTGTGCATTTCAAATTTCGAGTATGTTGCAGTTTACTTTTTCGCTGGGGCATCGTAAAAATTGATGAATGTTCAGCTGAGACCCGAAAAACTCGCTGCGAATATGCATAAATGAAGAGCCAGAATTTGGCACAGTTTTTTTTTAGGAACAAAAGCATTGATTGGCGCTAAATTTGAAATAATATGTTGACATTAAAAATTTCCTCATTTTTTTTTTTATCTTTTTTTGTGTGGATAACATAAATTTGCCATTTGCCGAATGACAAGTATTTATGTTGCAATTGAAACTATTTCGATTCGTTGATTAAAAACGGAAATGGTCGACTGTCAAAAATTGTGCAACTGCACAATCCCCATTACGGAAATGTAAGAAAAATATTTGGACAGCGAATTTGAAATCCACTACTGGTCCTCCTGCTCCGCTCCGCTCCACTGAACGGGCAACTATTCCTAAAACGGCAATTGAACTGTAAGAAAGAAAGCATTGCCAAGAAAATTACAAGTGCAGTTTTTCAGAATTTTTTTGATGTCATTGGGGGAGTGGGAGAGCGGGTGAGAGGCGCCGCCCCACTTCAGTTCTGTCACAATGCGACAAGGACAGCGTTGCCAGAGATAGAAAAAATGATTGTGAGAGAAAAATGCGGCGGACAAGTGTTATCATTTCCTCCTTTGTCATAGTTTTCAGCGTAGAAAACTCTTTTGCAATCTTCTTAGACGACTTCAACTGGCAGACGACGAATCCCTTAAAGAGGTCAACGAACTGACCAACCAAGACTCAAGTCACCGAACCCTCCCCAAGTCGAAAAATTTACATAACTCATGCGGAGTACTCGAACACTGATATTTCTGCCCAAAAGTGTGATTTTTATGGTCTGTTATTACATGCACGGCAAATGTAGTGGAAAAAAACTTTTGGGGCTAAAACCCACTCTTTTTTTCAACTGACACTGTTCGCGATAATTTATGCCATTTTCAGTTTGTTTTCGGCCGTTTGGCAGCAAAACTGGCTTTTCTTTGCACTGATAGTGCTTGGTTGGAGAAGGGTAAGGAGGGGGGGGGGGGGGGAAGGACGATCGTCTGCGCCTAAAATGCGGCAAACATTTTATGCGCTTGCTGATTTTATTGCCTTTGTCATTTCAAATGCAGAGCCATAAACATTGTGGGCCAAAAATTGCTTTTGTCGCATTTCGCGTGACACATTTGGCGCCTTCTCAAAATAGCCAGTTGATAAAGAGCAAAATCAGGATGTGGCAATGGAAGTGGCAGTGCAAGGGGAAGTGCAAGGGGAAGTGCAAAGTGGAAGTGAATGTAGATAAACTACTCAATGCAGGCCTGCAGCAAACAGGTCTAAACAGAATTTGGGCTAATATGCCCAATATGCCTTGAATAATCGCCGTTCAATTTGTGCCGCTACTTGCAGATAAACTAATTGCCAAAATGCTTAAGGTGAGGCGGAATCGGCCAAAACATGTTATGTTGGCCAATGAGACGAGGCTTATCGCGAAATGCGCTCAACTTGACTCCTGACCGAACGCACACAAAACAACGTTTGTTAATGTTATTGTTGTTGTTGTTAAGGAGCATAACACGAACATGGCTCAAAGCGAATATCTTCAATTGTTTTAAGCTGCTTTCTCAATTAGACACTGTGGCCATCGCTTCTGCTTCTGCCCGTGCACACATAAGCCATAAGCATTAGTCCAGCACTAACCAACCAACTAACTAACGAACTTACAAACTAAACAAAGCCGTGAGCCATTTGATTCCACATCCATGCATCCATCCATCCATCCGTCCATCCTTCCAACGTCTTCAACTGATAATTTAGCACGTACATGCGAGATGAGCTGAGCTGAGCTGAGCGAAGCAGAGTGGAGCAGAGCGGAGTGGAGCTGAGCAGAGCGGAGCAGAGTGAAGCGGAGCAGAGCAGAGTGGAGCAGAGCTGAGACTTTGGAAGTCCGAGTTGGCAATTCACAACTGCGAGTCACGTCGCTTGTTCCACAATAATCAAGTGCTGCCAATTGTCGAGCCTGTGGCATAAATGTCAACGATTTGATAATGGAACTATATCTGCGCAATCTTTGTGGCTGTTTAGCTTTTTTTCCAGCATTTTTATTTTCTTGGCGTGACAAATATCTGGCTGGTCCTTGAGCACACACACTCCTTACCATTAGTTGGCATTTGTTGTGGTTGCTTGAGTGAACCAAAAAAAAGGAAAAAAAAATAAATATATAAAAAAATTACGGCCAAGACAAATATTTGAAAAATTGCACAAGTAACGGAAAGCTGTTTATGTCAGCGAGGGTTGCCAGGACCACACTGAATGGAACAGCTTGGTTTTTTTTGGCCACCCACTTGATATCGATTTGTTATGCCACACAAAGGCAGCACACACGCGCCACAAATGAAAATGAAAGAAAAACAGCTTCTGAATTTGGCAATTGCGTTTGAATGACGGCTTATTTCGCAGCCTCTGCACTTTTCGCTCTATTTACTTATTAAATTTGTGGAATTCATACGCAACTAGCAGCGACAACAACAATAACAACAATAACAACAACATGCGGCCATATGACAGCAACACACCCACTCTGCCACCCACCTCCCACTGCCCAACTCCCACTCCCTCTCCATTAACGCCCCTTTCACAGCGCATACATTTTGTAACATTTCCTTTCAATCTATACGCTTATTGTGAATTTGAGTGTGTGTTGTGTGAGTGGGTGTTGTGTGTGTGCGTGTGTGTGTGTGTGTGTGTGTGTGTGTGTGTGTGTGTGTGTGTGTGTGTGTGTGTGTGTGTGTGCGCGTGTTTGCATTTATTTCTCGCTTTCATTGGCATTTAGTTTTGGCACTCAATAGCCTGAACCAGCAGCCAACTCTAAGTGAACTGGTATTGCCGGATTTGAAGAAATTACTTTCACACAGTGGGCATATTAGTTTTAAGAGTGCTTTTGGCATGCTAACTAGTATATATATATATGTATATATATTTATATATATTTATTTTTATATATATTTATATCTATGATTAAGTTGGTATTCTTTATGTGGTCCTTAACTCATTAGACCGTAATACTCTCTCTCTATTGTACATAAGCCAACAAGCATATATATCTATATATATATATATATATATATATAGACTTGTATTTCTACTTGCAACCCGCGCTATTCAATGCTTGTTAGTTCTTCTGGCAGCGGCTTTGTTCAAATGGGATTCGACTTCAATTTCGTTGGCTTCTTTTCTTATTTGGCCAACTAAATCGACTTTGCTTTTGTCGCTCTTGTGTTGTGTGTGTGTGTGTGCCATGTATACAATATAAGGCACAGATACACACACACACGTCATACACATGAGTAGTGCCATCTCTACCCTCCTCCCCCCCCCCCCCCCCCCCTCAATACACATGCGTTTTCAATTTGGGCGCTTTAATAATTCACAATTCAATAAATGCTAACAAATTGACATTGTCCAAAATGTTGTATAGATTTTCCTTTTTGCCTCGGCTTTTCTTTGGCCAAACAACCCTGTAATCATATGGGCATCTTGGCGGCTTTTCTTTTCTTCGTTGGGGTTGGGTTTGGGTTGTGGCCCAAAGCAAGCCCACCAATTACATTGCCGGGGAATTAACTTGAGCGACTTTTATGTCAATTCAATACATTTCATTTACTCGACAATCTCTTTCGTCGCGAGTGTGTGTGTGTTTGTGTGGGGGTGTGTGGGTGTGCGGGTGTGTCTGTGGCAGGATGAGACTTTCTTGGCAGGCAGGAAGAATATTTTGTCCTTCCACTGCCTACTAGCATATTTTCTACGTCCACTTGTAGTTTTTGCGCAAATTTTCGGAAAATTAATTTGTAATTTTAGTGCTGCCAATGCCAATGCGAATGCCGTCGTCGTCCTCCCTTTGCGGGGGCAAGGACTCGAGCAAATATCCTGCGGCGCTCACAAATTATGTGCAAATAAATTGCTGTTTGTTAAGTGGCTTTGCATAAGAAGTTCGCCTCAACGGTTCCATCTACACATGGATTACATCTATTTGGCTGTCTGTCTGTCTTTCTGCCAGACGTTTTGGCATTATTGAATCGCACATGAATATGTAAGTTGGAAATATGCCATACAGATTTTAGCCAAGTTCGAATTTATTTCTATTAATAGTCAAACAACTTGCAATTCGTTTGCCATTCAATTGAATATTATCCGCAATGTGCCGTCAAATTCATTTGAGGCTTAAGGATTTGCCTCAAGCTTTTCCTTTTCCTAATTAAAATCGTTAGTGGAAATCAATGAAAAAGGTAAATCAATCGCAAAATAACTTTTATAGTTTTGCTGTCGACTCGTTAAATGGCTTAGAAAATGTAATGAGAAGTGCTCAAACAGTTAACAATAATAATTTGTGAAACCAATTTATGGGTTATTAACAAAACTGTTGATTAATTCAGCTAAAAACACACACATGTTTAATATTATCTTTTAGCACTAATCAACCAGGCATTATTACACCTATAATTTATTAAAGCCCTGTTGAAGCTAAAGATTAGCATAAAATCTACAGCTTACACTGGCTCAACTCAACAAATCCATCAGAGATCAACAAAAAAATAAATAAAAATAAAAATCAAGTTGAAAAATCTATGTTTTAATTAATAAAACTCGTTACCAGCATTTTCTCCACGCTTCACAGCAATCACCTAAAGAACAAAACCCGAAAGCGACTCGAAAAAATATTTTAGACTTTTTTGAAGCTGGAAAAAAGTTGAGAATTTTACGAGTTCTGCCTAAAGAACATAATTAATTATAATGGGCAGGCGTTACAAACGTCCAACTGAGTTGGCTAACTGAAGAAGCGTAAAAATTGTCGAAGAAAAAAAATAAATAACAAAAGGCAAGAACACAAAAAATCAAAGAGAGAACTTTGAACGGAATTCAGTTTTTAACTCTTTATTTTACAATCGTCGAAAAGCGCTAATTACAAAAACAACAACAGCAAAGGCAGCCGCCACATTATGACCAAAACCAACTATACGTCTATATATATGTGTGTGTGTACAGCTTAAGCAGGAGTGAGTGGGGGGGGGGGGGGGGGAACAGCAGTGCTAATGTCCATGCCGTGCTCGAGTCATTTATATTAATTTTAATAACATTGTTAAGCCGCACTATGGCTAGGATTTTGTGGCCCAAACGAAGCTAGCCGGGCCAAAGATTCGAAAAGTCGATAGCCGTCGAGTGTTAACGATTGAAACACTTTTCGGCTTATGAATTTTTGAAAAGATAATCAAGCATTTGAATGTGTACATATATATATATATATATCTATATATATATCCATGCCTACGACGGATATTAAAAACAAATTAACGTTTTGTTCACTTTAACTGCGCACATTTTGTGAGTAGTTCAAGGCTCACAGAATGGTAGACAAAAGGGGGGGGGGGAGGTAGAGGTGTAGCGGGTGTGTGTGTGTGTTGAGAGAGGCAACTTTTGTGTAAATGTGTTTTTGAGTGCATTGGAATTTCGAGTTTTTTTTGTAAGTTGACTGCGTTTGCGTGTCAGTTTTGTGATTTAAAATTTTTTTTAAGTTTTCGATTATAATATTTAGTGCAGCAATTAGTAATGAAAATTTTTGTTTATAGCCGGACGATGAGTTGGTTTTTAATTGACCCATAATGCGGTTAGCAGACCCCAGAGAGGTGGTTAGTTAGCGCCATGGGCTCGACAAACCAGCATCTGATTGGATTTGGACAAACGACCCGATGGCCACATGGTGTTCAATTATTTGATTTGAAAATTTGCGGTTAGCTGGCTGATTGCGTGGCCAGAAAATACTCTATGATGAAATACGCAGCTGCTTTTAACATTGACTTAACCTTGCCACATAATGAAATAGCCAAACTGAAAGATTTCCTCGAACCAGATCTGACAGCGACACAGCAGCTTTGGCATATTAATTACTTTTACTTTTTTAGTGGCAGAGTGGGTGGATGGGTGGGTGGGTGGTTGTGTGGCACGAGTGTAGAACTATTTGAGGAGACGATAATGATTCATGTCAAGCGGCCAGCGGGAGTGAAAGGCGTCCGCTGAGCTGCTTCCTCCTCCCGCCACCTCCCAGCTGCCAATGCTGTGTACTTAGCACTTCTTCCCGGAAGAAACAAAACGAGAAAAAAAAAAAATTAAAAGCAGCGCCCCAAAAACCTCAACCAGCATGCTGCTACTGCCACATTCTGTGTCTGTAATTAATCATCATTACATTTTCGTAAACGAAGCGGATTTTAAGTGGGATTTGCAGCTCAGACAGAAGACACAGCCGACAGCCCGATATCATATAGTAGCCAGTCTATATAACCCGGACAGCGACTGAGACAGTTAGCCATCTATCGGGATAGACCATAACATGCTCATTTAGTAATGATTCCTTTCGGTTCTTCGACTCTTCTTTTGGCAATCACTTGAGCGTATTTCATTCTTATCCTCATCCTTAACCTCCGCCTTGCACTCATCCAACTCCAACTTGGCTGGTCTGCTGCTGCATTGACAGCTGGAGCTGCTTATCTGTCCTGCATTTGACATTTAGCATTAAAAACGCTTTAATAATAACGCAATAATAATGCCCTCAGCCCTCACAGCTTTGCCAGCTTTTGCTTGTTACCATTTTTTTTGTTTTGTTGCTGGCGGAAGACAGCTCCAGATATTTATCATTTCATCAATCAAATGGACAACGTTCTTCGTTTCCATCTCCATCGCTGTCTGCGTGTGGCTGGACCCGGATGAGCCAAAAAGAAAACTTTTCATCATTTAATTTTGCCGCAACAATTACCAAAGTTCAGTGGCGATGCTCTAAGCATGGGTCTGGAGTCTGAGCTCTGAGCTCTGAGTGTCCTGGCGAGTCCTTCAAAGCATCATCAATCTCTTTTAGCGCATAAGCAAAATGGCGACCATTGACAGGACAATAACAGCAAAACACACACACACACACTACAACTTATCAATTACATTGGCCGCCATTTTGTTGAATAGCACACACACACACACACACACACTCAAACTCGCCTACACATAAATCTCATAAATGCATGTCATATTTAAAAGCCAAAGCGAAAAGCCCCACAAAAGCTGCGCCTTTGGCTTTGTCCATAGATTCTTGTTATAAGTAGTTGGCTCAGTTGGCGCTGCTGGCGGCTTGTCTTGGACTTGGTTTGGGATTGGGATTGGGTTTTAGTTGTGGTTTCTCATGCCATACGCTGCTGGACACACACACAGCAAATGTACACTCAGAAAATAAGTTTGTTTCTCTTCTTTTTAGAATAATAAAAATATTCCCTTTATTTATATGAAATATATTTCTCATAAAATTTTGCTTATGGCAATTTCTGTAATTTCAGTGTGACTCTTTTTTTTTTTTTTTGAGTGTACACGCCTTTTGTGCTGCTGCATTTGAGTTATGACTTAAGCTGACATTTCATTAGTGCGCATTAAGTGTTCTGCGAATGAGTTTAACTACTATGAGACGGCCAACATCCGACATCCGACATCCGACACTCTGCACAATGGACCTGATGAGTTGTAAAAGTAAAAAGGGTTAGGTTGGAGCGGGAGGGGGGCGGGAGGGTACACAGATTGGACTCTAGTTTTTAGCATACGCGCTGCCTTAATTAGTTGCCACAACAAGGCAACCAAAACACATAAGCAGATTTGTGGCACTGTGAATGACCCAATTTAATAGAATTTTGCACACACACACAGTCGACCCATACTTGGACTCCAGTCGAGTCGACTCCAGTCGCGTCGATTCGATTTGGTTCGTTTTGGCATCGACTCTTCTGTTAATTAAACATTACTCAAACTGACCGCAGGCCTTAAAAGTTGTGTGCGAATGCAGTGAAAATAATTAATTGAGTGGCAAATACAGCCAATAAACAACGAATCGAAATAGTTAACTGACCAGTGTGGTGGGAGAGAGGTGAGGTGCGGGGCGCAACTAAAGCTTGCAGCTCATTAAGTATTAATTGCATTTTTCACAAAAAACAGCGAACCACAAATGTATGTCGATTTACCCTTTCCTGAAAGTATCGCAGCCTGTGCAAGACTTGTCCTTTACAGGGTATTCGATTGGAGTGTTGCTGACGGGTTGTGCACGAACAGATGAATATACAATTCAAATTCAAATTTAAATTAAATGAGCTTGGGGCAATTCAGGTCGGACCATGTCAGTTTTGGGCTTGGCTCTTGCCCCCCCTCTCTCTCTGCAGCCCTGCTCAAGTGGGCAAGCAACTCGAGTGGCCGCAGCGCCACTTGAGCGAGCCATGGAAATGAATGAAAACTGACCACGGATCGGCCTTCCGACAGTCTGAAACGACTGACGGACGGACGGACGGACGGACTGACGGACTGACGGACGGACGGAATGAGCGAGTGAGTGAACCATTTGCATGCGCACAAAACATTTGCAAAAATTGCAAATGCCACAACTAAGTAGAGCAGACCGATAGCAAGAGGGGCAACTACACGTTGGACACGAAGTGAGGAAGCGTGGAGTGGTGGAGTGCGGACTCAAGTCGACTGCAGGTCAATTAATTAAGGGTAAATTAAGTGCAGCTCTAGAAGCAAAGCAAAAAGGGAGGTTCCTCCAGCTGCTGCTGTTGTTGCTCGACTGCTTAGCGATTTGAGTGGCAAGATTATGAACTCGAGCCATGTCCAAAGTGTATGGCACAGATCCTTGTCAACAGACCAGCCTAACTACCTACCTAGCTACCAAACTACCAACCCACACAAGGAAACGGTTTAGTGCATTGGCCGGAAGTGGAAAAGCTTCAAGTTGGTAAATGGTAAGCAGGCAGCGACAATGGACAATCCACAGGGATTGGGTTGAAATGCCGACCCGCTTGATGTATAGCCTGACCACAATCCTGACAAGCTCCTCGCAACGCAGCCATGTGCATTTGTATTTGTCAGTTTGGCATTCGACCTGGCCCAGTATAAATGAGCCGTCGAAACGACAGTGAAACATTGGCCCAGGAAATGCGAACGAATTGAAACTGAAACTAAACTCGAAAAGTGAAAATAGTTCAGATCAATTGAAGCCAGATCTGGGAGAGATAGGGACAGGAACAGGGGCAGGACACGAGTCGAGGCTAACAATAAAAGGGAATATTAAATTAGCAGAAAAATGATGCGCATATTAGCTGTGCAACTGTGCAACGTGAAGGGGCAGGCTGCAGCCGCATGTGGAGGCTGCTGTTAAGCGAGTGCAATAATAAACATAATGATAACCAGCAGCAACAACAACAACAACAACAACAACAACAACAACGTGGGCAAAGCTCAGATAACGACAACAATAATAAACTCAATAAGCAAATAAGTAGCCAAGCAGCTCCAGCTTGAGGAGCAAGGCAGAGAGCTGGGAAAGAGCAAAGGGAAGGAGTGCAAAAAAAAAATCAGGTTTGCTGGAGAGTGGAGAGAAGCAGGCTGTGTGTCATGCAAAAGATGAAGATTGCAACAACAACAACAACAACAACAACAACAATAAAAGCAATTTATGATGGCGATATGGGAACTGAGGCCAAGACAACGGACAATTGACTTGCCTCGTGGCATTGCAGCAAGTAGTTGTTGTTGTTGCAGTTATATAGTAGGTGTATTCAGATACTTCAGAACACATATATATATATATAAAAGGGTAGACAGAGAGAGAGAATGTTGGCAGCGATAAATTAAAGCGCACTAACTAACCAACTGCAAGATAATGGCAAATGAAGCCGTAGGAGTAGCAGCGCAGCTGACCAAGGCACAGGTCGTTGCATGCTGCCACAACATGTTGCGCATTCAAATGAAGACCGCTTGTGGAACCCACACACAGAACAGACACAGACAGACAGACAGAGCCTGAGGAGCACGTCCATTCAAATTGCTCGAATGGAGAACTGAGAAGCCTCCATTCTCCCTGCTCCATGCTCATTGTTTGAATGCAGCCGCTTTTTCAATTGTTGTTTTTTTGTTGTTGTTGCTGCTGTTTCAGTTGCAGTTGCTGCTGCTGCTGTTGCGCCTGCGCAGTAATTTATTTCATTTATATTTTTACTCTGCTCGAACTGCTCCTTGGCTCCTCGCACAGCCTGCGTTTTATTATCATTGCCAAAGCACAAAAAAGGAAATTTTTTTTCGTACATTGTTGCTAAGCCAAAAAGTCATTAACTTTAGCAAGTTGCAAGTTGCAAGTTGCAAAACCTCGCCCGGTGTTCCTCCTCTCAGTTTAGCAGTTGAATGTTTGGACATGTGCTTGTGGCTACTGTACGCGGCAACAGTAACTGCAACTGCCACAAGAACCAGCAACAAGAGCAACAACTGATTGTCTGCTTGTCGAAGTCAGTGTTTCGCTCTTGGAATTGGCAATGGCAATTGAAATTGCTAGCTTTGTCTGCCTACGCAAAAAATGTTGCCAAATGTCTGAGCCAAAAAAATGTTTTTGTAGTTTTTGGTTGTACGCAGCTAACGAAGCTTGATGAGTGCAACAGGAGGCGCTGTCTGATTGGCAATGCCTTATGCAACATGTATATATATATGTGTGTGTGTGTGTGTGTGTGTGTGTGTGCATTTTAAAACTGTCAAAAGTCAATTTTCAGTTCAAAGCACAAATTTCACTCAATTACGAAGCTCAATTCAAAAATTTGCATATCAGTTTCGGATCATTTCACAGTTCCGCGCCAGCGATATTCAGATACGACCGTAACAAACACTGATAATAAGCACATAAAAAATGAATATATATATATATATATATATATAATCTATAGTCTGATATATAAGCGGCGTGGCAAGTGTCGGGGCAACATGACAGTTGACATTAAAATGCCGTTAATATGCAGATGACAGTAAATTGAATCTCGTTTCTCATTCGGATCTGCATCTGGAACGGATCGGATTACTGTGGCTAATTTTTTGTCACTTGGCGCTTATGCAAGAAAATTTAAATTTACATATTTATTTTTGGTATTTTCCCTAGTTAACATGACAATGGGCGGATTGGAGGAGGTGGAGGTGCCACATTGTCTCATTTATTTATCGTATATATGGAAAATATGATCGCTGTAAATATTCATTAGCGAGACATTTAAATTAATTTTTACAATTTTTATAACGATAGCCGCCTCTGCTTCGAGTCACATTTTAATATGCAGCTGCATTGGGCGAAAGTTGAATAAATTTAAAACAACAACTAATTTTCACTAATATAGAAAAATATAAACTTTTCACTTTACATTGTGACGCAGCTTGATGCTGCCACGCTAAATAAAATAAAAAAAACATCATAATATGTAAATTTATCAAAGTAATTGCTGCAAGAGACATTGACAAAGCAAAAAAAAAAAAAAAAAATTTTAATACGGTTGCAAAATAAACACTACAATTGACAAAAAAAAAAGTGTGCAACATAAAGTTGCAACACACACAAGCGCAACAACAAATACAAAATGCATTGCGGTTAACCGCAAAATGCAGTAAATTAAATTATTTTATATATGATTCAGCCGAAAAAAAAACATTTTTGGTTTTTTAAGCACCACTTTGATTTAAAATTAACTCTTTGATTTCATTGATTAACTTAGCTTTATGCTTTGCATATTAATTAACACACAACTAAAGTGAAATATTCTCTTTTATTTACAGGTATGCAAAAAGATGACTTTAAATGTTAAAAAAAAATTAAATAAAAAAAAAGGATAAGTGTAGATTGCTTAAGCTTTTGCAAATATTTTTAATTTAAAAATGTTAACAACTAATTTTATTTTTTGACTGCATTTAAAATACTAAAACCCAAATTTGGCATTTTATTTTGAACCTGTTTAAAGATATTTATTTTTTAGCAAGCTTATGCAAATATTTTTACATTTAATTAACAAAATTTTGTGTTTGCAGCCTGCAAGGCAATAATCTAAAATAAGCAACAAGGCGTGGCAAACACATGTTCCCTGTTTCCCCCCCCTTTCTCCCCGAAAACACTAACCGAATAGTTGGGCATTTTTAAATCCGGTTGAAAAGCATTCAGGTACACATGTCTGCCTAATACAATAGATAGAATTACACACACACACACACACACACACACACACACACATGCACACTTACACACACACACACATGCAGAGACTTGTAAACACAGCGCGCAAATAGTTTGAATAAAGGACAACAGCAAATGGGGCTGGCTGGTGTTGCTGCTTGGGCAGGGGGGGAAGTAGTAACAACTGTTGTTACACGTGTTGCTGGCACAACACGCCTCATCCCCTGCCGCTCCCCCCACCCTACCACACACACACACAGATACACACATGCTGCATTTTGGTATATGCCATGCCCCACTATTGTTATTATTTATGTGAGCCAAACAGCAGCTTCCGTTTGTGCCACATGCGCCGCGTTGCGGCAACAATCTAGTAGCTGCAACAACAACAACAACAACACGAATAGGAAGCGGCAAGCATTTAAAAAAAAAATGCACGCAGCGAGGCCTTGACTGCAATATGTTGCCTAACAGAAGGCGCTACTCTCTGCCAACCACTTGCCACATGCAGCAGCATTTTAATAGATTTTGTGGCAGGTCAGCGGAACAGCGAAACAGAGGTGCTGCAAGTGCATACGTGGGTTAGAGGGGTGGGGTGGAAAGGGGAGGGCGTGTGCCTTGTTTAACATTTTGCAACAATTTATTTAATCATGGGGTTTAGCTTCAAGTTGGAAAAACATGCCACCAGCTGTTTTTTCTCTTTGCTTTCTTTTTTTCTTTTTTTGTGGCATGCTTTTTAGCAACGTTTAATGCAACATGCTCGTACTCTTTCTAGCTGCCTCGCTTGCTCTCTCTCTCTCTGTCTCTCTTTCTAGTTGGCACACATTTCGCATGCCATTAAAAGTCAGCGGTTTGTTTGTTGTGCTTCTGTGTGTAGCTCAAGTTATGCTGCAAGTTTTTTTTTACTTTTTTTTTTTTTTGCTTTTACTGTTTTTACATTTTAATTGCTTTACATAATGCCAGTGTTTGCTTGTTGTTGTTGTTGTTGTTGTTGTAGTTGCAGCTGTGTTGTTTGGCTGCCGCAATGTTTTTCTATTTTTTTTTTTTTTTTAATTGTTGCTGCTGCGCCTGTGCGTAGGCACCGGAATAGTTACTAAGCTGCAACACACACACACACACACATACACATGGGCACATGCCTTGCCTCTTGCCTCTAACTGCCCAGCGCACTGCAATTAACCGATTTTAATTGGGAAATTAACTTTGTATACAGTGCAGGAATCAAAAGGAACACAAACTTTTTAATTAAGTGCAGAAATTGTGTAGCACACAAATCTCAAAATACTTGAAAAACTAAAAAAAAAATAATACCGAGAAAAAAATCGAAAGTCATGTGCTTTAAAGAGGGTTGCAAAAACTGGAGTACTTGAAAAATTCTAGAGAAATAAAGAGAGTGGCAAGGAGAGAGAGAGAGAGCGAGTGAGAGTGAGCGAGCGACTGAGAGTCGATCAAAGTTGTGTAGCCCTGAAATTTGACGTAAGCGTTCAACGTCCTCTGCCCTCTGACATCATCATCATCATCATCAACATCATCATCAACATCAACATCATCATCATAATTCGCATGCCTCTTTGCACCCCAAAGAAAATGAAAAGTTTTTGTGCATGCGGCGGCGCATAATTACCAGGAACAAACTTTGCAGCAGAAGCAGCAGAAGAAAAAACCAACTAAACTCGAAAAATGTTGTGCGTACACAACAAAAGTTGTGTTTGCTATATATATATATATTTTTTTTTTTATACTTGTGTGTATATTATATAACGTGTGCGCGGTCTTTAAGATGTTGCCGCCAAAGAAATATATAGAAACCACAAGAACATCGCAACTAACCCTCAAAAACTTTCGCTATTTTTCAATTTTGTGTGAACTTTAAAAGAAAATGCTCAAGTGCCCGAAACTTTGCTGGGGTTTTCTCTGTGTGTGTGTGTGTGTGTGTGTGAGTTGTGGCAAGGGTCAGTGTGCAACCCTCAAAATGGCAAATAAAAATTAAGAGTGCCCATTTTACGACTCTCCAATGTGCACTAAAAGCACAAATATCAAAAACGAACAAACAACAAAAAAAATATAAGTATAATAAATGAAAGAAATAGCAAAGAAATTTTTAAATTATATTAACACAAATTGAGGGCAAGTGGAGTGTGGCAAGCGACCAAAATAATAAATAATCCAAGTGCCACAAGCTGACCAACTCTCGACTCCAAACAGTATTGAAATCAGTTTGCTTTTTAAATTTCACCAATTAAAGTCGCTGAAAGCTGCTCAGAATTTGAGATTTGCTGTAATGCGAAACTTGTAAAGTATACGCAATGTTGTCGCGAACATTACAAAAAAAAATGCTCATTTTATTTTTATTTTTTTGTTGTTATGTTTATGCTTGGGCATTATGTATATTTACTCATGTGGCAGCAGCCTTTGTTGCTTTTTGCTTAATGCTTAACTGACATGTTCTTTTTTTTTCTCTTTCTATTCAAATTTTTTTTTTATTTATTTTTTTTTTTATATATATTTTTGTTATGCTCGTTGCATGGCAACTTCTGTTGAACACGGCGCTTGGCAATATCAAATGGAATGCGTCGAAATATGAAATCCAATTAGGGCAGACTACACAATCTGTGTGTATACACAAATAAAATTTATAGATAAATTTTTGGTTAAAATTGAAGCATTAATAAATCAATTTCACATTTTTTGTGAAAATTTAAAAATCTGCTGCATAGTTTTTTTTTGGTGTAAAAACGAACTTGGCAACAACTGTCGACGCTTATTTGCAATTCTTTTGTCTGCTGGTAAGCAAACCACACACACAGAAGCAAGTGCCTTGGGCATACACACACATACACAGAGAGAAATGAGCTAAATAGCTGTCAAAGCAAAGCAGGCATAGAAAATCTTTTGCTGGGTTGGTTTGGGTCAGGTCATATTGTCTGTCGGCTTGTTGCACTTGGCCTAAGGCTCATTAATAGAGCGATTATTTTTTTCTTCTCCATTTTGCACACACTCACACAAAATGTCACACTTGACTTGTTGGCGTGTGTGTGTATGTGTGTGTGTGTGTGTGTGTGTGTGAGAATGCCCTCAGTGTCTTGTGGGGCGCTTGTTGACACTCATTGAGACAAAAGTGCTTAACTGGTGCACTTTTGCCCAACAAAAACAAGCCAACTGCAATTCTGCTGGCAGCAAAGGAAGATGAAAACTACGACTACTATTTTTTTCACGACTTGCTTTTCACACTCGCTTGCAAGTGTGTGTGTGTGTGTGTGTGTGTGTGCCGGTGTGTGTGGCAAACTTGAGTTGCTTTATTTTCTGCTTTTGTGCGCTTAATTTGCTTGTCAGGCGCAGTAAGTTTGCAGGCTTTGTGCCGCTGCAGACAATGGAGCGCTCTGGAGCTGCAAACTGAAGGCTTGCCACTGCCTCTTGCGGCACTTTGCCTCACTCCAGGCTGTGTGGTGTTGGGCAATTGTGTTGCATAGCGAGAGGCGCTAGCTAAATGTCAAGCACCTCAACACATTGCAACGGCAACAACAACAACCACAACAGCAACTGGCACAGAAGGTTAAGCACTGTCAACATACACACACCAACACACACACCTACACACACACCTACACACACCCGCAAACACACACGGCTTACACACAGCTCACAATTGTGATGGCTGATTTTGGATTTGCTGGCCGTTTGGCTGCCACTTGACACTTTGAAAATTTAATGAGCCGCTGGCAATTGTCAGCTAAATGAACAGATACTTCCCAGCACACATACATACACTTCCCAGCACACATACATACATAAGTAACTGTCACAACTGGCCTTCATATTGTTTTGAGGGGGGCTCTGCTTGCAACTTTTCCAGCTGCATTTCCTTGGCTTAATTTATGTAATTTCCCGCGACTTGAGTGGCATTGGGCCTTGCGAAGCGACCTAGTTGCAAGTTGCAAGTTGCCAGCTACTGTCTGTCTTTTGAAACTTTCCCTCTGCCACGAAATGTGCTCAAAATGTGTCAAATTTTGCGTTAAATTAGATTTCAGATTCATTTTGCCAGCGCACCAAAAAACTTTTGCACTGTCTAACAAATAACAATTGCAGTCAGTCCAAATAACTCTTCAACAATGCAACACTTTCAAAATTGTCACTTGGCATTTATGATGAGACTCGTGATGGTGGGTGGGGAGGGGGGGAACACCTACTGAACGCAATTAGCCAGCTGGTGTCGTCTCCTCGTTTTAAGCCTTAAAGTATGCAAGTCTCCATCGTTGTACTTACACATTACTTCTGTGGCATGTGGCATGCGATAAGGTGCAAACCACAAGCTTGTTACAGACACGCGCTGGGAAGACTGGGCAGACGACGCCCCCCCTCGTCTAATAGGATTACAGACAGGCGGGGATTGTGCCATTGCCACTAAGTAGACGATCCGCAGGGAGCAAGTAAAAAAAAAAAAATGATGAACTCAAATCGTTGCAAGCGACTAGCCTGCGGTTTTTTGTTGCCACAGTCTGCTGAACTTTGCATGCCACAAAATCAATTAAGCGGCGTCGCGTCTCCCAGCTTGACAAGAAAATAAAAAAAAAAAATAGAAAAGAAAATGTGACAAGCTGTCAAAGTTGGTTTGTAAACCACAAAAATGCTCCAAAACGTGCTGCGAACTAAAGAGTTCCAAAGAGTTAGATAATCTGGAACTGGGTCATTGTTTAATTTTGCATAAACTGCAGCATTGAATTGCCAATGAGCCAGCCCAAAACTAGGATTTGGTGTTTAGAGACTTAGTCTTGGCTTAAGGCCAGCATCAAGTTATCAACATGTAAACAGGCTTGAATCAAAGTTTGATTGTAGCCGGGAGTAAAATGAGACTAACACGGCTAACAAAAAAAAAAAAAAACCTTAACTAAAACAAACAAAAAACAAGAACAAAAATAGCAAAAAAAAAAAAGGGGAGAAAAAATAAAGAAAGCAACTTTTACCTAAAATATGCGCATCGCGTGCCTTTGGCTTTTTACCTTTATATGCTGTGTTTAGTATTAACGTACTTACAGTAGGTGTATGCGTATGTGTATGTGTGTGTGTAAATCCCAGAAACACACACTCACACACACGCGCCAAGAGACGAAACACGAAACGTGACTAAGCTGACAATTGTGTCGAAGTAAATCCAAGTTTTGTGGCCATACACTCGGACTAAATAAATCTCTGAGCCTGAAGGGAGTGAGCCAACTTTGACAAACAACAGCCGCATTAGTAGTGAGCCAAAATTTAGGGGGGGCAGTGGGGGGGAAGGGTGTTAAGCAACAAGGAAAGGTGCGAGCTGTGGGTGGCTGTTACATGACATGCGACATCTTTGTAGTTGTAGTTTTACTTGGGTCAGTCTATGCATATAAGGAAGGCAACTGCAAAAACATTGCCAAAATTTAATAAACCATATACATATATATATATATATATACCTGCATTATATATATATCTATATAACTAGAGCCGTACAAGAATCATGAACTGAATCCAAGTCGAGCCTATAGCAAATTGTTGACAAAGTTCTATGTACTATTTATAGTTATGTCAAGAACATGCGGTAAAACACACGTCTCACACTCACTCACACACACACACACACACACACACACACACGCGCACTCACACACACCTTCGCACATCGATGCAAATATAAACAGAGGCAAACGTTTACACGCATATAGATGGCCCGCATTATAGTTGATGGCAGCGATGTAGCAGAGAGGGTTGTGCCTGCCCCTAAACCTAAATAGGTGCAGTCAACTGATAACTGATAATTCCACATAAGGAATTATACACACACACACAAACCACATACCACACACCTACACACCCACACACCAACTAAAGCAGCTAAACAATTGTCAATTTTGTTTGACTGCCTATGAACTATGCGTGTGTGTGCCCCTCAGTGTGTGTGTGCCCCTCTGTGTGTGTGGGTGTGTGTGTATTAGTGTGTGCATGTGTTTGAATGTCTGCGACAGCTGCTTATCAACAAAATGGCAGCAAAACAGCAAACGCAGCGGGCACAAACAAAATAAAAACAAAAACAATGCCCACATTGTGTATACGCAATGTGTTGTTAGGAGGTTGCATGCAGCACAAATCGTTGCAATTACCAAAGACAAAATCTTATTGAGTAGCATAAATTAATATATTTGTATAAATAATTGCTTTCATGGGGATGCCAGCACGTTTCAACACCCCATTTTGCTGGCAAACTGCTTTCAATTAATTCGTAGTCAAACCCGTGTAAATAAAGTAAAGAGCTCGGCAAACGAACAACAGCAACAACCACAACAACAACAACAACAACAACAACAACAACAACACCTTCAACTGGCAGGCAGGCTATCAGTTGGCCAACTTAAGACTTCAGTTCAAATGGAGGCGAAGCAGAGCAGACACAATTTCATTAAGACACGGCACGGGCAGGAACTGGACTGACTCCTGACTCCTGGAGAGCAATTCATGGTTAACTGACATTTCAGTTGTCATACCAAAAGTGTTTTACATTTCTCTCTCTCCTCATCAGAGGATCCAGGATCCACTGAAGATGAGGGGAATGTTGATGACGTTGTTATTGTTATTGTTGGCACCTTTCGCAGTGGCGTCTGGCCATTGGACGCTCTCTCTCAACCTCTGTTGCATTGTTCATTCCTGGCATGCCACAAGCAGCTGGGTGTCGTTTTTTGGCACCACCTGCAACCTTACACCAACAGCCAACTGCCAACTGCTACTTGCCACCTGCCACCTGCCACATCCCGAGGCATGCCTTTAATTCAATTAACGTGAAGCGTATATTTTTTGGCGTGAAGCTGCCTTAAATTTTGCCGCACAACTTTAAGTTTATTTTTGCGTGGTGTAAATGTGCTTAGTGTAAGTGTGTGTGTGTGTGTGTATGTGTGTGTGTGTATAAACTTTAAATACTTTTGCCATTTGCTTTGTTACTGCTCATTTCCATTTGTTGTCGAGTGCATTATAAAAGCATTAAACTGCCAGCCAAAAAGGCCATCAGCACTTTGGGAATCAAACGCTGTGCAGCTACCCCAAAAAAAAAAAAAAAAATACTCCACAGAGCATATTTGCATTGTCACGCACACACACACACACACACACATTTACACTCGTGTGTGTGACGAAATGCCATTACACATTTTGTATACCCAGAAAGTAGCAGCAGCAGCAGCAGCAACAATACCAATGACAACGACAACAATTCGCATTCAAAATGACAACGACAATGGCAGCAACATCAACAGCAACAACAACAGCAACAACAACAGCAATAACACACACAAACAAACAACGCACACACACAAAAATAAACGCTGGAGGTTGTAGAAATGAAGATAAGCTGCTTATCAGCGCCATTGCCTGGCCTGAACTGTTCTGGCCTGGTCTGTTCTGGCTGTAGATGTTGTTGTTGTTGTTGTAACTACACTCGTTGTTGCTGTTGTTGTTGTTGTTGTTGTTGCGTGCGCTTTAAGTGAGCGCTTGGCATTCACATTGACTGCTCCTGCGCTGCTCTTACGCCTGTCTGCAAATGCGAATGCGAATGCGGATGCGAATGCGGATGCGGATGTGGATTGCCAACTGCCAAAGTGAACGGCGGCCATTGCAAGCGACTTTTGTTTGTATGCCAGAGTTGCCATTGTGCGGGTTTTTTTTTTGTGTTTGTTTCTCTGTATTTGGCTAAGCCCTTTTGCGAGCTGGAGTTTGCCACAAACTGACATTTTTGCGCCACTCGTTGTTTAATATTAAACTAATGCGCATGTTGCAGCCACAATCTTGCCTTGTCCCCCACCCCACTCCACTCCACACTTATTGTCAGCGTTTGTTGCAGCTTAACTTTTGCACTTGATGGCAAAATAATTTGTCCAAAAATGCATTGCTAATGTTTCTAATGGGACTTATGCTGATGATGTTGCACATGCAGCAGATGCTTCAAAGTGCCATTTTACCTGCTCAACTTTCAGTCTGTGTGTGTGTGTGCCGCTTTTGGCCAATTTCAATTTTCGGTAAGCGCCTTAAATCCCAAATCTAATTACACACACACAAAAAAAAAAAAAAAAACAAAAGGCCAGAATTATTTTTAGACAGATCGCTTTTAATCACAACTGGCCAACAGAGCGCGAAGCCGTCTTTTGTCTCCCTCTCTCTGACTGTCTCTCTCTCTTTGTAATTTTGAATTTTGGGTGCTGAAAAATGTGGGCAAGTTTGCTACTGTGTTTAACCGCGTGAAATAATCTTTGCTGGCAGCAGTCAGCCAGCATCCTGCCACTGCCACTGCCACTGCCACATCGCCCTCTTAGAGTTGGGCGCATTTCATTATGATGATAATGCGCAGGCCCTGTGGCCAATCAGGCCGCATGCCAAGCTGGTGTCACATTTTCCGCAGCTTAAATCCGCTGGCCATTTGCCCGCACCCCTCCCCTCCCTCCACAAAAAAAACCATCCAAATTGTCTAAGCCTAGCGCAATGCGATTTAGCTGTGCGTTGGATGCTGGCGCCTTTTGGTGCCTGGCTGTTTTCTGTTGTTTGGTCCTGGCAACCAACAACAAACTAGGCAACAGCATTCACACACTGTCAACAGTGTCCTCATCCTCGTCCTCATCCTCGTCCTCATCCTCGTCCTCGTCCTCGTCCTGTTTCTGCTTGAGTTAGAGAACTCAACTCAATTCTCGCGGAATGGGAAGTCAAACAGCAGCAGCAGCAGGAGCAGGAGCAGGAGCAGCAGGAGCCGAGGCAGGATATAATTTTCGCGCTATGCAAATCTCAACAATTTCAAATTTTATCCCATTGGCCGAAGGCAGTTTTGCCTTTTTTTTATGATTTTCGTTGTTTTTGCTTTTGGCATTTGAATTTGTCGAACATCCTGTTTAGCAGCAAAACCAAATAACACTCCCTGCCCCCCTCTGCTCCACGCCTACTTTTGCTGTCGCCTCTTTTAAGTCTATAAATGAGCTTAAAATTTTCTATGCGAATGAATGCGAATGCTTTTGAAATTTATTATAATACTGAACATGGCCAGAAAGGCATTTGTGGAGTGTCGGCATTCAGCACACACACTCGAATACCTTATATATACATACATATATATATATATATATTTCTATATACTACTAAAAGGCATTTGACGCTGTAGTCAAATTCTGTGTTTTTTCTTTTTTTTTGCGTAGCAAATTTAATTTTATTTCGATTTCTTTTCGTGCTGCTGCTTGGAGAGACAATTTGCTTTTGATTTTCAAATTGCCTTTTTGCTTGGTAACTCTCTGAGTTTTATCTATACACACACACATTATTATGTGTGTGTGTGTACATTAGTATTTGTATTTTGGGCGCAGTGTTTGTCTAGCGTCGCCCAGTCAACAAATTCAATTTACCAAAATGCTGCTAAATAATTTCATTTTTATTTTGCGCCTGATTTTTCAAGTGGGTTTCAATGCGCACTGATTGCATGCCAACAGGCAAGCCAGCTGGTTATATATATATATATATATACAAATCTAGCGATTCAGCCACAATTTCAATTTGTAGTGGGAAACAAACAAAAAAAAATAGGGCAAATTGCTGAAAATACTTTTGCATTTTATTGCTTTGAAAATGAATATTTCATGTTTTAGCCAGCAGCCAAAAAAAAGAAAGAAAAAACGAATCAAAACTTCCTTCAACTGCCTGCGAGTTACAGGTTATGATCAAATCACTAACCCACCCACCCACTCACTGATCCACTTTCTCTGTCACTCTTTGCAGGCTTTCTCCTGGAGGGAGTCACGCCAACAGCTCCACCGGATGTTCCGCCACGTAATCCGACAATGAGTCGCATGAATAATGCTCGTTTAATTGCCGGCGCTGTTGCTAACAATCCCAATGATCTGGGCGTTGACTTTGAGCCATCGTGTTTGGTGCGGACGCCATCGGGCAACGTTTACATTCCTAGTGGAAATCTAAGTGAGTATTTTAGATGCATATACCCCCCCGTATATCCCGCCCCCTCGTAAATGCCATACATATATAGAAATGGGACATTTTCCCGCCTTTCCCCCCCTTTTCCGTGCAGCCATATGCAAATCGCATGAACCCTGCTAAAGCCACTTGACTCACTTAAATGTTTGGTTCGCCCGCAACGTGCACAGCAAAATTCCATTTGCCATATTGCTATAAAAATGCAAACTATGAAAACTCCAAAACACAACAAAAGGCATACAAATATACTTGTTGTGCCGTGTAAGAGAGGGGAATGAAGTGGGCGAAGCGGTACAAGAGCATTTTGCAAAAAAATTTGCAGCTCTTTTGTTTTTGGGCCATGCGCCTAAAAATGCCGCAATACATTTGCCATTTATTGTTTTTACAACAATCTTTTTTTGCTCAATGTTGTGTTTTGCGTTTGGTTTGTTTGTTTGTTTGTTTGCCAGCTTGTATGTGTGTCTGTGTGCATATCCGCAAGCAGGCTTTAGGGATAAAAACATTCGAAAGTGGAGTGAAAATAGTCGACAATATCAGCAAAAACAACAACAACAACAACAACAACAACAACAATAAAAACGCGCCACTAAACAAACCGACTGAAAAAAACCGATGCCAAACTGCCGTTGGGGCCTATATGCAAAAAAATACAATAGAAAATAAAACCAAAAGCTAGCAAACAAGTGCTGCTGCACATACGTACGCGAATATACATATATACATATATACATATACATTTATATATATATATATATATATATATTTGTGTGAGGTTTGAGCAGGCAGCCGAAGCTGAAATAAAGTGCCTATAACTGCGCTGCATTTAAGTGTTGGAATAGCAGCAGCTATTTCCCTTTACGGGCTGAGCGGTTTTTATAACGGTTAAAACTTGTCGAAAACTAAGTGGGTGTCAGCAAAAGAGAGAGCGAGATAAGCAAGAGAGAGTGGGATAGAGAGAGCGATATTGTAGGTTATCGAGTAGGTTTTCATAGCCTAACTTAATTGCTTCAATATTACAGTAATTACTTACTTTTTGTGATTGTCTTTCGTTTATGCCAGCGAACAAATCAGCAAAAGAATGTTTTTAGAATTGAAAGAAATTTAAAATATTTGTTTTACTTATTAAATAAAATATTATTTTAATATTCATATCAATTTTTTACATCATAAATTATATTTTGGTTATCAGAAATGAAGAAAATAGAAGTTAAATAAATTTAAAGTATTTATTTTACTTAATAACTGAAATATTATTTTAATATACATATAAATTTTATGCATCATCATAAATTATATTTAAGTTATCAGATTTGAGCAAAATTCGTGTCACATTTGCTAGTTTTTGGCTTAGTTTAGTTTTTATTACATTTTAATCAACATTTACAATTTTGCAACTGCATAAAAAAACCATTTTTGTCTAATAAATATTTATTGTTTTTTTTAGCTGCCTCTTGGTTAAGTTTTGTTATATTCTTGACACTCTTCATTAGTTCCCTGCCTGCTTTAATAAATTCTTGAAATGCTTTTTAGCTGTTGCAGTTGCAAAAATTCTGTACGCTTGCCTCGAAATGTCAACAAATGCGAGCAAAAGTAGCAAGAAAGAAGAACGCATATGGAGAAACAACAGATGTGTGTGTGTGTGTGTGTGTGTGTGTGAGTGTGTGCGAGTGTAACACATTTGTAAAGTATACTTTCGGACTGTTGTGCAGTTTGCTTACGTGTCCGTCTAGTTGTGCCTTTGTTTAATGCTGTTCTTGTTTTTTTGTTGTTATTTGCGTTTGTTTTTTAGCATTGTCTAAATACACACAAAACGTTGTTGTTGTTGTTGTTGTTGTTATGCTGCTATATCGTATGTATGCCAAGCTTTGTCTGGATTTTGCTGTGTGTCATACAAATTTCTTTCGTTTTGTTCTATTTTATTTCGTGTTTAGTTTTTTCTTCTTTTGCCAAATGGAATATTTTGTCTCAGCTGTTTTTTTGGTATAAATGCAGCACTAAATTCTCCAGTTTATGGCTAACACAACTTAAGGTAGGCGCTGATCCGCAACAATGAATGGATTAGCAAATGCCAAAGGCATTGCATAAGTCAAAGCTGGCCATAAGCTGGTGTTGCCCAATTTGGCATTCTGCATTTTGGATTTGCATTGCATAACAATGAATGTGTATGAATATTGAATGTGGCCCAGCGCCACATTGCATTTTGGCAATTAAATGACAATTTATGAAATTCTATTTGAGTTTATACATAAATTGATAAGCAGCCAAAAACTGCAATTCAACTCCAATTGAGACTGCAATTGGCGTAGAGTACGCAATATGCCAGAGCCATCAGCGTAAAGCACATATTGATTAAATTCTCGGCAAATTGAGATTTCTCGCAAATATGTGTGTGTGTGTGTGTGTGTGTGTATCTGTGTGTGTAAACACACACTGTCACATCTGCGCTCGTATATATTACATTCTGTTTGCAATGGCGGGCTTTTAAGCCTCCTTCTGCCCCCCTGATGTCCTGCGACGGTGTCCATGCTACTTTGCTTGCAACGTTGCAGTTGCATATTTTCATTCCATTTTACAGCGACGATTTTTATGCAAAAATATTATTTGTTGACTTTTGGCACCCAGTCGCAGCAAGAAGGTTCCCAGGCACACACACAGCACAAAAGTTGAATCTGAATGCGAATAAAACTGGAATGTTGCACGGAACCTAAATGAACGGGCCTACAATATTTTTGCACTCACTGTATGTGTGTGTATAAATAAATGAAAAAAAAAAAGAAGAACCAACGCTGGCAAAAGTTTGCCCATATTATGCTATAGTTTAAAATTTTGTGTCGGGTTTCGACAGCATTTTTTTTTTGTTCATATTTGTTTGATTTTGTTTTTTCAACATGCAAAAATGCTTATGCGCCATTTGCAAATGCCAAAAAAAAAAGAAGAAAAAAAAGATGGGCATTCTGCGCGATTGGATGCCACACCGACACACACACACACAGACACACACACATACCAGCCACACTCATGAGAGTTATCATAAAGTGAAATAAAACTTTGGCCAAGAGTTAAAAAATATATATATTTTCATCTATATGTGTATATTTGTGGGTATGTTGAAGAAAAGTTGCATAAATTGATGTAGCACACGGGCGAAAAAATCAAAAAAAAATAAAAAAAAGAAAAGAAAACAGTTGAAAAAAGAGCAGAGCTCAATTCAAACAAAAGTCGACATATTGATGGTCTCACGCTGCCACGCTGCCACCTCCGCTGCAGCTGTGATTCAAATGACAAATGTGTTGCATACTTTTTTTTTTACCTGCTGGATGCTGCCACTTAAAGCTTTAACTTTTTCAATAAGAGCGCAGCTAAAAATTAGTAAATAACTGAAGGAAAAAATAAGAATGATTAATTATTGCTGAGCAATATTTTCTCGTAACTTTTGCTTATTTTAACAGAGGAATTTTCACAGATTTAATTTGCCTTTTTTTCTATATAATATTAAGTTTTCTCTGGATTAACAAACAGTATTTGTTATATGTTTTGCTGCACATTTTATAAATTGTAAATTGAAAATACCTTAAACGTGCATGTTAAGTGCCACAACACACACACAAACACACCCACACACACACGGATGCCCCAAAGGACTGTTGGCTTCCTTCCGCAGACGTTGCACACTCAAAAGTAAATGGCAACTGGACGTTGGTTATGCAAATGTAACTGGCTGCCCCTCTTCTCTCTTTTTCTGTTGTTTATTTTTTTGTTTTTTATTTTTTTATTATTTATTTTTTTTTTTTTGCCTAGAGCATCTACTTATTGCCGGGTTTTTGTACTGCACCAGTTTCTATGCTTCGTTTTCATTATAATAACAGGCCATTGCGGCATTTTGATGCGGCAACAGCGCTTGCCTCACCTTCAACTCACTCGCTGGCTTGCCTGCCTGCCTTTTATTCACTGTTGCTTTAATTTTTTTTATCGTTTCGAGGTTAGTTTTTCTGCAAAACTTTAGCTGTCATTGACCTGCCGAGGCGACCAAAGGCCAGACGACGTTGACTCTGTCTGTCTGCGGCACTGCCTACAACGGGGTGCACGCCCCGAATCTGTCTAGTGGCGTCCGTTTGTGTCCTTCAACTAACTTCCAGCCAACCGATGCTATACTCGTATAGTGGAAGAGTAGTCTAGTCATGTTTAGTCCTTTGCGGTCTTCTGGTCCGTCCAGTTTCCAGTTTCTATTGGCATTGGCTCGTCGTTATTGCTTTCGACTGGTTTGGTTTATCGTCGCTGGCAGCCATGGAAATGCTCGTAAATTTTTGGGCACTCACACAATCAGCCCACCCACCGCCCCCCCTCAAAATGGGTGTATGCTTTAAATTTGTATAAATACGACGAGTGGTTCGAGCACGTTTCGGTTTTTGTGCTCTTTGGTTCCACTGCCACTGCCACTGCCACTGCCACTGCCACAGCCACTGCCACTGCTACGGCTACTGCTACTAAATTCATTCATAATGGGTTTTTCACTGCACTCACACAGCCCAGTTCAGTTCTGTTCAGTTCAGTTCTTGGCTATAACCGCCACCCCCTTTTTGCCCCTTGCCTCATGTTGCATTGTGTATATAAATTTTGCGTTTTTACGCAAACTGAAATTTATTGTGCCGCAGTATAGTAATTTATAAATTTTATGCCTTCTAAGTACTACTCCCACCAACTACTACAACCCCCCTCTGAGGCCATTGTACTCATCCCGTGCCACGTTCATTATTATCAGACTGCAGAAGGGGCAGCTTCAGCTTGCTGCAGTTGGTCAGTTGCATGCTACGCACAATTTTCAATTTTATTTAGTTTTATCACCAGACAAAAAAAAATAAAATGTTGCACATTTGTACGTGTGTGTGTGTGTGTGTGAGTTGACTTTCTCTTCTTCTTCTTTTTTTTGCACCTGCTGTGGCGCAACAAATTGCCTTCTGGTTTGGGTTTTTATGTTTGCTGTTGCACTTAACTTTACCCACTCAGCTCAGCTACGGATATGGAACGAATATATATATATAAATGCAAGTGTATTGAATGGTTGTATGCGTGTGTGAGTGCATGTGTGTGTGTGCATGTGTGTGTGTGCTTGTGTGTGTGTATTCGAATAGACGTAAAAGCTTTGGCCGCCTTATGCATTTGTCCGTATGCGGTAAATTTGTTACTTTTGCTGTTTGTCGTTGTTGTTGTTGTTGTTGTTGTTGTTATTGTCGGCCAGGCAATAACCATTTGGCAACTAGAAATTGGCATTTTATGTTTGCCTGTCTCCCCCTATCTACAACGTGTATCTTTTGATTTTTGAGTGCAGATTGCCGAGGATTTATTGATATTGAGTGCGGTTGGGTCATGTGCAGCAAACTGCATGAATACATACATATATATATGTGCATATATATATATATATACATATATATTGCTAACTGCTTTATAACAAAGTGTTATTTTCTCTCACATCATGCAGCAAATAATTTCGCCCTTACCTCACATTTGGCTAACTTTATCGTCTTGCCCAAAATAGCTGACATTCTGCTAGCACTTTGTACGTATTTTTAGGCAAAAAATACCTGCTTGAAAATTTGTCTAGTTTACTTTATGACTGCCAAGCTCTTCATTAGAGCCAAAAACCCGTAGCTAAGCAATTTCTTAAAGCATACTTTTGGCTGGTGTATGTGAAATATTTTGCTGCTACCTTTTTGGCTTTGGGGTGCAGCCGTTTTCTTTAGCATCTCAGCGCGCATTTCATAATGAAAGCACTCCCTGCCCCCCTCTCCTTCCCCCCTAAGGCATGCAACAAAGCGAGGCAACAACAACGACAACGGCTTTTTGAACATTAGCAAAACAATTTTTGCATATATAATTTGTTTCTTTTTGAGGTCGTCGTTGCAGTTGCGGTCTTTATTATGCTTGCTTTATAATTATGCGCACTGACATTTCATCATTTTGCCAAGAATTGCCCACACACACACACAGACACACACACACAGTGGCAACGGGGGGGCGTTCGCTTTTTACATAATTTATATGTTTTTAATGATTTCGCTTCGGCTTTGCAAACAATTTTTAATGATTTCATTTGGCAACATAATGCACTTTATATGACTATATGTCGGCATTTTTGCTGTTGTTGTTGTTGTTGTTGTTGTCACCGTCTCCGCGTCTATGTAATTAAAATTGCAATGCACACAAGGTGGATACTTATACACACACACGCACAGTCAGCCACAGGAGTGAGTGTGAATGTGTTGCTTTTGTGTTCTCAGTGCCTCCCCACATATAAATATGTTAATTAAAATAATGTTACCCCAGCGCTGGCAACAAAGAAAGCAAAAAAAAAAAAAAAAAAACCAAGCAAATGCCTTAGAATAGCTTCACACACACACACCCACACCCACACACAGATGTAGGGGTTCCCTGCAGGCGAGCTTTGTCACCATTTTGCATTTACATGCCACGCTCAACGCCTTTCAAAAGGCAACATTGCCAGGCCAGCCTCATTACGCGTTACGTATACGCAGTGTGGCTTGGCAGAAGGAGCAGCCGGAGCAGCCGGAGCAGCAGGCGGAGCAGCAGCAGCAGCAGCAGCTAAAGCTAAGGCTCTGAAGCCCAAGCAGAATGTAAACAAGCGCACAAGTATGATGACTTCCGTTGTGGGAAATGCCAACAGGCAGCCACAGCCGACTCCTCTTCCCTCTCCCCACTCCCCTCTCCCCTCGCTTTCTCCAGCCGAGCTGAGCTGACATCTTTTGTGCTTTCATTTATGCGACTTTCCGCATTTGGAATAAATGAAAAATGAAAACGGGCGACGTGCAAAATGCATTTAGCTCATCAGTAACCAGGGAGGGGAGGAGGAGGGTTCGCAACAGCCAAGACGGCACCACATAATTATGAACTTGAAAATTTGGTGTGTGTCGCCGCCGCCGCCACTCGGGCTCAGAATAGCGGTAGTCGCTACCCAAGCGGATTGCATAATTATTTAAACATAAAATGCCGCTGCATTTTGCAGCCCCTTCGACGACTTTCTCCAACTTGAGACATTGTCGAGTGGTTTATTTGTTTTGCCCTACTTGTCTCAGCCCTTTTGCGAAAAACAGTTAATATGCCAAAATATTTTAGTATTTAGTTGGTATTTTTTTTTCCTTCCTTTAAACTTTAAAAAGTTATTCAACTGAAACTTGTTCCATTTGTCTGCTGCTCAACATTTTTGTTATTGCCTGAGGTCATTGCAATTTTGTGTTGCAACAGGAAAGTGTCTAGCAAACACACACACACACACCAACACACACACACATAAACACGCATTGATGTGCAAACACGCACACTTTTACTCAGAACGTCAACGTTGAATTTTCTCGACATTTTCTCGTCGTCGTCGTCGTCGTCGTCGTTGTTGTTGTTGTATTATATGAAAATTCATTTCAATTAGTGAAATGGTTTTGGGATTTGTATGGCAGAACCACCAACGAGCGTTGTACAGGCAGATAGCCAGCCAGCCAGCCAGCCAGCCAGCCAGCCAGCCAGCCCGCCCTCGACGTACATCGTCGCGTGTGCAACGCGCTGTTGCACCAACTTTATTTACCTTTACGTGGCGCATAAATTGTAAATAGAGCTCTATAAATGGGTGTGCAATGTACATTATGAGCCTTGTATGTGTGCCAAGTAATGTGCCTCGAAGATTGCGACTAAGTTTTGAGTGCAGGGAAGATTGAGAGATTGGTTCGTGCTTCAGCTCGGGCATTGAACTGTGTGTGTGGCAGACTTAAAGCATAAGCAAAATGGATATAAGGATGAACACAATTCTCAGCCTTCGAGCACTGCTTAGTTAAAGCAACCATCCGCAGATTTATCTGGATACTGAATACACCCGCTCGTTCATATGTAACCAAAGTGCGCAGTTTCGGTTAAGTTGCTCCCTCGACGACACTTTTTTGACGCTGCTTTATCGGGGACTGCGAAACAAGCGGAAACAACAACAAATTCTAACCAAATTTATGCAACTAACAAAATGTTTATTTTTATTTCTCTTTTTCTCTTTTTTTTTTGTTTCACTTGTTTTGCCTCTGCTGGTTTTTATCGCTCTAAACGTTTGTTAGAAACAGCCAAAGGCCAGCAGCAGTTGGCCCAAAAAAAAAGAAAAAAATTCCACTTAATGCAAAAGTATGCCACTGTTTTTAGTACTCTTTTACACACACATAACATGTGTGTATGTGTGTCTGTGTGTGTGTGTGTTTAGTCCTATGGGAAGTTTTCTTTGCCGCTTTTTACAAGCGCTGCAATCTGTTGGCCATGCAAAAAACACACACAACTTTTTTACAAATTCAAAGTGATAACGAAAAGAAAGCAAACGAGACGCGTTCGCGTTGTGGTTGCAGCTCAGCGCGCGTCAAGGGGGGAATGGGGGGGGGGGGGGGGTGTTGCACATGTGAGAAGAGCTACTCATTAACATGTGACAGTTTTGCCTTTCTCTTGATTTATGGCTCTTTTCAACAGGCACACAAAAAAACGTGTACAACACAACAAAAAAAAAAATATATTTGTGTTAGCAAAGGGTGCAAAGTTGTGCAAATGTATGTGCATAACTGTTAAAAAATGCCACAACCAAAAAAAAAAATGCCTTTGAAGTTATGTTTAGTGATTTATTTAAGAATTTGATAAAGAAACATTAGAAAAAAACACACATTTTACGATTGGCCTAAATGCAATTACTCGAAATGAAAACTATTTTACAAGAACAATTTATTTATATTTTACAAGTGATTTATATTTATATTTTCTATGTGATTTGTGTTTCTGGCCACTGGGTCAATTGGGCCTAAACCCATTTTTTTTTTTTTTTTTTTGGACACATTTGCTATGTGATTTATGGTAGCTGCCAGTAGAGTCTAAACTTCTTTTTATATCTCTATATTTGAGTACGTTTTTTTCTGGCCACAGGGTATCTGCCCGTAGAGCCGAACCTTCTTTTTTTTTTGCCAATTTCTATGTGATTTAGAGTA
This sequence comes from Drosophila dives, assembly GCA_035042365.1. Classification (NCBI taxonomy): domain Eukaryota; kingdom Metazoa; phylum Arthropoda; class Insecta; order Diptera; family Drosophilidae; genus Drosophila; species Drosophila dives. Next base: position 4,128,615 of record JAWNLJ010000276.1, on the reverse strand, counting down.
TGTCATTACTGACCACATTGGTAGTTGGTAGAGTCATTAATTTTTGCATGCTTATCGTGTGCCTTTTCGGGGGGTTTTTTTGTGGCTCTGGTTTCTTGAGCTATGCGCGCTGCTCCAAAGTGGCAGCCATTTTGCAAGTTTTGGGCTGACAAGTGTGACAAGTTTTAAAGCCCATAACTAAGAAAACACCAAGCAGCAGAGTGGCGACTCCCCGAGGCAACACAAACTCCTTAGCTTGCAACCAAGGGTTTGTCTTTTTTTGCCTCCTAACCAAATATGCTGTGGTTGAGCCTGGGCACATTACACATGTATATCGCACGGGAAGAGTGTAAAAAAGACAAGACAGTGAAAGAGAGAGAGAAAGATAGCTGGAAGGGCAATAATAGTAAATTCGGCACCCACACACACACATTTTTCGGGTGTGTTCTGGGGGGGGGGGGAGGCCGCAAGAAATCTCCACAGACTTTCACATGAATCGTTAAACTTTTTGCCATTGTAATAGTTCTGCTCGGTTGGTTTGCCTTCTTCGCAGCTGATTGCATGTGTGTGTGTATGTGTGTGTGTGTGTGTGTATATGTGTGTTTTACATGCTTTCTGCTTTCTGGTCTTTGCTTTCTGGTTCTCTGCTCTTACATCTTGGTTATGCGCATAATTTATAGAGTGCGACAATATGTTGCCGTCTGTTGGGCTGGACGAAACTTTTGCACTCTCGCTTAAGAAAGTAAAATGTTTCTTTTGTTCATGTGTGTGTGTGTGTGTGTGTGTGTATGTGTGTGTTTGTGTGGTCCAGTTTTTGGGGTTCAAATAGCAGTCGAAAGTCAAGGCTATTAGCACTGTTGCCTTATGCACATCACATATCGAGGGCAAACATCATTATCAATGCTGCTTTTGCAATTATCTAATGTGCTTCCTGTCATCTGCAAAGGCTCACACGCACACACACACACACACACGCACACACACACAAACTTACCGGTAAACCTGAGAGACTGATTGATAAATTATATTAAGCTGGGCATTTGAGGCCAAACAAACGACATAGTTACATCAATTATAAGCATTAGTTTAAAGTCAATCGTAGGGCGCATACAGGCAGTTAGTTTACGCAATTCGTGTTAGCCAACATCAGATGGCATGGCTAAATTATGTAAGCCCCATAGGGATATATTAAACGGCAACCGTTGACAACTGACACAGCAGCTGGAAATTAGCGTGGCGCACTGAATATTGTCAGCTTAAAGGCTTATTTCCAGCTTGATTTTGACAGTCTTCAGTTTTTGGCAGAGCTATAAAAAAATACACAAAATACTGTTATAGACAACCACAATTTTTGCTTAATTAAAAAAATCCCAGCCCACCACAAATTGAAGAAATAAAAGTGACAAGCGCAGAAGAAATAAAACTGTCTAAAATGAATTTTTCGCAATAAAAACATAGCCTTCAAGGGTTCTCTGATAGATTGTGTTGACTCTGTGAGAGACCTTAACTTGGCCTGTCAAGCAAAAAAAAAAAAAAAAAAAACAACCCTCTTTAAACTTCAAATCAGCCTGAAGTGGCTGATAAAGATATAAAGAGATAAAGAATTAGTTGGTTGTGCATATTTTAGGGCAAAACAAAGACATCAACATGTTACTTGTAAATTAGATAAATAAAATAACGAGAAGTAGAAATATCTAAAGTTCATAGAAGCTATAAATATAATTGAAACTACACAGAAACTTTCTGATCACAAAAATATTTATATATATAGAGCACATATTTCGATGATATAGCACATAAAAACTTTTACACATTTTGTGTTAATCAGAAAACATCCTTAACAATGATATAATAATAATGTGCGCTGTGCTTAAATGGATATGATGGCCATTAAAGATAGCCACAATTGTCAGATACTTATTCATACAATATTCAGTGTACAGTTTATATAGGCAAACTAAAACCTAAGCGCCCCTATTCTATGCCAGGATTTGTGCTGAATATTTGTGAAAAACATTCTCTGAGGGGCATTAAAAAAAAAAATTGAAAACAAAGGACACAACAACAACAACAACAACAACTGACAGGTTTGGCATGATAATAATCAGTTTGTTCGTTTTGTTCGTTTTGTGTGCGACGGGCAAACATATTAAGCGATTTATTATAAATAATTAAAATAGTTTTTAACCCACGTTTTGTTGTACAATATTATTGCATATAAATTCCAACGTATTTACCAATTTTATTTGAGTTTTTATTATATTATATATATATATATTTTTTGTGCTATTTGCCATAATTTAAATAGCTATCAACTTAGCGCATTTGACAGTTGGTTTTTATGTGCGCATAATTTAGTTGAATAATTTTATACCTCTTAAAATATTCCAAAAACATTGGCACATTTTATTAGGTTTTGCGTGTTTTTTTTTTTTTTGTTGTAGTTTTCGATTTTTAAATAATTTATTTGTAATTTGTTAGTTAGACACCCGGATGGCCATTAGCCGGAGCTAAAAAAATATATATTTTCGGTAAATTGCAAAACATTCAGCTGGTTTAATTTATATTTAGTTAGTGCTTATGCATTTTGGGTTGGCTATTTTAGATTTTGGCAAAGTACTTAAATTTCTATAATCGCTCGATCGTTTGCAGTGCCATTTGTTTTGCACATTAATACTTGAAAGGAGAAACAAAACACCTGCATATAAAGTTTATATATTTTGCCAATAAACTTTTGACCTCATTTTGTCAATAACTACGGCAGCAGCAGCAGAAGAAGGGAACGGACGGGCAGTAGGACAACTAACAAAACATTTTGTAAAGGCAACCAGCATGACTGGGACCTCTGCAGAGCAGATCCTGTGCACGACACTTTTAAATAGGCAGGACAGACTACAAAAAAAAAAAAAACAAAAAAAATACAAACAAAATGGACAAAATAAAAGCTAGCCAAATATTTGCACTCTCAGCGGCATTCCGTTTTGTTAGTCAGCTGCTGCTGGTGTTGCCAGAGCAAGGATTATAAATTATAGCAGGCTGGCACTGTTATTTATGTTGTGTCAATGGTTCCGAGGCAGTCAAGTGGATGCTCATACCCACAACTATATATGAGATATATATATATATATATATCTATATATATTTACGGGATGCGTACATACATCATCAATGAATGCAAGTGCGCGCTTAGTTGAGTGGAAAAAGGTTGCCGGATGCAGCAGTTGTCGAGTACAGCAACAACAACAACAACAACAACAAAAACTATTGGCTGCCAATAAGCGCAGAGCTTTAAGCTGCTGGCAAAACTTTAAAGCACAGCAACAGACGCAGGGCAAAGCTTTTGATTTATTTGCTTGACGGCAATCATTAATTTGTTTGGCACAGAAAAAAAAACGAAGAATAACGGAGAAAAAGAAGAGAGGGGTGGGGGGGAGCTTAGCATACAGATTCAGCTGCTGTCAGCTTTTGGCGACAGGCAAACAAGCAACCACCAAAAATGGGGAAAGCCAAGACACAAAGGAAATTTAAATAAAACGAAACCAGCAAAATAATCCGACACATGCGCTGCCAAATGATTGCCTTAACGCCGCTTCCTTGCCGCCACTTGCCACTTGCCACTTGCCACACTAGCTGCAATCCAGCTTGCGCCACAAAACCAAGTCGAGCCACACACTAATCCTATGTGCAGTGTCTTCCGCATGGGTGTCATACATTAAACTGAAAGTCACTTCATTTTATCACACAGTTCTATGGAGATTGAGCTAAGCCTGCCATTTTTTAAGGCCAGGCTAAATGCGTACAATGAAAATGAAAATGCTTTAATCAAATTGTGGCGAACACAGATAAATCAAATCAAATTCAACAACAAAAACCACAAACACAGCGCACACTTTATAATATTTCTTTTGTATTTTCTGATCGATTTAGTGTACAGCTGCTTATTTTTTTTATATATTTCTAAATAAAGAATAACTAAAAATAAATTGTATAAAGCCGAAGTGTGCCCAGGACAATTGCTCAATAATTCAATGCAACAAAAATAGATCAGCCTTTGCTTTGATTTATTAGGGATTTTGTGGTGATTTGACAGAGGATATGACAATTTATAGAAACCAGAAGGCAGAAACAAAAAATCAAACCATCATCAGTCAACCAGGCTAAGAAACAAACAAGGCTAACAGATTCGCGGCGCGTCATATACACACAAAAAAGTGCCTGCATACATTATGGCATTGGCTACAGTTACCTGCCAAAAACTAAGTTGGCCAAGCCGTCGCTACGTTGAGTGCGCGTGCTTTCAGCCAGAAACACGTAGAAGAAATCATGAAATGTTGCCGCCATCATACCGAAAATTGTACGGCAACGTGCAAGCAATCAAAGTACATGAAGCCAACAGCTTCGACTCGACTGAGACTCGACTCGACTTGCTCCTCGTGAGTTTTGTTGGTTACGTTCCAAGTCACGGCTGCCACTGAGTCGGACACGTCTGATTTTTACTACACACGTGTGTGTGATGTGACGTCAACAGGAATCGCCGGCTGCCTACTAGTCTACAGTCAGCAGTAGTAGCAACAACAACTAGTGGCAGCCACCAGCAGCTGCTCCTTTCCATATTCTGCCTCACTGTTGCAGCACCCGTCAAGACATTGAACAATTTTCTGGCAGCAATGCCATTCCAAAATGTATGGCATAGTTGACGGCCCAGACGTGCCCACGTTTGAGGCTGTTTCTGCTGCTTTTTGCTGTTTAAGCAAGCATGCAAATGTCACATGCAGTCGGAAAGTCGAGTAGCAGCAGCAGCAGCAGCAGCAACAGCAGCAGCAGCAACAGCAGCAACAGCAGCAGCAGCAGCAGCAGCAGCAGCAGCAACAGCAGCAACAGCAACAGCAGCAACAGCAGCAGAGTCGGCGTGATAAGCCGTCTCAGTTATCAACGTGCTAGTCGAAATGTTGCAGCATAGTTATGTGCTACGTGTGTGTGTGTGTGTTTGTGTGTGTGAGTGCCTTTCGTATTCATAAATGATGAGCCATGTTGCTTAGCTCAACTAGGCTGGGATTGGGGTTGCGGGCTGCGGGCTGCGTGCTGCTCGCTGCGGATTGGGGTTGATTTTAGTGATTTCCCCAAGCATGTGGCATACTTTTTGATATGATTTCGTTGTGGGCATAAGAATTTTGGCTTATGGTTATTGATTTTGCACGCCGTACCAGCTATACTTGTATAGTTTGAGTTATTGCCAGTAGCTGATTTGTGTCAGCAGGAAATTTGCTAGAAATTTGTTGCATACTTTGTTGCTGCAGTTACATTTGCCAAAGTGTTTTTGCCCACCCAAACCTTATCTCATATGTATGCCAAACATTGGCCTACAATATATGTATATCCATAGCTATTTATACATATTCCCAATAGACACGACCACTGCACACCACACCCACAAAGATGACGAGGTAGCTCGCTCTCCCTCTGCCTCTGCCTGTGCCTTAAGTGTCGATCAAAAATTCATGTGGCACATCGAGAGGTGTCAATAACACGGCTACTTTATAACTGCCGACTGACTTCTTGTCTGTCTGTCTGTCTGCCTCTGTGTGACTCTGCTCTAAATCTAGTAATTTACAATTACTGCACGCACACGCAATTTATTTTCCAGCTCTAACAAATAAGCTTGGCATTTTTGGCCGCGACTCCCATTTTTGTTAAGACGAGTTTGGCTGTCTCCCAGGTGTATTGCAAATCAAAAAATCAGGCGTGGCAGTGGCAGGGGCACACGCACGCCCAGGCAATCAGTTAAATGTTTGTGCAACTCGCCAGCGTCGAGTCTCCAAGGAACACACAAAGCTCTCTCTCTCTCTCTCTCTCTCTCTGTCTGTCTCTCGGTTTTGGGTTTTGTTTTGTTCCCTTTTTTCTATTTTTGGCCAATTCTACACGCCTTTGAGCCGAATTGAGTTTGCCAGGCGCATTGGAAACCACAGAAAAACTAAAGAGCAAAAAAAGTGAAATGAGAGACGGAGACGACGACCGATGAAGCGCCAAGTTGAAAAATCGTTTGTCGCAATGTGAGAAATTGTAGCGAAAGGGCCAATGGCGAAAAACTCGAAAGGAAAAACCCAAAAGCAATGCCAGCGAGGAAGCGCGTCTTGCTGGCTCAAACGCAGACGAAGTGATTTGGCTTTGAAATACAAAAAAAAAGAGAAAAGCTGCCACGTAATGAAACTGACAATTTAACTCGAACTCGTGTGTTCGTGCTGAAAAATCGAGTTATCGATTTAATGCGTTGCAACACATATAACCTATATATATATATATATATATATGGGCATGCTCAGGAGTGTTCACTGTAGCTAGAGTTGAGTTCCGTCATTGCGGAAAGGGTTAGTTCAGTTCAATCCTTGCTTTGGCATTGGCTGTTTTGTAGTTTGGTTGTTGCCCTTTTTTGCCAGTGCCTTTGCCATTGCCTTTAGCTTTGGGTCTGGCTTTATCGCTGGCTTCTGTCTTTTTGTGACTGACTGACATTTTCGTGTTGTTTGCAAGAGTTCCCTTTTGGCCTTTTTTTTTTTCCTAATGGCCGCCCTGGACAGACTTGTCGGCAAAAGCATTTGATTAATTCGCAGCAGTTTTCAATTTGAAATTGCTTTAGTTTCCTTTCTTTTTTCTCATCTCAAGTCCTTTGCGTATATGTTTATGTGTGTGTGTGAGTGTGTGTGTTTATTTGTGAGAGTATGTGGCAATTGACAGCACTTTAGAGGCGTCTATAAAGCTTTAGTTTAAACTCTGCCACTAACCATAAGATTGAAGATTGAAAACAGTTTATGGTATGTTGAGTTATTTTTTATTGCATTTTAAAGCGCATATTTATATATCTTATATATAGCCTGATTTTGTCCTTATTTTGACTTCTTATTCCAGCTACTTTTGACTAATTTTTCAATATTTTTCTCTTTTTTATTTTAGGTACGTATGCATAATTTTTAAAAGAAAACTTTAAAACCGATTATACCAAGGGATAAGTGAGTAAAAAAAATAAAAAGCTTTTGGAAATATCAAAAACAATATTTTAAATAGACATTTCATAAATTAATCTCAATGTAAATGCTATGAGATTAAATTAAATAATTTAATCAGAAGATAGAACATCTGCGCAAACACATTGCAATGCATTTTAAATATGGTAAACAAAAACAAAAAAAATATTATCGTAATTTGATTATTAAAATTGTAAAATTGTTTTTTATGAAGACAAAATGACGGAAGCTTTAATTGCTTAATGATGAAATTTAATTTTATTTCCACCAATAATTAATATTAATTCAGAAAGAGCTTCCTTCTAAAATTTTATTGTTTTGCTTCTCAAGCAATCATTTTATTTAGATAATAATTATTATTATTGCCGAGCTTTGAAGGAACTTATCCAATTGTCACATCATTAATGATGAAATCAAACTTAAACAAATTGGAAAAGCAATTCTTACACTTTATAATAATGACAATTTAACGCATACTCGAGCAAAAATAAATAAAGGACTCACCAAGGATGAGGGACAGAGAAGGGACTCAGATGTGGCAACTGAGATTTTATTTGCAAACAGGGATTGAGAGAGGAACAAGAAAAGAAGATTTCATCAGTTCATCTTACGCTAATCAGGATCTCGTCACGATATGTGGCACTTGCTGTGGCATGCAACTTATTTATGCATATTATCATTACTGCCAGTTGTTGGTTGTTTTTTGTTGTTGTTGTTATTATTTGTTGTGGTAAATGATGATGTTGTATACTATTATGATTATTATGAAAATGCAAATGAGGCTAAGTTTTCAGTTGCCAGTTGCCAGTTGCAAGTTGCAAGTTGCAGATACAGCTGCTGCAATGTTGCAGGCATTCATTATTATTAATATGACAGAATACAGAAAATGTGCGATTAAACATGCAAAATGCTTTAAGCGAATTGCGAACAGAATTCGAAATGAATGAATGCTTAAGTGTATGGATGAAGGGGTGAATGGATGGATGGATGGGTGGATGGATGAATGAATGGGTGGATGGATGGGTGGGTGGATGAGTGAATGCGTCAATGGATAAATGAATGAATTCAATTGCCGACAGAAGATGTGCAAAGCGTTTCTGGTAGGCGCCTTGCACTTTGTGCCCTTTTGCTCTCTGTCTCCCCCCTCCCTCCATCTCTCTCTCCATCTCTGTCTCTGTCTCGCTGTCTGCATTTTGCGAATTGTGAATAGAGTCAACAATTGACATGGCACATTGTTTGTCATCATTTTGCATACACGCTGCTTGACTTTTCGCATAATATTTGTTGTAATTGTTATTGTTGTTGCTCTCGCCTGTTTGGTTGGCCATTAACATAATTTCAATTTGCATAAAATTACATTAAATATTACATTTTGGACAGTGAACTGCAACTGTGGAATTGTGACAGCGACCTCGCCCCGTTGCACGTTGCACGTTGCATAGTCATTCTTTGGGTGTGCTGCAAATTGCAGGTGTGAATGTGTTGCATTGTATCTATGGTGTGCTTCATTACACACACACACACACACACACACATGCACATACATTTTTAAATACAGACAACTTTGTTCCTCATGCGCATTTAATAAATTTAATTTTTATTTCATTTTCAATTCTAATGCGAACAGTTTTGTGCAAATTAAATGGAAATTTGTATGGTTATTTTGCGGTCGATTTATGATGCTTACCAAAAATTGTATATTATGATAAAACCCAGCCATGTGTATGGCCTTAATACTAATTGATTAAATTGATTTGAAAAAACCCGTTTTAAGCTGAAACAAAAACGATAAATGGCAAGTGGAACTTGATCAAAGTGCTTTCACTGGATGTGATTTAATGCATATTTCATTGATACACTTTGCCTTTGCCAATTCAGTTAATACGACGCATTTCTTGACACAACTAAAAGCCTGGCTAATGCGTAAAGTGTTGCTGCCTTAAAGCCATTTGCGTGAAATGCGAATAGCGGCGGAACACAGACATCAGCGAAACTTCGAAGTATTTCCAACTCGATTATCATAACCCAACTAAGAATCATAATCAAATTTACCCATTTGACACTAAACTTTTCTACAAAGGGTGTGGCAGATTGTGGCAGAGGAGGAGGCCGGAGGAGGCCGGAGGACGCTTGGTTTTAGAGTAGTTGTTGGCGTTTGCTAGGGAAAGTTCATGTTTGTCTAGGACAAAAAACAGCATCGTCATCATCAACTGCCAGTACAGTTGCCATTAAATTGAGTTAGTCAATTTGTAAAATTTACGTCTAGTTTTCACATTCAATATGCCATTAAAATAGCTGCGCCTCAAAGTATTTACCCAGCTCTATTTCCTATTTCTATCTCGCTCGCTCTCGCTCACGTTGCGGCTTTTGGGCTATGCAAATTTTGAGGTTTACAGTTTTCAGTTGTCAGCATTTTGTTGTTTAAAGCTGCAGCACTGAAACTCGTCCTAGACACATATATATATATATATATATATATATATAAAATGGCAGGCAATGGTACAAAATGTTTTGGCCACAAAGCATACCCATATAGCCATGGCCATAACCGTAACAGAGTTAAGACCCCAAGCCGCTTTATGGTGTCATGCTTACAACGCTTCCAATGATACGGCAAAATTGTTGGTCCGCCGCCTTTTAGCCTTTTAATGCAAGCTGTGTTGTGTGGTCTACACAAGAATGTATGTTTGTGCAGACAGAGGGGTCAGGAGGAGTAGCGGGGGGCTAGTATATTGCATTTGTATTTGAATGTATTTTCCAAATGTGTATGCGTAAGCTCATTAAGCTGGCCAAGTTCTTCTTAGCCTTCATTTTGGCTTTGCATTCTGACTTAGCTGTTTGTTTTCGAGTTTCGATCTCACTTTGGGGCATGAATATTGTTGCATTGTGTCGAACTGAGAGCCATTCTCGACTCTCCATGCAAATAGGCCATAAATTCATATTTTATTGGCTTCGACTTTGCAAGGGACGACCGATTCAGCCCACCTATTTCAGCCTGGCTCTCGAAAACTTTTGGCCAAATGCTCGAAAGCTCTGCACAAACAATTATGTCAACAATAAACTGCTATGTTCTTATGTGTGTGTGTGTAGGTGTGTGTGTGTGTGTGGGTGTGCTTGTGTTGACAATGAACTTTTGGCATTATGATATTGCATACTTTAAGGCGGCTTGCGAAAATAGCCCACAATAAATTTGCACAGGATGTGCTTTGACAAAAAGCCTGATTTGCTTAAGTGGCTTGTTTTATTATTATAACTTTAACATTTTGCTAATTAGTCGCTGTCAATAAAACATAATCATTTAAATGCTGTTTGCATATTTTCCATATCATTTGACTCAATTCACAATTATTGTGTCTCTCCCTGGAGAGGTTCCCTGGAGCACTGCTTGAACGTGTCGGCATATTAAATGCAATTTCAACTGATTAAAATTCTAATTTAACTGCACAAATGTGCAAAATCTGCCCCTTGCATAATTGACAACATAAATTAGCAAGGGGCAAATATATAAAAAAAAAACCCATATCATCTGCATATTGTGGCATATTAATAATAACATGATAAACGTCAGATTTTTAAAGACAAAACACATCAGTTAATTGCTCAGAAAAATATGCAATATTGGCCAAAAATGTTTAAACTCTTGCAAAAAACATTCTAACAATTTTCGTATATCACATTGAATACTTAATGTCATTTGCATTTTCACAGTGTGTGTGTGTGTGTGTTTGTGTGTTTTAAATTGGTTTTTTGGACAATATTCTTTCACTGTCTTATTTTGCTGCATAAATTTCAATTTGGCTCATGCAAAAATTTGCATTTGCTGCTGTCATGCAAATTATTGCAGTCGGCTTAGCTCGTTTTCCTCTTGGCTTATTGTTGTTTTAATTAAAAAAATATATATATAATTGCTGTTATTATTGTTGTTGTCTGGTTGGTCTGTCTGCCTGTCTGTCTGTCAATTCAAGTGTTAATTTTATTGACATGTGACAGACAGCAAAAACCTTTAAATTTTTAAATGCTTTTCACTATTGTTGCCACACGCATTGCTCGTTGCGGTCGCAATGGATATTCTTAATGAATTTAATAAACGCAGCACATCAATGCAATACTCGTAAAATTCATAATATCAAAGAAGAAATAAAATAAAAATAAAAAATAAACAAAAATCAAGCCCGAAACTCGTTTGACATGCAAGCCGTGAAAAAGCAGTAAAAAAAAAAAAAAACGGAATGCCAAATGGAATCCAGTAACCCAAAACTCAAACCAAAAATCAAAAGGTAAAAGGAAGCCAGTATAAAGAAACATTAATCAGCGTTAAAAGTCGCATTAAGCAAAAGTGGGCGCAGCAAGTGCGGGGAAGGGGGTGGGGCGCGCAAATTGCACGCAAAGCTAACGCCAAACCAAACCATACCAAACCGTACCGAACCGAACCGAACAGAACCCAAAACCAATCCCAATGAGGACCCAAAACTGTCGAAACGTAAACGAAAAGTCGAAGAAAATTGGAAAAATTTTGTTGTCAGCGCGAAAGGGAAAGCTCGGAACGAAAAAAAAAAAACGAGCACGCAAAGCCAACACGGTCATTGCAAATAGGAGCGTTAATAACAACAACAACAACAGTAGCTAGAAACGTGGCAAAATGAGTGACTGGCAGTCAAAATCATTAAAAAGTCGTAAAAATCAAGGCAAATGGTAAACAAAAAAAAAAAAGAAAAAAAAAGGAAAACAGGCAACAAGGAAAACTGGGTGCAGCAATAGGAGATGGGTGGACAGAGGGGCAAAAATGGAGGAGGGCTACTGAAAATACGCACGCTTTATAATTAGAATTTAATCAAGCGCAAATCGCAAACTCTCGCAAATTGAAGACCCAACTGAAACGGGCCAACAACCAAAATGGGTTTTCAAACACGGCCAGGCCGCAGACTGTGTGCTCGTGTGTGTGTGTGTGCATTTGTGTGTGTGCAGCTATTGTTTAAAGTGTAATTAAAAGCGTCGTAAAAACCTTTTAGTGTAAACGTCGAAACAGCAAACGCTGCGCCGATGATATTAAATTTCTCAGCCCCGCCAAAAAATTGAAGTTGGCTGTTTGGAAAAAAGCAGGCCCAGAAATGGCAGCAAACTAGATGAAAAATCAATTGCCCTTTGGGTCAACCAACCTTGTGCGACCTTTGGTAATTGATGGTGGTCAACAACAATTTTTTTTTGCACATGTCATCTGACAAATTATGCGCATTGTTGAACCATTCAATCATGGCCAATTACAAAGTATGCAAGAATAGCAACAGCAAAAAATAAACTGCAATTAGTTGGGCAAAGTTGCGATAATTTGCGTAAAATTAGAGCATGCAAAAGCGCTTAAATAAACCACTTGGGGTGGCCTTTAAGATTGGCAAACAGCAGAAAGAAAACTTTTGACATTCTAATTACTGGCAGGCAGGAATTGTGGCAGGCAAGAATTGAGGCAAGCTGGCAGGCTGGCAGCAGGCAGCGCGCCACACGAGCCGCTTGTCAAGTATAAACTTTGGTCATAAACAAAATTTTAATGGAGCAATTATAAGCGTCTAAAAATGGCTCGCTGAAAAACAAAAAGGGCAAACTACTTTTAGCCACAACTAGCGATGGATTTCGAGGCAAAACTCCCTCTGCTTGTTGGCCAAAATGCAAATGTGTAACACGCAGTCGAATCGTTCGGAACGACACGAATAGTTGCTGCACGAAGATGATGACGCATGCCACTCAAAAAAAAAAATCGAAAAAGTAAAAAAATAAATACCGTTAAACGCCCGGGAATGGTATGCAAAGGCATTTGTTAAAGCGGCTACCCCTTTGCCTGGCTTTAACCCCAACGCAGACTTCATTGATATGCATCTGACACGGAGTTCGGGCAGATTTACCCGCTTGTCGCCTTTCATGCTTATCGCCAGAATCAGTTACAGCAGCAGCTGGAGCAGGAGCAGGAGCAGCACTGAAATATCTTCATATATCCATTGCCTACCTCCACACCAAGTGGGCCTGACGAGTCATTCATTGGCGCTGTGAATAGGCGCCTGACTCACACAGTTAACCCCTTTTTGTGTGGACGGCATTAAAATTCACCCCCCCATGTTGCGCATCTATGTCTACTTTTTTTTTCGTTTTTTTGTTTGTTTTTTATGTTTACATTTTAGCTCATGCGTTTTTTGTTTGATATGTTTTGCTAGTATTTTTCTATGGCTGCCATTCAGGAGTGTTCGGCCGGCAATCTATTAAATGCTCTGAGTGCGTTTGCTCATAGGCAGCAGACAATGAAACTGTTGAAGTGATTAAAAATAGTCGTAGTCCCCCCCCCCCTCCCTCCCCCTTTCACACCATAGCCATAGCGAAGCTTGCACTTTTTATAGCATACTTTTGTGCAGCTTTTTTATGATGCGATTCCTTGCCATTTTTTTTTTATCTCTGGCTTTCAGAGCTGGTTAAAAACAAAAAAAAAACCATTGAAAATCGATCAAGTCGATGGCGCGCTAATGGATTTCTGGGCTAGACACAAGTTTATTGAACTGTCGACAATGGACTTTAGTTACAGACAGGATAGTGTGATTAAATTTGCCTGCTGTGCCCAGTAGCTAGAAACTGCTTCGACACATGCAAAATAATAATAATAAAGCATAGCCAAGCACAAGGGCTGAAAATCTTAGGACTAATCGTTTTTTGATTTCTTACCTAACCACAAAGGTTTTGCCCAACTTGTTTTGGGCCCCGTGTCAGGCTGAGACAGGAAACGTGCGCAGGAAAAGGGTTTTACAGCACGCGCCCAAAAAACCCATTCCCATTCGTGATACCGTTTCCCATTTTCCATTTCTGGGTTCCATCTTGATAGTCTCTGAGAGTAATAAACGCCTATCGCTAGTCACGCCTTTAACACAAAAAACCCACCAAAAAAGTCTTTTCAAAAAGTCTTTATTTTTTGCGCTTGTTTTCGTATTTGTAAGTTTGAATAATGTCGTTTTAATTACCGCCACATTTTGAAGGACATTGTGTTGGCCCGAAAAAAAATCACAATCAGCTGCAATCGCAAAAATAAGCGGCAATAGAGAAGAAGAATGGCTAAAATCATTTAAATTAAATTCTTAAGAAGTCAGCACGGACTGAAGCCCAACTGCCTCTAATTACTTTTGTGTGGCAAATAAAAAAATTAAATTGAAATTGAAATTACCCAAAACGAAATATGGAAAATGATTTTACTAAAGAGGGCGCAGAGAGGTCGGTCGTAAGTAAATGGTTGAAGATTTATTACCAGAAATGACGAGTTTTTCGTGCTAATTTTGAAGTCGAACATTTTTTCCCAGTGCTGATTTCTCCTGTCGTTGATTTGATTTGTTGTTGCCTTGGCTGCGTTTAATTATAAAAACGCATTTCATTCTGGCTACCTTTTTCTTTTTTGCCATCTTATTAAGCCCCAATCGTGCTCCTCCCACACCTGCCCTTGTGTGCCCATGTCAGGCTCCCCTGGGCTGTGGCAGCCGCAATCCAATCAGCCGCTAAGTCGTGAGCCTGCCCAACTTGGCGTTGATTAAAGGCCAAGATTTTTTTTTTTTGTTTTTTTTTTTGTGTTCTCTGAAGTATGCCATATTAAATGCGTATCAGCTTAGACAGGCCGCTAATTGAGGACGCCGAGATGCGGGCGGGGAGCAGGTCGAGCAACGTTTTGTAATTGAATTGAATTGATTTAGAGGATTTTCCACAAATGTGCTTCTGATGCCTTCATGTGAAGTGCTGGCTGGCTATCCAGTACCCGGCAAAAGCTGATGTGTTAACGGCCCAAACGTGACGTTAATAAATTGGAACTTGAAACAAGCCAAAGTTGCTGGGTTTTTTCAAGGGGGCATAAAAATGAAGTGTTTTCATTATGGAAGACAATGTGAAATGGAAACTCTAATGCAACTGTCAAACTCAATTGCAATTGTGTGTTTTTATTGTCATCATATTATTTTATAATTTTCAATCAGCCCCCACCCCCCCACACACCCACACCCACATCCGATGTGTCGTTTTCCGATTATCAAAATTAATTAATCGCCCATCAAGAGAACGATTGCACAAAATTCATTTAGCTTCCCAAAATGCATTAAAATGCATTCAACAATTAGAAAATCCGCAATATAACAGTTTGTATAACACACACACACACACACTAACACACAAACAGATTACCAGGCAATGCATGTCATTCTTATTGCATAACAAAAATTGTCAAAATTATCTGTCGGCCTGAAATACATGCATAGCTCATATGCACAGCTACCGATACACACCCGCCAACCCCCCCTTCTAGCTTGCATTGCAGAAATTTCATTTCCGCCCAGGCCTGTCTGTCAGGTAATGTGCAAATAACCCCACCATCCACCCCCTCTTCCAGGCCCCGCTTGCCTCTTTTGTTGCTGTCGCTGTTTTTGACAATTTTCATGTTTCAATATTTCATTATATGCGGCAGCAAAACCAAACCATTGTCATTTGTTGTTGTTGTTGTTGTTGTTGTTGTTGTTGTTGTTGCTTTTGGTTCTGCTACAAAATTATTTATGCATAATGTGGGCGAGGTGACAGTGGATTAAAAAGTGGGGTATTTTAATGCTCTCATATCCGCTGTGCGCACCAAAAGCACATCCCCACACACACACACACACACACACACACACAAAGCAGTCAGTTGCCTTGGCCTAATGCATATACACGTTCCATGGTTATTCAGTGTCATTTACGGTTAGAGATTGCCCGCTTTGATCGATTATGTAGCAGAAGAGTTTGGGCAAAATGGTGGGCTTGGTGTTGAATATAAATGTATACATACACACACACACACACACCCGAACACACACTCGTTATAAAAACTATTCCAGCCACATCATTAACTAGTTTCGTACTCAATCCAATGACATTTTTTTTCAATCAGTCATTCAGTTTCAGCTAAGTGAGGAAATATGTTTAAAATTTCACAGTGTATCACTCTATCTCTCTCTCTCTCTCTCATACACTCAGCCTTTTCTCTATCTCTATATATATATCTGCCTGAATAGAAGTACCTAATTTGAACTCGGGCAACAGTTTGGCAACTGAACGTTGCCCAAAAACAAAACAGCAAAACGAACAATTTAGTTTTGAGGGAGTGGATTGGATGGATTGGGTGGAGTGGGCGGAGTGGAGTGGCACACCAAGTGGACTCAGGAGACGTGGCAACGTGGCGTTAATGACAGAATAAAACGAAATCCAAACATAAATTACGCGCTTATCAATTTCATTTATCTTTTGGATTTCTTGGCCACTCGCTGTTACCATTTCTCTTTTATTTTGATGGTTTTGTAATTGAGTAATAAACTTTGGCATCGTTTCGCTTTTGCGTTTCACCAAAGTTGGCCAGAATGTTTCGATGTAGCCTTGCCAACCAATCGAAATTGTAGAGGCCATAATAAATTCGAAAGTTTCTCATTTTTTTTTTTCTCTTATTTTGCTAGCCATAATGAGGCAAAGTAATTTCCCAGATAAGCAGTCAAGTTGCAGTTTTGCCATATTCACTTACTGACCGAAAAAAGGCATTGCTCTAACAACAATTATTGTTTTCGACGCCTTCGATAAGCGTCCATAAAAATAGCCATTATCAAAAATTTACTACTGCTTTTGGCTTCTTAATGACTTTCAATCGCTGTGTAGAGAAACTGAGAGAGAAACTGGGAGAGAAACAGAAAGAGTCCTTTAATAGCCTGCCACACAGGCTATTTATCAGAACTAACTCTAAGCAACCCCCAAAAAATGCTTAACCCGATTTTACAGTTTATGGCCAATCAGTCAACTAGACATCCAACTAAGCAACCACCATTTTTACTCCTCTTCCACCCAAAACAGCCATCAAATCATGCGAGTGCATATCTCCATAATCAAAGCAATTTATTTCAATTAAATTTAAAACAGCAAATAAATTTTCAAAACATGTCGAGTGTCTATAAATATATATCTATATATACAATATATATATACACACAACATTCCCTGTTAAAGCCCTTCTCGGCTTAGTCGAGTGTTGGCCTGGCCTCCACAAACTGCTGCTGCTGCTGCTCCTTGCCGGAAATTGACGACTATCAGTGTGCAAATCAAAGCAGTTGGTCATTGTCGCAATGCGCCTAAAATGACACACAATAAATTTTTATTTGCCGCTATATTAAATTTTATTTTACCCAAACTACAGCTCGGAGCGGAGCACAGACAGGACTATCCACGGGACACGGACAAGCACTATGATCTATACGAGTAGCTCCAACGGACCACCGTCTGGCATTTGTCTGGCTATATCCATATAAACAGCGGCCGCCTTCCTCCCCTCCCGCTGTCAGTCAGTTGGCTGTATGCGTGATAACTACAAGCAAACCTGGGAAGGGTAGGGGGGCGTGGCACATTCGTTTGCCTTTGGCAAAAAGCGTTCGTCGTCTGACGACTGCCGCGGAAAAAGGCAAATTCATCAATTACTTAATATAATTACTTTTGGCTTTCGGATTATGCATATACACCAACATTCTCACACACACAGAGAGACAGAAAGAGAGAGTTGGGGAGAGGGTAGAGGGAGGCGGATATACATATATATACACACGCACCCGGACAGTGGCAAAAAGCATTGCATACTGGGCTGCCTTTGGCGGCATAGCCAGCATTAATACTTAATATAATAAATTGTAGCCAGTCGGCAGTGGCATCCATCCAGTCACATTTCTCCCACCAGCCTCTGTGGCCATAACGCCCAACGCCCCCCGCCCCCCCCGCTACACATCACCCATTTCAGAGCAGCGGCCACAAAAACGGCAAACCAATGCGAATGGTTCGGTTCTGTCTGACTTCGTTTGGCCCGCACAGTTTGACTTGACCGGGCAACGGGCTGGTTTACAGGATGGATGATGATGTTGCCAGTGCAGCGCAACTCCATGGCTCGCAATTACCAGTAGCTCTGATAAAATTAACAGACTCACCCGGCGCACTCGACGCAAACGCGAAACCCTAAAAGAGAAAAGTGTTTGGATCACGATGGGCGTCTCTCGCAGCCTATTTGCCATTTTAATGGCTTTTAAAGTGCTTTTAAAGGAATGGAAAACACTTTTATTTATTTCTTTCATATATGCATAGAACTAATGGTCACACTATTCCAATCGTAAAAGTCTATATAGTCTATATCCATAAGCGATGATCAACTAAAATCGACAAATTCCGACATCAACACAATTATATTTTGCCAACACTTTGTGAATATGTGTTTCCCTTATTTAATATCATAGTTTTATGGGCAAATTAATTGTCATAATTTGAACATTGTCTCAGTTAATAATATAACATTAATTTATTTATTGGCAGCAAAGTATGGAAAAAGCGTGCATTAAAAGCAATTAATTACAAACTATGCCAAAGTCAGTTTTAAATATATTTTATAATAAAATTGCATAACATAAGAACTATTGAATTTAATGCAATTGGAATTGATGGGGAAAAATGCTCTAAATGACTTAATTGCATCACAAATATTAATTTCATAAATTTGCAAATGTCAACTATTTTTTTTTTGTTGTTGTTGTTGTTGTTGTCGATATTTAATGACCTCAGTTGCGTTCAATTAAAACAATTAAACGTCACAAAAATGCCAAAGTGCATAATGATTCATAAATAATGCCACAATTTAGGAAACACAAAGAATTTTGCAAATGCAAATCTGAAAAATATTTTGTGATATATATGAAAATGCAATTTAAATGTGGCAGCAGCTGTGCCGTTAACACTTGATAAGCAATCGAGTGTAGAAAAGTTAAACTGCGTATTTTCTTAACTTATTTATTTGTTAAATAAAATGTAAAAACATTTGTGGGATTGAAATATTGTCATTATTTTGTGCTCGTATATGCTGCGGCACCAGAAACGCAGTACATATGAGTGTGTATGTTTGTGTGTGTGTGTGTGTGTGTGTGTATGTGTGTGTGTGTATACTACGAGCAAATATAATATGCAACGGAACGGATGTGTGGTTCATTAAATATGCGCCATGTAGCCTGGCAAGCAGACGAGTGCTCGAAAGTATGCAATTGAATTTAAATATTGCAAGTGGCCCTCTGCATGCACATGTGTGATAGACACACACACACACACACACACACACACACACACATACACATGTGGCATACTGGTGCTTTAGTGGACGCCATGTTTTCGTCGTTGCTTGCGTTAATTAACACAAGCATTATTACAAAATGACCAACCAAACTTTAATTGCTGTACATTTGGTTGCCACCCGCAGCCCCCCGCAGCTCCTTTCCAATTGTGCCACATGAGTTATGCATAGAAACATAATATAATTATAATGGCACCTTGACAACTGCCACAACTGTAACTCCCTTATTTTTTTGGAAATTCTCAATACGACTTTAAAAAAAAAAGACGCTTTTCCATATGGCTAAATTAATCTGGCAATATGATTAGCAAATTGCATATGCTGGCTGCTGCTCTGACTCTCTCTGGTTAAAGTCGGCCAACCCAAATGTATTCCAAGCGAAATGGGGAAATTGGGAAAACCACAAATGGCCCTTTTATAAATAGTGTGCATTAATTTCAATTAATTGCGATAAGGCAGACAATGTTTATTGACTATAAAATAAGCAGCAGCCATCATTATAGGGGTAGGCGGGCGAGGGCGTCGCATTATGGCCATAACCGCAATGTAAATGGACAACAAAATCGCAAAAAAAATTATGAAAATCATGATAAAAATCGACATTGCAGTAATTTAAATTAAATGCATTAAAATTTTAATAAAAACCATATAATAAAAAAAATAATGATTGCAGGAAAAACAACAAAAAGACAACAAATAAACAATAATTATAATAATAAAAACAGCGAAATTGTAGCAGTGCAAAGAGAAAAAAAAACAATTGCAATAAATATGGAAGCGCTTTTCAGTTCATTAAATCGAAAACAAAAGGGGACCGCCAGCATTTATTTTACCTGTTAAATTCAGCAGGCTACAAACAAACCAACAAACAAACAAACATTTCATTTAAATGTGTTTTTAAAATACTCGCACACATTTCACAATGTGTTTAAAGTTTTGGCTTTATCGCAATTATTGCCATTAGTTTGACAAACGATGCCGCAAAATTATGCAGCATTTAAAGCTAATTAAATTTAGGAGCGGAAATACCAGCTGATTCAGCAGCATTGCTGCTCCTGCTGCGGTTTTTAATCATCACAACAACAACAACAACAACAACAACAACAACAAAAAACAGCTGCTTTTAAAGAGTTTTTGTAATTCCAGACGCTGAAAATTATGCTGTACAAATTGTTTGCAACAAAACAAAAAATCAGCAGTAATATTTTGAGCACACACACAAACACACACACATACAGTTACGTGGCACAGCAAACATCACTCTCTCCCTCTCTCTGTCGCACCCATAGCTGTCGCTGTCGGCCTCAGTGTCTGCTTTCAATGTGCCGCGGTTTAATTGGTCTAAAAATTGCACGTCAACGTAGATAAATTTTTATTTGAAAAAGTTTATTAAACATTTGCTTTGTGCAGGCAGCGCACGTAGCGACGCCACGCCCACTAGCCATGACTATTCGAATGTGTGTGCGCCTTCTTTATGCCTTCCCCTCTCCTCTCCCACCTCTCTCTGTCTCTCTCTCTATTAGTCTATCTGTGCACAATTGTCCTCTGGTCGCTTGCAGCCATTGGTCTTACTTTTTTCCAAACTTTTTTACAGTTGCTTTTTTTTGGCATTGCCTTCAATTTGGTTTCTCCTGTTTGTTTTATTTTATTTTATGTCTTTGTTTTTTTTTTTTTTTTTTGGAATTTTTGTTATTGAAAAAGTTTTGAGATTTGCAAAAAAAAAAAATAAAAAATATGCTAAAGTTTTGCCTTGTAATTACATGCAGCAGCCACACACACAAACACACACACACACACACGAACACACACACACACACACACACACACACACACACATAAAAATACAATTTTGCTACTGGCAACGGTCAGCTCAAATGTCTCCACGCGGCGCTAATAAAAACGTCGAGAATTTTATAAATGTTGCATACATACAAACGAATATCGAATAATTTTTGTACATACAAACGAATATTGAATAATTGTTGCAACAATTTGTATCACGTATTCGAACCAAAAACAAATTTTTGCACCGTTGCAATTTTGTGTTCGAGTTTCAATTGAAAAATTCGTTGGGTTTTTGGGGTCATTTCCTACTAATAAGTAATAAAACATGGCTTTTGGCGAGTAGCCACAAAATTTTAATTAAACCAAGCCAAAAGCAATATTTGGCCACGTCAAACAATCAAAATACATCAACTAAACTTAAGCCCCGACACTGATAAGCCCGGCATTAGGTGGCTAACGGTAAACAGCCCCAAAACTGAGCTCGGGACTAACTTGGTAAACAAAAGACGGTCCAAAAACGGACTCGCTGAAAACTTATTTATGCTGTGCGCTCTTTGCGTTTTCTGTCGCTCTTGGAGAGCTCAAATTGTTATCAAATAATTTATGCGTCTCACCTGCAACAACAAATTAAGTTTTGTTACCACGCCCACAAAACGGCAACAACAATTTTGGAATACACAAGAAACAAGTGGAATGAGGGAAGAGCCATACAAAGGCAGCGAGTAATCCACGTGCCTTACAATTTTAACTCATTAACTGGAAGCAAAGTGCTGCCAGCGCCCGACTCCCCCTCGCCACCCCCTCGCTGCTTGCCGCCAGCTGGCCATTAAAAGACTTATTTTCACACTTGCATAAACTCATTTAGTGCGAGAGCAAACTGAAAATTGTCTGCACAAAAGGTAAAGAACCCCGTTACACTTACCCCTTAGCCCGCACAATACTCGTCACCTTATCACACGGCACGTTGGACACGTTTGCAGAGCAAGAGAGGGAGAGAGTCAGAGAGAGAGAGAGAGAAAGAGAGAGCGCATCGTGACATAAAATTAATGCCCAACCGACAATTTTAATCGGCAACAATTTTTGTCTTGAGTTATAGCCCAAGACGAACGGCAAACGTGGCACCCTCAGACGAGGTCACGAAAACTTTACTCCAAAAGATTTTCAAGTTTTTGGCCAACAACGGCGGGCAGTTATAGCCAGAGCGAGAGAGAGAGAGACAGACAGCCGGATGCGTATATTTAGAACTTATTAAATTGCTAAATTTATACGACTTATCTTGTGGGTGGCATGGCGTCGTCCTCGTCCTCGTCTTCGTCTTCGTCTCTGCAGTCTGCCACGTCGCATGCCCGCCTGCCTGCCTGGTTGAGTGCCTCGAGGGTTGCTTGGCACTCGTAAAACAGCGCAGCAAAAAAAGAATCTCATTGCATAGCTACAGGCGGGGCACACGGCATGAACCTGCGACAGTTTGGGGCAAAGGCAATTAATTTACATGCAAATCGCGCCAAAAGTTTTTTACCTCCACGCGAAAAATCCACTGTCTGCACAGCGTCTTAAAGTGTGCGTTGCTTAAGGGCTGTCAAACAGAGACACACACACACACACACACACACACGCACATATATACTTGATTAGTGCGCCGCCTGCTTAAAACAATATGGCGAGGACGAAGGACGAAGGACGCAGGACTACGACCCTTTTGGGACAGCGAGTCGCGTGCGTCGAAGTCGACAGGTTGCCGCACCAACTTCTTTAAAGTCCTCTTGTTTGCTGTCATTGTTGTTGTTGTTGTGTGCCCCTTCTTGTTGTGCGGCCTAACAAATTGCAATATTTTTTTGCCTCATTTTGCTGCTGCTGTTTGATTTATTGTACAACATCGCTGAACGAGCGAGCACATTAAACATTTAGAAATGAGTTTAAAGTTTTAAATGGAATTTTTGATTACACTCAAGTGCGGCGTGCAGCGGGGGGAAGCAGCGATAAAGAGGTTCCACGAGAGAGAGAATGGGCGTGGCTACCTAGAACAATTTGCCACTCATTTAAATTAGTGTAATTGCCAAAGCGAAAGCTTATTAGACTTAGAAGGAGAGCATGCTAAGTGAACGGCTCCAAATGGGATATACGAATTTAATGTGCCCTTAAAAATAAGATTCAAATTGTACATTTTATGTGCCACATGAGTTGCCATGTTGCCCAACTTAATGGCATTTGCCACGATTTGCAGGACCTTTCGCAAGCTGCGCAACTGTTTCGGGTCTCATCATGTCAATCCATCACAAGCCCTTTAGCCCCATCTTCATTCCTTGACAACCCTCATATGACAGCATAGCATTAGCATTTTCAATCCTCCAACTCGTCTCTGCTGTTTCTGCTCCTGCTCCTGCTCTTGCTCCTGCTCCTGCTACTGCTCCTGCTACTGCTACTGCTCCTGCTCCTGCTCCTGCTCCTGCTACTGCTCCTGCTCCTGCTCCTGCTACTGCTACTGCTACTGCTCCTGCTCCTGCTACTGCTCCACTCAACGTCAACCCATTCGCAGTTTGCGTAAATCTCCAAAAACTCCAAACACTTTGGATTTTCAATAAATTTGTTTTTGCAAAGCGTTTGGGTTTGCTCTGAGTTCTTCTTTTTCAATTTCCAGAGCACAAAACGCGGCCATTAAACGCTTTAAAATCAACATCAGCTCCACGATGACAGTGGCAATAAAGTCGATCCAAAAATTGCTTCCTCCGCACATTAAATCCAACAACATGGCGAACCCCAAAATCATTCCAAATGCCTAAATTCCTTTACACAGCAACACACACACACACACACAACACACGCATACACAATTATTGTGCTCTGCACACAAGCGCAGCAAAAGTAAACGAAACACTTTGCCATACGACGGGCTCTTCCCTTCCCCCCCCCTGTCATCTCCCCTGCCCTGCTCTTTGCCCACTTAATACTTAAATGCAAACGTGTAAATTATGTGATTTTTCCCCGGCGGCCATGTTTGTTTGCAAACTCCATTACCAACATGGCGGGAGCTTCCTCGACATCTCCTTCCACCACCTGCTCTTTCACCCCCTCCTTTACCTGTTTGTTTCGAGAAATCGTCGCGCTTCACCATTAAAACCAAACAAAAAACCCAAGAAGAAAAAAATAACCTAAACCGAGTACCCCTTTTATGTGTTTTTCATGTACTTTTATTTGATTGTCGCACGCTTCGGCGCCTGGCTGAGAAGCCACAAGGATGGGTCGGCCCGGGGCCAGGCGGAGGTTGCGTAGTGTTCGGTGTAGTGCTGGAATTTATAGCTCTATTTTAGTGCTTAAAATATTAGCAAATGTTCATTAACGACTATGCAAATTGGCCTTAGTCAGGCTCACTTAAAAACATTGTGCAGAGTCCAAGGCAATTACTCAAAAAATACTTAACACACAATTGACAAAAAAAAGAAAGGTTTTAACTACCCACTTTAAATGTACTACGATTCATTAAAGTCTGGACAAGCACCGTTTTTGGTAGAGCATTTAAATTTAATAAAAAAAAACATCATATTTCAATAGCGGCTGCTCATAAATTTGCCGTCAAGTCAGGAGCAAAGCAAAATTAAATCTATCTAAAGTGTTTATTGGACAACACCTTGGCCAAACACATAAAATATAAATTTGTAATTTTAATATTATTAAAAATGTTAAATTACATGCAGCATAAATCTCATTTGTGTGTGTGTGTGTGTGTGTGTGTGTGGATGATAGTCAAAATGCGTCAGCTTGTTGGCATTATTGTTGCCCAGGGGTTCAGAGCAAAGCATAAACACAGACAGACACACACACACACACACTGACATACACACACACACACACACACACTGACACACACTGTGTGTGCACATTATACAATAACCATTACTGGCAGCTGTGTTTGCCACACTATTTTTATTGTCCCCCTTTTTGTGTGTTGCTTTAATTTAAGCGATTTGCTTTGGGTTCATAAAACAGCCGCTGGCTTTTCTCCCCTCTCACATAATTTTCATAAAAATGTAAATGTAATAAAATCACTTGATAAAAGCAATGATTAAACTAAAGTCTTTAATCCAAAAATGAAATGCATTAAAAGCAATTACAATAAGGTTAAAATCTATTTGTATAGTTTTTGATTAAAATCACACAAATTTTCATTTTCATTTATTGGCCTTGCAAATTGATAAATTATTAAATTTACTAAAACGTACCGAAGCAAATTGCAATATCCTCAAGCGTTTTGCAAGGGAAATCAATAACATTGGTTGGAAATTCAAGCAGCTAATAAGTATCATCGTTTTAAGCCAAAACCCAGTGTTAAAGGACGCTTGCCATTTATTTAATGAGGCAGCTGCAGAAAGCACTTTCATCGGGAAAGCTATCTTCTTCTTCTTCCCCCTTTACACTTCTTCTGCTGCTGCTGCTGGTTTTTTTTTTTTTTAAAAGCACCCAAAGCCCATTAACTTGTGTGAATTTATTTCAGCAATTGCCAGCACCGACTACCGACTGCTATTATGCGTTCGTTAATTATTCACATACACATACACCCACACACTCACACACCAACACACACACACACACACAAGCCTGAACCGTAACACG
Source organism: Drosophila dives (assembly GCA_035042365.1). Lineage (NCBI taxonomy): Eukaryota > Metazoa > Arthropoda > Insecta > Diptera > Drosophilidae > Drosophila > Drosophila dives. The sequence goes on along the minus strand of JAWNLJ010000276.1, from coordinate 4,103,058 downwards.
TTTTGGTCATAAAAATCGCCCCCCTACAAATGGCACGCCCCCGAAAAGAGGCAACTAGCTTTGAAAAGAGGCAAAACGCTTAGCCTTTGCTCCCTAATACAAATGTCTCTGCGAATCTATGAACATTTATGCATTCCTTCAGCAAACACCAGCACACCCAACACTCACACACATACACACACCCACATACACACACACACATCAGTGTATATTGGTTTGAGGAAGCAGCTTGACATTAAATAAATCTAGCATCCCATAGAAGCTTAGTGGGTAACTTTAATATACCCACACACACATACACACACACACACACACGCACACACACACACACATAAAAAATGACGCAGACATTATTCACGCTATCATTGCACACAGAGAAGTAGACAGACAGACAGACAGCCCAGCCTCCTGGCGGAGGAATGGGCTGGCGCAATGGGTCGACCCATTCATAATGGAAATACTTTGACCGTATTCATTTCGGTTTACCCAACTTTTGCTGTGGCGATTTATGCTTGCTTGGATTTGTCACCCGGAATATGGGGCACATTGACACACAGAATTCATTTGGCAGAAGTTACGCCGAATATTTGTGGCATTGAGTAGCAGCGCACAAATATAGAAAACTAACTATGATAAAATTATAGAATTTTAGCAAGAATTTAAACCACGCTGCAGGTGCAAAACCATAATCCCAAAAGCTGTCCGTTTTGACCAGGTTAAAAGCTTATTTAAAAGATGAATTGAATTCCAAACGCTTTTCTACTATTTCAATCGACTCACATTCACAATTCCAACTTCAGTTTGCATACACACACAGATGCAGATTTTCATTTCCGTATCACACACACACACACACACACTGGTCTAGTGACTGTTCGTTCCCCGGGCTCTATTTAACCGCTCGCCCTGCCGCTTCACATCACCGTCGGCATAATCGAATTATCATCATGGCGTCAACAAATGATTTCAACTTATGCTGCTCCTGCTCCTGCTGCTCCTGCTGCTCCTGCTCCTCCTGCTCCTGCTGCTGCTCGGCATTTGCCCTCCTGGTGCTGGCTCTGTCAACGGCATCCCACAGCAAGTCCTTTTTTTTTTTTTGCATCACTTCACTGGCCACCGCAGTGGAACCTTTCAGCCATCTTCATTTCTATTTCCCTTTTTTTTCGCTATTATTTTTTTTTACCGCTTTTTTGTATTGTCAACGTCATTGTCACTGGTCACTGGTCACTTTCCCTGCTTACCAAATTCGTTCATTCGCTTTTCCTTTTCCTTTTCGCTTCGTTTCGTTTCTTTTATTCGTTTGTTTTTTTTTTTTTCGTCGATTGTTTGAGGTTATGTTGAATGTCAGTTTGTTATCCCTGTACAAATCCTTTTATACAAATGAAATTTGCACCAAATTGCGATAAGCAACACACAATGGTCTCCACATTGGTTTTTTTTTCACCAGTGGATTACTGTCTGGAGGGTTGAACATCATCGAGTGAGCTGTGATTTTAATGTATCTCTGTTACCAAATATGTTTTTAGCTTATTAGCCTTACGGGTTTACGTTCATATTTGATGACTAAACGCATTCTCTTATTCTATATATATCTTGCAGATATTAACAAAGGTTCACCAATCGATTACAAGAGCGGATCGGCCTGTTCCACACCCACAAAAGACACTCTCAAAGGGGGCTACGATCGCAGCACGCAAGGCTGCATGGGTCCGGTGCTGCCGCCAAGGAGCATGAACGGAATGCCTACGCATCATTATTCGGCGCCGATGAATTTCCGCAAGGATCTGGCCGCACGCTGCTCGGCCAATTGGTTGAGCATTGCCGCATTGTCCGGCTTTGCGGTGCTCTGCTTTATGCTGATCCTGCTCACAAGCATCGGCACCCTGCAATGGTCGCCATCGGCACCCTGCACAGTACTAGTCGGCAACGAGGCCTCCGAGGTGACGGCGGCCAAGAGCACAAATACTGATTTATCCAAGTTGCACAATGCATCGGTACGCGCGAAAAATGGACAAGGCATCGGCATCGTTCAGGGACAGGCTGGCGGCGGTGGAGCAACGGCAAGTGTCACAACGGCCACATCGAACAGCGGGACGGCTCAAGGATTACAATCGACCTCATCCTCGTCCGCTGAATCAACATCATCGGCAGCGGCAGCCACTGCAACGTCCTCCTCTCAATCTTCGCTTGCGCCATCGACATCCCTATCCGCATCCTTGGCAAATGCCAATAATGGAGGTAATTATGCACAAGTTTTAATTATTTTTAAATGAGTTTTCGTAAGTTTTACGAGAAGCGAAACGGACAAAAAAAGAAAAGAGAGACAAAGAGACAAAGAGAGAGAGAAAGAGGGATAAAAAACGTATTTAGCGTTTAGCGCCCACTTTTTTAATTGATTTTTTCAATCCAGTTAAAGAATACTTTGCTGCGAAGCTTAGCCTGATTATGCCCTGCCAATGCCATTAAATTGGGCTTAATGAAGGAGTAAAGCAGTGCCAAAAAAATGTTTCCGTTAACAGTTACAGTTAATATGCGCAACTTAATAAACAAATCTATATATCCAAATCCGACTGCTTATCCATCATTCTGTATAAACCCATCGATCACATGTCCAAGTCAAATACTCTGGAAAAGTGCAGCATCTGACAGTGGAAATAAATGTAGCAAATATAAATAGCACAAAATAAATTCAGAAAACACAACAAATGTGTGTGTATTAAATATACAGTTATATTGCATAGAGTTATCCGTTGCTTGTTTATTGTCAAAACGTCAGAAAATTAAAAGGATATATAAATATATATATATATATATATATGTATATATGTTGACCAAACTTGTCTAAAAGAGGATTTGATATTTGCGCTGTATATTTTTAGGTCACATGGTAAACAAAATGACACTTAACATTTGTCAATTAAGCTGTCAAATGTTGACATGCACACTTACTATTTCGCAGTCTGTCTCTCTCTCTCTCTCCCTCTCTCTCCCTCTCTCTCCCTGAGTCTCTCTCTGTCTATTTCAATCATGTCCACATCGACCCGCTCAAAATAGCCCGCGGCTGTCTCAGCAATCTGTCAGCTTTCTTCGAAATGCAATCAACATTTATGAATTGAATTAAAAATACATTTTAAAAAGTGAAGATTGCGTCACAAGGGGGAAAGGGGTAACGCTAAATGCTAACCACAAAGAAGGTACAAAGTAATCTCGCTTTCTAACTCTGCTCCTCCAAAAATACCTGTAGCAAGTCAAGCCGGCACAAGAGCAGTGTCAACAAGGCTGTCTGTCAACGAGGCTGTTCCCAACCAGCGTCGACATAGGCGAAGTTTGGCGGATTGGCTGCGGGGGTGGCATGATTTAGATTCTGTTGTTGATGCTGATGATGATGATGATGATGTCGCTGCCGAAAGTTTTGGCGACTTAATTACAAGCGCCAGTGGAGTCCATGTACAAAAGAATTTGGCTGTTACAACTCCAGCGAAATTCATACATGAATCGGTTGACATAAAACAGGAGCAGGAAGAGGAAACAATGGCAACAACAGTCATCTCTCCGGGAGCCAGACATAGCAATTACGATAAAACCTTGCACAACTTCGATGGCATATTGAAACTGGAGCAGAACGTTACGGATAGCTTTATGGATGATATTAGTGACTATGATTATGAAGCTGAAGCTATATCTGAAACTCAAGATGCCAAGATGGTGGCAACTGGGCGACCAGTGCACAAGACTAGGCAACAATTTGGCAAATCATTAAACTTCAATTTGCTTAAGGCAGCAGGTAAGACGCTTGCCAAGCCGGGACGGAAGCGTCAGAAGCAGCAGCAGCAGCAGCTCGACGTACCCAAAGAGACTAGCGATGCTATCAGCGTTGAGTCAGATGCAGAGGCAAGCGGCTTCTCTCCTGTTGTTATTGATGACTATAATCAAAATGACAGCAACAGCAGCAACAACAACGAGAACGAGGGCGAGGGCGGGGAGGCGGACTCAATGCTGACAACGACGTTGGCAAGTGACAACGATGACATTGTTGAAATCGACACCAGGAGCAGCGCGAGCACGGAAAACACTAAGGGGACATTCTCAACCGACAACGTTATTGAAAATGATTTTGAAATCAAAGAGAACCTGAAGGAGAAACCTGCCCCTTCTGCTGCTGCCACTGCTGCAGATGATGATAACAATAATGAGCGTGATTTAGCCGACAGCTATGAGGCAAAGACGCAGAAGAAGAACGAGAACGAGGAGCAGGAGCAGAAGCAGAAGCAGGAGCAGTCCACTCCACCTCCACTGAGCATAAATCAAAATGCGTCCGACTTAATGCTGAGCGATGCGGCACTTTTCGACGATAATGATGACGATATCGATATAGTCAAATTAGACGCAGCGCCCACCTCCAATGAGGTGGACCTATACAAAACGGCCGTCGAGCAGCCCAAGAAAAAGCCGTCTCAGCCTCCCACTCCGCCTGAGATTCAGATACAGCCAGCTAGTGAAAATGAGGTACTAAAGCAGCGGAATAGTGAGGAAGGAAATGTTGTCCCAGCCCATTTGACACCATTAAAGCCATATGTTAGCGAGCGCATCGATCGTCCCAGTAAACGTATTCTGGTCAATCTGACCATTGCCACCGACGATGGAAATGATTCCATTTACACGTTCCAAGTGGCTGTGCCAACTGGCGGCGGCCCACAACATTTGGAGGAAACCCTCACACGAGAGCAGCCGCCGCCAGTCCATGAAGAGGACAATAACATTGAGAGCATTGGCTCCTGTGTGCCCGAGCCGCCACCCCGTATGCCAGATTGCCCCTGCAGCTGCATGGGCCCCACAACCCACACTTCGTCCTCATTTGTGGACAGCGATGACTTTAGCCAAGTTGACATTGGCTCTGCCAACTCGATGACAAGCCAAGCCAAGCCGCACATAGAGACGACAACTATTTTAAGCCATGTTGCCACTGACAATGATAACGAAGAGTTTGCAACTACCACCGATACTAACTCCTTTAGCACTGATATGTTTACCGTTGCCGATGCACCATCTGATGAAAAGTTTGCATGTCCCGATGTTATGCCTATTCTCATACTGGAAGGTGATTGTACTGTCTGCTCTAACTGCTCTAACTGTTCTAACTGGTCTAACTGCTCTAACTGATCTAACTGCTCCAACTGCTCCAACTGCTCTAACTGCTCTAACTGCTCTAACTGCTCTAACTGCTCCAACTGCTCTAACTGCTCTAACTGCTCCAACTGATCTAACCCCACTAAAAAGTGCTTAAAATTAACCCATCGACTGACCCAATTAATAACTACTTTAAGTCTGTATAGCCAACTAACTTTTAGGCTAACTAACTTTTAGGCTAATTAACTTTTAGACTAATTTACTTTAGGCTAGCAAATCCTAGCAATATTTGCTCCTCTATAAACTCATCTCAATCCTCTCATAAATTCCGCATCTGTACAAATCACCTTCAAACATGAATAGTTGACATAATTCAACGGCCATGTAAATTTTGAAAAAGCAACATAATCTGCCTGAGCGAGTCTCCATACACACTTAGAATTAAGAAAGGCTGATCTTAAGGATCACCCTTGCATATTATATATATATTATAGCATCTAAATATATCATTTTCATCTCAAAAATCCATGTAAAATGACAACAACTAACCCAAAACTTGAATTGTTTTTTGTTCTACTCACAAATGCTGCACATTTCTCGCGCTTATATCGAATACGCTGGGATTTAGGTGCACGCACGTTCCCCGCACGTAGTTTTCCTCCGGATGGCACCACCTTTGGCCAGATTACTTTGGGCCAGAAACTGACAAAGGAGATACAACCGTATAGCTATTGGAATATGCAATTCTATCAATCGGAGCCGGCCTATGTCAAGTTTGACTACACCATACCGAGGGGTGCATCCATTGGAGTCTATGGGCGTCGGAATGCCTTGCCCACCCACACCCAGTACCATTTCAAGGAGGTGCTAAGTGGCTTCAGTGCCAGCACTCGCACTGCCCGGGCGGCACACGTAAGTAGCCCAACTGCTCGTCGATGTTTTTGTCTAATGCATTAACTAACTGATTACCACCTTTATGTACATTTCATGGATCACCACCTAATCTCAACACATCATAATCTATATGTTCAACGCACGTGACTTAATCCGGGAACTCACTCGCTCGCTCGCTCGCTGCTTGCTTGGCAATCTTAGCTTTCGATAACCCGTGAGGTGACTCGGTATATGGAGCCGGGGCATTGGTTTGTGTCGCTCTACAACGATGATGGGGATTTGCAGGAGTTGACTTTCTATGCGGCCATTGCCGAGGACATGACCCAGAACTGCCCCAATGGCTGCTCAGGCAATGGCCAGTGTTTGCTGGGCCATTGCCAATGCAATCCCGGCTTTGGTGGCGATGATTGCAGTGAGAGCGTCTGTCCGGTGCTCTGCTCCCAGCATGGCGAGTACATCAACGGCGAGTGCATTTGTAATCCCGGCTGGAAGGGCAAGGAGTGTTCACTCAGGCACGATGAGTGCGAAGTGGCCGACTGCAATGGTCATGGTCACTGCGTCAGTGGCAAGTGCCAATGCATGCGTGGCTATAAGGGAAAATTCTGTGAAGAAGGTAGAAATCAAATTGTCGAATATCCAAGACTCTTCCTCCGCCAACACCCCCACACACCCAGTTTTCCAATTACAATTACTAAAAACCCTTTCCATATCTGATTTTAGTGGACTGCCCACATCCGAATTGCTCAGGACATGGCTTTTGCGCGGACGGCACCTGCATCTGCAAGAAGGGCTGGAAGGGAACCGATTGCGCCACCATGGACCAGGATGCCCTGCAATGTTTACCCGACTGCTCCGGTCATGGCAACTTTGATCTGGACACACAGACCTGCACTTGCGTCGCAAAGTGGAGTGGCGACGATTGCTCCAAGGAGCTGTGTGACCTTGACTGCGGCCAGCATGGTCGCTGCGAGGGCGATGCCTGCGCCTGCGACCCCGAATGGGGTGGGGAATACTGCAACACAAAGCTCTGCGACAGCCGTTGCAACGAGCATGGCCAATGCAAGAATGGAACCTGCCTGTGTGTAACCGGATGGAATGGCAAGCACTGCACCATCGAGGGTTGTCCCAGCAGCTGTGCCGGACACGGACAGTGTCGGGTGAGCGGCGAAGGTCAATGGGAATGCCGCTGCTACGATGGCTGGGACGGACCCGACTGTGGCATAGCCTTGGAGCTAAACTGTGGCGACAGCAAGGACAATGACAAGGGTAAATAAAAATACAGTTAATTTGCATATATATAACGGTTATAATCAATGTTATTCTATTCACTAGATGGCCTGGTTGACTGTGAGGATCCAGAGTGCTGTGCCAGCCACGTCTGTAAAACATCCCAGCTATGCGTCTCTGCACCCAAACCCATTGATGTTCTACTGAGGAAACAGCCACCGGCAATAACTGCCTCATTCTTTGAGCGCATGAAATTCCTGATCGACGAGAGCAGCCTGCAGAACTATGCCAAGCTGGAGACCTTTAACGAGAGGTAGGTGCTTCCTTGTAGCCAATTTTGCTCATCCTTTTTAAGTTTAATTGGAGAAACAAAAAAAATGTTCGGCAAAGTTGAAAGACTGTGTATAGTTTCCAGAATTGGCAACGGGCAACTGTTGAGGAGCCCAAACTTTTTAACCATATATTTCCTGTATAATATATAAAAAACATTTAGCTGGATCAAATAATAATCAAAATAGTTTGCATAATTAATATTTATATATGTTTATATATTTACGTTTTTTCGTTTTCGTGCCCTCGTCTAAAACAAATCCCGAATATAAAGCAAAAACAATTCCCATACACAAATCCCCAATCCCATCAAAAAATCTTGTAAATAAATCCCTAAATGTCCTTTGTTCAAAACTTACCCAATCAAAACTGAAACAAAACCAAATCAAATCTACAATATGTATTCAAATCATTCTTAAGGTATCATAAATAAGTATTTATTTAAGTATATGAATAACGTAAGACTAACATTAAGTACACCTTTCACAAGGAGTGAATATCATAAATCACTAAATCCCTAAAATACATACTTACTCCCATAATTTTCCGATTCCTAACAAAAAAATGAAAGGGTTCTTGTGAAGGGTCGCTGCTGGTTTCGGTGTCGATCGAAATCAAGGATATATTTTATTTGGTTAAGGGGTTTCCAAAAAAAAAAACACAAACAATTCTAACTAGTAAAAAAAAAAAACAGAAAACAACGACAACCATGCTAATTCAATTATTTTTCTCTCTGCTCTCTTTTTCTTCTCATCACGCGTGCCCTTAATCCGAATACAAAAAAAATTAATTAAATACCTAATCACAATAACTACTACTCGCTCCTCCTCATACAACTACTACTACCACTACTACTACTACTACTACTCCGACTTCTCCAACTACTCGCTACAAATTCCCATCACAAATTACAAAAAAAAAAACACAAAACGAACGTTGCGCAAACGAATTCCAAATGCTTTTGTCTTAACTAACGAATTTTATATTCGCTATTTGTTCTCGCTATCAAAATCAAAAAAAAAAAAAAAAAACAATCATTTACTAACAGCATTTTTTGGAATTATTTCAATGCAAGGTAAGCAAGCGAAAAACCGCGTACTAAAATAATACTAAAAACTACTACTACCAATAATAATAATACTAATTCTGATACTCGATGGTTGTTTGGTACACTCATTTCATTTATTTAAGTTTTAAGTTTCTTATCTGTTTTTTATTATACATTTATATATTATATTTTATAGCGTAGTTATATATATCATATATATATTTAATAAGATGATTTGGTAGTTGATTCTACACACACACACACACACACACAGTTGTGGGTTATTTTTACTTTACTTTTTACTCGCCAGACAACCAATCAAATAATTTGGGATTTTCATTTATCATATGTATAAGCTAAACAATTGTCGTACTTAGGTCAATGCTAGGTCACATACACAAATTTATATATATATATATATACATATCTCTATATATATATATATATATATATATACATATACATAATATATTGTTCAAATTCAAATTGTAAACCTTTGTGTGTTGATATACGAGTCTTTTGTTATGTGCGTGTGAATTTGTTATTTATTTGTATTTATATCGCATTATTTGTAGTTGAAGCGAATCTTAAGTTCGATATGCTTGTTAGCCACATTTGTAGCTTAGTTCACCCACGACCCCCCCGCCACCCTTGTGAAATACCATTACAATACCCGACTAACTCATTGCTCTTGTTAATTTCCCAACAGTCGATCGGCGGTTATTCGTGGACGCGTCGTCACCTCCCTGGGCATGGGGCTGGTGGGTGTACGTGTCTCCACGACGACTCTACTCGAGGGCTTTACCCTTACCCGCGACGATGGATGGTTCGATCTGATGGTCAATGGCGGCGGAGCTGTCACACTGCAATTTGGACGCGCCCCCTTCCGGCCACAGTCACGCATTGTCCAGGTGCCATGGAACGAGGTCGTCATCATTGATGTGATGGTGATGAGCATGTCGGAGGAGAAGGGTCTGGCAACGACCACAACACACACGTGCTTCTCGCACGATTACGATCAAATGAAGCCGGTGGTGTTGGCATCGTGGAAGCATGGCTTCCAGGGTGCCTGTCCCGATCGCAGCGCCATACTGGCCGAGTCCCAAGTGATACAGGAATCCCTACAAATACCCGGCACAGGTCTGAATCTAGTGTATCACTCCTCTCGCGCCGCTGGCTATTTGTCAACGATCAAACTACAATTGACCCCGGACACAATACCCGCCTCGTTGCATCTGATTCATCTGCGGATTACCATCGAGGGCATTCTGTTTGATCGGGTCTTTGAGGCTGATCCGGGCATTAAGTTCACCTATGCCTGGAATCGCTTGAACATTTACAGACAGCGTGTCTATGGCATCACGACAGCCGTTGTCAAGGTGGGATATCAGTATACGGACTGCAAGGACACCGTCTGGGATATACAGACGACCAAGCTGAGTGGACACGACATGTCAATCTCTGAGGTTGGTGGCTGGAATCTGGACATCCATCATCGCTACAACTTCCACGAGGGCATTCTGCAGAAGGGCGACGGCTCCAACATCTATCTGCGCAACAAGCCCCGCATCATCCTAACCACCATGGGCGATGGTCATCAGCGTCCGCTGGAGTGCCAGGACTGCGATGGTCTAGCCATGAAGCAGCGTCTGCTTGCACCTGTTGCTTTGGCCGCCGCACCCGATGGCAGTCTTTTCGTCGGCGACTTTAACTATATTCGCCGCATAATGACTGATGGCAGTATTCGCACGGTTGTCAAGCTAAATGCGACGCGTGTCTCCTACCGCTACCACATGGCCCTGAGTCCGCTCGATGGCACACTTTATGTGTCCGATCCCGAATCACATCAGATTATCCGTGTGCGCGACATCAATGACTACTCGCAGCCGGAACTGAATTGGGAAGCAGTTGTGGGTTCCGGTGAGCGCTGCTTGCCCGGCGATGAGGCCCACTGTGGTGACGGCGCCCTTGCCAAGGACGCCAAACTGGCGTATCCCAAAGGCATTGCCATATCCAGCGACAATATTCTGTACTTTGCTGATGGCACCAACATCCGCATGGTCGATCGTGATGGCATCGTTAGCACCCTTATTGGCAACCATATGCACAAGTCACACTGGAAGCCCATTCCATGTGAGGGCACTCTCAAGTTGGAGGAAATGCATCTACGCTGGCCCACAGAGCTTGCTGTCTCGCCGATGGACAACACCCTGCACATCATTGACGATCACATGATCCTGCGCATGACACCCGACGGACGAGTCCGTGTCATATCTGGCCGTCCACTCCATTGCGCTAGTGCGTCCACAGCCTACGATACGGATCTGGCCACTCACGCCACTCTGGTTATGCCACAATCGATTGCCTTCGGTCCGCTTGGCGAACTCTTTGTCGCGGAGAGCGACTCACAGCGGATCAATCGGGTTCGCGTTATTGGCACAGATGGACGCATTTCATCGTTTGCTGGCGCCGAGTCCAAGTGCAATTGTTTGGAGCGTGGCTGCGATTGCTTCGAGGCCGATCATTATTTGGCCACCAGTGCAAAATTCAACACCATTGCCGCCCTCTCCGTCACTCCAGATGGACATGTGCACATTGCCGATCAGGCCAACTATCGCATTCGCTCCGTCATGTCCAGCATCCCAGAGGCGAGTCCATCTCGCGAGTATGAAATCTATGCACCCGACATGCAGGAGATATATATCTTCAATAGATTTGGTCAGCATGTCTCCACGCGCAACATTCTCACGGGAGAAACGACCTACGTCTTCACCTACAACGTGAACACATCGAATGGAAAACTGAGCACCGTCACTGATGCAGCCGGCAACAAAGTGTTCCTGCTCCGAGACTACACATCTCAAGTGAATTCCATTGAGAACACAAAGGGACAGAAGTGCCGTCTGCGCATGACTCGCATGAAGATGCTGCACGAGCTGAGCACACCCGACAACTACAATGTCACCTACGAGTACCACGGACCCACTGGACTGCTGAAGACCAAACTGGACTCCACTGGACGTTCCTATGTGTACAACTACGATGAGTTTGGCCGTCTGACTTCAGCTGTAACACCAACTGGCCGAGTTATTGAGCTCAACTTTGATTTGAGTGTGAAGGGCGCCCAAGTGAAGGTGTCGGAGAATGCACAGAAGGAGATAACGATGCTCATTCAGGGCTCCACGGTTATCGTTAAGAATGGAGCCGCAGAATCGCGCACAACTGTCGACATGGATGGTTCGACGACAAGCATCACGCCCTGGGGACACAATCTACAAATGGAAGTGGTCCCGTACACAATTCTGGCCGAGCAGAGTCCACTGCTGGGCGAGAGCTATCCAGTGCCAGCCAGGCAGCGCACAGAGATTGCCGGAGATCTGGCAAATCGCTTCGAATGGCGCTACTTTGTGCGGCGCCAGCAGCCACTGAACCAGGGCAAACAAAACAAGGGAACTCCACGGCCCGTCACTGAAGTTGGCCGCAAGCTGCGTGTCAACGGCGACAATGTGCTGACCCTGGAATATGATCGGGAAACGCAATCGGTTGTTGTCATGGTCGATGACAAGCAGGAACTGCTTAATGTCACCTACGATCGCACTTCACGTCCGGTTAGCTTCCGTCCGCAGTCGGGTGACTATGCCGATGTTGATTTGGAATACGATCGCTTCGGACGACTGGTCAGCTGGAAATGGGGCGTGCTGCAGGAAGCCTACACCTTTGATCGCAATGGACGCCTGAATGAGATCAAATATGGCGATGGTTCGTCAATGGTTTATACCTTCAAGGACATGTTTGGCTCGCTGCCACTGAAAGTGACCACACCACGACGCTCCGACTATCTACTGCAATACGATGATGCTGGCGCTCTGCAGAGTTTGACAACTCCACGGGGACACATCCACTCGTTCTCGCTGCAGACATCGCTTGGCTTCTTCAAGTATCAGTACTACTCGCCAATTAATCGTCATCCATTCGAAATCCTTTACAACGATGAGGGTCAGATTCTGGCCAAAATACATCCGCATCAGTCTGGTAAAGTGGCATTCGTGCATGATGCGGCAGGACGATTGGAAACCATATTGGCCGGGCTCTCAAGTACTCATTATACTTATCAGGAAACGACCAGTCTAGTGAAATCCGTCGAGGTGCAAGAGCCAGGCTTTGAGCTGCGCAGGGAGTTCAAATATCATGCCGGCATCCTCAAGGACGAAAAGTTAAGATTCGGCTCAAAGAACTCCCTGGCATCCGCTCACTACAAATACGCGTACGATGGCAACGCTCGACTGAGCGGCATTGAGATGGCCATCGATGACAAGGAGTTGCCCACCACACGCTACAAGTACAGCCAGAACCTGGGCCAACTTGAGGTTGTGCAGGATTTGAAGATCACACGCAACGCTTTCAATCGCACCGTGATTCAAGACTCGGCCAAACAGTTCTTCACCATTGTGGACTATGATCAGCATGGACGTGTGAAGAGCGTCCTAATGAACATTAAGAGCTTCGATGTATTCCGCTTGGAGCTCGACTACGATCTGCGTAATCGCATCAAGTCGCAGAAGACAACCTTTGGCAGATCGACGGCCTTTGACAAGATCAACTACAATGCGGATGGACATGTCATTGAAGTGCTGGGCACCAACAACTGGAAGTATCTGTACGATGAAAATGGTAACACCGTTGGCATTGTTGATCAGGGCGAGAAGATCAACCTGGGCTACGACATCGGCGATAGAGTCATTAAGGTGGGCGATGTGGAGTTCAATAACTACGATGCACGTGGCTTTGTTGTCCGACGAGGTGAACAGAAATATAGGTACAATAATCGAGGACAATTGATCCATGCCTTCGAGCGAGATCGTTTCCAGAGCTGGTACTACTACGATGATCGAAGCAGGCTTGTTGCCTGGCACGACAGCAAGGGCAACGTCACCCAATACTACTATGCAAATCCCAAGACACCGAAACTGGTCACACACGTTCACTTCCCCAAGCTGGGCAAGACGATGAAGTTCTACTACGACGATCGGGACATGCTGATCGCCTTGGAACAGGCCGAACTACGATACTATGTGGCGACGGATCAGAATGGTTCCCCATTGGCCTTCTTCGACATGAACGGCGCCATTGTTAAAGAGGTGAAGCGCAATCCATTCGGACGCACCATTAAAGATACCAAGCCGGACTTCTTTGTGCCCATCGATTTCCATGGTGGACTTATCGATCCGCACACCAAACTAATCTACACGGAACAAAGACAATACGATTCAACAGTGGGTCAGTGGATGACACCACTTTGGGAAACTCTGGCCACCGAAATGTCAAATCCCACGGACGTCTTCATCTACAGATATCACAACAATGATCCCATCAATCGCAACAAGCCGCAGAATTACATGATCGATCTGGATGCCTGGTTGCAGCTCTTTGGCTACGAACTGAACAACATGCAGAGCAACAGGTACACCAAACAAACCCAGTACACGCCACAGGCCACCATCAAGTCGAACTCGCTGGCACCCGACTTTGGTGTCATCTCGGGATTGGAGTGCATCGTCGAGAAGACCAACGAAAAGTTTAGTGACTTTGATTTTGCACCGAAGCCATTGCTCAAAATGGAGCCCAAGATGCGAAACCTATTGCCACGTGTCAGCTATCGTCGCGCCGTCTTTGGTGAGGGTGTTCTGCTCTCGAGGATTGGCGGACGTGCTTTGGTCAGTGTGGTGGATGGCTCCAATAGTGTTGTGCAGGATGTGGTCAGCTCTGTGTTCAACAACTCTTACTTCCTGGATCTGCACTTCAGCATACATGATCAGGATGTGTTCTACTTCGTCAAGGACAATGTGCTCAAGCTGCGCGACGATAACGAGGAGCTGCGGCGTCTTGGTGGCATGTTCAACATATCAACGCACGAGATTAGTGATCACGGTGGCAGCGCTGCTAAGGAGCTACGCCTACATGGCCCCGAGGCGGTGGTAATCATCAAGTACGGTGTGGATCCCGAGCAAGAGCGTCATCGCATACTCAAGCATGCCCACAAGCGGGCAGTTGAGCGTGCCTGGGAGCTGGAGAAGCAGCTGGTTGCAGCCGGATTCCAGGGCCGTGGCGACTGGACAGAGGAGGAGAAAGAGGAGCTCATTCAGCACGGTGATGTGGATGGCTGGATTGGCATTGACATACATAGCATACACAAGTATCCACAGCTGGCCGACGATCCCGGAAATGTGGCTTTCCAGCGTGATGCGAAGCGTAAGCGTCGCAAGACTGGCAACAATCATCGGGCCGTTGCCAATCGGCGACAGCAGAAATATGGTGAGCTGAACGCGTGAGTGGAGGCGGAGGAGCTAGAGAGTGAAGCTGCAGATGAAGCATTGGAAGAGTATGATGGGCCGGAGGACTACTTGATAGCTGTGGGCAAGGCTGTCCGCAGAACAAGCAGCGAGGCAGCCGAGGAACAGATTTTGTAATTACTTAGGTGAAATACAGCAGCGATAGGCGATAAGCACCAAGCACACCCAAAACAAAAACAACACACACAACCAACACACATAGAACACACACTTCAATTTAACTCATTAATATAAAAAACTTTAATCGCGTTTAAAGTTGAATATTAGTCACAAAGCAAAAACCCACAAAATATCGAGACGAACAAAACAACCAGAAGAAAACCACGTAAATTTCGAAATATATATGTATATGTACACCCAGAACAAACAAAAAAATATATATGTATGTATGTATGTTGATGTTGAGTTTAAGGTAACCATAGGGATATGTTTAGTCCACGTGTAACATTAAATGTAATTTTTTAAAATTTGAATATCATATGCAAAAGAAGCAAACTGGTTCAAAATGCACTCCAGGCTATCCATGCAGAATACATGACAGAATCGCGAAAATAATATAAAGGAGAACCTTTCTTCGGGCATATAGATTAGTATAAATAATAATAATAATGACGAAAACAAATAACAAAAAAAAAAAACAAAATAAGAAAACTACACATACAAAAAACTGTACAATTCCTTGATGACAGGCAACGTTTGCTTGGTAGCCGAGATGCCAAGTAAATTGCCCAATTTCGTTTAGTCTACAGCAGTCTAATTAGCCAGTTGCATTCGATGTCAAACAAGTATTACAACAAACAACAAACAACAACAACAACAAACAAAAAAACAAAAGAAATTATGCATACTCGAATAAGTAACATATATTAATATAAATCATAAATTAATGTAAAAAGTTGAAAGAGTCCCCAGCAAAATCAAAAAACATAAATAAATATAAAAAACATAAAAGAATAAAGAAGAAAAGCGCAAGAAGAATTAAAATAACAAATGAAATACAGATAAAGATACAGATACAAATGTAGTATCCCCTAGCCTAGCCCCGTACTCTTCGTACGGTAAAAAAAACGAACTTAAAATGCTGCTTCATTTTCATAAATGCTTTGTATATTGTACATACATACATACTACATACATATTAACAACTACAATACTTAACTATGCTTTAACACTCATCGCGCATCAATTTTGATTTGTTTGAAGCTTTATTTTCTTTTAGACATGCGTCAAAATAGACTCGTATTTTTTTAAGCGATTTTCTCGAATTTACTTAACAGAATCTAATTAAGTTCGACAGCCAAAAATCAAAAATAAAATTTTGCGTCAGCTACCCTTACCAAAACGAATTACTATACAAAACATACTCGAATACTCGAATATTCTCAATCTATTTCATCACTGATTTTTATTTTGATCATTCAACCGTTGAATTCATTTCGAAGGCAAAATGCATTAATACTTTTTACAAATTGTGATATATTTCTTAACATTTCAATTCACAACTTGAAATGTTGCAAAAAATTATGAATCGAAGTAAAGAAAATCGAACCGAACGTTTAATACAGCAAAGTACTCATTCGTTTTCTGTTTCATTTGATATGTTTTTTTTAAACGTAGTCTCTTAAGATTTTAGTTTTTTAAAATGCAATATTTAGTTTTACCATTTTTGCCATGTTAATTTGTAAAAAAAACAATGCAGTTTATAATGCCTTCAATCCAATGCTAGACTAAGATTGCATCTCGTTTTTTAAATTAGGTTTTTATAATTGCAATTTTTTAACCCATATATATATATTTTTTTAAATTAAAACATACATCCTGTCTTTTCACTTGTCACTTTGCTAAAGTGTGTTTTGTTTATAATTATTCACATTATTAAACTATTTATAACTGAAACTAAACTATTGACTATTGAGATATAAATAAACTAGCATTTAAACTAAGAACGCATACTTAAGTCTTGAACATAAAAATAATAAGCAAAACCCCATATAAAAACTACACATTGTAATATAGACACACTCAACAACTACACATCGTCACTAAGGATTAGGCTAATGATGAAACTCATAAGAGAAGATCGAATATAGCACTTAACTAATTGTGAAAGTGAGGAAAGGAGTTAAAAATAAAACGTAGGAATTAGCTAAAGTGTTAGTAATTTTATTAAATAAAATTATACATAATGCAAAACCCACATATAATAAATAATAAACATTGAAAAATTAATTCTAAGCAAACAAATAAATTAAACATAACATACAAAACATAACGAAACTCATATATAAATATATGTATGCATCGATTGTGACATACGAAATGTTGTGTAAAGAGAAGCATAAAGAAAACCAAATTTTCATGTTTTCCAAAATGATACAAAAAAAAACACTATTTTACACAAAACGAATTGTATAATAAAAAATGCAGCAAACGTATATAAATGTATATGTAGTAAAATTAAGCAGCATTATATTAACCAAAAACATAAAATGAAATTATTGAAATCAGCTTGAACACAACAGAAAACGAAAATTGTGACTGACAGACAGAAATTAATATGTATCTACGTCTAATTAATTGTGCTTAACATGACTCATTGTCTTTTGTTCTTCAAAAACGAAATGTACATTTTTCAAATACAAACTAAACAAAGAGGTAACATTTTAATTGGTTTAAACTGATATTTCGATTATTCCGTATTTGTACTGACAAAACTCATAGCAGAGCAAAGTTGATAGAGCAAAATGATAACCCTTTGATAATAAATAAATTATGAACAACACTTGTGCAACAACGCTGCACAACTTAGGCGAAGTGAAGATAAACTTTAACTCTTGAAAATTGAACAGCAAAAGATACTCGTATGTAAAGCAGAGATCAAACACAATATACACACATTTATGGCAAGCCGATATATATGTATGATTCAACCATATATAATATCTAATAATATAACGAAAAAAAAGCGATTTCAATAAAAATAAAAAATTAAAAAAAAAAACACAAATACTGGTATTTTATATTTCAAAATATATTTTTTAATGAGCTCTCTGAATTTTTTTCCAGGACTATTCGTGTGTCCTTTGGCCCAAATTATAGTGAATAATAAAATAGACACGAAGTTTATTTAAAACATTTTTATTTAATTTCATATTTCGTGTGTCGTTTTACAATAAATACCAAGCAACATGCTAATCCTTGGATAAGTCCCATTTATAATAGGATATGACCCTTTGGGTTCTCAGTAAAGACGGTGCCGCCAGATGGGTGATTCACAAAATTGGAAAAAGGTATCGAAGCCACCTCGATCGGGGCCTGGTTAAGTTTATCCGTGCCACGAGTGAGAATAAGTAGCTTTCCGCTAAGACTTTTATCGATAGCCTGGAGCTCGCTGACTTGCTTACGCTGATCCACAACGTAAATGTTATAATTGACACCATATAGTCCAAATAGCACTTCTAGCTCGTGACGCAGTGCATCCAAAGTAATGTACTCCTTGCTGGCACTATGTTGAAGTAGAACAGATGCTTTGTTGCCTTTGCCAAAGCGCGGTTGCAGCTCTCCACTTAGGGTTACGTTCAGCCATGCAAGGCTGGGCAGTTGCAGCTCCTCGGCAGAGCAAATTGTCAAATTGAGCTGTACACCTTTCAGGTCCACCACCTCACTAATGACTTGACGTTTGGAGGCTGCCTCTTTTTCGTTAAATGGAACGAATTCTGATTTGACGGCGCTCTTTATCATAGACGCATAGTTCACCAACACTTTTTGTAGCTGTGCCTGTGCGGCCTGCGCATCCTTTTTGCCAGCATTGCCACTCAAATCATAGTAGATGATAACTGGATCCGTTGGTATCAGCTGTGCCTTCTTCTTGAGCTTCTGCACTCGATTAATAGCTTCGCGCGCCAAGCCTTCCTCAAGCAATTCCTCGTTGGGTGTCATGTCCATTAGGACAAGCACTTCGTTATCGCTGTGTGCCTCAAAGTTGCCGCCCACCTTCTCAGAGGTACAATAGATGACACGCACTTCCTCCAGCTCAATGCGTTGATCCAAAATGCTAAAGTAGCCTTGGGCAACCTGCTGTTGAATCTCGTCATCCTTGAGCGCTTTGATGGCGGCCATAACAGCCTTAAAGTTGCCTTTAAGGCGCTGACCCAGCGACTAAAATCGCCCCAAGTAATAAAAATATATTAGTATAAAAATATAATTTAAATAATTCACATGCTCACCTTGTGATCTGGTTCTGCACGCAGTGTTACGCCATACTTTTCCTTGTCTGAGCTTAGGGTCAGTCTTCGTACATTTAACTCGCTGAGTATGAAATCTTCCAGACTCTTAATCTCCTCCAGCGTTTGGGTGTCCTTGTGGATGACAATAATCTCGGAAATCGGGTATTTGACGGGCAGTGTGCGACGATCTCGCATTACGCGACCCAGCTCCACCACCGACTGCATCAGTGTCACTGATCGCTCGATGTCACTGCGAATAAACTTGGGCTGGCTGGCAGGCATCATTTGGTAGTGTACGGAATCGGTATGTTCCAGGCTACCTGGTGGCTGGAACAGCACCAGTCGCTGGAAAATGTACTCGCTTAGGTATGGCGTGAAAGGGGCCATCATCTTAACCATCGTGTACAGCACATCATACAGAGTATCTAGCGATTGTATGCACTGATCGGCGCCCATTTCACCCTTGATACGACGACGATTCAATCTCACGTACCTAAAAGTGACAGTTGGGTTATTAATGATTAACTAAGATAGGGCATAGGGCAAGATTTTTTCTTACCAGTTGGTTAGTTGGTCAATGAATTTTGTTAGCCTGGGCACCACTGTATACAGGCGATACATTTTCATCTCCGTCGCAAAGAACTCCAAAAGTGACTCCTTGAAGGACAGGATCCACACATCAATAACCGAGGCGTGTTCCATGTTCTGCAGATGCCGCACATGATCATACGAATACTGAGATTTGCCTTGGAGATCCTCTTTCTCGTAGCGCACAATGTTCTGCAGCAGGAAGCGGAAGGCATTGTACCATGGGAGGAATACATCCTTGATTATATCACGCACGCCTTCCTCCTTGAAGCGAAGGCTTTCTGCACGCACCACTGGCGAGTTAATCAGATAGAGACGCAGTGCATCCGCTCCGTACTTGTGAACCACATCCATGGGATCTGGATAGTTCTTCTTGCGTTTCGACATCTTCTGACCATCGGCGGCCAGTACCAATCCACTGGCAATTAGATTCTTGAACGGCGCCTTATTGAACAATGCTGTCGATATGACTAGGAGCGTGTAGAACCAACCGCGTGTCTGATCGATGCCTTCGGCAATAAAATCCGCCGGGAAGTTGTTCATGAAATCCTTTTCATTCTCGAAGGGAAAATGCTGCTGGGCAAATGGCATTGAACCGGATTCGAACCAGCAGTCAAAAACAGGCGAGATGCGTCGCAGTGGTGGATTTCCGGGCACCGCTGACGGTATCTCAATATCATCAATAGTTTCGCGATGAAGATCTTCCACCAGCACACCGGAGAGTTCTGCCAGCTGTTTTATGCTGCCAATGACAATGGTCTCATCACCACTGGGAGATCTCCAAATGGGTATCGGTGTGCCCCAGTAGCGATTGCGTGAAATCTGAAATTTAATAGGATATAGAAGGATGGAAAAGAGCACAAACAATTAACTTACTGCCCAATCTCTGGCCTCCTTGAGCCAGTTGCCGAATCGTTTCTCTCTCACAAAGTCTGGCACCCAATAAGTCTGTGAACTGCAGGCCAATAGGTTCTTGGACATATGCTCGACGCGCACAAACCACGACGGCACAGCCTTGTAAATCAGCGGAGTATCCGAACGCCAGCAAAATGGATAGTTATGCTTCACCTGACCACTGGACACTAAGTTTCCGCTTGCCTTCAGGTTGGCTATGATGTGCTTGTCCGCATCCTTCACATACTGGCCGGCAAAGTCAGTCACCTCGGAAGTAAACCGTCCAGTATCGTCCACGGGGCAAATGACATCGCTCGACTTGGTAATGAGGCCCGCAGCCAAGCAAACGCGATAATCGTCCTCTCCAAAATAGGGTGCATTGTGAACAATGCCAGTGCCAGAATCTTCCGTTACATACCCATCCACGAGAACTCGGTGTGCCTTAACCTCCGCACTACGCTTGGAAAAGTACGGGAACGGTGGCTTATAGTGCAGATCCTTCAGTGTTTCGCCAGCAAACTTCTCCTTCACTTCGTATTCTGCCTCAGTCTTATAGACGTAAGACAAACGCGATTCAGCCAGCACAAAGAGACGATCGCTCTTCACATCGCGAACCTAGGAAGAGAGGCGGAAAGTCAAGAATTATATACTAAATACAAATAAATATGCCCACCTTGACATAAATCATCTTTGGATTCACACAACAGGCGAAATTGGAGGGCAGTGTCCACGGTGTGGTGGTCCACACGAGAAAGTAGGTATTGGGCAGCGTAACTGCTTCGAGGGCGACGACGACGCATGGATCCACGGCCTCCTTGTAGTTCTGATTAGCCTCGAAATTTGACAACGAAGTTGTGCACGCCGTGGAATAGGGCATAACCTTAACGCCCTGATAGACGAGTCCCTTGTCGAAGAGCTGCTTGAATATCCACCAGATGGACTCCATGTACCAGGGGTACAGGGTCTTGTAGTCGTTCTTGAAGTCAATCCAGCGACCGCAGCGCGTCACAATTGTCTCCCATTCGTCCGCATATCGCATGACAATCTTTCGGCACTCGGCATTATATGCAGTGATGCCCATCTTGGCCACATCCTCTGGTCCCTTGATGTTGAGCAGCTTGTCGATTTCAAACTCCACCGGCAGCCCGTGACAATCCCAGCCAAAGCGACGATCGACATGGTATCCTTGTTGGTAAGCGTAACGCGTCACAATATCCTTAATGGTGCCAGCCAGGATGTGGCCATAGTGCGGCAACCCGGTCGCAAAAGGTGGCCCATCATAAAACGTATATCTACAAAACAAAGACTTTTTTCAGAGACTGTCTGATGCAATCGGGTAAAAAACTTACTTCGGTTTACCCTTTGACAGCTGGCTACATTTTTCAAAGATTTTTGCGTCCTTCCATTGCTTGAGTACATTTTCTTCCTCGGCCGGGAAGTTAATGTTCTCCGGTACGCGACAGACGTCGCTACGTTTCAGTTTCGCCGGACTGCTCATTTCTGTCAGACTTTCAACGTTTTGCAAAGTTAATTTAATCTGAATTCTTTCTCAGCCTCTTAATGAAATGCCGAAAGTGCAAAAAGTGATGCGATGGCAACATGTGCAACACTAACAGTGACACCTCTGGGCACCCTAAAACCGTAACAGATTCAGGAATGTTAATAGCGCGGGCTTTTTTGTTTTTTGTAGCAATAATATAGTAGACATCTCGGTGGTATATGGTCTACGCAATGGTTTAATTTTAAAATTTATCTCAACTGGCATCTGGTAAGTTTTAAAACGATAGTTAAGTTAAATTCTTAATAGCAGCACAGCTGTTGTAACATCTTAAGACTTATGGATTATTAACGCTGCTGCAGTGAAAACAGTGTATACCCATTGATTTAGAAATTATATTTTAATGCTTACCCGAGTTGGTCACACTACGTAAAATGTGTACATTAAGCAAAGCCGTGTTTTACCAGCAAAATAAAAGACTCTAAATAACAATATTAGAGTATACAAATTTGATCGCTTTAAAAAACGTACGCTGGCGTTAGTTGACGTATCTGGCGCGATTTAATTATTGCCACCAGGAGAGCTTATAACACATTTGTCGTCTCAAGTAAAAGCCTAATCAACACGGAAAAAATGGCACGCCCAATTTTCCCCAATCAGCAGAAAATCGCTGAAAAATTAATCATTTTAAATGATCGTGGCCTGGGGATACTCACTCGAATTTATAACATCAAGAAGGCATGCGGCGATACCAAGTCGAAGCCCGGCTTTCTGTCCGAGAAGTCGCTGGAGTCCTCCATCAAATTTATCGTGAAGCGTTTTCCCAACATCGATGTGAAGGGTTTGAATGCTATTGTTAATATCAAGGCGGAGATAATCAAATCCCTGTCACTCTATTATCACACTTTTGTCGATCTGCTGGACTTCAAGGACAATGTGTGCGAACTGCTGACCACTATGGATGCATGTCAGATCCATTTGGACATCACACTCAACTTTGAGCTGACCAAAAACTATTTGGATTTGGTGGTCACCTATGTGTCACTGATGATTGTTCTATCCCGCGTCGAGGATCGCAAGGCAGTGCTGGGTCTATACAATGCCGCCTTCGAGTTGCAAAACAATCAGGCGGATACGGGCTTTCCACGCTTGGGCCAAATGATTCTCGACTACGAGGTGCCGCTGAAGAAGCTCGCCGAGGAGTTCATTCCCCACCAGCGTCTGCTGACGAATGCCTTGCGCTCGCTAACATCGATATATGGTCTGCGCAATCTGCCAGCCGACAAATGGCGCGAGATGCAAAAGCTCAGCCTGGTCGGCAATCCGGCTATTCTCCTTAAGGCCGTGCGAACGGACACCATGTCATGTGAGTACATTTCACTGGAGGCCATGG
Organism: Drosophila dives; assembly: GCA_035042365.1. Lineage (NCBI taxonomy): Eukaryota > Metazoa > Arthropoda > Insecta > Diptera > Drosophilidae > Drosophila > Drosophila dives. Next base: position 4,079,483 of record JAWNLJ010000276.1, on the reverse strand, counting down.
ATCGTTGGATTATATTTGGACTGCTGCTTAATCATCAAATGCTCGGCCAATATCCGGAGGTAAACAAAATCTGGCTGTCGGCGCTGGAGAGCAGCTGGGTGGTGGCCCTGTTCAGGGACGAAGTGCTCCAGATACACCAATACATTCAGTCCACATTCGATGGCATCAAGGGCTACAGCAAGCGCATCGGCGAAGTGAAGGAGGCCTACAACACGGCTGTCCAGAAAGCAGCCCTCATGCATCGTGAGCGGCGCAAGTTTTTGCGAACTGCTCTAAAGGAATTGGCATTGATTATGACCGATCAGCCGGGTCTACTGGGTCCCAAGGCCATCTTCATATTTATTGGTCTTTGCCTGGCGCGCGACGAGATTCTTTGGCTGCTGCGGCACAATGATAATCCACCGCTGCTGAAAAACAAAGGTAAGCACTTTTTATCATAATCTTTATTCGAAATTACAAATGAATTTTTTCGCGCAGGCAAGAGCAATGAAGATCTGGTTGATCGTCAACTGCCGGAGCTTCTGTTTCACATGGAGGAATTGCGTGCGCTGGTGCGCAAATATAGCCAGGTGATGCAGCGCTACTATGTCCAATATCTGTCCGGCTTCGATGCAACAGATCTTAACATACGCATGCAGAGCCTGCAGATGTGCCCGGAGGACGAGAGCATTATATTTAGTTCGCTGTACAATACGGCTGCTGGTCTTACCGTCAAGCAGGTGGAGGACAACGAGTTATTTTACTTCCGACCCTTCCGGCTGGACTGGTTCCGACTGCAAACGTACATGAGCGTTGGAAAAGCGGCTTTACGAATCACGGAGCATATGGAGCTGGCTCGCCTGCTTGATTCGATGGTGTTTCATACGCGCGTTGTGGACAACCTGGACGAAATACTTGTGGAGACTTCGGATCTAAGCATCTTTTGTTTCTACAACAAAATGTTTGATGATCAGTTTCACATGTGCTTGGAATTTCCGGCACAGAATCGTTATATAATTGCATTTCCGTTGATCTGCAGCCACTTCCAGAATTGCACACACGAAATGTGTCCAGAGGAGCGGCATCACATACGTGAACGCTCACTGAGTGTGGTTAACATTTTCCTGGAGGAGATGGCCAAGGAGGCGAAGAACATCATTACCACCATATGTGACGAGCAATGCACAATGGCCGATGCCCTGTTGCCCAAACACTGCGCAAAGATTTTATCCGTTCAGTCGGCGCGCAAGAAGAAGGACAAATCCAAATCGAAACACTTTGATGACATACGCAAACCCGGCGACGAATCGTTTCGCAAAACTCGTGAGGATCTGACCACCATGGACAAGTTGCACATGGCGCTCACCGAGCTGTGCTATGCTATCAATTACTGTCCAACAGTAAACGTATGGGAATTTGCCTTTGCGCCACGCGAATATCTCTGCCAGAATCTGGAACACCGTTTCTCACGCGACTTGGTCGGCATGGTGATGTTCAACCAGGAGACCATGGAAATAGCCAAACCCTCGGAGCTGTTAGCTAGCGTGAGAGCTTACATGAACGTGCTGCAGACGGTGGAGAACTATGTGCATATTGACATCACGCGAGTGTTCAACAACTGTCTGCTGCAACAGACTCAGTCACTGGACTCGCACGGGGAAAAGACGATTGCGGCATTGTACAACACCTGGTATAGCGAGGTGCTGCTGCGACGTGTCTCCGCTGGCAACATTGTGTTCTCCATTAACCAAAAGGCATTTGTGCCCATTTCGCCGGAGGGTTGGGTTCCATTCAATCCGCAAGAGTTTTCCGATCTAATCGAGCTGCGCGCTCTGGCCGAGCTGGTGGGCCCATATGGCATCAAAACGCTGAATGAGACACTTATGTGGCATATTGCCAACCAGGTGCAGGAACTGAAGTCCCTGGTGGGCACCAACAAGGAGGTGTTGATAACTCTGCGCACCAGTTTCGATAAGCCTGAGGTGATGAAGGAGCAGTTCAAGCGTTTGCAGGACGTTGATCGGGTATTGCAGCGCATGACCATAATTGGTGTGATTATCTGTTTCCGTAATTTGGTGCACGAGGCGCTGGTGGATGTGCTGGATAAACGGATTCCTTTCCTGCTAAGCTCGGTGAAGGACTTTCAAGAGCATTTGCCAGGTGGAGATCAGATACGTGTCGCCTCCGAAATGGCATCGGCGGCGGGTTTGCTCTGCAAGGTGGACCCCACATTGGCCACAACATTAAAATCAAAAAAACCCGAGTATGATGAGGGCGAACATCTGACCGCATGTCTACTGATGGTCTTTGTAGCTGTCTCCATACCGAAACTGGCACGCAATGAGCATTCCTTCTACAGAGCCACCATCGACGGACACTCAAATAACACACACTGCATGGCGGCGGCCATTAATAATATTTTTGGCGCCCTGTTCACCATTTGTGGGCAGAACGATATGGAAGATCGCATGAAGGAGTTTTTAGCTTTGGCCAGCTCATCGCTGCTGCGTCTGGGTCAGGAATCTGATAAGGAAGCGACCCGAAATCGCGAGTCTATTTATTTACTGCTGGATGAGATTGTTAAACAGTCGCCATTCCTTACCATGGATCTGCTGGAATCGTGCTTTCCATACGTGCTCATCCGCAACGCCTATCACGGTGTCTACAAACAGGAGCAGATAATGGGACTGGGTCTATAATCCTTACCAAACAGGCAGCAATAAGCTAAACGTATTTTTATCCGAGTATTTACCTAATTAGTTACTGCTTATCGATTATTGTGCATTATGCTAACGAATTACAAATATTCTATTATTCTATTGTTAAACTTAATAAATAACGTATGATATATGAGATAATTAACCAATTAAACCGTTTCTACGCATTTAGGGCAGCATTTTCAGCATTTTGATGCATTATTTGTATAAATAAAGTGCATATGCAAATTAAATCAACAATTAATTGTTTGTTCTTTTTTGTTTGTAATTGAGCCTTATTGAGTCCTCACTTTTTGTAAATAATACGAGCGTCGTAATTGCATTTAATTTATTTTATTTTATTTTATTACTCGTGTGTATATTAAAGGTGTATTTAATTTTTTTTTCTTTACGTGTTGATGGAAAAATATTCCACAATATTAAATTATTTGGTCACGTTTAATGTTACTTCTTAGGTTTGTGTACAAATACTTTTTGTAGGTAAGTAATAAAATATGTTTAGTTCTTCTCCTCCTAGCGAAGTTTGGATTTCCCTAGCAAATATAATGCATGTATTCTTAATGAATGTGTTTTTCATTCTTTTTCTATTCTTATTTTTTTGTATAAATTTCAATTAAGAATTCTCAATTCCACTACAAGATTTACTTGTTTATTTTTTATTTCAGTTATCGTTTGGATTTAATACCATGTTTGGATTTAGCGGATATTTCTTAACATGGTGCATTTACTTAATTTTTGGATTATCTCTGTTATCTGTTAAAGCCCGCCGATTGATCAAATAAACTAAAAAAAAAAAAAGTTAATATATGTACTGCATAGATAAGTAATTGATGATAATGTTAAAATGAAAACACAATACACTAAAAAGAGAAATAATATTTAATATTCTATGAACGTCACGCGAAGGATATTAACAATGTGAAACCAATTAAAACACACAATGGTATTCGGCTGAAGTCCTACAATATTTTTGGTTAAATATACCACAATCACTACTTGCTGCTAGAAAGCTGGCTGTATTTTATCGTAACAATGTTGTTAGTTATCTACATTTAAATATGTCATTAATTATAATATTAACGCGATTCTCAATATTTTACTAATTCTTAAATTTTGTTTAGCTTCAGTTTCGGTTCAAAAAGATTATTTTAGTGTTTTTTCTTTTGCATTTTATTTATTTGTTTTTTTATTTTTGCAATCAGTCAGTCAGTTTAGGCATCTGTTGACTTAAAAAATGTCGTCATTGTCTTTTTGTTATCGCAATACAAAAAAATATACATAAAATTCAAATAAAAACATAAGTTAATTTTTTTTATTTGCTTTTGCTGTTTTATGCTTTTGTTTTTTCTTTGTCAAAAATAATTAAAATCGCATTGTTTGCTCAACGTTTTTAAAGCTCTCGAGTACAAAATCGTGTTAATTTTTAAAAAAGCTTCGAAAACTCATTTTTTGTCTTACTTGCATTGAAAGTTGTTTTTTTTTTTTGTTTGTTTTTTGCGTTTTGGCTTAAACGCTAATTTAGCATAATATACATTTACATAGATCGTAATATTAATTCCACTATGACAATTTTGTTCTCATATAAAAGCTTACAATTATGAGTTCCAGTAAGTACGGATGTGTCGGATCTGCCTCTCCCACAGTGTTTTTTTTTTTGTTACTTAAGTGTGCTAGACGAACTCCTCCTGCTCCAGCCAAGGATGCTGTAGGCACTCTGCTGCCGATGCCCGTATAACGGGATTGTACTCGAGCATTGGCAGCAAAAAGTCTGAGAACTTCTTGGCTTCCATGGGATCCCAATCGTACTTCTCCACGAGCACGTTCAGCAAACTCCAAGGCTTCAGTTTGGTAATGTTGCGTAGGCTGCCTACAATTTAAAATTTGTAGGATTTGAGGCAAATTCAACTCCATTGGAAAGCAGTGGACTTCTCACTTACCATAGCTTGTGAAGTACTTGAGACCGTGCTTGCCACGCAGTATAACCGACTGCGGTATTGAGCCGAGCAATTCCACAATGTGCGCCAGATGATCCTCGTCGCGGCTGTACGATTCACCCGCATGGGGATCAAACAGATAGTCACCGGTGGCCAACTCGAAGGCCAGGCATGCAGTGCTCCAGATATCGGCGGTATAGTTATATGGCGCACCCAGCAGCACCTCAATGGAGCGATACTGTCGCGTCTGTATATCCTCGGTGAAGTGATGATACTGTACAAGGTAAAATAAGTTATAGAAGTCAAAGATCTTTTAGCTTCTTATTTTTATTATTTTTAATTAATTATTTAAAATAAAACCAAGTCTTAATGTCTTCTAATAAATTATAAATCATTTATAAGTATCTATTTTAGTTGATCGAATATATACAAAATTTCAACCAATATTTCTTACTAAATTTGCAATTTCATAATGTGAAATAAAATCAATCTTTTTTCTAATAGTTTTGGCTGTGATTTGTTTACCAATCAGTTCATCAGACACATCAATAAATTATTAAGCATTCAGTATATAATAATTGTTTTTTTTTAGGATTTTTACTCACATCATAGCAGGCGTTTCCCAGATCGGCGATCTTTACCCTCACGTTGCTATTGTTGATCAGCGATTGTATCGTGTGCGTATAGGATTGACTTTGACTCTGGCTTTGGTTCTGCGAAGGAATGGCATTGGCATTGACATTTAGTTTAGCGATTGTTGTTGATGTTGTTGTTGTTGTTGTTATTGTTGCATTAATTGAAGTCGCGATGGCTGCTGTTGTTGTTGTTGTTGTTGTTATTGTTGATGATGATGTTCTATTGTCACAACTGTTATTGTGAAACAGGTCTGTGCTTGCAATTGTTGGTAATGTTGTTGTTGTTGTTGTTGTTGGAGTTGCAGTTGCAGTTGCAGTTGTTGTTGTTGCCACGAGATGCGTGAACGAATACGTGCACGTGCTGGTAGTGCTGCTGGGAGCTGTAGGTGGTGCATTGGCATTGGCATTGGCAGTGGCAGTGGCAGTGGCAGTGGCATAGGCAGAGGCGGAGGCGGAGACAGGGACTGATGTTGTGGAAGTGGAATCAAATCTAGCTGAGGTGTGCTGGTAACTGTGGGTGTGGCCATTGTTGCCATCGGCCATGGATGTGTTGTTGCTGTTGTTGCTGTTGTTCTGTTGTGTCGTTGACGTGCACGTGCTTTGAGTATTGGAGTTGTCAGTGGTGTGGGTGGAGCAAGGGTTGGCATTGGTATTGGTATTTGTATTGGTGTTTGTATTGGAATTGGAGTTGTTGACTATGGCATTGGGCAGCTGCTTTAACATATTGTGGCATATTTGATATATATTTATTTATTTTTGTTGATTCACACAAGGAAAGAAAAGAAGAAAAAAGAACACACAATTTTGGTTGTTTTTTTCGGTGCAATGCAAGAAAAACATTCATTAGTTCCTTCACAATTGGGACTTGCCCAATTGCAGCCCAACTGTGAAATTTACTAATTCAATAAAAAGGGTCTAAGATATGATAAGTTATAGCTTTAGTAAGCTTCAATTGACAACATTAAAAACATTTAATTAGCGTACAACATATCTTAGCCGTTAAACATGGTAGATGTATGTATATGAACAATGCAACATAAAGGCAATAAGCAGATAATAAGGTTAATAGATATACATAACATGTAAAGCTTAAGCCAGTTGTAGCATCATGAAAATACACATACATTAAACACTTAAGCAATTCAAAGGTGTCTTTTGTGTCTTGTGTAATTCGGCAATAATGTCTTAAATATAGAAAGTGTCTACAGTTGCAAACATAACATTTATATGGATGTAGATATAGGTAAGCCGTTAGGCAACGGAACATTCCATAATGATGTACGTATGTGTGGCAAATAAATAGAGTTGATGCAGCAATGATGATATTTGATGAATGACCAAACTCACTTCACATTCTACAAAAAGTCCTATTCTTTGAAAACATATTGAATTAAGTTCTAAAAACTCTTTAAAGCATTTAAGTATCGAGACTGCGGCAGCACACACAAAAGGATACGATGCTAAGCACTCCTTAACAAACACACAAACACACACACACACGCACACACACACACATACAGCCACAGACACACTCTCGCCTACAGCCACAAGCACACACAAAGACACAATTTTACATATATATATACATATATAAATGGAACGAACGAGCGAACGTTGCGAGAACTATGCACCTCTAGTTGCATGGAAGGGGGCGGGTTGAGGGGTAAGGAAAAACTAAGCAATGATTACCTTTTCCGGATATGCACTGAGACTAACATCGTGCTCGGTAGGTGTGTCGCTGGCAATGGTGCTATTGTCACCGAGGGTGTCGGTATCAGTGTCCTCATCGCGGTCAATAGAAGACTGTGCGGATATTCCCAATACCAAAAGGAAAAAAGAAAAGAAAACAAATTTCAAAAGAAAAAAACAACAATGGAAATCAATGCATAAAATCAAATTAAGAATAATTTGCCGACGTATTGTTGTTATTGTTATAGTGTTGCATACATATATACATACATACATACACACACATAGTTATACGTACATCACGTTCATATATATAAAAGGACAATTAGAATATACATAATATATAGAGTAGAATTTTCAAAAGTTGTGTAAAATTTGACTTTAGTGCAAAATGTTGTTGGCACGCATCCAACGCATCATCGTGGATGCATCAGTTGATGAGCTGGAAATGGTGTTCGGAATCGAAGGTGTGTGGTGTTGTGTGGTGTGTTGCACATTGTGGTTACTCACCTTGGCAGTGATTTTCTTCTCAGCACGATAACGATTGCTTAAATTCGTAGTACCACCGATTATTGGACTATCAACGCTGCCAACGCCGAGCAGACCAACGCCATTGCATTCGCTATCGCCGAGCAGGCTGGAGTATTTGGATGCCAGCGAGGAGGTGGTATTCGAGTTGAGCGTCGACGAGGTGGTGGTGTCATCTTTATCCAGCGAGGACATGACCACGGCGGCCAACGGCGTCGATGATGTCGAGTTATTCGCTGTGCTGTTGCTGGTGTTCGTCGTGGAGCCATTCGGTTCGATTAGTGGCCACTTGGCCCGCGTCTTCGTTTGCTTCTCAATTGAGCTGACTAAGAATGAGAAGCAGAATGAAAGTCACAGCTGTTCAACCAATATGAGCACTTACTATATATACTTACTATATGAATCGGGAAAGTCGGCGCCTTTCACACGCAGACTGTTGATCTCATCATCGATCTGTTGATTCATTGCCGCCGCATTGTCGATAACCAGCAGAATGTTCTCCGGCTTGACATCCGTGTGTATAATGCTGCACTTGCTGTGCAAATAGTCCAAACCCTCCAGCACCTGCTTAATGATATTGCGCACCTGGGCAATGGCCAGTCCCTGATAGTTGTTCTTTACGATCAGCTTGTAGAGACTGCAGCCAAGTGCCTCGAAGACCAGGCAGGTGTGCACACCATTCACACCACGCACCGTAAAGTGATTCATTAGCCGAACGATTCTTTCCCGCTTCACATCGATGGGATCTGCATCCCGTATCGCCTCCAACAGACGAATCTCATCCGCTGCCGTCTCAATATAATGCGGTGCACTCTTCACCACCTTAAGCGCCACATACTTCTCATCCCTACAAATACGTGAAATGTGCTCGGAATCAAATTGCATTTCAATGTTACTTCGATACTCACTTTAGATCTCGACATAGCCAGACGGTGGAGAAGTGGCCCCAGCCAAGTTTGCGCACAACACGAAACCGATTGTCAAATATGTCGCCAATGACCACCGGATGATAGCCACCACGGCAATACTGTAAGGCGTCCTCCTGCTCCTCATCGGAGCCGTACAGGCTGCTATCCGGTGAGTCTGGATAGATTTCATCTGTGGTGCTCAGCGTGCCGCGCGGCTCCGAGCTGAAAGCAAAAAATATCTGTTAGTTGAGCAAATATAGAAATTGTTATGTTAAATTTTGGGCTAATTCTAATCTTAAAGATTAGACTAAATCTGATGAAACCAAAGGAAACAAACTTGTTTAACATGGATTTATGAGTTCTGGATAAGTTCTAAAATGGATAACTTGTAATCTCAAGAGAACTTGTAATCTCAATAGAACTGCTTCAATTGAAAACTGATTAGTTTGTCGAACTATCTAGGATCACATTCAATCCCAACTAAATTCCACTCACGCACATGAGTGCAACCAAATCCACTTCCTCCGGTTCCACATTCGCAGGTGCAGGTGCAGATGCAGAGGTCATGGCCGTGTCAAATGTTTCCACTGGCTGTTGCTGCAGAACTGCTGTGGGCGGCAGATTAATCGTCAAGGGTTTGTCCCTGGACACCAAAGGAATCTCCACTATTCGTTCTCGGGGCGACAATGGCTCAAAGTTCAATGCTGGCTTTCGATGTCTTTTGGAGCGCTGTGATTTCTGGCGCAGGGCAATGAGTACGGGTCCAGCCGAGACGCAATTGCGCTTCTTGGTGAATCGCTTGCGACGTCTTTTCTCCTCCACTTCGAGCATGGCCTCGCTGGCCGCCTCCTGGGCGGCACGCTTCTCCTGCTCGGACACAAAATTGAAATCACAGGTCAGCTCTTTAGTCACATCCGGCGTTGTTGTTGTGGCTGCCATTGCATTGATCACACTTTCCTCTGCTCCGGCTCCTGCTCCTGCTGCTGCTGCTGCAGCTGCAGCTGCACTGCTGCCCGGCCTCAGCTGGTGCATGAGATAGAGGAAGAGCAGCAGCAGGCAAAATTGCAGTCCATACACAAAGATTTCGTCCTGCGATAGGGTGTTGATAATGTGACCCAGCAGTTGGCCAAGTATGTTGACATAGATTGAGCACAGCTGATAGTAGTGGGCATAGTTCTGATAAATTAGCAGCCAGTTAGCCAGCCACTGCTCTTTCCAACGCCATCCAATCGATGAGGTCGCGTTGGCCTCCTCCTTGGGACAAGTGTCGCCCACTTCCGAGCTGTACATCCACCAATTGTCCATTTTATTAGATTATGTGCGTGTGTGTGTGTGTGTGTGTTGTACTGGCAATTCGCTGTTTCCGTTCTCGCCTACATTGCAACCAGGCCCAGTAATGATGGGTTGGTTGTGGGCGGTTTTTTTTTGGTACCTAGCAACGACCTTGACTTTCCTATGCGTTGACGGACTGCATTAGTTTTCGCATTGTTTTGCACTCGTTTTACTTTCGAATTTGGCTTACATAACGCGCGCGCTTCGAGCAGGCGGACGGAGGTAAATAAATAAAATCGCACAACGCAAAAATTTCAATTATGAACAGCAACAACAAAAAAAAAACGTATCTGTATTTTGTTTAGTGTGTAGTGTGTGTAAGTGTGTGTGTGTGTGTTTGTAGTGTAGCTCGACAACCGCTGCGTTCGATAGCATTTGCGAGAATATTGTTTGAACGTTTGGTCTTTTCGTCTTTTACCCATCAAATGAGCGAGCCAAAGTCAAAGAATTCAATTCGTGCCGAAGCGTTTTTCGTTTTACTGTTGTTGCTTTTATCACTACTAGCCAAATACAGCTATATGTGTACTATATATATATATATATTTGCAAATGTGTGTGCCCCACAGTCTATAAACATATGATGGTTTGCTTGTATGTGTATGTGAGATATATATATATATATATATATTTGTAGTAAATGCGTCATTATCCAATGTACTTCATCAACTCGACGATGTCGTCGTCGTCGTTGTTGTCGTAGAACGCCGCTGCCGGTCTTTGTATACCGAACCAGCAATTGAGAGCGTCAAGCAACCACATCATCATCATTATCATTATCATCATCATCTTCTTCGTTCTCATCATCATTGCCAGTGTTACAAATTTCTTAGGCACTGTGCCAAAAATTGACTGTATGCCATTGTCGAACTGATGTTCTCTTTTTTGGAAACAATAATAAATTTGAACTTAAAAACTTCTCGTCCCTTCAGGAAACACGCGACGCTATTTTTTAAGTATTTTTCTTACTTATTTTTTTTTTATACATATTTTATTTGTTTGCTTTTGTTTAAAGTGACTAAGCAGTCTGTGTGTATTGATTTTTTTTCGACAGTCTTTGTTGGCGTTGCAAGCGTTTTGTGAGTGCTTCCATATAGGAAACACTTGTTCCCTGCATGAGTCACCCCAATGCACAAAGAGAAACACGCACCTTTTCTGCATCTTCTGTGCTCACTAAAAATTAGCTCACTAATTCTCTGACTTCGTTGCCTGCTACAATATTATTATTTATAGACTTGGCAAAATAAGAAACAATAAATCGCTGTAAAAATAAGTCTAAATAAAACGCACGCGCCTTGTGCTGTTAAGTGTGTGAGTGTGTGTGTGTGTATTAGCGTGACAACGTCATAGTTTACTCAAGTGCAGCCCAGGTGCCAAGGGCGTCCCCAGCTTTTTTGTGAAGGGGCTGCTAAATTTTGTAAGGCTCTACATATTATTGCCTCTCAATTATTAATCTAGGGAACAAACGCCCCCGCAAAGTGCGCCTTTTATTGGTACTATTTCTAGGTAACTGCATGGGGCACGTGCCACGTTTGGCGTCATGAGTTGCTTTTGCGTTAAATGCAAATTAAAAACGTAAACAAAACCAAGCACCCAATAGGGTGGTCACTGCGTGGGCATATCTTACAGTACATGAATATATATATATATATATATGTGCGTGTGTGGGCGGAAAAGTAAAGTTCAACATGAACCGCAAATATAGCAAATAATGTTCAAATGGTTATTCCGATTAGCAGGCAGTGCACAGTGGTACTTGAATAACATTATTTTCTAAAACTCTTTCCTCATTCGTTCATTGTAGTAAAATATAAATACATTTTTACATTTTTACGTCAATCCGTAAAACTTTAAAAAGTTTGCAATTCTTTTTCAAATTTCTCTTAACATGATCAGCATTGTCAATTTATTAACAACTAATCTAATTGATTAATTATAATATTCTATAGACCAAAAAGCATTGCGATAATATATCAAATTAAATTGAACGTACACTATTATCCATAGATGTTATATAAAAATTTCAGAACGATTATGCTTTTTTCAGGGAGAGTTTTTATAATGCTTGTTAAGAGCGTAAAAGTCTGTTGACGGGTTTAAAAGGAAGAGAAATATGCCTTTTTTTAAAAGTAGTTATTTTTCAATCTTAACTCATAACTATGACGCTTTGTTATCGACTTTGAGTATAATTTTCTAATATGTGATGTGTAAAATGAACATTTCACATTAGCTAACCATAAATATAATTTATATTCAAAAAAGAAATTGGTTGGCTTTCGCCCCACTGTGCACGGCATGGGAATGAAAGCACTTGGCTGACCTGTCAACACTAAAATTGAGAGGTTTTCTAGATGGATTTAATTGGGCTCACGCTGCGTATGCGTTATGCACGAGTGTCTCAAACTGAATGATCAAAGCAAAGCAATGGTTTTTAGGTGGTTAGGTGCAGGTTGGGTTACTCACAGACTGACAAAGGGTCCTCTCAACGCTGGCATATCGCGGCGTCGATTCAGTGGCGGCGACAGCGACAACGAGAGAAAGTCCTGCTGTGCCTTGTCCTCATCCACAATGCTCGTTGGGGTGCTGTAGATGCGTGTCGTGGGCAGATAGCCAATCTGTTGCAGAAAATCATCGCGATACGAGAGTTTTGTTGTCGACTGCGACGAGGTCAGCGTACCTAGTGACAGTGGCTGATGAGTTCCACCCGCGCCCGCTCCTGATCCCGATCCCACACCGCCGCCCGCTGCATGGTGATGCAAGTGCAGATGATGGGCGTTTGGCATGGATGTCGGCGGAGATGCCACATTAACATGATGATGCGACGACGCTGGATGAAAGTGTGGATAAGGTATGGGCGCCGGTGTTGCACCACTACCATAACCATGTCCATGACCATGCGATAAATACGGCGGTGCTATGATCTTATCGTCAAAGCTGCGCCGAAAACTGAATCCCTTCAGTGAGTTGCTGTAGTTGCGATGCGACAGCGGCGAGCTGCCCAAATCAATGCTAGCTGCCGGCCCCAGCAGCTTCATGGTGCTCAAATAGTTGGGTGAAGCGGTGCCAGCGGGGCTCAATGTTTGAGACGATGGTGCCTGCTTGCCACTGGCCGTTGCCGTTGCACTGCCGAGCATGCTGAGCGCCGGCGAGGTGCGCAACTGTGGACTGCCGCTGCCGGCTGTTGTGGCCGCTGCCGCTGTAGTGCTGCACGCGGAGAGCGGGGGCGAGATGGCGCTCAGCGTTGAAATGCCGCTATCACTGCTGCATATGCCGGCCGGCAGTGTGTGCGTGTGTGAGCTGTGTGTGTGGCTGTGTGTGTGCGTTGGCGAAATGAGATGATGCGTATGCTGTTGATGCTGATGCTTGTAGGCGCTGCCGGCGCTGCCATTGCTGCCACCACCACTTGCACCGCTGACGAGGCCGGCCATGCCGCTGCTGGGCAATACGGGAGCCAGCTTGGCAATGTGCCCGCCGCACTGTGCCTGTCTGCAGATGTGCCACAAATAATCGCCTGATTGTCGACTGCTCCTCTTTTTCTTTAAATATTTCTATTTCTATTTATTTATTTGCTTTTTCGTTTTTTTTTTCTATTTGTTTTGTTTGTGGCAGCACTTCTTGGCTGCTATTCTATTGTTGCTTGCAGGGAGTGTCGTCGTCGGCGTCTTCGGCGTCGTCGTCGTCGTCTGTGCCTTGCCTAGCAGCTACATGGCGTCGCCTTTGTCGTCTTTATCGTCGTCGGCGTCAACGTCGTCGTCGTTGTTGCCTTCGTCCACATCCTTGTTGGTCTGCGTCTAAGCATCCAGTGTGACCAAAATGTAACCAGCCTCATTTCCAATCGGCGCCATTGGAGCGCAATTTTAAGCACTTAATTTTATGTAGCATACATTTGTGCGTAGGAAAATCAATGAAGCCCCTTTTGCCTAAAGCATTTTTAATGCATTTTAAGCAGCGTTTTTGTCGTTTTTCGTTCACTTTGCTTTGTAACCCAAATTGCGCATGAAAAATTAACACACACATGCACAATACACTATATATATATATACACACACGCACAAGCACACACACTCACACTCTAAAACACAATCACACAAATACAAACGCGTTTCAATTTTTCCTCAGCATTTGGAATTTGATTTTCGATTCATGGCAATTTGAATTGAGTTGAGTGCAGTACAGCTAGCTAGCCGTAAATTTATTTATCTCAATTCATCGAATTAGAGTTATTGTTGCTTTACTTTAGATATTTTTCACATGACCGATTTAGCAGAATGAAAAAAAAGGAAAAAAAATGAAAAGAATTGTAGATTCCACCTTTGATTTTCGGTAACAACTTTGCAATGCGTCGCGCACGAACTCTCCGACTGTCTATCGGTTTCTGACCCGTACAAACTCTGTAGCGAAGTTGCGCCGAACCGCCTCCATTTACTACCCAGCCTCAGGTCGCTCTCTCACTCGCTGTTTCTCTCTCTTTCTCTTTATTGCTCAGAAGGCGCATGTGCCGGCTTTGCCGTTACTGCAGAGGCATTTGGCACCAAAACAAAACAAACCCAAAGAATGCCAGATAAACGGAGTGAATAAAGCTTACTCTCCCCAAAGTCAGCTGTCAAAAGCTTTGCAAATACCAACTGTAAAAACAACAACACACTGCACACTGCCGTATTTGTTTACCAATATGAATCAACGGAAAATGTCGTTTTTATTCCTTGTTGAGCTTTCAACAGATGATAATCAAATTATGCATACTCTTTATGATGCACATACAGGTGGAAAGGAAGAATAAGAAACTTTTTGATTTATATAGTTAATTTTATTGATTTCGGTTTCTTTCTGTTTGTGGCAATTTTTAATTTGAAAACAATTGTTAATTTTAATTGTAAATTTTTGGAAATGTTTTTTTTTTTGTTTTTTGTTTACTCATACGAACAATAAATACACACGCAAAACTTTAAAATGTTTTATATAATTATTTGAATTTTTATATAAGTAAATATATACATATATATATAGATATATGTATATACATATTTTTATTGTATGTTTGTATACATTACTTGCTGGTACTTCATAATTGATATTAATGATATAACATGCACGATATTACAGAATTTTTTGGGACTAATTGCATTAATTTACAAATACATATGGGAAAAACCGCTGCTCGTTCTGAAATAAAATATGTGAAGAATACATTTTAAACATGGAATATTTTTGTGAATAATGGTATTTAATTGTTTCACCAATAGATTGAAATAAATAATATTACAATCGTAAACAAATTGACTGGTTTGTGTCGCACTGTTCTGAGTTCGTTCGATTGGATTACTCACTTAACAGAACGAATAGACTAATTCCATTATTGTACGTCATTTGCTTGATTCTGTCAATGAAGTCAGTTATTTAGTTCAGTCAGCAGTTTCGTTCCATCAGTCCGATTCTCGTTCGATTCGATTTCAGTTTGTTTTATACCGATCGTTCGCGTTTATCGATAGCTCTTTATACATTTACTGCTTTTTTAAATCGCCAATTTAATCACAATGTTAAAAAAATGCCAACGTATTTATTGCAAGGCTCTAATTAGTACTTCGTTGGGAACCCTGAGTATTTTATTGCGTTATATAAACTCAAAGTATCTCACGATTTTAAACTGCGTTTGGATTAAAAAAATAAAATTCAATAAACCAAGTCCGAAACGAACTAAAAACGGAGTTGGGCGAACTACAATTGGACTTAAACAAACTAAAATAAAAGCGAGAACTAAATAACCGATTCGTTCGTTTACCAATCGATCGATCTCAATCCTAGGAATGAACCATATAGAACTCATCAAATTGACTGAGCATTTATGTTTTGTTGTCAATGAATGGGGTACAAGTTATGCATAACATTTGGATTAGAACAATTTAGATAAAGTTGATTATATTCAATTTGTTGTTACAAAACTTGCAGAGTGCAAGTATCTGCTTTGGGTATTATTATTATTATAAAGTTTTTCCATTGAGTGCAATTCTATGCTGTTTAACTTGACTTATTTATTTACAATTGCAGTTAATACAATGGGTCACAGATTTATTTATTAGCGAATTTTGTAATTTAACAAAATCGGGGACCCATCGTATAACAGGAGCAACAGGTTTTTTTTTTAGAATTTTTACATATATCGTTTGTGTAACTTTTTTGTTTTAACAATTTAGTGTAAACTTATTTGGAAAATGGTTAGGCAAATTTTCACAGGTTTCGATCGCCATACGAAAGATCAGTTTAACAAACATTTACCGTAGCTAGGGGCACACAGCACACACACAAATGCGAATTAAATTTAATGTGAGATATGTGGCCAACACATACACAAAAACATACAAGTTAAACTCTTAGGCGATTAGACAAAGGGAAAGAAATCGACCTTTGCTTTGTGGCTGGTTACAATTGAAATTAATTTAATTTTATAGGGTTTTTTTTAATATTGTAAATTTTTGCACTATTGTGGCTAAAATGGAAGTTAATATTATAAGATACATTTTGCAGCTATATATATCTATAAGAATATGTATGCATATGAAAATAACACTTTAGGTAAGTATCTAAATATCATATATATATATATGCATTTACAGATTGAATAACTACCAAAAAATTGATTACGCATATCTAAATAATAATGCAATAATATGTAAACATATGTATGAGAGGTTATTTTAATGCGTTCTATTCTCAATTCGATTAGCATGATGAACAATTGATGTATGTGTGTAGTATTTGTTTGTTATTGTTGATAAACAAATTCAATCGGATTGATCGATTAAAACATGTCAGCATTTGCTTTACAATCGTATTATAAATTAGAATTACATGTATTTTCAATAGCTTACAATAAATATATGTGTGATATATTTTTCGATTTTGAAAATACCAAATATTTTAATAATAAAAAGGAATAAAAAAATGTGTGTAGCTGCTCAAAACGTTCTCATGAATTGGTTTGTCTCGCTTCAAGCATGAACCTAATATTTTTGATATTTCATATCTAGATGAGAAGAAAGAGAAATAGAGAAAAAGTATAGTGATAAATCCAAAATAAATTAAAATAATATTTGTTAAAATTTTCCAATTTCAGAAGAAAAAAAAATTAAACAAAACCAGTCAGCAAACAAATCCAAAGCGCAAATTGGCAGTGTGATCATCTAATTGTCAAATAGTATTTAACCAGATGAAGTAATGAATAAAAAAGTTATTTTTGGATACTAGGTGTATTTACACTGTGCAGCAAAATTCCATTCCCAATTCATTGGACACATTTTATAAAAGAAATTTTAATAACCAAAAGGATCATATATATGCAATATATAGTACTCAACGAATATTCATAGTATCTAGGCAGTGTTTGATAATGCCCCATATATCTGAGATTATTATTATCGTTTTGCTGACTAATCGAGTGATATCCTGTGTTTGAATGGACGTGTTATCGTTTTTGTTTTTTTTTTTTTTTGTGGATGGATGCTACTCATTACGAAAAGTAGCGTGTGAAGTGAACCAATGTCTGGGAAAGTGACAAAATTTACGATATGCGATCTATCAATCAATTCTAGATTCACAGTGTGAAAATATTAGTGTCTAAAAATATACGCTTAGATCCCTATAACTGTGCTACATATGCTACGAATGCATGTACTATATGTGTATATGGGCTTACTTATAGAAATCGTGTATTAATTGTTATTGTATTATATTATTAAATTATTATGTGTATTGTACTCTTTCACACAAACAAATGTGGGTAGCGCAAAAGAGTTATAAGTGGTAGTTAGTGATTTCAGTATCAAACTATACTGGAATATAATCAAAAGGTTACTGTGGTTTTACAACACAATATTTTTTTGGTTTTTGTAATTTTTTTTTTTTTTGTTATGTTATGTTTTTTTTTTTTAACTATATACGCAGAATTAACAAGAAGTTCGATGGTCATTGACGCTTTGTTAAAGTTAAGCTTGTTATTGTACTGCTGCTAAGGGCTTTTCATGTATTTGTTTTTGTTTTTGTTCTGCTTGTAGGTTTTTGCTGACTTGGATGAAGTCATGAAGATATTGATTCGTCTACTGGTTAAGACAGAGCCAACTGTAATTTCGCTTATATACCTGGTGTGTATATGGTCTGTTCTGTTGTGTTCAGCGACGTGTTCTCATTGGCAGCGACTGGTGCACCCGTGAATGGATTCACTCCAACCGCAGAACTATAGCTTGGCGGCGGTGCAAAGGCGGGCTGACCACCACCAACACTAGTACCGGGCGGCATAGGCAGACCAGACTGCTGCTCGCGCGGCTGCGTGGTGACTGTTGAGCTTCCAGGACCCAGATTGATATCGTCAAGATCAGCGTCCTCCTGCAGGCATGGAATTCAATTTAGATTTTAATATATTTATTATATTTTTATGCTAATCGCTATTCGGTACTGTTCAGCATTGTTTAGTCAAACGTGTTTTCAATTAGTGAGAGAATTGTATAGGAAGAAAAGCCGTTTTTTACAAAGCAAACAATCCTATTTTATAATGCATAGAATAGCCAAAAAAATCAACCAAAACTAAAACTACATATTACACATTTGTTATTTTACATAAAACGTGTTTCCACAGCACAATATTTTTGATAAAATATAAATTAAAAGTGAATTCATTTACCCATTAGCAGACCAAAAAAAGATGATCACAGAGTGAATGTTCTTGTCGCTTTTGCAAAGATTTCAATTCATGCGTGCAATTCTTGTGTGTATTGTTTTATGTATTGCTTATGTATATTAATAAAAAATTTTGTATGAAACTTTTAAATTTGGTTAGGGTTGTTAGTTGGTGGATTGGCTTGAGGTTTGTTGGATTAGTTTTGTTTAACACGTAATTGCGTTGCGATCATGCGGTACTCGTGCCGGTGTCGTTGACTATTTCTATACTTACAAGACGTGGATTCTGTCCCAGATGCGGTGGCAGATCGCTCGCCTCTCGATTGCCATTGGAGCGCTGGGCATTCACATAATCACATACACAACACATACCACATGGACGAAATACGATTCGAAACCGAATCGATATCGGACATATTGCATATGCATATATATATGCGTTATAATTGAGTGTGTGAGGTTGTAGGTTGTGGGTATGATGAGTCGATCGAAAGGTGGAGTTTTATTTTTTTTTATTTTTGAGAAAAAATAAACAAAAATTAGAAAAGTAAATTGTTTGTTGTTTTCTTTGTCATATACACATACGTATTTAAAAGGATTTACAGAAAATACAAAAAGAAAATTGAACTCAATGATAAAAGCACAAGAAAACAAGAAATCAATCTCAATTTGAGACTTAGGAGAAAGGAAAAAAAAACAAGAAAAGCAATTGTGTTGACTGATGACAACGAAATCACACAAATTTCCATTTGCCTTAAGATTTCACATAGATTTGTATTTACAAAATGCACATCAGTTTTGTTTATCTTCATTTCATCATTATTTCAATTGTTGTGCATATTTATGTTTTAGTAACGAGACTTTATTTTTTTTGAAGCATTTGATGATTTTTATGGTGTTTATATTTATTACAAAAATGATAAAAACCAAAATCAAATAAACAAAAGTGTAATCATAGAACACAAATAATTGTTGTAAATGATCAAAACATTTTTTTTTTTATGGTCGTCAAAAGTCGTGTCCAGATGCGATATTCTCGACAACTTCAACTACTGCATATGTACATACTTACCCCAAACTAAGAAACAGAACATAGTGCAAAGAGATCGACAGATAGATAGATAGATATAGGAAACAGAGGCAAGAGTACAATGAGTTAAATTGAACTAAAGTGTATATGCCAATTCAAGCAGTACATAACAAACAGTAAACAAATAAATAAAAATAAATGTAATAGCATTTATTAATCAGCCATATTTAAGCAAAATGCCAGTTAATTATATGCATTATGAAAACTACTTTTGACTAAACAATCGCCTCACAAAAATCATCAAAATGAGTTCAGTGTTTATTAGTTGTGCATTGTATGTGTGTGTGTATGTGAGTGTGTGTGTGTATATACAAGCGGCGTGTGTTTGTTCAAATCTTATGAAATTGTTTTTCTTGTTTTTTTTTTCTTTTTTTTTTTTGGTTGATTGATTTGATGGTTAGTAGTACTGGTGGTGGAGTAGTTGGAAATTGGGCGCAATCAATTACCAAATAACCAAAATCAAACATCACTCACATTCAAATGTGCATACTGATCATGCGACTCGTTCACCGGCGGCTTAAACTTGCCGCAGCAGAAGTTGCAACAGCAGCAACAACAGCAGCAACAGCAACATCCCGTCAGCACTGAGCAGCAAACGACCAAGGCCTAAAAAATAGAATCAATTAACATATATATATGTATATATATTAGCAAAAGGGTCTATCAAATTATTTGGTATTCATGACGTACCTTTACCGCCGGCGATGTAACTACAAAATATGCATTCACATTCTCCTCACCGAACTGCTCAGCAATGTAAAGTCCAAGCGAGCCATAATTATCATAAATATTGCGTTTCGTTTGGTCGCTCAATATCGAGTGTGCCCGATTGACCTCCTTGAACTGATGATTGTTGTTGAGCAAAGATGGAAATAAAATGCCAAAGTAATGTGTAAATCAAAAGTTAAATTAAAAATGTTTCATTTATTCTTTTTACCTTATCGGCAGCGTCAACATTGTCTGGATTTTTATCTGGATGGTATTTAAGTGCAAGTTTTCTATAAGTCTTCTTGATATCATCAGCTGTTGCTGTTTTAGGTAGTCCCAAGATTTCATAGAGCGAATCGCCCGATGTGCTGTAAGCAAAATAGAAAAAAACCAAGTAAAATAAACAATTGAGCAAATAAACAATCATAAAAAATTACCAAGTAATCACTGTGAGATTGTTTATACAGATATATATATAAATGTAAAGTATGTTTATAGTTGTGTATACAAATTATACAAAAAAAAGGGGAAAAACCTTTATCGCATTGACAGTTGTGGTTCGCATTACTCCTTTCAGCTGATCAAGTAAATTAAGTTATATTTATATATATATATATATATAATATATACAATTTTTCAAGATAGGGGCGTTGGATGACTAAGCGTCTGTTCGGTCCAAATGGGTGTTGTTCGGAGCATTTCCAGCAACACGTTAAGTGCAACACGCGATAGAAATGTATAAATATAGGTATACGTATACACACACATATATATATAGCCTTCTGTGCGAAGGGTTTTTTTTGTGGCATTGAAAGTGTCAGGAGGGTGGCCGGTGAGGGGCTGTCGTTTGGCGGAAGCATTCGTAGCCGGGTGAAATGCAACAGAAAACAAGCCAAGACGACATCGCTTCCCAGCCAGTCCAAAATATATATGTACGTATGTATGTGTGTGTGTGTGTGTAAACTGTTTTTGTTGTTGTTGCTGTTGCCTTTAAGCAGCTTGTGGATTTTATATGGATTTTTTTTTACCTAGATTGGCCCGAGTGGCTTATTGTGCCTTTAGCTGCTTAGGAAATTCAAGTGCTCTGATAAGGAAAACAAGGCAACATAATTTACATGACGTATAAGCTGGCATTGGTAGGGAGTATGGGAAATATGAAAATGCCCAACAAACCACCCCACTCAAGGCCAAGGACAAGCAGCAAATGTTCTCAAAAAAAATACATGCCAACTTTATGCGAAAATATGGCAAATTGGGGCAAAGAACTTCGACTCCGATTACTCATTGCAGATTAGAGTAGTTTTTAACACATACACAAAACCCTTCACCCCCGTACACGTATATATGTACTCAAGTGCTTGAGTTTCGAGAAAAAACGGCTACCAAAAATATTTAACAAGTGAAGTAGTGTGTGTGTGTTTTATTGAGAGAGCGCACTTGTTGTTATCAGTTGTTAATAAATGTGTGCTCGTGTAATTGTTGTAGCACACACAATATATATAATATACATTAATTAATCGCTGATATCTCACGAATAAATCGTACAACTATCAAAGGGAATTGGCTGAATTCATGCATTGCACACACGAAAACGCACACACA
This sequence comes from Drosophila dives, assembly GCA_035042365.1. NCBI lineage: Eukaryota > Metazoa > Arthropoda > Insecta > Diptera > Drosophilidae > Drosophila > Drosophila dives. The sequence continues at coordinate 4,057,697 of JAWNLJ010000276.1, read as the reverse complement.
GCTAAACAGCTGCACTCTTCTTTTGTTGTCTCCCTAACTGCTGCTCTTAATCCTAAGCCAAACTAAAGGAATTCAAAAAAAGTTACAGCTGCTTTTGCTGCCTCTGCTGCTTGTGCTGATGCTTTTGCTGATTCTACTTCTGCTGACTTGCTGTTGTTGTTGCTGGCGGGTGCGGAAAATCAATTGAACGCCGACTGCGCTGCCACTGCTAACGTTGTCGTTGGCAATGCGCATCTGCCGTCTCTGCAGACTGTGAGCTTGATTGTGTATGTGTGCAGAAAGAAAAAAAAGGGCATACGAAGAAGAAAATCATTTGTGAAATTATACTTACGACAGTTTTCTTTTATCCATGCCACCGCCACTCATTTTTTCAATAGTTCTGGACACGTGCCTCTTTAATGCTCGTTGTCACAATGCTTAGCAATAAATAATTAACACTAGTTTTTTCTTTTCTTTTTATTTTTGCACGCACTCACACGCTCGGCAAACACATTTGTTATATTTGTCACGAAAATTGTAAATGACTACGGCTACTACACGGCTATAGTTATCGATTCTGACTAGTGGTGGAAGCGTGACTTTTACTTTCGTCACGAGACATAGTGGCGACACAATCGATAACAGGTATAGCAGTGAGCGATGTGTTGTCGCATGACAGAATTTTATTAACACAATATTTGGCCATTGAAAATTCGGAGGTTGCTAAATTTTTATCTCTATAGTTGGAAGAGAAATATCGACATGCTTTATGTCATGAACTGTCACCTTTTCGAAAAAAATTAAAAACATTCAAGTGATAAATTTATATTGGCTATATTCATTAATGGCAAATTGGAATATTTCTATTTGGCTTGTAAATGATTGTCAAAATTGACGTATTTTTCAATTGTTATCAACAATCGATTGATAAACGATTATCGTATACGATATGCTTAGACCGTAGCAAGTGTGACCATTCAAGCTAAGAGTCAAATTAGAATATGCCGCTCAGTGTTCAGTGTTGATTTGTCCGTTGAAATTGTCGGTTGTTTGTGGAGTGTGCGTAAGTGTTTATTCGCTGCAGATGCAAACCAAAATAAAAAAACCCAAAACACTCGCAATTGTAACAAATTAAATCAAACTAAATTGCGCGTGCTATGTTTCTATAATTTAGCAAATTTCATCAGCTTCTACTTATTTGCATGCTCAACATCTGCGCCGCAAACTTTCTGCCTGCAAATGTTAACGGCTCGTTTTGCAGCAGCAGCAGCAACAGGTGTCCGTTCATCAGCAGCAAATTTGTGTCTCTTTAAATTTCCCTCCAATACGCGCGATCAAAGAGTTGGAAATGTGTTGTTTTTGTGTTTAATTAAAATGTGATGAGATGTACGATCGTTGTATATATTTAAATGCGACGAGAATGCATTTAAATGTGTCAAATATGTGGCACTAATAAATAATAAAATTTTTTGCACATGTGCATAATAAAATCAAAAAGATTATATCTATTTAGTTTTCGTTTGTAAATTTTATGCGTACATTTTTTATCGCTTTTTTCGCTTTGCCCCACAGAACGTGACAAAATGGCTTAAAGCGCAAAGACAACAACAGCACCAACAATAAGTGCAAACATAAAAATTTAAGAATGTGTGTATGTAGTGTGTGTGTATTTGGCAGGTGCATAATATTAACACAAAAAGTTTGAATTTAGTTAGAAGGCGCGTTTTACGGCCTAATTCCAGTAACAAAGTCAAGTTCCGTTATGACCCACCGCATGAATGTGTTTGTGTGTGTATATCTGTAGCTAGGTAAGTAACATACCTGTGAATGTGTGCGTGCTGTGTGTGTGATGGTTTATTTATAGCAGCATGCGCAAATTGTCTAAAGTTATAAATTGTATGCCGATATTCATATTACAAATCCAATTAGCATTCAAGCGCAAATCAAACCACGTAATTTGTGCGTCTGCGTCAAAAACTTTTACCGTTACACATTTTCATGGCCCCCCACTACTCTCGCCCACCGGCCAAAAATATGCAATTCTTATGCAACTAATCGCAGCAATAATTCAGAAATAATCCAATCGACAATAAATTTAAATTCGTAATCAACGAGATATAAATTGATAGGCGCCATAAAAAGTCAACAACAACAAAACCTGCTGCTGCTGCTAAAAAAAAATCAAAACTAGGCGAAAAAACAATTCAATTCAAAGCCCACAATGCAATGCAATTTTTTTTCTCTTCACAATTTAAATAACAATTTACACGCGCCCCAAAAGCCCCCGTTCCAAAATGAGTCAGTCTCAGTCGCAGTTGCAGTCGCGTGTCGGGGCATACCGGCAGCAGCAGAGGCAGCAACTTCGACAACAACGCTGGCAGAGCAGCATCATAAGCATACTGCGACTGACGGCATTTCTTAAAATGTGATCGCTGCCGTTGGGAACTGAGCAGTCGCTGTTCATACATGGCATACATAAACGTAACGAGAGTGGGAGAGAGAGAGAGAGAGAGAGGGAAAGAGACATGCAAGCGTGCGTTTTGCATTCGAGCTTTTGGCGTCGCGGTTAGCGTCGCTGCTGCTGCTGTCACTGACCACACTCAACGGTTGTTGTTGTTATTATTATGTTTTTTGTATTTGTTATTTTCGATGATAAATGGCAATTGACGTAGCAGCCAAAAACAAAAAAAAAAAAATGAAAGACGCGTACGCAGAACGCATGAGCAAATTCAAATTGGATTCGAGAACAACACGCAATTTGATAAGTGCTGACAGACGTCAGCGTACATATCCTTATCACGTATTTGGCATTAAATTTAAATAAATACCAATACGTACACACACAATCCCATGTGTGTGCGCTTTAGTTTAATAACGCTGATTAGCGTATGTGGGCCAAGAGATTATGCATATTAAGCATGCCTTAGCTATGTGCAAATGTGTGCGTAGCATAAGAATTGCTCGCAAATTACCCGCAAATCACTCGCAGAGAAGGCGACCCGCAGCAACCAAAATAAAACCCCTTTGCGGTTAACACCTGTTATCGCACCTTGACGTTACCACAATTGAATTTAATTAAATTCGCATAGATGGATTTTCAATCAGTCCTCTGCCACACACTAATTACCCTGCTCCTGAGTTGGCTAAGCCACAACGACTGTTAACTGGGCTTATCACCAACTAAATGCAAAACAGACAGCCAGACCACAACACACACTATCTGAGGGCCGCCCTGTGGCTCTGTGGTTCTGTGGTTCTGTGACTCTGTGTGCGACATTTGAAACATAACCGAGCTGACATATGTTGCACTGTTGCTTATCACGACTTGGCGTATAACACAGCAACAACAACAAAAACAACAACAATAGCAATTGTAACCACAACAACAACAATGCATATGGCTTACACATTGGCACAGTTTCAGGCTGGAGGCTTGGCTATGGGGCAGGTAACTGGCTGGGTGCAAGCGGGTGGCGGCGTTTTGTTCAACTAACTAGGCGGCGGGCGGTTCAAATGGCAACCCATTAAAAAAAGCGTTGACAAACAACATTAACATAGCCATAAAAATAAATTCGTAAATTGACGAAACCAAAAACCTCACAGAACAAAATTAAATAAGTGTCAGCTCAACAAATAGATACTCACTGATATAATGCCATAAAGTGCTCCAGAATTTTTTACTATCATATTTTGCAGTTAATTACCAAGATAACAAATCTTATTTTAAAAATCATATTATCAGTTTTCCTGGCTATAAAAAATACATTAACTTCTTTGGATAGCAATAATAAACCTAAAACACTTCTAGGTTTTTTCCTAATTACAAAGAATTCTTATGCCTTAAATACTCTTTAAGGAAATACATAGTTAATATATTATTTATTTATTCATTATGTAAATGGTAACTGCTTAGGCTACCCGATAAGCACAGCTAAAAAAAACGCAGGGTAGCAGAGGATAGAGACATTTAGGGACAGGTTCGGTCTTAGTTGTCCATTAAGGCAAGCACACCTGAGGGGTCTGCTTTTTCGTGGTGACGCCACAAGATGGCTTTAATTATGTGTACTTTCCGGCTAGCAGTAAACGTTAAAAAGGAATCATTAATTCAACAAAACGAAAAAGTGAAGCACAAGAAAGAAGCAATCGCAAAGGAATTAAATGAACAGAAATTAAATGAAACGAAATTGTTGCGATATCATTTCTTGTTTCACCCAAAGTGCGAGTGTGTGTAATGATAATATTTTACGGGGTGGCTGCCACTGGCTAATGGCCACGCAAATGCCACAGAAAAGTCAGAGAAAAAAAACAATGCCTAAAATAGCAAAAATTTACCGAGATTTCTAGTGCTTTCTGTGTGGCAGGGGCAAATGCTGCGGCATCTAATGGCATGATTGGCTCGTCATGCTGTGTGGGTACTTCTATTTTATGTGCTGCCATTTAATGCCTCGAACACAGAAACAGGAACTCGAACAGAGGCACAAACCTGAAACACTAACTGAGATTTAAACGTACCGTGTCAACGAACCAAGGATGCCGGGTGACAAGTGCAACCAAATATAGATCTTAAACCGGCTAACAACCAAGACAAGTGCCTCCAACTGGATTTAATGCCCGCTTAACCCGCATCGAGAAAGTCAGAAACTTATCAGCATTAAATCTTTAAATTACGTTTGGGTAAATGTTTCAGTCTTTGAATATATACATTAATTAATGAGAAATATATCAGTTTAATGTTTTAATGTGACTTTTGCTAATGACTATATCATATAGTAAATAAAAATTACTGTCATAATGATATTAAGCAATTATTAAAGATTTAATGCTGAAAATACAATTTGTATAACCTTGTTTTGTTGTAATGCTGTTAATATAGAATTGAGCACGTAATCACATTTATTTTGACTACTTCTTATTATTCTTGCCTCAATCAATTGCCCCAAATTACGCAAAACTTTTTCGTTTCCGTTTTTAACATGAAATCAGATTATTTAGAGCTTTGTGGTTGCCATTTCCTGATGATGATTGATTGAATTAGCGTCAGTCTTATCAATAAGCGCCATTTATCATAATTTATAAACAAAAGCTGTAAAACCATAATTTCAGATGAGTATATTAAAACATTTGAATCAGTAAATCAGACCGTGGTCTTTAAAAATTTTATTTATTTCTTAAAAACACATAGTAAGGAGTTGGAAGTACTTTTTCCAAGTCCTGTTGGGTGCTCAATGTGAGCGGAACTGAAGGAAATTAAATGCCTTTGGCTGCGTGTGTGCTGGTTGCGGCTAGTTTAACTGTTAATGAAACCGCAATTAACGGCAGATAAACTTTGCCATGAGAGCTTTTCTTTTTTCCTATTTATTGCAAAGCTTTCGCTGCCTACTTTGTGGTGCTTAGCTTTCTGTGCTTTCACTTATCAACAGTGCCCAGTTGATGATGATCAACATCAGTTCAGCAAATAATTATTGCCGTTTTTTTTTATAGTTTCGACAGCATAAAAATATTGTAATCAGCTTGATATGGGTATTCAAATGTATGTACCGTTATCAGCTACTTATTTAGCCAATTGCTGCCAATTGTGTTTATAATGGGCTTGACTTGTGCTGTAGTTTATCAGCCAACTGCTTTCTGCTAAAATGTAGCGTAATTTATCTGCAATTTGTGACAGTTTCGCTTTAGTGCGACTTTCAAGCGACACGCACGCAGCGAGTGACAGGCAATGAGCTGAAGTGGGTATCTGCTTGGTTGCAAGGACGTCAAGCTATGCCCCGTTTTTTTTTGTGCAAGAAATAGCACTCTGCACAAAAGAATTTGCTTATAATAATGCGCAAAAATGCGGAAGAGAGAGTAGGAGTCAGAAAGAGGGAGATAAGAGTGGTGAAGGGCACTTGGCATATGGTACTACATGAAACCCTATCTCTGGCAACACTCCATTTGTTGCTTTAAGCCTTAAAGCGCTCGACTGCAGTCTTGTTCCTTGTATTCCTTCGTCTTGTGAGCCACACTCATTTGCCAAACTTTTGGACGAGTCATGTCAGGGAGCAAGTTAATAAACAAGCTTGTTTGGTTAGGCATCATCTGGAGGCGTTGCGAGGCGTTGCTGGCTTACGCAAACCAGCTGAATACGTCGGAGATTGATGCGTAGACATGTCGTATACGTGCCTCAAAACTTTTAAGCCGAGAGAGGAGGCCTTAAATTGATTTTGAAGTAATAAATGTGTCGGATGCCTGACGCCTATTGATACTGTTTGCTAGTTGCTACAGGGAAAATTGACACCACCAATCCGTGATTAATGGCCACAGCACAAAGGTCCTTTTGATATTTACAGAGGCGTTTTTGCCTTTATTACAAGAATCCGATATGATATGCGCCTTGGCCGTAGTGTGGGTTGCTATGCGTCTCCAAGAAGTAGATGCCCGCGGCACTGTCGCTCCCCATGCGCTGCGTGGTCCAGCGACAATCCTCGGCACTCATTGTCTCCACGGAGGCGCATTGGGCGACTAAGAAATCATTTGCTGGCGACCACATTTCGACGGCCAGCTCCAGGGCACGTTCATGTGAACAAATATCCGAATTGCAGCCCGGCTGCTGTTTTCCGCCATTTGGATAGTAGTCCACATCGCCCAATCTGCGTATGGTGCCCAATCCAGCGGCATTTGTGTGAATGACTTCCACGTGGAGTGCATCTGTTGCTGCCAGTTGATGCTTCAGCTGCTCACTGTCTCCACTGGGATCCAATGCTGTGATTAGTGCCACATGTTCGTTTAGCTGCTGTTGCACTTCCTCCGCCGCAGCGCCAGCCAAATGTGCACCAGCTCCAAAACCGATGAGCTGCTGGCGCCTCAGCGGCACATCAAACTGACGATGTAGCATTATGAGCAGATTACTCACGCTGGCAACAATCTGCGATTCGTTTTGTGTCTCCGCCAAATCAACGGCAAAGAAATTGCATGCATTGCGTTCCAAAAGCGCCGTTTCCAGTATTAAATGCTCCACGGAACCATTGCTGCCCCAGCGTGGTATGGATAGGCTGGGAATGAAAGCGCATATAAGATGAGAACACCCACACGGCTTAGTCTGCCATACAAATGACTCACACAATTGGATCCGCTGCGTAGAATGAGGAGCGTAAAAGTGATTCCACATCCGGATCGATGCGCTGTGGCGTATTCTGATTGCGACGCGTGTAAAGATGATAGCCGGGTCCGTTTTCAACTGCAAATTGCTGGGATTTTGTCAAAGTCTATCCGTGGTCTTATCTCGATGCCGCATTGGTTAACTCACCCGCGGCAGCTGACGTTATGGCCAGCAGCAGCCAGCCAAGTATTACTTTAATGCAGCGCATTTTCCAATCAACTGAAATCAACTGAAGCCTTCGATTCATTCGTTTCCCAATCCTCTACCCCAATAGGTATGCGCGATGGCTGATTAGATTATTATTGGCCTCATCGATAAGCGTTACTTATCAAAATATCTGAACAATAACCTTTCCAGCAAAGAAGTCTAATTATTTTTACATATTGTGGGAATCGTCTGCACTGAAAGAAATATATAGATATATATCAAATTACTCAATTTAAATTAAGATTGTATTATTTTTCAGTCAGTGGTTTTGCTTAATTTTTTTCCTGATAAAACATCAACACAAAATCTTTCCTCAATAATACTTTGTTTGTTTTAACTCAGTTTTATATCAAACAATTTTTGACCTCCAAAAAAAAGAAGAAATAAAACTTGTTTTTTATTAGCTTTACAAACAATTGCTATAATTGCTAAATTTAATTACATCTCAAAGGGAAAGTTTCTTAGAACTCAAAATCATGATTTTCATTTAAATTTTATAGGAAAATTTAGCGTAGAATAAATGATTCATAGGATTGGAATTAATTAGGATATTTATGATATGCGAATTTTGGAATAACCATTTAGAATAAAAAAAGCAGTAAAGTGAAGAATCTACATTTTTCAATATTTTATTTATATTTACATAAAGGATGCAATTTAAATATAAAGCATTCTAAAGAAAGTAAAATATACTTACAAATATAATATAATTATAATTAATTAATTAAATTTGCCTGCAAGATTTTGTCTTAGGGTATTTGGTAGTCGAGCTCATTCGATTATTACCCGTTGTTGCCAATGTGTGGTTTTCACATTTTCAATTTGCTTACCTGTCCGTTTGGCAGCCGTTTATAGTTTTTCACGTTTTGTATTTCAGGCACGTTAAAATTGCGACACAAATTGTTATTTATGTTGCTTGTTGTAGTTTTGCAAATTAATCAGCTTTGCACTAAAAATCGTTGTGTGCCACACTTCGCTGCCCCCACTTAATTTGCATAAGCACTGTTGCAAGCAAATTGCATTTAATTGCTTGACGTATCAACTTGATGTCGTGTCGAATTCAGCTGCAAACACTTTACTCTTTAATGTATGACAGCTTGAATGGCCCCCGCTACGTGCCACAATTGCAGTTGCCTCAGCCTTAACCTCAGCTTAACACTTGGCCAAAACGGACTGAGTGATGAACTCAGCCACCCACTCTCAGAATATTGTAGGATATTGGACCTTAGTTGATGGCCAAGTTTCTTAATTAGTACCTAAATATCAGAATTCATATTGCTCAAGGCCACTCATAAAATAAAAGTTGTAATTTTGGGTTAGCTGCTGCTACTGTTTGGGCCACGTTAAGGGCGGCAAACTAGAGCGTGAAAAAGAACGCGCTCAAAGGCTGCGTTAAAGGTGCAGATAAATTGCTTGCGAAATTGTCTGTCAAGTGCAGGCGGCATGTTGCCCAACGCAAGCAACAATTAACGGAAAACCTTGCCCCAAGCCCCAGCGCTCTATCCACACCCATCCAATCCTCTTGCCGCCTCAATGGGCACATCATCACATTTTGAGGCTCACGCTAGATTTATGGAATGTTATTAAATGTTGCCAACGGCGTCCAATTTACAACCGGGCTAAACACTGGCCATGTGGAATATGGGGCGTAACAGCCCTTGCAGCCAAGCTACCCACACGAAATGTGTGTAGAAAGGGTAGCTGGGGTAGGGGTACAAAAATCTTTATTGATATCAGTTGGAATACGCTTTAAAAATGTATTAAATGTTTAAATTGTTTAATAATTTAAAGGGTATATTCAGTAGAAGTGGTCAATGTTTAAAGTAAATTAATTGTGTATTAAACGTAATCGTATGTGGCTAACATTATAGCCAAAACGTTAACTGTTTGTCAAAAGTATTTTCTTAAATTTAATTATTTAAGTGCTTTAATTTTCGAATTTTAAATGAAGAGTTGATTTGTTAGTGCCCCCTGCAGCAGCTGCTATGTACTTAGATTAAGGAATACAACTTTAAATCTGTTCAGCTAAAGAGTATCTCTTAGTCGATATACTCTAAAATATGCTTATTAACATAAGCAACAAACTGAAATATTTGAGCATTCCAAGCAACAAATTCCAACACGCACTGCAATAATGTAATGTGACAGATTGCGAGAGTGTGTTGTGCACGCTTAAGGGTGTGTATGTATGTGAGTGTGTGTATATATATATATATATAGATATGAGGTATATATATTTTGTGGCCATTGAGGTGAAAATGTACTAAAGCTACAAAGGGTATGGGTCAACAGTTTGCATGTTCATTGACAGCGTTCAACTTGGGGCAATTTGTCCAAGGACTGTGCGAATTTGACTTGGTTGAAAGTTTACATCACCTTTCCGTCTCCAGTTGAAATCCCTCGGTTTTTGATTTAATAGCTTGGTCAACTACTGCCTATTAAGGCGATGCAAACAATTATTTATTTCAAGAAATGTAATTATGATTCTTTATTTTAATTTCTCATTGTTTTTTTGGGTGAAGTCATATCAAAAAAAAAAAAAATTTTTTCGTTAAGCAAATTCTTGTTTGAATTTTGTAAATTTTTTAAAAAACTTGAAACGGGAAAAACATGACTGGAACTTATTTTATCCCAACATGTGATGGAAGTCGATGAGTCCGATTGGGCTGCAGGAAGAGGAGGAGCGTCCAGGCTTTGTTAGAAGAAGTGATGAAAATCTTGCAGAAATGAGGAAGAGCTAGAGAATTGTGCCTGTGAAGGTTCCCAAGATCCCGCCTCGTAGTTTACGTGTGATGTTGATGCTGTTTCTGTTAACCCATCAAGCAGACCAAAACTTCTCGATGAAGACTTTATTCAAGCATTCCTTAGTCTTCATCTGTTTCTCCAAAAAAGTCTGCTGTCGAATTAGTCCTTATGGACACTTCCCGTTGTTCGTATTGAAACCATTTTAAAACCATTAATTATTTGCAAATTTGTACTTGTAATGTTTTTGAGATTTTATTTTATTTTACATTTTAAAAAAGTTATTTATTTAGATATTTTCTGCTGCAAGTCTGCATTTTAAATAGCTATATTTAAGCAACACTTATAACATATGTGTCTAAGTGCCTCGCTTCAAGAATTCAGCTATATTGAATTATTGACTTCATGAAAAATCACCGAAACATTCAATATAATACATTTCTGTGACAGCTGCCAGCAAGAAGCTGGAATTTGGTAGCTAATATCAGCAAAACACAGCCAAACTAAATCCAACCAAAACTAAAAGTTGACCACAATTCGCAGAAATCAGAAAAGTCACAGAGTCAAACAGAGACCAAACAAAGAATTTTACTGGGCTGAGGAATGCTGAGGAATCAGTGGTTATTTTTTTTCTCTTTGTTTAGTTTGAAGTAAAATAAAGTGTCGACATCAATTTCTCATAAAAGTTTCATTACATTGTCGGATGGCTGATGGCAGCTGGGCTGCAGTTCATGTTGTCAATTGGCCACATCTTGATGAACTCAACTCAATTAGGGGCAACTACTAAAATAAGTTATGGTTTATAAAACACTTAAATATTGAACACTTATGCATCAGAAATATTAGCTTATTCGATTAAAGAAAACAGTTTAGTTAATCAAAATGAAGACATATTTAATGTAGTAACAAAACGGTGGCCAAAAAGTCATTCCGTTTGACAGTCAGCTCAAATTTCATTAGCCAGGTCGATAAAGCCAGGCTAAGCTGTCTTTTCCATTTTGATAAATGTCTTCAAGAGGATATCATTTTGTCTTCTTTATTTATTCAATGCCGGATATTAAATATTTCAACAGAGCTGACGAAAATTATGATGAAAACATCTATTTGTATGTGTGTGTGTGTATGTGTGTGTGCATTGTGTGTAATTGTTTGATGCATGGTTTTCGAATAATGCAATTTGCAAGAAAATGCAATTAATTGAACTTTTACGTCTCGCACACACAGCAGCAACGCAGGAGGGGCGCAGAGAGAAGGCCATTGAGTGCATACATAATTGAGGACAAGGGGACGCCGAAGCTGTTGCCACAGCTAAAAGATCAACAACAATGTTGCAGCACGCCAAAGGACCAACTAAGTACAACACTGCCTTACAACTTCAATTAAATTAGCGAAGCAACAGAGCATCCTCACCAGCAACAACAGCCTGACAACCCTGACCCTTGTGGCCCGTAATGTGTATAAATCGCACCGCTTTCCTTCAGTCCGCTCCAACCTGTCATCAAGTGCAACGCTATCGTGGACTGCTCCTGTGCATCCTGCTTTGTCTTTATCAGTGTGCTGGCTGTCATGCAGAAGTCTTTACACTGGGCTATCTTACTGGGTCGCAGCGTCGACCGGGTAACCTGGACTATCAGCGACCTGGCATTACCATTTCGGGTGCCATCTCGCTGGCCGTCGCCCAGGTCAACGCCGGCAGACTGGGCGCTTTGGGTCACTCACTCGAGTTCGTTGTGGCCGAGACTTATGGCGATGAAGTAGCCAGCATCAGGCAGACGGCCGCATTGTGGACGCAGCAAGTGGATGCCTATATTGGACCGCAGGAGACATGTGTTCATGAGGGTCGCATGGCGGCGGCTTTTAATCTACCAATGATATCCTATGTGGGTGGAAAATAAAACAATATCCTTCGATTACATTACTAATCAACTAATCCCTGCAGTACTGCACACATCGAGATCCCTCCAACAAACTGGACTTTCCGACATTCGCGCGAACTCGTCCGCCGGACACACAGATATCCAAGTCAGTGGTGGCTCTGCTGTTGGCCTTCAACTGGACACAGGTGAGTTTTTTGTACCTGGACGATGTGACCAGCCAGTACCAGCCCGTGGCGGAGACCATACTCAGCACTCTGGTCAGCGCCGGAGTTAGTGTGCGCGACATTCGCACCTGGAACACCATTTACCATCATGGATTCATGGCCAATCCGTTTGATGCGCTAGTGGAACAGACCCATTCAAATACACGCAGTAAGTAAAGACACATTCATGATGGATCCTCTTGCAAATCCTAATTCTTTGTCCTTGTTCTAGTCTACCTAGTTCTGGGTCACTATTATGAGCATGTGGGATTGATGGTCAGTCTGCAGCAGCGAGGACTTTTGTCGCAGGGCGAGTATTTTGTGGTTGGCATCGACATTGAGCAGTATGACGCGGCCAAACCGGAGAAGTATCTGCGTGGCATGCTAATGGAGAAAGTGGAGCCGCTGGCGGCGCAGGCATTTCAATCCTATCTCGGCATTGTGCCCACAGCACCCATCTCCTTTTCCACGTTCGCCAACGAGGTGAGCTCCGTCATTTGTAAATGTTACCAAAATGTTTCACATCGCCCTCTGTTTAGGTCAACAAATATATGGAGCGACCGCCATTCAATTTCCCCAATCCGCTGGGCCTTTTCGGTGGTGCAAAGCAGGTTAGCCTTAACGATGCCTTTCATCTTTCATTTCTCATGGGATTATTATTTCCAATTAATTTCTAGATAAGCGCCGAGGCAGCCTATTTGTACGATGCAGTTCATCTCTATGCCAATTCCCTGCTGTCCGTCTTGGACACGGGTGGCAAACCCAAGAATGGCAGCCTCATTGTGTCCGCCATAAAAGGCTCACGCTATCTAAGCGCCATGGGGTAAGTGCTCTTGGAATATACATTTTGTTGGTATATTGTGATACTAAATCCTAAGCTTAACAGCTATCATGTATATATTGATGAGAATGGAGACGCTGCCGGCAACTATACGGTTTTGGCGAGAGGCACACACAGAAACAGCCACAATCAGACTGTGCTCGGTCTGCTGCCAGCTGGCACCTTTAGCCGCAGGAGCAACAGCAGCGATGCTCTGCCCGTAAGTAAGCTGATTCTTGTCCTTAATAATATATTCACAATTCGGCTTAAAACTACTTTTGCACTTTTACGCTTGCCCTCCAGCAGCAGCAGGTAAGCTTTGGCTTTGGTTTTGGTCCTGGCATTGGCAAACAATCATACAAACAGACACACATTATGATCTCCACTGACCACTTGTTGTTTAATCCTCTCTCCCACTGCAGGATTTGAATTTGTACCGCAACATCGACTGGGTGGCTGGTGTTCGTCCGGCAGCTGCTCCCAAATGCGGTTTTGGCGGCGAGAAGTGCGTCAGTAAGTTCCAGGCACAACTTCTCCATACGTAGCTGTCCATTGATTTAAATGATTTTAATTCCAGATTATACGGGTGAAATATCGGCTGGCATTGCGGGTGGTGCCTTGCTGCTGCTGGGTCTCGTCTCTTTGGTACTCTATCGCAACTGGCGCTACGAACAGGAATTGGATAGTCTGCTTTGGAAGATTGACTTTCGAGAGGTTCAGGTTCATGAAAATGAGCGGGAGCAACAAAGTCAGAAACCAACTAGAGTAAGTTGTGGCAAAGGCCAGTTAGGATTGACTTGAGCAGTAAACCCAGATTTTATGGTTCAATATAAATATGTGTAAATATTTTAAAAGTTTAAGTTTTTATTTGTAGTATTTGTTTAAACTTTTTAATTATCACTTTTTGACTTCATTGACAATTAAAAAAAAAACCAACTTTGCTTGACTGCAGTTTAAAGAAGGATTTAATGGCATTTTAACTGCAAGTTGAGCAGTTTCCAGTGCCAAGTCAACTAACCCTAATCTTTAGCTTTAACTTAAGATCTTCATGATTCCCAATTTGTTCGTTGGAATCCATTGTTTAAGCATTTATCCTGCCATTGCATGTCTGACAGAATTTCATAAATATATCGCCGCGTCGTCTTCCTTCGCAGTCAACCCATCCATTAATCCGCACCAGCCAGGTCAGTCTAAGCTCCAATCCCGATGCTGACTTTCGCTATACGACAATCTTCACGCCCATCGGTCTGTACAAGGGTCAACTGTATGCCATCAAGAAGGTGCGCAAGAAGTGCGTCGACATCACACGGGAGATGAAGAAGGAGCTGAAACTGGTGAGTAACAGATTGGTGTATCAACAGATTGTTTGCACTACCAACAAATTTACCAAGTAGCTGAGAGATGCCCGACACGACAATGTGTGCGCCTTCATTGGTGCCTGCACAGAGCCACCCAACATCTGCATCATCAGCGAGTATTGCACTCGTGGCAGCCTTAAGGTCAGTCGGATAACTTTTGAATCGGCGGCGGTTCTAACAAACCCCTATTGTTTTATTTTTTGTACAGGACATACTGGAGAATGAGGACGTCAAGCTGGACAATATGTTCATTGCCTCCATGGTGGCGGATATTATACGCGTGAGTGCTCTGCTCTGTAACATTATACTAATGGCATCCGCCCAACCACTCAATCTTCCTCCATTCGATGTGTGTGTGTGTAAGCGACTGACTCCACTCCTCCCATATTTTCTTGACATCCGCAGGGCGTCATCTACTTGCACGAATCGCCCATCCGATTCCATGGCTCGCTGTGTACATCCAATTGCCTGGTGGACTCACGCTGGGTGGTTAAGCTGACAGACTTGGGTTTGTTTGCCTTCAAACAGGGCATCGAAGACAACTCCACAGACGTCCAGCATATGTCGGCCAAGTGTTTGAGTAAATGCCCACATTCCCCAATCCTAATCTGTCCATTTGAACTAATAGTAATGAATATTCGCTTTTTAGAGCTGCTGTATCGGGCGCCCGAACTTCTAAGACAGGGTCCCTCGTCGCTGGTTATGGGCACACAGCGAGGAGATGCCTACTCGTTTGCCATAATCCTGTACGAGATGCATGTGCGGCGTGGTCCATTCGGGGAGACGGGTCTGACGCCCATGCAGTGTCTGCAGAAAGTGATGCAGCCACAGGATCAAGTGCATCCGTATCGGCCATCGCTGCAGCCCCTGGAGACGGCCTTCGACTGTGTCAGCGAGTGTTTGCGCGAGTGCTGGGCTGAAAGACCCGAGGATCGACCCGAGTTCAAGGCAATCCGTGCCAAACTGCGTCCGTTGCGCAAGGGGATGAGACCGAACATCTTTGACAATATGATGGCCATGATGGAGAAGTATGCCAACAATTTGGAGGCACTTGTCGACGATCGCACCGATCAGTTGCAAGAGGAAAAGAAGAAGACTGACGCACTGCTGCATGAGATGCTGCCGCGTTGCGTTTCCGATCAGCTAAAGAAGGGCCACAAAGTGGATCCCGAGCACTACGAACAGGTCACCATCTATTTTAGTGATATTGTCGGCTTTACGGCCATGTCCGCGGAGAGTACTCCACTTCAAGTGGTTGATTTTCTCAATGATCTCTACACCTGCTTCGACTCCATCATTGGACACTACGATGTCTACAAGGTGAGTTTTTGTGCCTCTTTTTATCAATATACTAAAGCCCTCAACTGTAGGTCGAAACCATTGGTGATGCTTACATGGTCGTGTCTGGTCTGCCGCTGCGCAATGGGGATTTGCACGCAGCCGAGATTGCCACCATGTCGCTGCATTTGCTCAGCGCCGTGTCCGAGTTTAAGATACGACATCGACCCACCAATCGGCTGTTGCTTCGCATCGGCATCCACTCGGGTCCAGTTTGTGCTGGCGTTGTTGGTCTCAAGATGCCGCGCTACTGCCTCTTTGGCGACACGGTTAACACGGCATCGCGCATGGAGTCGAGCGGTGTGCCGCTAAAGATACACTGCAGCTGGCAGTGTCGACAGCTGCTGGAGCGACTGGGTGGCTATCATTGTCAGGAGCGTGGCATGATCTCGATGAAGGGCAAGGGGGAACAGCGCACCTATTGGCTAATGGGCGAGGATGAGGAGGCGCGTGTTCGTCGCACCTACGAGCGATCACAGCGGCGTGGCTCGCGTGCTCTCAACAAATTCATACAGGGCACCATCAAACAGGCCCAGGAGCTGACCAACGATTGTGGCATACGCTCCTCGCTAAAGCAAAAGAATCTGCCACGCAACTCACTGACCCGCTCCTCCAGTCTGGAGTCGCCCAAGAAGTTGCGCTTTGCGGCAGGAAATATGCTGGAGCATCATCGCTATCACAGGTTTAATTGAAGTAAAAATGAATTAACTAAAGACTAACTCTTAACTATATTCTGTTAGTGACGAGGCTTTGTTGGAGGTGGACTCCTACACGGGGCTGCGTCGTTCGTCTGGCGGCTCAACACACTCGCGCTACGAGGAGTCAACATTGTCCTGCCAAAGCATCGAACATATCCAAATGGTGCAGCCGAAACAGCGACCCTTCTCCTATCCAACGGCCAATACGCCGCTGCTAATGAACCACGTTGAGGTCTAAACTGGGAGGGAATATTACCTCTATAAACATATATATATATATATATATGTGTAACTTAATTATAGTAGCAGAATTTATCGTCATTATGCTTAGCCAAGTATTATTATTATTGTGTGTGTTCAGCTCTTGTCCGTCGCTTTAAGTGTTGTTTGCTGAGGGTGCATAATGCCTAAAATATTATTGATTAACCTATATATAAAAAAAAAAATACTTAACACTGAATGCAAACAGTATACGTCCTAAGTATATCCATTTAATACGTCCTAAGTATATCCACTTAATAGTCGACATTTGAGATCTGAGCGAAGTTCTCAATTTGTAGTATCAGCATATTGTGAGAGTGATTATAAATCTAGTCGTTGTATACAAATTAAATACGCTATAGTTTAGCCAATAGACTCATCTTAAAAATCAATAAATCAATAACATCATAAAAGATCTTTTGAAGTTTTTCGTTTTATTGTTTTTATTTTCAATTTGCTTGTTGTCTTGTAGACATACTCGCTATTTTTTGGTAGGCTTATTACTTTCAAACTTAACATTTTTATTTGCATATATATATATATATATATGTATATATATATATATTCTCTTTTTTTTTGAGTTTAAAACCAATTTGTGCATTTCTTTTTATTTCAACATTTGATTATCCCTATTTCTAAACTCTTGCGAAAGCCAGCTTGCAAAAAATTTTGAGATTGCTTGTATATAAATACGTATTACATAATATAGGGAATATCAACTTGATTGCTTTTGTTCAAACTTAGTTTCGCTAGATATATATATATATGTATTTGTATCTTATATGTTTGTTGTGTGTTTTACAATTTGTTTTTGTTTTGTAATTTTATTATAGTTTCTTTTGATAAGCCACAAGCTTTAAAGCGCACTTCAATGCATAAAATGTAATTTTTGTAAATTTAACATTTTTTTAATAACATTATTTCCAAAAATCCATTTTGCAACTCGGTTGTTTTACAATTATTTATAATGTGTGTGTGTTTGTGTTTGTTTTTGTGTTCTAATAAACTATTTTTATACAAACTTCAACAAGTTACTAAATAACAATTTCATACAAGTCTAGGTATGAATCTAATATATATGTGTATATAATTTGGATTTTTTCTTCTATAAAAAATGCTTGCAACAATAACTCATCTACTCAAAATATGCATTAAACTTTTGACATATTTGTATATAAATAAGTTCAATGTTTTTATTCGGTTATTCTTCGATTGCCAAAACAATTTGTAGGCGGTACAAAACTAACAAATGGAGCAGTACTTACAGTATTTTCTCTGTTTTTTTTGGGGGGGGCACTGATAACAAATTTCTTTATAAATATCAATACACATACACATGTAAATTCGCAATATATATTTACATATATATATATCGTATATGTCTGTAAATATATAAATCGGTATTTGTTAAATGCGTCTCTGAAAAAATAGTGTGCCAACAATCTTATTATTATTATTACAATTTTCAAGTTGTCGCTTTTTTTCAGATTATTCGGTTTTGATTAATTCATTTTTTTTTTGCACTCAATTAGGAAATTCTCTACAAAAATTGTTCAACAGTTTTAAGCTAAAGCTAGCGTTTTTTTTTCTATAGTTTCCAATATCATAAGTTTTAAGAAAAGTAACTAACGATTTGTGGACGAAAGATGGATACCAAAATAATCCTTGGCTCATTTCGGTTGCTCTATTTTCAATATATATTCTTGAAGAATCGCTTGTTGAGTTCTATGAAATTTTAAGCTGAGCAGCAAAAATTGACTTGTGTCAAAAAAATAAATATTGCTTTTGAATGACATATGCCCCATATTGTGGGGCAAGTCGCAAGGCGCAATTTAGATTTTCTTGAGGATGAACTGCCGAAAGATCAAAGATCAACTTGGGTCTTTTGCTCTATTTCTCCAACTATGATCAAAGTTATCAATAGTTTGCCAAACCCGCTTCAATCTAAGTCAGCCAACGCGTTTCCGTTGATAGTTGTAATCCTGAGATGAGATGAGCCTGGCCAGTTCATCTGGTCTTTTTGAGCACGCTCGTCGATCTGTTGGAAGACAGAAGTGATTACATTGTTTTACTGTGTGCAAACACTTAACACTGCTCACAACCTTCGGATGCCTTGTCTGGCCGGACTGGCTGGAGGTGTGTTGCACGGCGATGGCGGTGCCGAGCCGCCGGATGAGCCACGCGACGATGCAATCGATAAGGTGGACGCACGTGGCGCTTGGCAGCCCAAGTAAATCGCTGAACCCTTGTCGACATCGCCAAGATCAGCACGCGATCCGTGCACAGAGGATGGCACCGAACCTGTCAATAAAGTTGAAAAAAAAACTTAGCAAATCTTTCAAGTGGATTAATAATAAATCCAAGTGGTCACCTGTATAAGCATGCAGCCCCGCTGGACTACTGCGTGGACGCACACCGAAACCACTAACTGTGCTGGCACTGCGCTGCAGCGGTGCTGCTTCGATCTTGGTTTCTCCGGCTGACGGCTCCCGGCGATTGCCAGCGCTGCTCACCCGTTCCACCACACTCATTGAGTTGCCTCGCCCGGCAGACTTGTAGCTCTGACGGGAGGGCGAACGTTGGAGTTGCTGCTGCGACTGTTGCTGCTGCTGCTGCTTTTGATTTCGCTGCTGGTACTGCTGCTGCTGCTGTCTCTGCTCCCGGCGTGCATCCTCAATGGCCGCCGCATACTGTGCCGCCTCACTGGATGTTGTGGCTGTTGGATTCCCCGCTGACTGCTCGTTGGCAATCTCATCTTCGGGTATGCGCTCATTGCCAACCGAACGACGCTGCAGCGGCGAGTGTTTCGGTGATGTGGGGCAGGATTGAGCGGCGACAAGCGATCCACCGCCGGCAGCACTACTAACACCCAGCGTATTCGTCGAGTTCGAATTGGAGGACTGGGCGCGCAGCCTGGAGTGGGTGGAGGTGCTCGAAGGACGGCGGCGAAAGAGGCCTTTGCTGGGCTCCATATTGCAGACGCCTTTTAGGAAAAAAAAAAAAAAGAAAACAGAATTTTGGTAATTTGAAATTTCCATTTTAGCTCGAAAACATTTTTATTAGCCTAAAGATTAAAATATGGAAAAATTAATGTTTGGAGTGCCGTTTTCGGCGTTTCCGCTTGCTCTTGGATGACCTTTTAGCCTGTGCCTTATCTGGAACGCCCAGTGTCGATGCAGTAGAAACAGAAGGCTGCTCATCGTCTCCAGCTGGCGGCTCATCCACATTTTTGACAAAGTGACCAGCATTGCTAGGGGGTTCGTAATAGATCACACGTGGCATAAGCTCCTCGCCAGAGCTGCTGCTGCTGCTGCTGACATCATTTGCATTAGGTGGCTCAGTTTCGTGCTCCGATTCCAGATCGGAGGTTGAGCTCTGAAATGTGTTTGCCTTCCATCTATCAGCGATAAACCTAATTGTGTAGGAAAGATTTGGTTTCGGCGAACCATTTCCAACCACAGAGAGTCCCCCAATTGTGTAGGGCACAATGCTCGCACCTGTTGGACACTTTTCGCCCCGGGAGCAGTTGCCCTCGCAGATGTCACGATTCTGCAAAAGCTCCTGGTAATTATCCAACGCCATGCCGCACTTGACACGATCCAGCTGCTCCAAGGCGGACGATGGGAAACGCTCGCGCAGTCGTCGTCGCTCATCGGCCAATTTGTATTGCTCAAATTCGAGTAACTGCGTCTGAAAGCCAGCGTTGGGATTGGCAACTGCGCGACCAGCGCGCACCACCTTCAACGCCTCCTTCCAGTTGAGATTCGTCGCCGTCATAATGTAGGCAACAGCCACAGTCACCGAACGCGACATCCCGGCCAGGCAGTGGATCAGCACATTCCCCTCCCGCAGCCGGGCTGCGTGTATAAAATCATTGCATACGGAAAAGTATTGTGATAAATTTTGATCTGGCGTATCCGAGGCCATCACGCACAGATAATGTTTGTCCTACAAACGAATCGTATTATTCAATTAGTGATATTATTTAGCTTAAGCAAGGATTAGCTAGCCTACCGGCAACAGACGCCTTGGACTGTCATGTATGGCAATGATGTGCGATATTTTGAACCTTTCCAGCTGCTGATGATCCTTGGAGTCGCGATAGTTGCCCACATAAAGTCCCGGCAAGACCTGTCGAGAAAACAAAAAAGACTGTTTAATAAACCAAACCGAAGCATCTTTTTTTTTTTTTTATTTACATTTCCCATATGCCAATTCATTAAAAAAAAATAAAGAAAGTTTTTGACAGAAATTCGATGTGTATTTTATTTATTTTGGTAATAAAAAAAGGCCTGTTTTGATTGTTTTAACTGTTTGTTGTTGCCACTGGCAAGTTGTCGTGACAACTATCTTCCAGGGTCGTCTTTCTATAGCGCCAGAATTGAGCAAAAATAGTCAAAACTGTGACTGAGTCGCAGTGACTATCGCCAGTCACAGTCACAGTTGTGCGAAGGATTTAGCAGTCACAGTTTAAAATAAAGTCGAACTTTGAATAAATGAATGCGCTAATAAATATTATTCCAAGTGATTAAATGTATAAATTAATAATAATATAATAAATAATTAAATAAAAAATTAAAAAATAATTACTGCCTTTTTGAGAATCAGTATTATTAAATAAAAAATATAAAGAATGATTGGCGACAATATTAAACAGAATTTTATCTGCAATTTTATTTAGCTCAAAACTTCGTAATTTAAAATGTTTTGATTTGATAAACTACAAAAGTAAATTGCTAATTTGAAACTAATATCTCAAATATATGCAAATGAATAAATTTTAATATAAAAAAGTCATATTCACAGTTACTGATAATTATCACCGTCCAACTCAAATTATATCTAATAATATAATCAACCCCAAAAAAATATTAGTGTATACGCTAAATTCAACAAAAAAACCCATTAATTCCAAATGTTCTTGGAATTTTTTGTTGTGGTTTAGTTTTGGTAATTGCTATGACTTACCTTGTTCATACCATTCCCCATGTTGCTTCATTTAAATGTTGCCCACAATTGTCAAAGGAACTGACCAGAAATGCTGAAAG
This sequence comes from Drosophila dives, assembly GCA_035042365.1. NCBI lineage: Eukaryota > Metazoa > Arthropoda > Insecta > Diptera > Drosophilidae > Drosophila > Drosophila dives. The sequence goes on along the minus strand of JAWNLJ010000276.1, from coordinate 4,036,031 downwards.
TAGAATAAATAAATGAGTATCGGAATGAAAGAAACCTTTTTGTGATTTCTGACAAGTTCAGGGCAAGAAGAGGTACAAACACTGTTTGTGTGTGTGTGTGTCAGTCTATTGTTTGTTGCCTGCCCCTGACGAGAGTGCAATTGGCCAAGTGGCTGTAGTTGCAAGCTGTTGCGACTGTCATGCGACCTCATCGCTACCAAACAAACGACGTCAACAGCAGGAGAAGGAGCAGGCGAAGGAGCAGGACAAGGAGCATGAGCAGGAGCAGTAGCTCGAGCAGACAAACATGGCCTAGACGTAGACAACAATGGAGGCAGCAGCACCGCATCCGTCGCGGAAGTAAACAATCCTTGACGTTGCATCTCATTAGTGAGTGAGGCAGACAGACTGACACCGACATCAGGCAGACACAGCAGACACAGCAGACACAGGCGAGCAGTCAACTCGAATAGTCGATTGAATCCCAGAATGTCAAAGGTTATCCATTTAAGACGACTTAGCCCACATGTTCGTGTCTCATATTCCGTTTGGCCCCCAAAAGTAGGCAAGGTTTTTTGGGATTATGACTTATGGCTGATGGCTTATCGTTGGCAACAGTTGGTTGGTTGGTTGCTTGACTGCTTTTGGCCCTGTTTTCTTGGCCCTGTGTGTCTTTAGAAAACAAAAGCATGCTCATCATCAAGACACAAGACACAAGACGCCTTGACGCGCTGCTTTCAATGAGACTTTCAGGCTGCACCCCTCCGACCCCTTCCTAACCCTTCATTCTGCATTTAGCATTTACCACATTTACATAAGTCTCAACTTGAGGCAATGAGCAAAAGTGTTTGCAGCTGCTTTGTTATAATTTATATAGCTGCCGCAAAGTGTGTCGCCTGCTTGAGGCACTCACAAAAAAGATGGCCCAAAGATAGAGCACGTGTGCCACCAGCTGTTAGCTGCCATCAAACAACAACAACAATAACAATTCTTGCTACACAAATTATGGCAGTCAAGTCCTGAGCCATCACTGCCATCAATGTGGTAATTGATCAGACAAATGGCTGTTTAGCGCCTCTGCGGAAAGTTCTCCACATTGCAGCATTCTCGAATCCTAAAAATAGTCGCATTTCAATTCAATTGATATGACTACGATACACATTTATGTGTGTGTGTTTGTGTGTGTTGCAAGTGTGCAAATGGTTGCCTTTGATGGTCTCTCTCAGTTTATCTATTGGCTCATCCGTTGGCCAAACACTTTTGGACCCATTTACATTTTTACATCGCATTTTGTCAAAGAGTTTTTATCTCAAATGTGCAGATGTGTTTGAATGTGTATGTGTGTGTGTGTGTGTGTGGGCGAGTGTGTGTCTGTGCGTATCTCTGCATGTGTGGATTAGTTTTGTCTATCTAACCATTTTGAGGGACGTACTAAATTTGGCTAAGTACAGCCTTGAATTTTATGCACACAGTCCTTTTGGTCTAAAAATAAATTAAGCTTCCTTTAGAAATAAATATAATTTTTATGAATATTCAAATTTTGTAGACACGCTCCAAGAATCGAGAGGACTTATATAACTATAAGCTGATGCTTGAGATGCAAATTAAATATGCTTTTTAAATATTTAAAATATATTTGTTTTAAGCAGATGTTGCTAAGAAATAAATTTCATATTAAATAATAATAATAATAATAATAATAATAATAATAATAATAATAATAATAATAATAATAATAATAATAATAATAATAATAATAATAATAATAATAATGATTACTTTAAATAAATAACATAATAAATTAAATATACAAATAAAATTTTTAGTAAAGAAAAAAGAAATTAGAAGAAGAATAGAAGAATATTAGAAAAACTATATATAATAAATAAAATATAGGTTTCTGCACATATCAGATCTATTGTGCCCCCTTCTGCGCCTATAGCTCCTCCATTAACCCCAGTTCCTGCACGAAACCCAGAATCTTTGTTGGGTGCTTCTATAAAACCCATAATATGCATCCCTAGAAAAAAGTGAATAAGACTACAAATTCTTGATTTAATTAAGAGCTAATGCTGACCATTTCGACTTCATTAGAAATGCTGATTTATTCAAAGTGTTAACAATAATTTACCATTAACAAGAGCGAGACTTGGCTCAGAGAGACTAAATGTGTCTGTTTGAGAAAATGAATGCATTTCTAACAAGTTTAGGTCAAAATTAAAATACCAACTGCAATTTGTCACAATCTTAATTGGACGTCAACAATGTTGCATGCCCCTAGGCGCAGCGCAAATGGCTACCAAATTGAACTGGCTTAAATCAAATTGAAAACGCTGGCATTCTGTTTGGCACTATTAACATGGCCATTGGCAAAATGTTGCCAAACAATGCCGGCCAATAGTAACGATTAAAGCAGCCCAATTGAAGGTTTTCTTTTCTATCCAATTTTTTGTCTATTGTTTTGTCTCGAGGTTGTTGCCAAGTTTTTTCACTCAACTAATTGGCAAGGGAATGAATATATTTTTTATGGGCAGTTTTCGACTGATTTTTTGGCCAAATCATTAATCGTTTTTAATGGTTTAATGCATTTTGAATGAACAATTTTGTCTGCATAAATTAGGCTAATTTGTAACCTTGCTGCCCGGTCAATAAAATTTGAAAAGAAAACAAGAGCCAAACATGTTGCCACATGCCGCGACGTATCGCGTGGCAAGGTCCCCATATCCGGCAATAGATTCCCAACTCTTCGACCCCCAACCGTGCAGACAATTATATCGCTTAGACATTTTACATTACCAATAAAATATATGGCACATGCAAGCGGCACGAATGACACACCTATTATACACAGAGAGAGAGGGAGAGAGAGAGAGAGAGAGAGATAGAGGTAGAGAGAGAGAGAGAGAAACAGTCTGATAGAGTGGCACAATTAAATGCGCTGACAATTTATTACTCCATTTTCAGTGGTTGAGGCAATTTCTGCACTTCAGCAAAAAAAAATAGGCCTTAAATTTCAGTCGCTTTAAAACAATTTAATTTTTTATTATCCAGCAGATAATTTTCAAATAATATTTTAATGTTTGTAAGAACCAAACTTCTAAGATACGAGTTTGCATAAGCTAAATCGAAATTATTACCTGCTTATAGTCTTAAAAATAAGATATAGCTTTGTAATTGTCATGGGAAATTTGATTTTAATTAAAAAAAAAAAAGTCTTGTTTTATTAACATACCCAAGAAAAAATCTTTTTCTTTAAAGTTGAGAAACCAACACTTGTTATCAAATACCTCCTAAGCCCTAAAAGCGATTTTAGAAATTTTAAATTATCATATTTATTAGAAGTAAAAATGCAAATCACTTTATACATTTTTTAAGATTTCAGAAAATTCGTATATAAAGAAAATGTCAAACAATGCGCTGTTTTTTTTAATCTTTTAATTCTTTTATGCTTTTTGTAATTTTGCACTTCTCCCCAAAATACCAAAACTCATTTTAATTTAATAATTTTAAGCAGCCAGTTTTTTTTTTGTCGTGTAGAAAAATACACCCAAAGCGAGCTGTTTTTTATGCGGGAAAACTTTGAATGTTTGCTCGATGCTCAACAAACCGTGCAAACTGTTGTAATAAATGTCTGCCTATATGAAAAGGACACACAAACGAGTCATAACACACACACACACACGCACACACACACACACCAACACACACTAATAAACCTAAATGTAGCATTGTCTTTTGCTGCGGGTTGGTAATTTTATATGAATTGAAAAAAACCCCACCAATAAATGGCCAACAAGCCAAATAAAAAGCGAGAGCCTCGAGCCGAAAAATAAAAGAAATATTTCTTACTTCCGAGACAAGACCTGTATGGGAGTGCGTGTGTGTGTGTGTGTCTCTGTCAGCGTCGCTGTGTCTGCAGCTAGTCAAAATGTTGGGATAAGTCAATGGACTGTGTAGGCTCGGCCGATAAAACTGACAGCAGTAGCCAAGCAGACGCCTAAGCAAACCGGCAACCCGGCAACCGGCATCTGCCATGTTCCATGTGCTGCCATTAAGTATTTTATTAGCAAACGGGTGGGGAAAAAAAAAAGAACGCTTGCTCCACGAGCTGATATCGAAGTGTCAAAGCGGGCAGAAAGATTTATTGTTATTCACTGCGATGTGCCAGGAAGCAAGCGATGCTCAGAGTTATGTAAATATTTGCAACTCCCAAACAAACGCAAAAACTGCTGAACAGCAGCAGTCACAAAGAGAGAGGGGGGGTGGGAAGCCCTAACCCAGGTCGGCATAACATGTGACGGATTGAAGAGGGCTTTAAAGCAAGCCCAGCTAGTTAATTAACCGCATTCTTGTGTAGACGTTTTTGCATGAGCCCGTTTTCCATCCGGCTGCCTTTGCTCTGCTTTGTACGGCGGATTGGGCTTGTGTGTGTGGAACGCACGAATGAACATACGCCGGACATTTACGGCTGCCTTTGAAGGTCGTCAGCCAAATGCAGCTGGGATAAGAGCATAGTGGGCCCAAAGAATTAGCCCGGCCCAGCCCGGCCCGGCCAGGTTAGTTATTATGAAATGAAGTGGAAACGTTGCAAGTTCAACTTTTTCGTAACGAAGTCTAATTTAAATGCATAATTTGTTGTGTTTGTGTAGAGGAGGCACCAGTGTGTGTGTGTGTGTGTGTGTGTGTGTGTGTGTGTGTGTGTGTGTTGTGTTTGCGATACAGCATATTAATTTGCTTTTGCATACGAAACGACAACAACGAACAAACAAAGCAAACAAACCCAAAACATTAAGTTTTGTGTGCAACAAGGGAAATTAGACTGAAACTAAATGAAACTCATAAAGCTGATAATTAAGAAAAATGTGCAAGACCAGCAGGAAAGTGATATTATATTTTTTAGAAAGGGTTTAACAAAAAGCTAAACCCCAAAATTATATATGTGTAATAAACATTGGATGCCTTGAAGCAAAAAAAAAAAAACATTAATTTGATACTTTAGCGAGTCAACAAAAAGCGAACAAAAAATAATCTTTTAAAAAAAAATAACAAATAGCCAAGAAATAACATCAGGTTAAGTTTGCTACTGAGACAGAATTAAACGTGACCTGTCGAAGGTAATCTCCTGGCAATCGTCAATTGTCAATCCCCAATCATCGTCATCTAAAATGAATGACTCGCTCGGCCTGCCCTGGCCGGGCACTTAAATAAGTAAAAATGGATGGCACGTTTAGAGCCATTTTCACACCAATTTGCAAGTCGAGCCGAGAACGCAAATCACTGAACAAGAAGCGCACGGCACAAAGGACGACACACAGGTTAAATTGGGGGCTATGACACGGAGTTTTATATTACTCATACGGAGCGTGTGGTAGGGGATTGCTTTCTCCTTCGCCCTTCGCTGGTTATTCAAGCTTCTGTATGGGATTATGGGCTACGCTAATTTTCAAGTTGCGTGCTTTGACTTGTTCTTTTTTCGTAGTACTCGTAAAAATACGCAAGGAAATGGGGGGGGGGGGGGGAAATGGCAACAAAAATTATAATGATTACAATTTACGTCGCAGTGTAGCGTAATTGTCGAAATGTTTGGCGTCATTTGCATTTGTGTCCAAGGATTCTAGCGAAATCAATCCCAGTGGAGTGCGGCCATTTGATTGGTCATCATAAAAATATGTGTGCAAAAAGGGAAAATAAAAGGTAAAGAAATACATACAATTATTGTTGTTGTTCTTCGCCTCGCTGATTGCTGCTGCTGCTGCTGCTGCTGCTGCTGCTGACCCGTCATCAATGGCAATGTATTTGGCGCTATTACTTCACAGATTCCAATGGCTACACAGATAAAGATGAAGACGCAGAGTAGAATATGTGGAAGTAGAAGTCGAAGAAGAAGTAGAAGTAGAGGAGCAACAACAAGAACAAATCACTTTGATTGTTTCAGTCACTGCTTGACGGCTGTTGTTATATCACACACACGGGGGGCGCGCGCAGGCGAAACGCCAACGGACGCCAAATGCAAGAAGAAACTGTAACTCCAGCACAACAGTTTCCACAAGCGGCGACCGCAATGAGCAAATTTTGATTCAATTTCAGTTAAGAGTGTTTTCTTTTTTTTTTGTTTTGTTGTTATTTGTACAATTTTAACGTATAGTGAATAATATAACTGTCATTTGATTGACAGTTCATTTGTTTAATCATTTTGCGTTTTTTTTAGCAGCTAGAGAAAATGGTGTGTATTGTGGCGAAGACACGAACTTAGTAGCGACAACAACAACAACAATAATAAAATAACAAAATCCAACCGCAACAACGGCGCGAGAATGAAAATAAAAAGAGCTGAGACCTCCGCCAAAATAAAAAGTATAAGAAACGACAAAACGCCTCAAATGCTGGTCACACACTGAGACCGTTACTTCAGCTCATCGCAAGCAGTGCTGCAGCAGCAGCAGGACATTGAGTAAAAAGCCAGCCGAGGGCTATGAATGAAGCAGCAGCAGTAGCAGCAAGCTCGGCATGCGCACGAACGCACTCACTCATCGTAGTAGCGCGCCAAATGAAAACACTCAACGCAACCAGAATCACTCAAGACACAGTTGTGCTCTAATTCAACTAACTCGGTTATATAATCACGATAATGGGCACCAAGAAAAGCAAAATAAAAGCATACAGAGCGAGAGCGACCAAAAAAAAAGAGAGAGAGCGAGGGTGCAAAAGAGTGTGAGAGAGTTTGGTAGCTGAACGACCGGCACACGTGCATTGGAAACGCTCAGTCGGTTTTCTTTATTTGGCTGAACAGTAGTCATTGAACGTTCATTGAGCCGAACGTCCACAGTCATGATCCATATTTTTAGCTTGCCAACTCATCGCGCTTAGCTCCCGTTTTTGGTTATTGTTTGCTAGACTCAAAACACCAAAAAGGGGAACTGAGGTTATCGCTGAATATAATACTTATCGCTAATGACTTTGTTTTAAGTGATTTGTGGCTTTGAATTTATTACGTATGTATTTTTGTAATATATGTTTCCTGATACGTAAATGCGAATTTGATATCTATGCAAACATAAGAAAAATACAAACAAAGCAACGCCCCCTTCACAAAAGCTCTGCGCGCCCTTGCTCTTGACAGCAGCAAAGTCGAGAAAGAGAAATAGAAAGAGAAAACTCATATTTGGCATTGGCAAAGCTTTAGTATCCAATTGAATTTCAATAGGGGAGGACCGACTAAATCAACGGACAAGTACTTTAAATGGAGACGAGTTACTTTAAGCGTTCGAATCGCCTATTGAATCAAAGGAATCGCCATCAATTGCTTGCCACAGTCATAAGTGAGATAATTAAAACCGTTCAATTGATGTTGAATAAACTTTATACAAATTTATATTCTTACAGTCAATTTAATATGTTTGGCACATGGCATCGGAATTGGTTGGCTCTCGCCTACCCTACGCAAATTACAATCTTCGGATACCCCGCTTGAGTTTCCAATAAGCGTCAAGGAGATGTCTTGGATCGGTTCAGCGTTGGGCCTGGGCTCGATGACCGGCAACATACTCTCCGCTCTCTTTCTCCATCGCATTGGTGGCAGACTGTGTCTGCTCTTCATGGCTCTGCCACACTCGGTAAGTGTATTGGCCATAATAATTACTTATTATATGCTTACAAATTCTATTTTAGTGTCTTTGGCTGTTGGTATACTTTGCCAAGAGTGTTGATTATCTGATTGTTGGTCGATTTCTGGCGGGTATTACAGGTGGCGGCATATATCTTATACATCCCTTATTTCTAAGTGAAATATCCGATGCAAAGTAAGTACAAATGGCATATTAGAAAAATGATTATAGTCGAACTATAAACAAGTAGTTGAACGAGAACTGATTATATATAATTTGTCAAAGTATTGTAATTAATTTATAATTTTATCTTGTAGCATTCGTGGAACTTTGGCATCGATGGTGATGCTCTCTGTGAATATTGGCATTCTGATTGGTTACATTCTGGGCACATATCTAGCCTATCATATTATACCGATAATAGTGTTCATCTGTCCACTTTGCTATTTTATATTGGTATTTATATTTATACGCGACTCGCCGATGCATCTCATACACAAGTGCAACTTTGAGGCAGCTGAACAATCTTTCAGATACTACAAGAATATCAAGGAAGAAGAAGAGAACTCGAGTATGATGGCAATTGGTGAATTTAATAATATTAAAAAGACTCTTACCAATGATGATAATAAACCCCATAAAGTTGTCCTCAAGGACTTTTGTAAGTTATACATTAAAAGAATTAATTTTAATATACAACTAATTTATTTATTTTTCTTTAGTTACTCGTGCCGCAATTAGGGGCTATGGCATGGCGGCTGTGATTGTTATTGCCAATCAGTTTAGTGGCCTTTTTACTATGCTCAACTATATGTCGGACATATTCGCCAAGTCGGGCAGCAGCATGGATCCGAATACAAGCACTATTATCATTGGAATTGTCCAAATTCTGGGCGCTTATGTGAGCACAATTCTCTGTGATGTCTTTGGCCGCAAAATACTTATGTTGGTATCATCAGGGGGCGTGGCTTTAAGTCTGACTGCCTTTGGCTTCTTTAGCCATTATGCGGGCATCTATGATCTGACAGATTGGGGTTGGGTGCCAGTCGCCATTATGTCCATGGATATATTTTTGGGCAACATTGGCCTGATCAGCTGCCTCTTTGTGCTGATGGTCGAAATGTTTCCCCTCAAGGTACTTTTTCATCCAGCAGTTTCTTTTAATTGAATAATTTTTATTTATATATTTTTATTTTTTATTTTATTTTTTAGATACGCGCACGAGCCACATCAATTGCGATTGTGATTTGTAGCTCTTTGGTGTTTCTAATGCTGAACATCTTCCCACTGTGCATGGCCAGCTGGGGTCTCCCAGCCACGTTGTGGTCATGTGCGGGCATCACGGCCACTTGCTTCTTTTGCTTTTTGTTCTTCCTAAAAGAGACCAAGGGAAAATCAATGCTGGACGATTAAAATTAATTATTAAGTGTAAAAACGTAGTTTATATTAAAATTAAGGCAGCATCTACAGATACAATTCAAATACCCCGCCTCTCCTGGTATATATGTAGAAAATTTAAATTTGGATTATTTCAGTATAATATGCTTAGCTGCCTCTGTTGTAGAACTTATTGTTGTTGTTGATTTTGTTGTTGTGGCCTACGCCTGAAATGATTTGGAAAATACAACGAACGCAAATAGCGGCAACAGCACAGAACACTGCTGTGTGGGCGCGCCGGTGACCAGGCTATATCTATGTATATATATATTTATATACATATATATATATATATATATAAATATATATGCACATCTTTTACAAATATAGTAAACATGCCTTTTCATGAAATGCGACGACATTCGCTGACGCATATTTGTGGCCCAGTAAATTTGGTAAACAGCTGTTCTCTAAAGTCAATAATTTTGTGGTTTTACTATGAAGTTCAACTAGAAGCACTACAAAATAAACGACAGCAACTACTTATCTATCGATAAGTGATCGGCATGAGTATTGATCGATTAACTGCGAGCCATGTCTCTTCCGTGTGGGTGTGCATCCAATTCGTGACGCAGCTGAAACCTCTGCACAAGACATATCAACAGCTCAAAGGCGGACACACACACACACACACACACATACATATACATTTATGCTGTTGGTTGGCAGAAGCAGAAGCCATGCGACTGTTGCTGCTTGCTGCCTGCTGCTCAGTTTCAGTTTGTGGAATTTGCTCTCTCTCTCATTCTCTCTTTGGATACTCAGCTAATGAATATTGTTGTAGTAGATATTGCCGCCATTGGCTATTTATAAATCTGATGTGTGTGAATCTTGGCGTTCAAGTGGCCCACGATCGCCGCAGAGAGCCGACAGCAGCTCTGTTAGAGTAGGAGAGTGAGTGAGAGCAAGGGTGTGAGAGTGAGAGACTGCTAAAAAAGAGAAAATGCTGTCGAAATCATTTGCCAATTTAGGACTTAACTGTTATCCGCTGAAGCGACGACGATTATCAAATTTAACAAGTCGCGTGGTAACTAAAACTCTCAACCAACTAGCAAAACGGCAAGTATTTTTAAAAGAGAGTACGCGAGAGAGAGAGAGAAAGACGCCGACTGCGACTGCGACGACAATGTAGCCAAAGGTGGCATCGGCATCAAGGCAGCACCCAAAACAAGCGTACGTTGAAAAAAGCATTGCGCTCAGTCGACGAACAACTTTGGCAACGAACAGTGGGCACAGCGACGACCTGGATTATTTTAGACTTAACGGACAAGTGGGCTGGCTACGTCGTGTCTGACTGTGTGTGTGTGTGTGTATATTTATCTGTGTGCGTTCAGCGGCAATGTGCAAAAATAATTTTATCTATAGTTGTTGTATATTTAAATTGAATATATAAAATACAAAGCAGCACACCGACACACATAGAGAGAGGGGCAGAAAGAGAGCCTCTAACGGAAATACGTAAAAGCCAAAAACAAAAAAAAAAACTGTCGGAGAGTGCATCCGTGTGCGTGCGCTGAGCTGAGCTGAGCAGCTGCCGCCGTCGTTGTTAGAAAGTGTAGCGCCAAAGAGTGACATCATAGAGACCGAACGGCAAAGGAGGAGGCAAGAGCAATTAGCAGTCGCGCTTGCTGTAATTTTTTTGTTATTCTTATTGTTCTAACCGCTTATAAGCCAACAAGCAACAACGACAAAAAAAAGGAGTAAAAAAGTCCAAGTTGCTACAAATCGCACATTGGCATCAAAAATCGACAACGAAACGGAAAACGAGAAAATAACAAAAAACAACAACAAACACTTTCAAGGTGAACCTGCCTTGCCCGCCTGGTGAACAACAACAGTAACAAAAATAGCAGCAGCAACGGCAGCAAAATAACTCAAACTTATTTCGAAATTAGTCGCTTCGAGACGCGTCGAGCAGAACGGCAGACAAAAAAAGTGACAGGACTTGTGGCTTGTGGTAGACAACATGAAGCCAACTGTGATAGCAGCTAATCAGACAACCGCCGGTGCTGGTAATGGTGGTGGTGGCAATGGCAACGGCAATGCCACCGCTCCAGGTTCGGCCGGCATCAGTATACCCCTCAGTCGAGATTATGTCGGTGTGAGCAATTCGCCACAACAGCAGCAACATCCGCAGCATGGCCAGCATTATGGACAGCAGTCGCCATCTCAGTTCTACAGCAACTACGGATCGCCGCGACAACAGCAGCAACATCATCAGCAGCCTCAGCAGCAGATTCCCCCCACAAATCAGCAGCAGCAACATTTTCAGGTGAGTGACTGGCAAAAACGAAAAAAAAAACAGCGAAAAAATACAAATCAAATCAGCGGCGCCAGTCTGAAGGTCGCTTAGCTGCTTATATGTACATATGTACATATATATATATACATAAATATGTATATAATATATATGTAGTTGTGTCCGACAAGGCCGCGTTGCATTGTTGTCGATCGAAATTTAATTAGCTCATATGCTACAAAATGCACTTGACGCGCTCAGCGAATCCTCCAAAAAGTTTCGCAAAAAACTTGTACTCGATTCCCTGTCCATTTGTGTGTGTGTTGCCTGTGCACATGTGTGTGTGAGTGTGTGACTCACATGCAGCAGTGCATTCGCAACCCCTGCCACAGTTGCGTGTCAAGTGTTATGCACACAATACACTTGCAAAATATCAAAGAAAAAAAATTACTGAAAAATACAACAAATAAATTAAAATTTGCTCATTAATATACCAGAAAAATAAAAAAAGAATAAATTTTTATTTAGCTAATTTTTAAATTAAATATTTAAAAAAAATACAAACTTTGTATGCATTTTTAAGTGCTTGTCTTTTTCCCGAGTGCATGCATACACTATTGACCTAATCCGGTTGTACAAAAATGCGAACAACGCAGCGTATGCTTAACGTGGCGCCTCAGGCAGAAATTTCAAGAAGAACAGCTAGAAGAAGAAGCGAAGAGTTTAACATGAACAACAGCTGATTGAGTATAATATCTAATCTTATTGTTGGCCACTGCAAAAGTATCAAGTGTTGTTTGTTTCTGCTGAGCGAGACGAATTGACGACAAGAAATTTGATTTGTGCACGTTGAAAATGGTTCGACAATTTCTAGAAAATACTCGATGATAGAGAAACGCAAATGCTCTGCAGCAGTAGCAGCAGCAGCAAATACATATAAACATATATGTACATACCTACATACAAAAGCAGAGAGTAAAATTAATTCGTTTACTTTTTGGCTGGCATTCGCTCTCTTCTCAATATCTTAACACTCTATCGCAGCTGTAGCTGTAGTTGTAGGTGCACTAGCTTACCTACATACTTACAGTCTCATTCTTGTACATGTGTATAGATGTGTAGGTATATACATGTGGGTGGGTAAATGCCAACACAAGCATATACATATACTCTTATACATATACATATACTTGAGATATGCGCGTAGGCGGCGACAGCTCACGAACTAACAGCATTTATTTCTTAACTTGTTGTTGGCCAAGGCAATGAAGCCGTGACGTTTTGTGGTCAGCTGTCATAAGCATATCATCGGATAGTGACTTAATTTACTTATTTACACAACTTGCAATATTGACTACACACATACATAAAGAAATTCGTATTTATCTACAACATGCAGAAATGAACTAACTAAATTTTGGCAGGTTAGTTTATTTTGCTCCGGGAATATAGTCAGATCAGTCAGATTTTAATTTTATATACAATTTATGTAAAACATTAAGCATAATTTGGATTTTTCTTAAAAAGAAAAGAATATAAAATATTACAAATCTGACATTGTTGCAGTATATTTTTTAGTCGGTACTTTTATATTCGTGGGCATAAATCTCAAAGATCTGATTACTAGGCGTATACTTATGTTAGTTGTGTAACAAGATTTTTTTTATATTTATGCTGTCCAAGGAAAATACTGTACGTACTCTATTAATTAAAAGAGGCAACAAACATTATAATCTACAATAACATATTCTTTATATACAAATTTGTATAAAAATAAATTTTTTCAAGTAGATTGTGCGTTAGTATTTTACTTTTAATATATTATTATATATGCTGTTATGTAGCTTAATTTATCTACAAAAGAAGAAGCCTGAAATATCGTTTTTTTTTATTTGCTCAAAGCCATTCTAAAATTGAGCACAAAATTCTTTTTCATCTGTAAAAATTTATTTTATATATGAGCACAGAAAATTTGGAAATATTACTTAAACATCTACACATACATATACATCTATATGCAATATATATTTCTTGTTAGAGCATAAGATTGTTTTTTACTTATTTAAATTACAAACCATTCATAATTTAATAATAGGCAAATTTCATTTTTTGCATAGAAACATTTTCCGTTACACATATGCATAAAACACATGCACACACGTGCATTTATGCTGCCTAATAGTGAGCTTTTGGATCGTGAGAGGCGCTGCCAACTTGTGATGAAGTTGCGAGAATAATCTAGGCAACTAAGCAACTTCGTTGTATTAGTGGGCGTACGTTAAGATTGACGATTGCTCAATGCTATAAAAGCGCCTGTCATCAACTGCCTGCTGGCTCAGTCAAAAGCAAACAGTTGAACTGAAAGTACGTCACGGCAAAAAAAGGAGAATACAAGGCAGAAAAGAAAATTGCGAAAAGACTGATAAAGCAAATAATTAACTTAAAATAGGTAATGAATAGCTGACAATGGAATTTCACCGATTGTCAACTCGGACAAACAGCTGTGCATAGCTGTATATGTATTTGCGTGTGTGTGTGCGTGCATCAAGTGCTGTTATTATTACGCTGGCTAAGCGTCTATTTACACGTTGACGTCACCTGTATTTTTTTTCAAGCTGCCAATTGTTATTGTTTTTCATAAACTCACACAAACAGCTGCGATTTTCAGAATGAATCATTCGTTTATTTATAAAAAACAGTTTTCGCCCACTTTGCGCTTGATTTTTAGTCTTTTTATTAATTTGTTTTTTTTTTTTTGTTGTGCTTTAGACTAAAAATAATTTGATTGAATTGCGTTTTTTTTTTCGTAGCCGGCCTTTGGATTTGAAGACGACATGGACATGGATATGGATAATATGTTTCCACGCTCCCGCTTGGGGCGATTGCATAACGATCATTTTGGAACATTTGGCGGCGCACGTAAGCGGAATAGTTTGCACGATCCCCATACCCAAATCCATCCCACGGCACACTCAATGCATCCTGACGAAGACTTTTCTCATTATTTCGATGATGCTGCAGACTTTGGATTCCCACAATTCTCGACGATGGGGCGACGTGGTCGTGTCGCCGGCGGCGCCAATAACCACATGGAGCCCAACGATGATTTCTTCAATAGACTGCCATCGGAGTTCCGTCAGTACATACCAGAAAGTTTTGGCTCTCGACGAACGGGTGGCGTTGCCCCCCCTCAAACACGACACCCGCAGCAACAACAATATTATCAGCAACAGCAACCGCAACAACAACAGCAACCACCACAGCAGCAGCAGCAGCAGCCTCAGGTGCATGTGCAGGTGCCTCAATCGCCTTCAAAGCGTCTGTGCGATGCGGCCATCCAAACGGAGGATCCCATCGGTCGTTCGGAGGTTGATTGTGCACCTCAATCCGTCAATCTCAATCAGCATGGATTGCGCAACACAATGGACATGGGCGTGAAGAGTGCCGCCGAACAGGAGCAAGCATTGCGTGCCCATTCGGCGCCACCCAACGAGCAACAACAGTTGAACCAACAATACCAACAACAACAACAACCGCAGCAGCAGCAATTTGGCACACAGACTACGCCGCCGGTGCAGGGCAACTATGGACCGGGTCAGCAACAGCCTCCATTGCAATTCCATAAGAGCTACTATGCGCCACAGCAGCAATCGCATCCGCAGCAACAGCAACAGAAGCAGCAGACACCGCCACCACCGCAGACGCCCGGCGGCAGCAATATACGCACCATACCCATCTTTGTCGAGGGTCGCTCGGAGCCCATTATCAATGCGCATAAGGAAATACCAAATCAGGCCTCAGCCTCGGCTCAGGCATCGGCATCGGCACAGGCATATTATGCGCCTCCACAGCAGCAACAACATCCACAACAACCACAACGACCTGGTCCAATTAATACTCAGGCGGATCAACAATTGCCAGCGGAAGCTGGTGTGGGTTTGCCGCCACAGACGCCACACACGGTGGACTCGATCAAGAAGATACAGGACATACAGAGGGATGTGCTCGATTTGATGGCCAAGGTGGAGCAGTTTAAGGGCACGCGCGCTGACAAGGAGTATGCCTATCTGGATGAGATGCTCACACGCAATCTACTCAAGCTGGACACCATCGATACAAATGGCAAGGATAGCATTCGGCTAGCACGCAAGGAAGCAATCAAGTAAGTTCCACGTTAGAATTGCAATTAGGAGGATTACTTAATAATTATATATTTATATAGATGCATTCAGGCATCGGTTAATGTGCTGGACGCCAAGGCTGAGGAGAATGCCCGGACAGCAGCTGGCGCTGGAGCTGGAGCAGATGCAGTGCTTGCTCCATTGACCGTGGAGCCGTCGGTTGCCGATGAGGCCGAGTCGGCTGCAGTCGCTGAGCCAGCAACGCCACAGCCATTGGATGCGACCAAGATTCAAGAGCCGATCCCTTTGCCGCCGCCACCAAGTGCGGCCACCGCCGTCGCAGCAGCTGACAGTACGACAGAGTTGCCGCAGGAGACGCCAACGTCCACCAACGAGTCCACCACGCTGACCCAGTCGTCTGAATGATCAACGCATCGCCTTTACAAGGCGACCGTTTCCAAGCAGCTACACAAATTAACCAAAATCAAGTGAAAAAAAACTAAACTAAAAATGTTTTCAATGTTTTTTTGTATCGACGAAAGGCAAAAAGTAAATTTTGGATTAAAGAATTGTTTCTGGCGAATGTTTGGTATACAAAATGCATGCACATATATAATATGTGTCTATATAATCTCATCTCACACACACACAACGACACTCGCGTTGCCTACAACATTAACACACACACACACATACACCAGGTACACACGGGCATGTGTGTTAACTAGGCTAAGTTAAATTTTTGATATAAATGACAAATTGCCGGCGGAGCAGCGTTGAAAATTATACTGGAAAAGCGTTAAAGCAGATTTGAAATTATTATAATATATATATAAAAATGCTAAACAAAACAAATAAAGCATATTTGAAATTATTATTATATATAAATGCTAAACAAAAGAATTTAAAATAGAAGAATATTGCAGTTTTTATAACAGATAAATTGTTGAATTTATATTGTTGTGTGTAAAAGGGCAACAGCATCCACAGAGACGACAGGTCAGAGTATGATCTCATACACACACACAGACACACACACACATATTTATGTATGAGCGAATTGTTAAATCAAGTAATGATAACTCTAATGCATAATTATTATTGTGTTACTAATTATTATTAAAATAAATTGTAGATATTGTTCACAATAATAATACACATACAAAAAAAGTGTCGGTTTTGCGGTTTGGAATGCTTTGCTTACAACTTGCAATATATATTACATACATATGTTTGTATATATATATGTTATATATATGATAAGTACAAATACTATAATATATATAAATATATATATGATAAATACAAATACTCAGTGCTTGTGCATTAAGAAACATTTTTAAAAAAGGACGCAACATTGTTTCAGAAATCTCAAAGTTATTATCAATCAGATATATATGAATATATATATATATATATGTGTATATATATGGAAGGCACCTACATACTATATGGAAAATAATGTGGTGCGATGATCGATGTAAATCGTGTTATAGTCAATATATATTAAATCTCATTTAGTTATTAGTATGAATTGCATTATTGTTCAAGATATTACTGGGCAGCCGATTTAAATATATATATAGTAGATATATGTATGTAAGTAATTTGGATATATGTATTCCATAAAATACAGCTATGGCTGTTTAGAAAAAATTCTGCCTTGCAGTTTTGCCATATTTGATACGGATTTTGCGTTAGAAATTAGCTTAGTTAATAATTTCCACATAGTTAGCCGGAAAGAGTCCATAGGTTCCATCGGGGCCCAAGCCCTGCCACCAGCCCTCATCGATTTGATCGATGTGCGTAATAACATCGCCGGGATCGAATGTTATCTCTGATTCATCGGCTGCCTGATAGTCATATAAGGCGCGTGCACGCAGTCCCAAATCGCCCAGACTCTCCTGGCATATGAAGTCATCCTCGTTGACCAGATCTGTCACTTCACCACAAAGAAAACAATTGTTTAAATTGCTGACAATTTGATTAAATATTTGAGGCACTCACATGCATTGCGCTCCAGCGTGCTAAGACCGGATGTCTTCACGGATTGCGACTGCTGCACCGTTACGGACACTTTGGTGCGCACCTCCTCATCCTCAGACTTGTGGACAGCCGTGTCCGTCTCGTTGGACGATGTCGTCTCATCCGGTGACTGTGATTGCAGTGAATTAGTTTTACTGTGCGGCGAACGTTTGATGGTCGAGAACTGTTCACTCTCATGGGCAAGTGGTAGATCTTCAGCTGGCTGCACATCCTCTTCCTCGATGATAGCCTTCGTGATAGCCACCTCAGCCACAACTGGCGCAAGAACCACAGCCGGCGTCGCCTCCTTGACAATCGCCGCTGGCGTCGTCTTAATGGGTGACTCTGGACGTGGAGGAGTTGGTGAAGAGGCTGCATTATCCGGAGTCTGATTGTGATTGAACACATTGATGCGCTGTGCAATTGAATTGCGAGCAGGCTTCGCTGGCGGTTGTGTATTAAGCCTAAATTGTAAATTGCAATTATTATTACACGAATCCTAGTTATGGAAATGCCTGGCAAAAAACTCACTTGGATTGCAGCTGACCCTCGCTGGTGTGCTTTGTAAACATGGCCTTGGCGGCACCCACTCGCGAGCCGATCAGCTCGCGTGCCTCCTGGTTGCGCGCCTGCCGCATACGCTCGGCGTCCGTTAAGTTATTGCCAAAGGATGCAGATGTCTTCTCCGGACTCAGCGGTTGTGGCGAGCTGTAACAGAAGTTGCACAGAATGGATTAATGGATTAACTAAACAAAATCCATATTCAATGAGATATTCACGTTTTAATTGGCACATGAGCTGGTTGCAGTTTACTGGTACTTATGACCAGCTTTTCGCGCTCCTTGTGCTCCTTTTCTTCGCGGGTGCGCTGCTCTTGCTCGATCTTCTGCAGCTCCAATCGTTTTGCCTCCTTCTCAGCTCCCAGGCGGCCCTTCTCCTCAGCCTCCTCCTTTTTCCAAAAGTCCTGCATGACGCTGGCGTTCAGCTCTTTTGTGGGTATGACTCGGGTATAGTTCGTGCCCACTGGCACCTTTTGTTCCTCCATCGCGCCTCGTGGCTCCTTAAAACTGTACGCTGAGCTGACCGTGCTCAACTTTTTGAGCAGACGCTCCAAATCAATGTCATCCTCATTGCGTGCATTGATCGTCAAATGCGCACCCGACAGCAATTTTCCCACGTCATGAATATGATTCGCACAGGTGCCCTTCCGCAGCACAGGTACTCCTTCGCCCTGTAAGATTAGACCGAGTTTTATTTATAGTTCGATAAGATAACAAATAGCAGAAAGCTACGAAATGTGTTATGTTTGGCAAATGACTCACCTGCCAGTTTATTAGTAGGTACTTATTGAGGCCAGTCTTTGGGTCATCGATGCGCAGAAACGCATACATTATTTTGCCACTGTTCAAATCTTCGTTCAGCTCATCGACGCCCTCCTCCCCCTTGGCGACAAGTTTCAGCTCGTTCGTCTGGCCCTCGTAGCCGAAGAGCGCCCAGTTGGTGTTGCTCTTTTCATTCAGCACATCCTTCCATGCGTCCACAATTTGCGTGCGGTATTTCTCGAAGCTAATGGCCATCTTTTCACCTTGCCAAATTCGAATAATGTGCGTTGATTCTTCGCCGTCGGCAAACGCGACAAGCCAACGACCTTGGACAAAGCCGCTAACTGCGACGAAATCGAAATTTCTAAGGTCTTCGCTAGCTTTCACTTGTGCTCCGTTTATGGCACTGTCACCGTTGCCGTTTTAAGAAAGCCAACGCCCCAAAAAAAGACTTTAATTTATATCTCAGTTGGTTGCAGTTTTAATTAAATGCACATCGGATGCAGCAGAGACACTCACACAACTCACAAACTACTAGACCCACATTCACATACAGTTTGTTGCTATCATATCGATATTAACGATAAATTGCATGTTCGATATAATAAAACATCGATTGCATTTCCTGTTTTGAGCGCTTTGGCACACTGCATTTTAAACTGCATTTTATTATTATAAATATGTAAGAAAAAACTGAAATATAAGTATGGTCGCCTGTTAAATTGAATGCCCTTAAAAATTCAAATTATTGTGATTCAGAATCAGCACTGATAACATAAAAGTTATTTTTATAATTGGTATACTTGAGTTGAGCGCGCTGAGCTGGAGCTTTGATTCTCATTACCGAATGAGCTTGTACGGGTATACTTGAATTCATAATTATCATCGATTTCCACAAAATAGGTTGGCATTGTGCCACGCCCCTTGACATAGGTCTTTCCACGGTAGCTGCATTCGAGGCCATAATCGACCAATATTTTGGCCGTCTCTTCGGTCACCTGTATCTTGCCAGCAATGCCTGTCGAATCCATTCTTGAGGCCATATTGACCGGATTTCCCCAAATATCGTAGTGCACCTGGGAAGCACCCACAACGCCGGCCATCACCTCACCACTGGATATACCAATGCTCATAGCCGTATCGAATATTTCACGATGCATTGACATCTGGTTGTAATCCTTGATGCACATCCAGAGGGTTCTCATTAAATCCAATGCAAAGGTGGTTAGCACAAAAACCACTTCATCCCGTTTCCGGCCCATCCCACTGTTCTTGTTAAGTAGCACAAGTTTGCGACGTGCACGAATAACTGCAAAAATTAATAAAAAAAAATGCATATTCCTTAAAATTAATATTTATATTTAAGAATCACACTCACCCTCACGAACCACAGAATCATGCGAACATATCGAATCGACGTACACTTTGGAGAATCGCACGTCTAATCCACAAGCTGCCATATAAGTAGAGCCCACAATTTTGATCTTTTCCACAACAAATTCGTCCCTGTAAAAGGTTAACTACAGCAAAAGAGATTAATGTTATTACAGAGAAACCATAAAACTTACAATTCTATCAAATTCCGATATGATTTCGTTAAGAACACGCAAATTGGGAAAGTCCAATTGAAAGTTTTTTAAAGAGGCAAACATTACGGAAACCATTTCGTAATTCTCATAGTAAAGTTCGTGTTTAGCCAGCGCATTCAGATAAACATTGACTGAAACATAAAACTGAATAAATTAATATATATATATATATAAATATATTCAATTGTAGTTCCTACCGACATGGGATGGCAATATGTTGTGGAGTAGAACACTTATGGATTGATCGGCTATTTGGCCATCATGTTGTTTCTTCAACAGCTCAACTCTCCATCTAAATGAAATATTGTTTTGAGTAGACAGATTATGCTGATTAGATTAGGAACTGACTTAAAGTTGATCTTGTTGTTGAACTCCGTTTGACGCTCCTTGAAATAAAGCTCAAGTAGAATAATTATAACAAATTCGCAGTGGCAATATTCAGGTGGCAAGTTCGGATTGGTTGTAAAAGTATTATGCATATTATTTTCAAATTGAAAGAATACGACAATCAGATAGGTTATCGCCGCCAAGATGCTAACAATGACCTTCACCATAAGGGGGATGCGTGTGAATATCAAACTCATGCTAATTATAAGGGACATCATTTTGGTAACCACCCATGGAGGAAAGCACATACTATATTCTGGTTCGTATTGATATAGTTTGCTCTCAATTTGCACAAGCTCAAACTCCAACTGGTCGCAGTCCATCTAAGTTAAGAATAAGTTCATAGATATATATGAAAATTATATTATATAGATTATTTACAACAATTACCAGCAACATACATAGGATGGCAAAGTACACGGTTATCGTATAAAAATAGATACCCATGCGGATTATGAAGCTTCTCTGAATATTCTCGCCCATGCGGAATATATAGCAACTAATTAGGGAGTATCTGTTGTTTTGATTGGAGTAACGCCAAATGCAGAGATTCTTGTACCAGGCGACAATAAGCAACATGGTAAAACTGACTACGAAAAATGTATTCAGATGTGAGGCATATGGAACGTATCCACTCATGAAGATCGTCTTTGTGTAAGCCATGCTGAGGCAAATGATCCAGGCTAAAAGTATGCTGTATTTGAGCAAATAGTCTGGCTGATTTATGTAACTGTTTTCGAGGCGAGGATCGTGAAAGTGCATCATATAATAGCCAAATGCAGGATGTGCATGCTTCGAATCCTTCATATCATTATCCGAACCAATGTGTAGCAACTTCTTGATGGTCTTCAATAAGCTGTGTGTGGCATTATTACACGTGAATAATATTAAAACTTTGGAATCTTAACACGCTTACCGAGACGGACCCACTGGCATATTTTTGAACTCCGCGGCCAGCTCCTGTTCAACGGTTTGTGTCTGCTCCTTGATATCCATCATCGATGGCATTGCGAGAATGGATTCAAACTGAGCATTATTATAGTCGATTGATTCGTGTGTAGAACGGCGGTTTGAGCTTATCAGATATGTGATAATATTGTACTTGACCAGAAAGGGATCCTCAATTGCTGCCTGAGTACCCGGTTGTACCTCAAATTCATCATCAATTATCATTTGGAGTGTTCTATCGCTAAGATGAATATGGCTGGGAACACCAGTTGCCTCCAAATGGTTGGCAACTATCACATCTCTGCCTAAAGTAATTGAATTTCTTCATATTGAGTGTGTTTTAGGAGCAGTTCGTAGTTACCCCATATATCATATTGCAGCTTAGCTGCGCCAATAACACCAGCGAAGACCTCTCCCGAGTGGACACCAACTCGTATTTCAATGTTGACATTTTGCCTTGCTCTGCAAATGTCTTAATGGGTTTTAAGTTTTCAATCATAATCATTTACTACTTACCGTACTTCGCGTATATTGTCGATCATACAGAGGCCCATATATACACAGCGCTTGGCATGATCGGGATCGGGTGTTATCATCCCAGCCACACAATAATAGCAATCACCCAAAAACTTGATGCGCTGCACCATGAATTTTTTGGCCGCATTATCGAATCGGGCAAAGATATCATGGAGTAGAACTAGAAGAGCATTCACCGGTAATGTGGTGGTCAGATGGGTATAGTTGACAACATCCGCATATAGGATACTGACATCCGGATGAATTTGAATGGCCATAATGCGTTCCACGTTATCCGGTAATATTTTAGCGCGATGCTTTTCTGAGTATTTAATTCGACTGAATATATCGTATTCGAAGGGCTGTGCTATTTGCATCGGTAGAATTGAGTGCAGGAATACCTTCTCCTGCTGTCGAGCATTCCTTATCCAAATGTCCTCCATGAAGTACTGATGACGATCCAGAAACGAGGACCGCACAAGAATATCGCGCATTATACGACAAAATGTGCCCAACAGATTTAAGCAAATGTGATAGGCAAAATTTGTGGATATATGATGAAAATGTCTTAAGTTGTTGTTGCTATTCAACACAACGTAGGATACGGTTGCCAAACACCCAAGCACCAGGGGTGGTAATATATGAGGTATGGGTAGAAACACATATATCGTTAACAAAAGATACGTATCAAAAAGTGAAGTTGCGTTCCAGTCGATAGAGTTATGGTATATAAAAAGCAAATAATCTGCGCGAATATTAACGAGAGATTAACAAATAACTAAATATTATTATTAATATCATAATCTTCACTTACCCACTCCAACTAACCAAATCACGACTAGGATCGACGTTAAATACGTTAAATAAAAATGATTTAGCACAAAATCCTCATAGAAGTTGACCCACAGCGTGGCCGGAATGGCAGCGGCCGAAATCAAATAAACGACTACATCAACAAAAATAGGATCATTGGGCTGTACGAGAAGGCAAATTGTTAGCTTTAAGCTTCACATTGATCATTATCATTATCAACATTTACCACACATGTCGTTAGCATCAAAACGCAGTGAAAAATTATGAATCCCAGATGCAGCAGAAGGAACATTCCGATATAATTGGCACACAAACGAATCTGGTACTTGTGAAACTCTTGTTCCACACCAACCTGCTTGCACTTTTTCTAAATTAGATAGTAGCATTAGGATTTCGATTGCGATTGAAATTGAGAATTTTACCTTTAAAACTGATCGCTCCCATTTTAGTTCCTGCGAATAATTTAATCTGCACATTTTGAAATACAACTTCTAATAATACTATTTGATTGTAATGAAATAAATGCTGAAAAAATGACAGAAAAGTACAGGGAAACTGGTGTGTTAACTCTTCAAACCCTTTCCCCCTCTATCTTTCAAATACAGGAAGTGCAAATATTTAAATTATGTTTTTATAATTTCAAATATTTTACGTTCCATCAACGAACGTAAGATTCGCCACATAACCGCGAGTTCAGCAGACAACGCCAAAATGAGCAAAATGAACGCATTGCGAGAAACGTAGCGCAGATAGAGTAGCTGACGCAAGAAGGCGATACGTAACGCAACGCACAAAACACAATGTTTACCAACACTTTATGTGTTGTTTTTTGTGTAATTCACGGTGGAGTTAAACAGCATTTCAATACAAGTCGAAAAAAAGCGAGTAAGCCTCTTGCATGTTAGCGACAAACGCATATTGTCCAAAAGCTTACAAATATTGCCATAATCCGCAGCTAGAGGAACGGCTAGAGTGGAACTTAAGAAAAACAGCTGTGTTATTATAACGACAACAACATTTTTTGGAGGCGTCCAAGCAAAGGTAAATTGGTAAAAAGCCAACCAAACGCAGCAGCAGCAACTAAAATAAAAAGATGAAATTACTGTGACTGCTGATGCTGCGACTGCTGCTGCTCCTCGCATGCTTGACAACACACACAATATGGCTTTTTGGTAAATCCGTTTCGGCACCAGCTGCTGCTGCTGCTGTACTTAGTCATTGCCAAATTTTGGCTGCTGTTGTTGATGCTGCTGCTGTTGCCGCTGCTGCTGCTGCTGTTGTTGTTGTTGCCTGTCTTCAAACCTGTCCCAAAGTGCATCGTGTTTTGGGGCCCTCCACCCCCAGTCGACGCCAACGTTCAAGCAGCAGCAGCAGTGCTGGCAGCGATGCAACGATGAAAACTGAAAACTCTTTTTCAGTCAGCAGCAGGATTTCGCCTTACTTGTTTTAGTCAGTCAGCAACGGCAGCAACGTCAGTCTTTGTGCACCTTTGCGTTCAATTTACATACATATATATATATATATATATATATATATATATATTATATATGTATATATTTATACATATGCATATTTTTGTTCATATATCCAGTTTGTGCCTTGGTCAATGTTTGTTGTTGTAATTTTCAGCGTGAAACTCATGCGGTGCAGATCGAAACGATTCACAGACAGTCCAAATCCACGGCCATAGTTGGGAGTCCGCAGCACGCAGCACGTTCCTGAACAATCTTCGCACACTCTATATATTTATATATATATATATATCTATAACTATATATATATTCAATATGGAATCGGCGCTGGATGTGCTCTCGAGAGCGGCAACAATGGTGCAGAATAATGCGAGTGGTGAGTAATTAATCCATTCAAGTCTTTGACACATTTTTTTGGTCATGTGTTTTTCTGTTTTTTTTTTTCGTTTGTTTATTTGTCCACATTGTGTAATCGCCAAAATCTCAACGGACACTCATTAAACAATTCCGCTTAAATAACAATTTGATGGATGTTTACGGTTCTTGTTACCCCCCTCACCTACCCACTTAGACCTTTTAGTAGTCGTCTCTTTATGGTTTTCACCTTTGCGCCGGCGTACTAAAAGACACACAAAAATAACTTGAAAGTATTTCAACAATGTTCTTTCGAGCGGTTAAATTCATTTGCACATTTATTGCTTGTATTTATGTGTGTGTGTGTGTGTATGTGTGTTGGTAGGCAGGCAGTTGCCATTAAGTGGTCCGCTTTCAAACATGAAGTTTATATTGCCATCGCTCTTTAGTCGCTTGTAGCATGATTCATAGCCCTTGGTATTCTCAGCTGAAATGCATACTTTAAAACTCCCAAGACATTTTCAGCGACTGCGCTGCTACTTTGTAAAAGGCTTTGCTGCTGCTGCTGCTGCTGCTGCTGCTGCTTCAACCGATAAACTTAAACATGCATATGTATATGTACACACACGCATAAGACTGTGATTTTATTTTTTTTTTTTGCATAGCACTGAAAATAAAACATTTTCAGCCGAACAAAACATTCCAATAAAATGAGTTTGCGGCGCATTCCGATTCCGATTTTCATAAATGTGTCAAATGCCGCATTTTTGAATACGACAACGACGACGTCGACAATGGCAGAGCTCTCTGTGTAACGCGTGCGGGCGTTATCAATAGTTGGAACGCTCGAGTTTGGCGTTGGCGTTGGCTTCGACGTTGACGTTGACGTCGAGACGAGCACGAATGTGTTATTTACTTGCAAATGTATATGTGTATTGCATATTTTTGCATTGGCGACACATATTTTCATATATATATATATGTGTGTGTGTGTGTTTGCTTGTACTTATTTGCAATTTAAAGCGTGACATGCCAAAGAAATTGCAAATGCTTAAAAGCTATAACAAATCCATATACAAAATATTTACATAAATTTATTTATTTAATAATTATTATTAATTGTGGAATTCTTTAAATTTTGTTAAATGAGCTTGCGGCCAGCTTCTCCACAGCGAATACTCTGATATTGTTGGCTAAACAAATTTATATTTATTTGGCATGCATAAGCCAAATACATATGGACAGTGAGGAATGTGCTGTGATAAAACATTGGGAACACCATTAGGGTGTACCTCCCCCACACAAACACACACAAATACACACACAAACACCTTATCCACACGAGTTATTTATGTTTGTTTACTTTTGGTGCTTGCCATTCGAGAGATGTCTTTATCAACATTTCTCATACATATTTTGACAAATTTCTTGGCACAATAAAACATATTTATATTTATGTACATACATATATATATATATATATATACACTCATATTGCTCTCAACACAAAACGGAAAATATTTAATAAATACTTTTGTCTGCCTCTATACAAACATACGTATTTGCATATGTCCGGCAACAATAAATTGTGAAAAATATGAGAATTTCAAATCAAGAAAAATATAAAAAATATAATTGCGAAATTTGCGTGCGTTTTACGAGCGTTTGTTTTTTTTAAGCTTTGTCACATGTCTGCAGTTTTGAATGTTTATTATATGCAACTTGCTGCCAGAAGTACATGGTCTACAAAATCAGGCCCTTTGACTTGTGTGTGTGTGTGTGTGTGTTTTGTGATCGTCACAACATTTGATTGATCAGCCAAAATTGGAAATGCAAAATGTCGTTAACCTGGCTATGATTAATGAATTTGTCATAATCGAATTCGGCTGAGCACACACACAAAAACACACACACGCATATACACATAGACTTACGCATTTTGTTGTTCATAAATCACACGTGGCTGGCCCATGGAAGTCAGTCAGTAAGCCCAAAGAAAAGCGGGTCGATTGGGACCCAAGTCCAAGTTAATTAAGCTGGCGGCAATTGTGCTTGAGATTTCGAAGTAAACAGCTGCCTCAGCTGATGTGTAATGGTGTGTGTGTGTGTGTGTGTCTCTAGGCCCATAATTAATAAACAAATAGTCGTTACAACAATTGTGTGGCACACACACAACACACGATGAGAAAAATGGAAAAGCAAAGCAAGCAAGCAAAAAAACAAAAAAAATCGAAAGAAAAATTGTGGCAATTTCAAGCGATTCGAGTTAGTTGAGCGCTCAGCAGGCACAGCTGGATACGTCAGCTCATCAGGTAATTTACATGGCCTTTCAATTCCCCGTTGCCAACTAGCTGTGGCAAACAAACGGGCAAACTGGCTAACTGGCAACTTGGCAGTGCCAAACACTCTCTTCCTTTTACTAGCCAAACGGTACGCATAATTGCCGTGAATCTCGACCAGAAGAAAAATGAAAAAAAATAAAAAAATAGAAAAAATAGAAACTGGTTTACTCGGCCCATTCCCGGCAAAACAGCTTATGGCCAGATGACCGCCTAGCTCCAACTCCAACTCTGACTCCGACTTGGAGACTCTGCCTCTGGTCGCATTGCCTTTCTTTTTGCACTCGATCGATGCTGCTGCTTCTGCTGCTGCTGCTGTTGTTGATATTTATTTAAACATTTGACTATTTGGCCATGCCATAAATTTTCGTTTGTCACAGCAACCGAAATTTTCGACAAACTTTATAAATATGTATGGAGATTTCAACATTTCTCGTAATTTGGCAAAAATTGACATTTGCATTTTACCACCGAAATTTTGTATTGATTTTTTCTCACGCTAAACTTATAGCCGGATGATATTTTGGAATGACAACTATATTTATGATATTGTTCTTATTGCCATTGGCCGAGTGTTCTTCATGATTAAGCTCTTGTTGTTGTTGTTTTGTTGTTGTTGTTATTATTATATTTATTATTGTTGGTATTGTTGTTACTTTTAGCCAATAGTCAAACTGGTTTGGAAACAGAGCGCACAGCTCGCGTTTTATTTAAATTTTGAACTGGTTTCTGCTGATTTGTGTTGCCTTTCTGCGCATATTATGTTTGTATTTGCACACATATACATCTCGTATCTTATTGAATTTCAAAAATATATAAATTGTCTGCCGCTATCTGTCAGCTTGTTCTAGAAATTGACCGCTATTTTCGACTGGTGTCCGTCGTTGCATCCGACGAGAAATTTCATTCACTAGCCAATCACACTTCCGTGTGTCCAAAATAAAAAAAAAACCTAAACGTAAACAAAATGTGATTATTACTTGACCCATTTGTTACTTATTGCCCAATGAGAGCTCTCAAATTTCTGCACTGATTTCTAAACAAACATAAAAAAAAAAAAACTGCATACATCATTTGGCAACAATTAGCAAAGCATTTTCTGGGTTTTGCGGCACCAAATGCAAAACTGAAGAATTTCGTAATAATGAATTGCTGCTCAGCTAGTTGACTAAGCACAAATCCAGAAGAGCAACTCAATTCCACTCCATTGAGTGTCAATTAACCACTGACAATTTTGTATGTAAAAATACTCTTATCAAAGTTGGTCTTTAAAATCTATATCTAGTCCTAGTCCAAGGTTATCCTCTCATCTTTTTAAATTTGAATTTTATCACTAAGATGACAGAAGGAGAATGTTGAACTGGAGTTCGTTGTTTGGAATATTTGTAACTTAATGTTTTCACTAATAGTACACAAATTGTTAAGGATCTGGTTGAAATCTTTTAAATCTTCTACAAAATCTCTTTCTTTATTATATACTTAATAGCATTATGATAAGATTTGTATTAAACATAAAAAAGGAGAATTGTATATTGTATTTAAATAAATAAAATTATAAATATATATTAAAATTCAGTTGATCTAAATATTCACAATCAATAAAATGAATAATAACCTTTATGATTTTAATTATTTTTGTTTTGTTATGTGATCAAAGAGCGACTCCATTCAATTTAATAATACCCTCTGCATTTGTTATTAAATTTGAATAGATACTCAAAAGCAGACAGATTGAGTTGTTTTTACTGATCAGTGCAAATACATTAATATGTGAATATGAATAGATTCATATTCGGCATAACCATTGAAATGTCAGATGGGTTAACTTTTGCGAATACTATGCAAATATAAATGGCTAGTTAAATTTGTTTGCGAGGTTTTTTTTTTATGTCTACAACGTTTTGGGTTGCCGTAATTTGCAATTGTTGCTGCTGCTGCTATTGCTGCTCTTGTTGTTGTTAGGTTGCCGTTGCTGTTGTTAGGTTGCTGTTGTTGGGTTGCTGTTGTTGTTGTTATGTTGCTGGCATGATTGCCATTCGATTGACCTCGTTGCGCATGCGTGCGCATGTTTCACGCTACACTAAAAAATTTTCGCACACCTAACAAAAAAAAAAAAATTAAAATAGTAAATAAACAAAAAAAATGAAAAAGAAGAAGAGGATAAGAAGTACGCAAAAAAAAAGCTCGTGCCGCTGATGAGTAAGCAGCAAGAGTCAAAATGTGTCTAAGCTCGCCCCACGACAGACGCTGTGCCGTTTGTCAGCCAAGTCAATCACTCACAGGCCAGCCAGTAAGTCCGTCCGTCCGTCCGTCTGTCTGCCTGTCTCTTTGTTTGTCTGTCCGTTTTGTCAGTTGTTCACTCTGGCAATAATTTAGCAGTGAGTTTTGTTTAATTTGGATTTGGCGCGCGCGCTGCGCAACAGAAAATTGCACATTTTGTACACTGATTAACAAATAGCAAAACTCTATTAAGCGACGCGATATATGTATATATATTGATATATGTAACTGAATATTGAAAGATCCAGAAAATGGATGTTGAATATCGATTGGATTGCAAGAGTGAGCAACAGCTGAGCTTGCAACAGGCTCTCGCATATGATGGCAACACATTAGCTGCAAGCATCGATGCTCTCTATGAGTATTGACTGCATCGATTCTTGCTGCTGCTGCTGCGGCTGTTTCTGTTTCTGTTGTTGTTGCTGTTTGCTGCTTCTGTTGCTACTACTAAAGTTGTTGTTGTTGTTTTTGCTGGGGCAACAGTAGTAGTTGTGCTACAAATCGGGCGTAAAATTTCATGGGCCTGCTATTGAATTAAAAACAAGTTTGCTTCATGGTGCTGTTTGTTGTTGTTGTTGTTTTTTATTCTGCTGTTGCTGTTGCTGCTACTTCTGGTTGCAGTAATGGCCGCCGCTATACAACACAGCCTGCAGCGCCAAGCCCCAACACAACGTGCCGCGGCAATAACAACAACAATGACAACAGCCAAACACAGGCAACAGTCACTTTTTAGTTGTATTGCTGCGATTGTTGTTGCTGTTGCTGCTGTTGTTGTTGTTGTTGTCGTTATTGTGGTTGTACTGCCGACCTATTGTTTGTTTCATTTTGTTGTCATTTTCGCAAGCGAGTTTGCAGCCCATACAAATACATTAAAATTAATGCATGTCCAACTATATACATACAAACTTACACACGTGCATATATGCTCAGAGTGTGTGTATGTGAGTGTGTGTATATGTAGGTGAGTGCCCAGTTGAAATATTAGGCTTAAAAGGCCTACTCTGAGCTGAGGGGAATCTCTTGTTTATACAAGTAGTTTTAGAAAGAATCGTTTTTCATAGGCTTCAAGTCTGTGATATTTTTGGCCTTTTTAATTGTACAATTAAATATCTCTGAAGTTCGTGCTTAAATCTAAAAATAAACAAGTTAACAATTCGAGTAAAGGTTAAATTTATAATGATTGCCGGCTAAATTAAACCTGCTTAAATGCTTCAATTTAATTATTCATTCTAAAAACAGACTAATTGCTATATAATATAATATAATCCGATAATCGCAAATCAAGTTAAAAACACATTAAAAAACGCCTATGTGCTTTTCGACTAAAACATTTTGAAAGCAAAAAAATTTTTGCACAGATTATTCCCATGTGTGTGATCCAAACCCGTCCTTACACAATTCATGACAAAATTAGTGTGCCCACTGCAACCGTAGAGTGTTGTCTTTGTGGTTAACTTTAAATTAATCTGTATGCAATGAGCGGGCCCAAAAAATCGCCTACGCGATATGCTGGGGCAGCGTCGTCCAACCTCGTCTCTATTTCCAACTTCAACTTCGACTTGTGCCCAACCCAAGTTGCAAACGACATGAGCAATATATATATATGCTTTTTATTTATATGTATGTGTATGTGTATTAGTCACTGTTTTTGGACAATTATTTGGGCTGGAGGTTAAAAGAAGTGTGGGGTGCGGCATCAGTTCTCATCCTGTGGAAAAACGACGTTCATTTAATTAAAAATTCACCAAAAAACAAAAAACAACCAAAATCCGAAGAAAGCTGTTAGCGAAACAATAGCAGCTAACCGTCAATAACCCAAAACGGAAATTGGTAAGAAGCAAAACACACAACTAAAAAAAAAGAAAGAGAAAAACAAAAAAGGAAAAAAAGAACAACGTCAACTTAAACGTAAACAACACAAACAATATGAGTGCCAACTGTCGCAAGTGCAAATGGCTTTTAGGGCCAGAAGTCTACGCGGGACGTGCCGTGGAGATGAGAGAGTGTTTTGCTCAAAGGAGGAGACGTGGTCGCAGATTGCAAGAAAAAACAAATACAAAACAACAACAACAACAAAACGATAACAACAACAACAACAAACGTCCCGTAGGAAACTTTTAGCAAACGAGAACGAGCGCGAAGCGAGAGACGACGAAGCTTTTTGGGAGCCCGAAAGCTCCACAGTCTTCAAGTCGTCGTTGTGATCGTCGTTGTCTGGCGATCAGTTCAAGTTTGTTCGTCGTCGAGCCACAAAGTGCTTAGCGCGTGGCAGCGAGGCAGACGCAGTGCCAAAGCTCGAATAGTACAGCTAAACAAGAAGAAGCAGCAAAAGCAGAAGCAGTATAACAAAAATAATAATAAAAAAAAAATAAACGGAGAGCAGCAGAGCAAGAGCAGAAGAAACTGAAGCCTCACATTGATCGTATTTGGATTCGTATTTGTGGTCGTCGTCGTATCGTCGTTGGTCAGAGCTGAAAGCGAAACTGGCGCTCAAGTTCAGTAAGCGAATCGACGTCGCTGCTGCCGCCGCCGTCTTCGTCGCCGTCGTCGTCGTCGTTTTTGTCGATTTCTATGCAAATTATTACTCAGAAAAACATATATAAAAAGCGTGCTATTTATATTTCGCTAAATGTCGACTTGAAGCGCCGCCGTTTGCCATTGCTGCAGCAGTGGCAGAGACTGTGACGCGAACGGGAGATTGGAAGCGTGAACGCGGGAACGTGTACGGGTACGAGTGCAAGTACGGGTAACCGGGTAACTGGTGCGGGTGCGGGTGCTTCGGGGAGGGACCTGGATTGTAACCCGAGACCGAGTCGCCAAGTCGCGCAACACGACAAAACAACACAGATCGTATCTGTATCTATAGCAGTGACTGTCGCTGTATTTGTATCTGTATCATTGTGTGTGTGTATGAGTGTGCGTGTGTATCTGTAGCGGCACAGAGCGCAAAAAGTAATCATAAACTAAAGCAACAACAAAGCGAGCGAAAACGTAAAAGGGAAAAAGTAAGCTAAAAGTCACTCAAAAAAAAAAAATACAAACAAAAGCAAAAAAGAAAGAAACACCGCTTTCCGTCGATCGGTAATCGACAGGCAGACAAAAAGACGGGCAAACGTTGCTCGTCAGCAATATTGAGCTTCAGCTGCTCCGTTTAATCGTGGGTGATGATAACCAATGGGATTGTGATTATTTTTATTCTAACTGTTGTTGCTGTGATCGCGGCCCAGGATATCAAGTGAAAACACAAAGTGATCTCGCTAAAGCTGCATCAGCAAGAAATGTGATAAGCCTTGCGTATATATATAAAAAAAAATAAATATATATATATACAAATATATATATGTATATACATGTGTCCCAGACAGAGATAACTAACGTTTAGCCATGGAATATTTATGCATATTGAACGCCTTCGAGCAAAACTATTACAATCGCATAAAGGAAATTGAAAGATTGACCGCTGCAGCCGCATCCGTCTCACCGCCGCAACAGCCATCAGGCTCTGGATCCGTTTCAGCCAGTGGTGCTTCATCATCATCGGCAGCATCCTCAACGGCCAGCTCGCCCACGGCAGTGGCTACAGCAGCAGTTGCCGCCACATCTGCCGCATCCTCATCCTCCACGTCTGGATCAACGTCGTCATCATCTCGCCACTTTCCGGCCACTTTTGCGCACGCAGCAGCGCTGGCGGCGAGGCAACAACAGCTGCAGCAGAGATTCGCTGCGGCTGCCTATCAGCAGAGCCAATCCGCCGATTTTCCAGCGCAGTCGTCGCCACTGTTCTATCAGCAGCAACAACAACAACAGCAACACCAGCTGCCTGGAGCTGCTCATCAGCAGTTTCAGCAGAATAACTCCAATATGGCCAATAGCTTGATATGGCAACCGTGGAGGGATCTGCAACAAGCAGCAGCCATGCATCATCAGCTCTACAAACAACAACAACAGCAGCAACAACAACAACAACAACATCAGCAGCAGTTGCAAAAAGGTTTGTGTTTCATGTGGAGAAATTTAATGAAAACTGTTTTGGAAAATCATGTTGACCTCCAGCAAAAAAAAAAAATAATAAAAAAATAAAATCCAATTCGTCACATACAAGTTTCTGGTGAAATACGAAACAAAGGTGACGAGTGGGGAAACTGGAAGAATTGTTCATAGCATATTACAGATCATTTCCATATGCTGACGAACAAAGCACGAACCAAGCCAGCATATTTGCATATCGCCTTATACACCCGAAACAACATTTAAGAATATCGAAAATATGACAACTTCTTGATGAGTAAGGTTTATGACATATTGTAAACTGTCTCAGAATAATAACAAAAAAGTGCAATCTTATTAAATATTAACTTTAGTAAGAAATGCTTCTTTCTTAAATGAAGAAAGTATACCTCCAACTAAATAGATAAATTAGATTATTTTCATATAGAAAAAAGTCTTGAAAAGTATGTTTTAGAAGTTGTTACTGAAAAGTATAAAATAATTAAGATATATGTTAAGGGACTCTGGCCTAAGAACGTCTACAAAGAAATTTACTCAATTGTTTCCCAAAATTAATCATAACGAAATTGCGCGTTTTTATTGCGCAACCTTTTTTATTTTAGTTCTTAGGTTGGTTTCCTTATCTATATATTTTGTTTTTCTCTGTGTAGTTGACTAGCCTTTTTGCAGCAGTGGCTCACGTGATGTGTGTTATCTGGAATAAAGTTAATCAGTTAGTCAGTCAGTCAGTCAATCTGTCGGACGATCCGTCAGGCAGGGAGTTCGAGTCTACGTGCTCATTTCATTGATTTGAATGCACTCGACTCGGTCAATGAATGAAAGTCGATGAGTCCAGCTTTTCTTTATATGCAGCTGGCCAATGCGTGGCTAGGACGTGCTTCTGTATACATATATAATATATATATATATATAATAGATCAGCAAGTGATCAATTGTGAATGACTTTGCACGGTGCTTGAAAACGTGTCTTGTTACGCAAACTGATGACGCCAAAAAAGTTGTAGCAGCGCACAAGTGACCCATTTCATATTTGGTTATTTGCGCGAAATTGGTAATGAAATTGGCAACACTTCTACGGCGGCTAACACACACACACATACACAATTTGCAACGCCCGATATTAATTGGTCGGCCAGTCGAATTGCTTCCGTCGGCGTCATCTTTGTCGTCGTCGTCGTCGTCGTCATCGTTGTTGCCAGCAGTGCTGTGCTGTTTCTAATTGCTCACATTGCACAAATCACACAAATGCTTTCAATTACATGGCACAGACACAGGCGCCGCCAAGTGAAACGAGCGACGCCTGGACAAATATTAAAAAACAAACATTTCTACACACTGGCTTTGCATACAAACGAACACAAAACAACAGCTTTGTTTTTGTTTTTGTTTCTTACTTTTTTGTATACCACTTACAAAAAAAAAAGTATTTGTAAATTAGATATTTTAAAGCTGTTCAAATTTAACAGACAGCAGAAAAAATTACCAATACAAGTTAGACTTTTATATGGATCTGTCCATAATCCATTTAATCATATCCGTCGCCTGTCTGCCCGCAAATCTCAGTCACTTTGAGAGCTGAATATAAGTAAAAGTATATTTTCAAATATTACAATAAGTAAAAGTTGAAATATGAAGTAAAAGTATAATTATAGATAATATATATGTTAATAATAAAAGTAAACTATAACTTTGAAAATGAGCTAAGTTTAATCATTCCTGTATACCATTTCTTATATCATTTAGTTGAAGGCGTCCTTATATATTCCAGTCTATATTGTTGATCAGTAAAAGACAAATTAAGGATAAGAATAAGTTAAGCGTTATTTTATGTTTACTTCTATGTAAAAGGATAACTATAAATACAAATGAAATCTTTCGAAAAGCAACATGCTATATCAATATAAATATCGTTTCGATAAGAATCGATTGCCTTTCGCAAGTAAAGCCACAATTTCAGAGATACAGCACTATTCGACAGAAATAAACCTTGGCGAATATTTGATCGACTGTAGAAATTTCATAAGGATCATTTAAGAAATATATAATTTGGTTAAGAAGTTCCATTTTCATATTAACTAAAGCAAAAGGCTTTTCTGTAGTTTCAGAAATATTATAGTTTATCTATATTAATAAACTCTTTTGTATTGCATATCGCACAGTCAAATTCTTAAGACTCAAGATTTTTAAGTTTTTCTATTACTTGTTGTTTTTGATTTTTTTTAATTTGTTGTCATATTAAAACCTGATTTGCAATCAAGTCGGGCACAAAAATGACTCACAAGCCGGCGCAACCAAAAAAAAAACAAATAATAATAATATTACAAATAAAAACAAGTGAGAACTTAACGGGTGATCGGTCGTAGACGACTTCGAAATACTCTGATATGAAACATTTGCTTTGTATTAGTTTTTTGAAGGGTGTTACTAGAAGCATTTTCTTTCAAAGTTCCTGGCTGGTGTGGGTCTGATAATGTATATATGTATATACAATAAATATATGCCAATCTTTGAAGAAGCAATTTTCAAT
Organism: Drosophila dives; assembly: GCA_035042365.1. Lineage (NCBI taxonomy): Eukaryota > Metazoa > Arthropoda > Insecta > Diptera > Drosophilidae > Drosophila > Drosophila dives. Next base: position 4,000,071 of record JAWNLJ010000276.1, on the reverse strand, counting down.
TATTTAGGGGAGGGGCCCCTTAAAAATGTTGATTATATGTAACTTTATCGATTAGCAATTATCTTTTTAGTAGATTTCAAATCCTATTTGTGTACCCCAGTTTTGACACCTTGTCTGTCTCGGGCACAGGCTGCGACGACACCGAAAAATAATAATAAACAAACAATGTTAACAACAAAAACAACAATGAAAACCAAAACAGCACAAATCCTGTTTGCATAAGTAACAAATGTGTGCATTTTGTTGTATGTTTTTTTGCTTTATTGTATTTGCTTAGCTGTTGCGAGTTGACCAATTCAAATTTTCAACTTTTCTAGCTAGCAGTTCATGATGCGATCGCCTTTCTGCGTGCACGGATTGTTTGGATGATTAAGCATAGTTTTCGCAATGACTGGACGTGATTGGGAAGCGCTTCACATTATCAATGGTCGCTCACTTGCAGCTCACAGTTTTCCCCCTTTTCCATTTCTGCCAATTAGCTTAGGTCGACGAGAGTTTATTTAGCTTAGCTGTGCCCTGCTTTGCCTTTGACTAAAGATCACTCTAGAAAGAGGAAGGGAGGGAGATGGGAAGAAACCGACAAACACAGACAAGCAAACGAACAGCAACATAAATAAATAATAAAAAAACAGAAAGCAGAACACAGTTTAAAGAAGATGGGCCCACAGCAAAGAAAGCCCCAATGACGAACCCCCCCAACTGCAAAATCAACGAAATACAAGAAAAAACCACGCTTGGTCAATGTTGTCTTTTGAGCGACGACCGGAAATGTGCAATAAAATTTGAATGTTTCTTTATTATTATCATCATCCCCATCATCTTCCGCTGCAGCAGGCAACAGCAGCCCAAAGAGTCCCACTGCGATTATTGTTGTTGTTCTCTGTCCACTCCGGTCCGGTCTGTTATTTCATGTCTTTTTTTTTTATTGTATTATTTGCTACGCAGTTGCAACTGCGCCCACTTCACTCCATGAGGCATCGGAGAGCAACCAGTTTGTTGTTGGGCACCTTTCGTGACGCAGGCGCACAAAAATAATAATAATAAATTGCAGCCAGCGGTGACGTTACCAAAAACAGGACCACAACAACTGGTTCTTCCGTCACAGCTAAACAGACACATCCACATCCAGGGGCACAGGCACAACGATTGCCGCCTCCAACTCCACCAACGCCAGGCAGCACGCCTCCTTCATTCATTCATTCATTCATGCGTTCGACACCTTGGCGGCCAAAGAGGAGAGCCAAACCAAACCAAACCAAACCAAACTGAACTGAACTGAACCGACAACGCTGCTCGAAATGTGCAGAAGTCGTTTGACGGGTTTTTTTCTGTGTTTTTTTTTTTTTTGGCCTGGCTCCCCCTTTTAATTTGGGCTCCAAGACGCGCTTTCGAGTGGCCTGAGAGCAATTTTGAACTTTATTTTTAACTCCGTTTCCTGAGAGACGCAGCGACGCAAAACAGAAACAGAAACAGAAAACTGCACTGTACGTAAAAATTGGAGTATACATTTCTGAGACGTAGCACGGCGAGGGGAAGGAAAGCGAACTGGAGGGTAGGGTATACAATATACGGTGCTAGTTGGTAATATGTTTGTTGCCCACGCAGCACCTTTGGCTTCCCACGCCAAGCTTGAACGCAAAACCCATTTTAAATGCCGGGCACGTTTGCCCAGACTTGCGCACAGCGTTTTGCTCAGTGTAAACGCTCCACTCACACAAATACACACACGCACACACTGACAAATTCCCATGATCGTAGAAAAACTAGTTTTCTTAACCAATTTTTATTGTGATTCGGAGTTTCGATTGTGTGTTTTTTGTTGTTGTTTCTTTTTGTTGTAGTTTTCTGGCTTATTCGCCATTGTCACTGTTTATTGGGCTTTTATGCATAATGTGTTGTTGTCTTTGTGGTGCCCACCTCCTGGCCGGGCCTGTGTTTGTGTCTGGGTCGCTCACCGTTGCCGTCGCAAGTTCGAAAGCTCCGTTTCTTCGATTGAGCGGAAATTCATTGAAAAAAAAACGACAAAAATAAAATACGAAAGACTTAGGCAACAAACTTGAACGTGACAGCGACGCCGGCAGAATCCCCAACTCCATGTGATTCATGACGCCCACATCAGCGTTGCTCATAATCAAAATTCAAGACAGATCGAGAAAGAGAGCGAGACAGATCGGTTGAGAGAGAGAGGGAGGGAGGGAGAGAGAGAGATGGAGAAATATACGAAAACCACAGTGAAGCAAATTAGAGGATTAGAGTGTGAGCCATTCTTAAATTTATGGTCTTTAATTGAAATGCGATTTGGTCAGCCAAAAATAGAAATTAGAATATCTTAAAATCAATATCAAATCTAAGAACTTGTTTTCTAATGTCCAGTTTGTTTAATTATTGCAGAAACGCGCCTCTCATCCAAAGAGCTGCCAACCGCCAAGTGGCGTCGCGAACGTCGCCAACGTGCCGCTGCCGTCGAATATCAAGTTCACGATGCTAGCAGCGACAAGGAGCGTGAGCGGGAACGGGATCGTGAGCCAGAAATGGACAGCCCCATTGATATGTCGGTGACGTCGAGCACGGTGAAGCATCAGCGCGCCTCACCGCCGCCACCGTACCGCGAACCACTGGGTGGTGCGGCAAGCAGTCATTGCTATGCAGCCAGTCGGCCCAGTGTTATCACACAAGCGCCGCCAAAGAGGGATCAGCCGGAGCATGCGCATCTTCACCACCACTCGCACTCCAGTCGCGAGCATGACAATCGCAGTACGGGTATGTTGCACCCACAAACAATACTCAGCTTGTTATTAATTTTAATTTGTGCCTCATGTTTCTATTTTGCAGAGTCCGATTCGATTTGTGACATCGATGAGCATTTTCGGCGCTCCCTGGGACCGGACTATGCAGCGCTGTTGAAATCACCTACATCCAGTTCGCCCACACCGTCGCCACAACCGCAATCACAGCCGCAGCCGCAGCAGCAGCCGTCACAGCCGGTGGTGGTGGCTAGCAGTGGAACACCCATGCAGCAGATCTCGCCGCAAGGCTATCGTCAGCATCAGCCTACAACTTACCAGCAACAACATCACTCGCCGTTGCCGTTGCCATTGCCGCTGTCACTGCCACTGTCCAAGCTAGGCTTGCCCATCGTGCACTCACCCACGTTGCACTCGGCCCCGGTATCGCCACAACACGAACTGCCGCCGCCGCAGGAAGAACCACTGTCACTAACACCGCCGCCAGTTCGAGCAGCATCCGCATCCGCATTGACAGCATCCACACCGCCGCCGCAGCAGTTGTCGCACCCGTCGCCGCTGTCGGCGACAACTTCAGGCGCCAGTCTAATTTTAGATATGCCCGTAGCGAAAAAAGAGAGATCCCTGGACACGCCTCATCATACACCGCCCAGATATAATACACCACCGCCCGCATATGGCAGCGTGCTGGCACCATCAACGCCAACGCCAACGCCGCCCACAATGCCTGCAATAATACGTGTGAAAGCTGAGCCGGGATTAGCCGCCGCATCATCGACGCATACGCCGCCCGCCTCGCCCACCTCATCCACAAACATTTCGATATTCACGAAGACTGAGGCCACTGTGGACGATCACTTTGCCAAGGCACTGGGAGACACTTGGAAAAAGTTGCAGGGACAGAGCAAGGAATAAACACACGGACAGACGGACGGACAGACAGACAGACAGACAGACAGATAGAGATAGAGAAAGAGAGAGATGCAAATGCGAGGGCAAACTCAACTCAAAATGCTGTTCTGATTTCAAACTACACAATTGATGTTTAAAGATCTCAAATGATGATGATGTGAAAAATTCTTCAAATGCGAGTGTATTACAAGTTTCTTATTATGATTTTATTAATGAATATACATAGATATTGAAAAGCGTATACGTACATGTGACAAAATTGGTATTCTTAATGCATAGTTGCATAGATAGACTAATCCTTAATATATATATTCATAAATATATAGATGTATATATTTTCAAATATGTGTCTATATATTTTTATATATTGATTTCATAATTCTAAATTGTGAATTTAATGTAAGCTTATGGTTATCCAAATGAATCCTATACAACTTAAAACTAACGAGTGACAAACAAACGAACACACAGTACTCTCTAACATGCACTCTATTAGTACTTAAGTGAAATCCTATAATAAACATTAAACATTAAAAGAAAACAATTGAGTATTTTAATTTTAAAGTCCGATATCGAAAGCCCGGGTGTTTTGCCAATTCAAACTATAAACTATCAGAGTATTTTGAAACGTTCTGGCAACACTGTAGCTTGTACATAACGACATGACTGACTGAACTATCGTGTGCAACTATCGAATGCCAGTGTAACCACAATAAATGATATGAATACAAATGCTTGTGCAGCTGAGATGCTTATAATAATAATTATTATTATTTATTACATGAGTGGCATTTATATTTACTTTAACCTATAATTAATCTTAGTTAGAGGCCTTTATTGCATTTTTAATTCAAAAATGCTCGCATCACTGTAAGCCCATATTGTGTATCTATCGATATCGATAACAAAATCATTGGCTGCCAGTGTGTACGCGTATTCGGCGAGAACGTACCATTGCAAAACTAAACTTTCTGCATAAAACATAAAAAAACATTAAGCAAATGAAAAACATTACAATTAAGCTATTCCATTAAGAGTTAAAATAGACGTACATGTGCATGCGTTGCGTTAAAAGTTACCAGTTCGTGTTTGTGTGTGTGTAAAAAGCCAAAAAAGACCGAAGGCGAACGAGGGGCGAAGACGAAGAGAAAATGTCACGCAAAGCAGCAGCGACAGAAAAAGAGTGAAGAAATTACATTTTGGGGGAAGGAAAAGCGCATGAAAACTCAACAATAACAATATTAAAAGACTCGCTCTGTGTGAAAAAAAGGCGCAATTCCAATTCCACTGACAATGCTTGCTCCTTTAAAACCAAAGAATTTGTGTTGAATAGACATTGAGAGAGAATCGAAATCGAAAATAACGAGTTGTTGTTGTTGCTGTCGTGCAGTTGAAACTCAAGCAGGCTCAGACACCTGCAAACGCACGGAGGAGCGATGAAAACAACTGAACTGATCCTGGGGAGGCGCCTAACCACCACCACTGTTCTCGTACAGTACTCGTACTCGTTCCTTGATTTGAATGTCGTCGTCGACGCCGTCGTCGTCGCTGGTGGGTTCTGAATTTGTACTCGGTTGCAACTGGAACTCGGATTGGGATTGGGATTGCGATAGCGTTAGCGACTTGCACTCCTCCTTATTGGCACAATGCAAAGTTTGGACTCATCATGCCAAGAAGCAGATGTAAGTAATTCTTATTTGTATGAAATCGCAATAATAAAAAAAAGAGCGTAGAGAAGGAAAAACTTTAAATTTTTTTGGCACTTAAATCTTGTTTTACATATTCATACAGCTATTCATAAATGACACGCTTAAGAAGCTAAAAGGCGACAACCCATTGAATGCGAGTGCTCAGGGCCTGACCCATGCCGTTGGCTCGGCCGTTCAACAGCAGTTTGTCTATCAGACGCAGACGCAGAGTTCGCAGGCGTCGCCACAGCCACAACAGTCACTGGGTCAGCAGCAACAGTCGCCGTACCATCAATTACATCCGGTGCTCCAGGCTTCAGCATGCTCACCCACGCTTGCCATCAACAATAGCCAGCAACAGCAGGTGTCAAGTGCTCCCGTTACGGTCAGCGTGCGATCGTATGTGGAGCCAAACTTGCTGCAGGCAATACCTCAAATACCTGCCCAACCGCCAATCTGCATATTCGATGATGATGAATCGCCCACAGATATGGGAGCGAGTGGTGGCAACATTGTTATACTCACAGAACAGCCGCACCATGGCACAGGAACGGCGATTGCGATAGCTCCGTCGCCGTCATCGTGCTCCTCATCGACAACGACACTGTCAAATTTGAACTCGATCACGTCCCCATCGCCGATAGTTCCTGATCTGTTGTTGTCGACGCCACCGGGTGTCAATTCCAGTTTAAATAATAATAGTAATAGCACCACCGTCACCAATTCACATATTTTCCAGCATCTGCAGCAGCAGCAGAATCAGCAGCTGCATTCCCACAGCATAAGCAACAACAACAACAATAACAATGGCAAGAAAGCTGACAGACGGCCAGCCTCAAGTGGCTCAAACGCATCGACGGGCAGCGTCAGCAGTCATCATCAACATCAACACCACCACCATCATCAACAGCCGCAACTCCAACAGTCCCAGTCGCACAACCACAATGCCCTTTCGTCCCCCATATCGTCGCCTAGCAAGCGACAGAAAAACAGTAACAGCAACAACAATAAGGAGTGCAGTTCCTCTAGTCGCAACACAGCTCCAACGTCTGCATCATCGCGTGCTGCCGCCGGAGCTGGCTCCAACAATACTATCAATGCCAATAGCAATGCATCAACATCATCCACCTCCACCTCCAGCTCCAGCAAGCGGGAAACGCCAACAAAGTTCTTTAATATACACGACAAAATCAAGGAGCTATATCTGCAATTGCTCAGCAATGATATGAATCACTTTACGGAAACCGGGGTAAGATTCCGAGCAATTATTTTTAAATAACTTTAAAAAAAATGTTTATATAAACAATAATAATAATTCCAGCTAAAGCAGCGAAGTCGCTCATTTATACTGGAACGACTTGTGGAGTGCGAGCGATTAAACACCATTGTTGTCAACCTGTACCCTGGCAATAAGGGCTACTCCCTGGCCCTGCACTATGACGAGCAAGCAATGCTTAATCCACATTCAAATGAATGGATTGTCGCGGACAGCACCCACCATTTGCACGGCAACGATAATGCGACCGACAAGAGCAACACCACCAGTCGGAGCAAAACGCAAAGCGGCGACAGCGACGCTAGTAACCCGTTCCGCACAAAGGCGAGACTGACGGAAACCAATGATGCTAGCAGCGGAGACTCAGCGTCTTCGCCTGCGTCATCGGGTTATGGCCTGGTTGAGGTGCTGCGCTGGCCGTATGAGAACGATTTGCTGTTGCAGTGCATTGATCGCGAACTTCTGCCCGAGTTCCTCATGGATCTACTGAGCGCGGACACCGTCAGCCTGAGCTCACCCCAAGATGGCAGCGAGGGATCGCGGGTGTATGCCAAACCGGGCGTCTTTTATGCTGGCTGTGTTATTGCGCAGATACGCGATTTCCGCCAGACGTTTGCCACCTCAACAAATATCTGTGATATGAAGCACATCCTGCTGCGACCGAGCAATGCAACGCTATTCGCGGAAGTGCAGCAGCTGGGCAGCTCCCTGGGCTGGGCGGGCGCGACGCCCGAGGATCGACTGACCCTCGAGAGTCAATTGGTGCTGGCGACGGCGGAGCCATTATGCCTGGAGCCAGATCCCAGTATTGGGCGGCAGTCAATCAATGCGCAGCACGAACGCCAACGCTTCAACTCGCACGAAATGCGCCGCCAAATGAAGAAGTTCACCCAGGTGGCCATCAATCGCAAGCGTAAGCTCGATCAGTTTACGCATCATCAGGGCCTCGAGCTGTGCGACTATCTGACGCGTCTGCGGCAGCGGCCGCGGACAAGTAGCAGTAATCAGGCAAACGCCACGCCCGCGACGGCGCCCAGCAACAATCCGTTGGTGGGCGCCATGCTCTCCTCGTTTACGTCAAAGGTGCCGCGACGACCGCACGAGGTCATCCGACCCATTAGGCCACCCACTCTCGACTATCCGGCCAATCTGAAGGTGCCCGAGCACGTAATCAGCGTGGAGAAATATGCCAAGACTTTTGAGCCCCTCAGCGAGTTCAGTGATGCCTGCAAGGAAGGCTGCCAGCCAAATTGTCGCCACAACTTTCAGCCGCAACTCATCGAGGAATATGTGCTGGAGACGGAACGCGAGGCGAGCGAGGGACGGCGTGCTCTTTATCACATCAAGCTGTCAATTTTTCAGCGTCCCTCTGATGCCGAATATCTGGGTGAACTCTATGTGGATCGCGACTATCGTGAGGGCGAACGCAATGGGGAATCGTGTCGCTTTGCGCTGGGCACCCGGGTCCATGCGAATCGCTATATTCAGCAATTCCGCGAGATATTTACTGAGGAGGGACGCAAGGCTGTTAAAATTACGCATCTGATACCTGGACATGTGCCAATTGTTACCCACACTGGACTAACCAATGAGCAGCGATTGCTATTGCAGCAACAGCAACAACAACAACAGCAGCAGCAACAACAGCAGCAGCAACAACAACAGCAGCAGCAACAACAACAGCAGCAACAACAGCAGCAACAACAGCAGCAGCAACAACAACAGCAGCAACAACAGCAGCAACAACAGCAGCAGCAGCAGCAACAGCAGCAGCCGCAGCAACGACAAGTCCAGTTTACTCAGCAACAACAGTTACCTGCCACCGTGCATCATGTAGCGCAAACGCATCCTAACGTCACTTTATCCCGTCAACCAATTATTGCCAAGACAGGTAACACGATTAGCTTGCAGCAAACGTTTCGCCAGCAACAACCACAGCAGCAACAGCAACAGCCACTTGCCACCACTCAATTTAATGTCGATGGTGCACTTCAAATTCAGCAACAACAACAACAGCAGCAGCAGCAACAACAGACGCAGCTTGTCAGTGGCAATAGCAACGTGGTGCAGCAGCAACAGGCGCCGCAGCAACAACAGCATCAGCACATACATCTGCTTACCACCAGCGGTAATGCAACTACCACCACCACACATCAGATGAGTCTGGGAAACGGATCGCTTGTACTGTTGCAACAACAGCCGCAACAACAGCAGCAACAGTTGACCACAACACTTCAGCATTCGGGCATAACAATACAGCCAGCCAACATACAGCAGCAGCAGCAAAAAGTAGCAACAGCCCAGTTGAACACGGCAATTGGTGCCAACTCTGCATTGCGCGCTCAGCTCAACTCCAACGTGCCAATTCTCGTAAGTATAATAGAGTTATCTATTTTATTAGGGTAAATCTTGTTTACAGTCTTCATTAACACGTTAATCCATATTGGTCAAACAGCATCGCTTCCCTATGATAAATATTTTGTACTCTCTTATCGATTTTTTTGGGTTCAAACTACATCTGACGAATCTTTTTAGCTTTTAGTTTTTTAGCTGAGCTTTTGTTATTGCAATTCAATTCTTTAATTTTAAACAATGAAGAATTTGAGTGATTGGAGAAATTAGCGTAACAAACATTATCGAATTTATTTACGCTTAAAAAATAAATATAAAGAAACATATTTGTTTACGCAAAGTACCATTTTAGTTCGTCGCACGATGCAATATTTTATGGGTAGATTACATCTCCCATTTGTTATTTTAACAAGAAATATTTTCACATTTGTTTTGATTAAGAATGCGATTCCCAAGTGATTTTGAGTGTTGATTACCGAGTAAACAAGACTAGTCAGCAATGCCTACATTAGTCAGTTAGGATTAACCTTTAAATTCATATAGATAAATTAGTTTTAGATGGAAAACACTAATTTATATTTCTTTGCGCGCAGCAATCGCAACTGAAGGCAACTCAGATTGTTAGCACACAACAACAATTGCTGCAAAAACAACAACAGCAGCAGCAGCAACAACAGCAACAATTAAGTGCCTCAAATAACAACAACATCAACAGCAACAATAACAACAACAACACGGCCATGCATCCAAATCCTGAGATCAATGCTATCGTCACCAGTATCATGAACTCTGCCAACCAGTACCAGCAGCAGCAACAACATCAGCATCAACAACAACAGCAACACTGTGAGTCACATAGTTAGGTTTAAATATCGCTGCTTGCCTATTCATATTTTTATCAAATAATTTATTTACAGCCGGCAGCACACCCACAAGCAACAACAACAACAACTCGACAGCAACAACTATCAATATAGGCGGCAACAACAGCAAAAACAATGCCTCGACAACAACTCTGAAAAATTCAAGCAATGCTTCGATTCTTAATCTGCTTAATAGTGCGCCCGCAGCCATGACGAGCACACCCGTTGCCAGTGGCACTTTTACCACCTCATCCACTGGTCAGCAACAAACGTTGACACTAGTGCAGCATCAACAGCCGCAGCAGCAACAACAACAACAACAACAACAACAACAACAGCAGCAACAATTGGCGCCCACAAATGTTGATGCGACTACAACCACCTACGTTCAAACGACTCGTGGAACTCCGACACTGGTGCAACGCAAACAGTCATCCAACGAGGTGTTGCAGAGTTTGCTAAATCGCAAAATCAACCTGGTTGGCACAAGTGGATCCACCACATTTCGCACCAACTCGGCAGGCAACCTGATTGCCGTTAATCTAAATCAGTCGCAGGGTCAAGCTCAGCAGCAGACCGTCGATGTTAGTCATGCGGTGCGCGTATCAATGTCAGCGCTTGCGTCGCAGCTCGCCTCGCCACCTGCTGTCATGACAAATCCTACCACTGGTTATGGTGCCTATACGGTCAGCACGAGTGGCGTCTGCAGCAGCCTCAAAATACTCAATACGGGCCAACAGCAGCAACAGCAGCAGCAACAACAACAGCAGCAGCAACGTCTACTGAGCTCGTTGCGCAGAGATAGTACAACTGGCCCGCCCAATGCCATTGTTGTCGGAATGGCGGCACCGTCGCCTGGCAGCGATTCCAATGCATCGAATGCTAGTGGATTTGCGGTACCCACCAATCTGTCATCGGCCTCTGGCGGTGGAACGCTTAGTGCACTGTTAACCAATGCTGCCACACCCTCGCCGTCCGGTTCGGATCACTCGCAGTCGTCGCAAACGCACCAGAATCAGGTGCTGCTCGATCGACTCAGCAATGTGACTTCGAATGTATCCGCCGTGTCATCTGTGGCCATACCGCACATGTCGCCGCAGCAATTGGGCTCAGTGCAGCAACAACAGCAGCAGCAACAGTACATAACCAAAACACTGGTGCACTCGCCCGCCACTTCATCTATACACTCGCCCATGTCTAGTCCACACCCGCAGCCGTCAGCGTCGCCACAGCAGCAGCAACAGCAGCAGCAAACTGCCACGCTAAATCTGCAGGGCATCAATCTGTCACAGCTGCAGGGCGCCATGGCAAACTTTGCTGGCTTGCAGAATGTACAGGTGCAGATTCCGGGCTTCACGCAGCCCATTTCGCTGCAGTTTTCCAACAATGGCCTGCAAGCGACGTCAGTGCAGCTGCAGCAACAACAGCAACCGCAGCAGCAACCACAACAGCAGCAGCAACAGCCACAGGCAAACACAAGTAACGCCACTGCGAGTGGAGCTTTGGCGCAAGCGCAGACGCAACAGCGCAGCGTGTTGGTCTCTGTGCCCGTATCGCAGCAACAGCAGCTGCCACACACCATCACATTGCAGACGACACAAACGTCGCCACAACAACAACAGCAGCAGCAGCAGCAACACCAGCATGCCCCTCCCACGGGCACCATTGTTAACCTGCCCTCAGGGATGTCCGGGACACAGGCGGTGGTTATTACAAATAATGCAGCTGCCAGCTCCGGTGGCAGCGGCGGAGGCGGTGGCAACGTCAGCGGCACAGGAACGACAACGACCATGCTCACGTTACCTCTTGGTGAGTTATCCAAGTAGCAACTAAATAAACGCGCTGCACTCTCAACACAAGCTTGAGAGCACCTCCAAGACATGTTGGCCGCGACAGAGCGACACTTGTTACAAATTTAATTTAAATACTACACACAAATACAATGATGTATTTATATATATATAGACAAATAGATATATATTATATATTTACCTATTTTATTGAACATGCTTAATTTTGTTCTTTTCTGTTTCTATTCTCTATTTTTGTTTCGTTTCTTTTGTTTACACAAACCCTTTAACCACTCGTTTCGATACACTCATGCAACTAAAATGTTTTTTTTTTATATTTGTTTTTGTGTTTAACCCACACCAAAAGTTTGATACATTCAGCGCCTAACTGACCCTTAGTCGGGGCCATTGGTGGCAATTAGTTAGCGTCTATCTGACCAACAGATTCATTGTAACCTAAAACAACAACCAAAAAAAACTCCCCGCACACCCGTTCTGCTTTCTGTTTACAGCTCAACTAGTCGGTGCCGGAGTACAGAAACTAAATCCTCAAACTATACGTACCTCAAGCGGTGGTGGTGTAGGTGTTGTCACAACAGCAGCCACCGGTGGCATCCAGCCTCGTCCGCGCAGCGTGCAGGTTGTGGGTACCAAGCAGCTGACCAGCAGCCGACAGCTGCTCGCCACACAACGCCAGATTGGCGGCTCAACGTTGAAGATCGCCTCAGCGACCGTAAATGGTAAATAGATAAATCATTTATTGCATTACTTTTCTAAACAAATTTATATTCTTGCCCGATATAGCCAACGCGGTCACTAATAGTGCCAACCTCAGTGCTGGGCCCATTCTGATGTCTGGGCAGAAGGTGCAACTGAAGACCGTCAAGGCGCCAACTCAGCAGCAAGCCCAACAACAACAGCAGCAGCAGCAGCAACAACAACAACATCGAATACTCAACCAGAGCACTGTGACGTCCGGCTCCCAGGCGCTGCCCAGTCCTAGCCAGGTGGCGCACCCACAGCTACAGCACATTCAAATCGCTGGCCGTGCTGTTCCAGCAAATGCAACTGTTATGAACCAGCGCACCCTGACGGCGCTGGCGGTGGCGAAGCAGCAGCAACAACAGGCAGCAGTTAATCGACGGCGCTCCACCACCGATGCAACCAAGTAATTGCTCTCAGTACTCTCCACTGTGTTGTGTGGGATATGTGCGGAAAGCATCTCAATCCTAGAGCCAGGAATGAGTGTATTACTTGCTAATATTGCAGTCATAGCGATCTATTAATTTTTGTTAATTGAGGAGAGGAGACAAGTAATAAGGCTACGCGTTGTGTATTTGCATGATATTATAGTTTATGTTTACAACTTAATAAGTAGCACTACTAGCATACATTGTATACCCATATATCTGCATATATATCTTTTGATGTGTATTATCGTAAGTGTAAATTATGTGGGCTGACGGAGTGCTCAAGCCGTATGAGATCAACAAAACAGCTCATTTAATAACGCAATCCTCTAGTGAGTTCGTCGAATTGGCATCATCCGAGTTGAAGATGCCAATTTGGCGACAGTTTAGGTGAAGCCGTTGGCGACTACAATTGTCTGTGTCCCTTGCAAAAAAAAAAACTACTGCTAAACTACAAAACGAATTAAGTGTAAAGCTCTTATTAATATTTATCTAATTGTACATATTAATTGTTTCATATTAACGTGCGCCGAAAAGCCATTTAAAAAAAGGAAAAACTACAACAACAAAAAAAAAACAACAAAAAAAACAAAACCAAAACAAAACAATGTCTTATCAGTTTGGCTCTCCCAACTCCAATTTGTTACACCGTAAGACTAGCTATTTAAGCGTGCGTGCTAACTTTAAGCTTAAGCAGTAAGGCAGAAGGGCCCTCTAATACAAATGGAAATAAACGAAAAACAAAACAAAGCAAAACAAAACAAAGCAAAGCAAAACAAGCAAAGCAATAATAAGGAAAGGAAAAAACAAAATGTAAAATTGTAATTGATTGTAAAACAGAAATAGGGCTAACTATTACGATTTGGATTAGTTACGAAGAAGATATGAACAGGTGTAGTTGTTCATATAATTATATTAATAAATATACATATGCATATTGTACTATTATAAATATTATTATTGTAATTCTAATTATTATTGCTAATTATTTAAATGCTTAACCTAATTTTATTAAAATAAAAAAAAAACAATTTTAGTTTGTATTGAAAACCAACAAAAAGAAATTAGTACTCGTACTTCCTATGGCAATTTACAAAAAAAAAGAGAAAAAATCCCAAAAGTTAAAAGAGTAAAATGTGTACAATTTATTTGTAATAGCGCAATGTAAATCGAAAGGAGACGAAACCATCATTTACATACATACATATACATAGGTCACTAAGTAGTTCCGAGCTGAAAATGATCGCTAAATATTTATTTATTTATATATATATATATATATATATATATATATATAAATATATATGACAAAAATTTGTTTTTGATCTATGACCGTCTTTGTAGTATGAAATTATTTATTTAAGTATTTTTTTTAATTTGTTACAACTTTTGCTGTAATTGTAACTGTTCGGCAAAATTAGCTTTTCTATAAAACAAAATTGCCTATTTAATACAAATACCCTAACAAATAATTGAATGAAAAACAAAAAACCAACACAGAGATACCCAACTATACACACACATACACTCAAAAGTAATTTACTCAATGTTATAATAAATGTGATTTAAGAAAGAAAACATGGTACTACCTAAAAAAATTATAAATGTTACGATAAATCCAGGTAGTCAAAACAGAGAATGCGCACGAGTCCGTTTTCTGGAGTGTTACTCCAGATCAAAAGTGAAAAGAAAACAAATGAAAAAAAAAAAATTAAATATAAACATGAAAGTAATGCAGAGCAATCTAAACATGCATAAGATATTAAAAATACCTATTAATATAAATGTAACTTCAATTCAATAACTGCTTATCTAAATACCTGACGTAGAATCTTTTCATTTAAAACATTAAAACCAATAATGTTTCAAGACAAAACGATAATTTCTAATTCGAGAGAACGGAAATTAAGCACTGGCAAATGTGTCACTCATGGATGGATAGCAAGGAAAGGCATCTAAGAAAGACTTATAATAAATCAATAATAAAACAGTCTTGTTGTGTGAATGTACAAAAGCTGTGTGTTTATTTCAATGGTGCTGCATATTGCACCAGTTAACAGATCCGAGATATTATTTATTGCATTTATAAATATAAATATATTGTTTACTTATGGCAGCTAGTCAATATCACGGAAAAGCAATAGATTTGCATAGAATCGCAGGCCCTCAACGGATTCATCGCGGCAAACTTTTCCTAAACGCTCGGCAACCAAAAGTCGCTCCTTAGCTAGTAATAGTGATATGCCCAATTGCTTGGCAAGTTCCTCCACGGCCAGGGACTCGGCCTCACGAACTTTCTCCGATGTGTCAATGGCAATCAGTTCATCGTCTTGGGACTCCATTTGCAAAACCATAGCACCGCTCGGGAATCGACGAAGTTTTATGGGACCACTGAGCTGCTCGCAGGCGTGGAGTAAATCCTCTGGCGAGAGTAGTTCAAAGCCGCGAGCACGATTTACGCGACAATATACATCGGCCAGTGACATCATACCACCTTGTTCCTATTCAACATCAATTCAGGAAGCAATTAAGCCAAATTTGGTTACTAAGACATGGTGATTGGGATACACTTACATCAATGGGATCGAGTAGCATTTCGCAGATTTGCTGAGCCAAACTATTGAAGTAAGCTGTATTGCTGGTAAAGTTGTCACGCGTCACAGGATCATCAATGCCCAAGCTTAGCAGATAGGACTTGAAGCGCACCGTTTCGTCGTCGGATATATCACCTTTTTGCTCACGTATTTTGCTGCTAATATTCTTGGACAGACCCACCATATCCTTTGCCATGGCCATGAGAACATTCAAATCCTGAAAAGCAAGTGCTATATTCTCGTCCGTCGCCTTGGCCTTTGCTTCGAGATTACGTTCTATGCCACCAATACCCGTTCGTTTCTGAATCCTCGCGAGCCTATCGCTACCATTGGACGAAGGCTCGGCACCTTTCACTATCGTCTCACTTGCAAATGAGATTTCCCAGACGCGTGCGTTTAAAGTCTCTCGCAAGGCGCTGTGAAACTGCACGCTTAGTCCGTTCTTGCCTGAAAGCTTTATGTGAGCAGCTCGACTTGTGTCAAGTGGGCCAGGGGCTTTATCTGGATTGGGCGGGCGCAGGTGCATTATAATACGCGTTTTGCGTCCAAAGAAATTGGAGGCTGTAGTTTCCTCACTGAGGGAGACCACATAGCTAAGTGGCAGGCAAAGAGTGACGGCAGCTCGTGCTATTTCCCCTGGCCTGCCCCAGAATAGTCTGTGTGTGGTAAGCACTACTTCTCCGTCTTCAAATTCCGTCTTTAATAAAAACGCAAAAGGACATTACGGGAAAATCCAGCTGGTGGAGAATGTGATTCGATATTAACTACCTTTTGATCGCCATCGTAGATTTTAACATTACGGTCGCGGCTTACGAAAGTCTCGCTTTCCACTAAACGAGCCTCCTGATAGGCAAAGCGATTCATTACTTAAGCTCCTAATAAATCACCTCCTATATTTGTTTTGATTTTGGACACTGTTCAGCACCCCTGGTTTGGGTAAGAATAATACAGACTCGTTCACTCTTCTTGCTCATCAGTTGTTATGTAGTGTTTACCAGCACTAATTTCCAGTGTATGCATACATCGAGACATTGTCGGGTGCAATACATAAATTTCTAATTGGCGCCATTCACATTTTGAAAAATGAACTAAACTGAATTTCGGAAATCTAGTTAAATACAACTTATTTTTCTGCAGTATTTAATTTGGATACATCTTTCCCTCTCTCTTTTAATTTCTAGAGTGGAAACACATTCAATAAAACCTTAATCTCAAATAAGCTATCGATATCTGATAATTGTGACTATCGATAACGTCAGAGGTGTTATCATGTGCATCCAATAGCAAAATTTTTTATTTATTGCTATTTTATGTTGTTTTTGTACTTATTTTTGTGGTAAATTCTGACAAAATTTACAATTTTGGTGTTCCAATTTAAAACGCAGTATATTTCGATTGAATAAGTAATTTAAGAATGCAACAAGGCCTAAATTAAATTTTTACGATCGATCACCGGATACGGATTACTGTAAAGCTTCGACCACGAAATTGTATGTATCATGATGGCTACAGCCACAGCACC
Organism: Drosophila dives; assembly: GCA_035042365.1. Taxonomy (NCBI): domain Eukaryota; kingdom Metazoa; phylum Arthropoda; class Insecta; order Diptera; family Drosophilidae; genus Drosophila; species Drosophila dives. Next base: position 3,983,140 of record JAWNLJ010000276.1, on the reverse strand, counting down.
ATCAACCGAAGCGAGCAAAATGCTCGAGGCTGCATTGCAACAGATGGATGGCATTATTTCTAACTCAACAACAGCAACAGTTGGCCAACAGCAAAACCAAGCCCAGATTCAGCCAGGATCAGCAACGACAGCTTCACTGACCAGCTTCTGCGAGCGTAATTTGATATCTGCCACAAATGTGTTATCGACAGCTAAAACATTGGCGCTGGCACTGCAACAAGTAAGTCTCTGTTCGTACATTGTCATATTATATTCTCATTCAAATTATTTATGTAGGTTGGTTTGGCAGGTCCGGCTCCCGATCCCGTAACCGCTTCAATAATTAGTGACTGGCTGGATACGCACATACCGCGTCAGGACTCCGATGAACGCATGCGTCGCTTGCAGCGCGACAAGGAAGGATTGGCCCTACAATATCAAATGCTGGCAGAACGCGTTTCCGAGCAAGCGGACAGGATCATCGAGCTGGAGGGCCTGCTAACGGAAAAATCGCAACAGCTCTGTAGCAAAGAGGATCAGCTGCAGCGACAAATGATATCGCGGTCTGCGTTGGAGACGCAAAAACTGGAATTGATGAGTGCCTTAAGTGAGCTGAAGTTACATCGCACCGCACTGGAATGCGAAAACGAGCAGCAGATCGGTGAGGGCACGGGTTGGGGTGACGGAAGCAGCATGCCGTACGGCAGCATGGGCAACATAAACCAAAAGAACTACACAATTGACGGTGGCACAATGCCACCGAAAACTCCACCCTCAGCCTTGCGTCACCAGATCAAACCACAATTTCACAGCTTGCCCAGATCCCATGGCGGTGCCAGCAAGCAGCCGCATCGCCTGCAGGCTAACAATAATAACAACAATCACACTCTCGACGTGAATGCAAACAGTAGTGGAAAACAGCGTAATGTGGCTTTTGCAGCTAACGAACAAATTGTCATTGGCAATAGTGTGGTTAACAATAGTTCTTTTTCCACGGAGAACGACATAGATAAATACTCCATGTTCAGAACCCAATTGCAATCGACGCCTTCGCCAAAGTTGCGCGAGCGTTCTGCGCGCGGATTGCGTAATATTTTAGGCAAACTACGACGCAGCAACAGCAGCAACTGTGAACTGACTGCACTGGAACAAGCTGAACCAGGGGAGTTTCGACGGGGTGGGGCGCGTGCAACTGCAGGCGGCCGCATCGAATGGGGCGCACAGACTCCAATGTTTACTGATGGCGATAAACATTACAGCACCTGGAACCCACAGGAGGTGTGCAACTGGTTGGTGCATCTAGGTCTTGGTTATTATCAGGATAACTGTAGGTGAGTATATCTAAAATCTTTCTTTTTTGATGAGAAATGGAATATTCACCATAGAATCAATTTTAACATTTTTACCAATTATTCAATATTAATAGCTACTTATACATTTTTATAGGAAATGGCTGAAATCGGATACGAACGTGTGCTTCTTTACCGCTTCGCCGGTCGACATCGAACGTGAACTTCATCTGAAGTCAACACTACATCGGAAGAAAATCATGCTGGCCATTGACGACGTAACGCTGAAGGCATTCGATGAGCTGACACTCAAGGCTGCCTGGTTGGATGTGGGCTGGGTTCTGCGTTGGCTGGATGACATTGGTCTGCCGCAGTATAAAGATCACTTTTTGCAGGCCAAAGTCGATGGACGCATGCTCCACCGCTTAACACTGGAGGATCTTTCGCAGTTGCATGTCAGCTCGTGCTTGCATATCGCTTCACTTCGTTGTGGTATTCTTTGCATGCGAAATGTTCGCTGGGAAGCCGATCGTCTGATTCGTCGCTCAACCAAGTTGAGTGAGCAGAACAATGATGCTATCAGTTCCGACAAGGAGAGCGTAGATCTGTGGACAGCTCACCGTGTCATGGAGTGGCTTAAGACCATCGATTTATCAGAGTATGCGCCAAATCTACGCGGTGCTGGTGTCCATGGTGCATTGATGATCTATGAGCCGCGATTCAATGCCGATTTGTTGGCAGATTTACTATCAATACCGCCGAGTAAATCTTTACTTCGTCGCCATTTGGCGATGCATTTTAAGGAATTGGTGGGCCGAACAATTATACATAGTAAACGAGATGCCGAAGCAGCTCCTGGCTATCTGCCACTGACGATCACTGCCAAATTGAAACCACCGAAACGCTCTCAATTTACACTCAAACGTCGTAAGAGCACAAAGGGGCAAACTGATGTCGATTGGTTGGACTTTGTTTGCCCAATGAATGCCGTTGTGCCGGCTCTGTCAATATCAGAGGGGTCCAAGGATCACGACGGTTCGTTGAGCTCCAACTAAACGGTGCGAACAATAACGCATATAATAAAACGCGTAAGATTTTGAAAATTATTGTTAATTTAGTTCTAAGTAAACGAAAACTGTTGAACTAACAAATTAAGCAGTTACCAAACAAACAGACTTACAGACGCTGAACTGTATTTGCAAGGATTTAATTTGGCACCGCCTTTAAAAGCCAAACTTGAAGCAATTTTTGTTCGTTTCGATTTATCGAAGATTTATCAATTACGTATTACCCATGCAGGCATCTAAATGCACAAACTACTAATACATACCTTTTTGGAATTGCACTTTTTTTTATATATATATATAAACATACATATTATTATTATATTAACTAACAATAAGACAACTTGACCATTAATGTCTTCCCAAGTATGCTTAATGATGGGAAACTGAAGTATTTGAAAGAGCATATTACCGAACTGGAAAACAAGCCAAAAGTCTGGCATAACGCACAATAATTGAATTTATAAATATTTTATACTAACACTGAATTGTACGTATTAGCCCGATATTTAACAAGTATATAACGCCTTATACATTTTATACCGAAAATGAATTTCTTCTTAATGTGTTTTATTTAAACAAATATTTTTTTTTTTGTTAGATATTTAGTTTATTGTTAACAATAACATGATTACAATGCTATGATTGCTGAACGACTAGAGGCACGGCTATTAGCTATTATATTAAAAAAAAACAGCCAGCTTGGACGGAATCAACATGTTTAGATGATTGCTGTCGTGTCAAAGCTTGTACGCTTCCTTTGACCAATCCTTTCTTAAATCTATCAATCTTTGGCAGTACTTTCGGAGTAAAATGAGTAAAGCTGGTGTTGTGACCGGTCCTAGGTGCTGGCCTGGTTTGCTGCCGTCGGCACTGTGCCCATATTCTCAACACCCAAGCCAATTTGTCCGGCCAGTATATTCTCGAGGACGCTGTGCTGGCTGCGTGCATCGCTATCTTTGACCTGATGCTTGCAAAGATCACTCTCCGGTATGTGATCCTTCCAGTTGCGGAACAGATAGCGTGTAAACTTCTTCAACTGCCGAAACTTACAGTAGGTGGCACCCTCGGCTGATTGCAGTTGCTGCGTCTGTATCAGAAATCCCTTTTCCTTAAAAGTCTTTTCCAGCTTTTCGCGCTGTTTTGAGCGTCGTGACGATCGTCTCTTTACCGCAGCCACAGTTGAGGGCCTCGGACTCCCCGGTATCCGATGCTGATCAGTAGTATCCATTCGTTTGTGGCAATCTTCTGGTGGATGCATGGGGCTATGAGAGTTTGAGTAACTAGACGGACTTTGTGGTGCGACTGGCACTAGGCTGCTGGACAAGAGCAGAGACGATGTTGGTGATTCGGATGGTATGTGTAGCAGTTCCAAACTGAGATCAGTCGAGGGTGGTGGTATATCTATATAGAGTTTGTCATTGCTGCCATTTGTTGGGATTAGTGTTTGGTGTAGTTGTTGCTGCTGTTGTTGTTGCTGCTCCCTCGAGATGAACTCATAGCCACGCATTGTCCTGTCACCGGTGCCATTATAATAGCGATAGTTGCCCTCCGCATCCACCGACAACATCTTCTTTTCCTGAAGCGTCGGCTTTGCACCGCCCGTAAACTTAAACTTGCAAATGCTGACCTCAGTGGATGGACTGGAGCTGTGATCCGCCTGCATGGGCGGTATGAAGATTGCAGAGCGTTTACGCTTCTGCATCGTATTGACAGTCTCTATCGATTGCTCCAGTGGCTCACGCTTGTCCGCTGTTAAGCTGCTGCTGCTGCTGGTGTTGGCGGTGGTGGAATTGGTGGTGGTCGTGGCAAAGAAGCCATTTGGTATGGGTATCTTTAAGGCTAGCTGGTTGTCTTTTTCGATTGTCTCCAAGGGCACACCCAAGCGGCAATTTTCCATAAGCTGTTGGTAGTACAGGCCCACCGGTTGTAACAGCAACTTGGCAGAAATTCTGGGCTTTTCCTCCGTAGATAATTTCAAAGCTGGCGGCTCAATAGCAATATGCTCCACGATCAGCGGCGTCACCCGATGCGAGGAACTGCCACATTCTGTCGTTGATGTGGTTGCATTTGTTACCGTCGATGGTTTGTCACTATCGCCGCTGGAGATTGAATAGCGATCGCTGGACCGATCTCTTAGGCAGAGATTTAGAGGCTCATCTGATTGAATAGTGGACACCCTGCTGGACACAACTCGCCGTGTGGGCATCGATGCAGTTACTGCAGTTGGTGCAGGCGAACGCTTGGATTCAACGACTGGGAAATGCTCCGCTGCTGGTATAATTGTGCCATAGTTTTTGTAGATCAGATGACAAATGTCCGCCTTTTTGGGTTTGCGTCCCCGTCTCGGCTTGTAGTTGTCCAGTGTAATCTCGCCCATGTATGGCAGATCGGCATATTTAATAGCATTGCGCTTGGCGCTGGACACTGGCTCAACCACTGGTTCCAGTGGCGTTATTGCAGCTATTACGGGCTCCACCCTCGTCGGTTGAGTTACTTTACCGGATTCCTGCGCCTGCTGCTGACGCTCTGCGCTGCGTTGGATCTCTGCGATCTTTCTCAGCCAGCTGCGCACATTCTCGTGCGACTGGTTTTGAGGTGGCGGCGTAGCCTTTACTGGGGGCACAGCTGGAACTGTTCGTGCGCTGGTCAGGTGGCGTCTCTGGGTCGCCTCATAGTGAGCCGCATACTCTGCCGGCAGGGCCTGATGATGGAAACGTAGTTTGATTGCTCCCGCTGGGGTTGAGCGCTTTTTTGATTTGCTCTGACGAGATACTCGTTGTTGTGTTGCTGGTGTTGTGCTCAATTCCTGCACCTGGGGCTGTCTCTGCATTTTGCGTGCATTCATCAGATTGGCCTTTAGTTGCTGCTTGGTGAGCGTACTACATGCACCATTCCGGACGGCATGCTCCTCCTCGAGGGTCTTCCGAGCCAGCAGTGTTTTGAACGGATAATCCTGATCTTCATCGTGGGGGTCATTGCTGGCGCCATGCGAGATCAGTGGATCATCCGAGCCCTGTAGCAACAGCTTGTTGCTGTTCAAGTCCAGCCGCATATGATCATTCACTGGCGTCACCGGCCAGCCGCGATCCGGATCCAGTTTGATGCATGGCAGCAAATTGTGCGAAAGATGTTGTTGTTGCTCGAGATTTTTGACTGTAATGCTCGAACACATGTGCACTTTGTCGCTGTTGTTGTTGTTGTTGTTGCTGTTGCTTATGTTAATGTTGTTGAAGGCCATAACCTCTTGCCGTGTGAGATCCTCCATGTTTTGCTCTACATTGGGATGAAATGTGTATGAGATTAGTCAAATTTAATTCATGGCTGTAATCTGTGCCATATATGGCATAATTGTAACTTCATTTATTCTCATGACCCACACACACCACACACATACACATACATATATATATATCTCATTTGCTGCTTTTAGAGACACGCCGGCAGAAGAAGTCGCCGTCGCCGTCGCCGTTAGCTGATCGTATCCGTATCCGTCCTCTATCGGCGGTGGCGGTGGCAACACGGGAATTCTATTTAAATGCTCTGCGAACTGGCAAGTGTTGTATCTCATCTATACACACAAGCAGCCACACACACACACACACACAAACACACTCAGAACAGAGCAGAGAACGCAAACGCATATCGCTCGGAAACTGAAATTTTGTTTTTGTGCATGAAATTCGATTCCCTTGAGCGAAAATATGCCCATAAAAGGCTTAAAGCATGCAGATATTTTCAGATGCCTCCGCAAAGATGTTTGCTCTTTTGAATTACCAAAATTATTATTATTATTATAATTATTAAATATAGTTGAGTGTGCTTTACGTCTTTCTGCTTTTTTTTTACCTGTTAAGTTTTGTTACTTTTGAAAGTGGGTAAAATCTTTGATATTTTTGAGTCAGGTACTGTCCAGTCTAACTGTTCTTAACCGTATCGAGTATATAGCCACGTTGTTTCTTGCATTTGAATCACGCGTCTATCAAACTGGATCGCAGCAGCACCGCCACCGCGCGCGAATACATCGTGTTGACATCCAAAACTCAACTAGTTGCGGGAAAGTCACGAAAAGCATCTTTTTTTGTGAAAATATGCTCCTTAGATGGTTCGCAGCCGGGAGACGCAGACGCAGAGGCAGACGGGCTGGGGGTGTGCGGATGCGGTCGCGGAGAGCGAAGCAAAGCAAAGCAAAGCACGCCCCGCACACAATAGAAAAAAAAAAAAAATAGCACGGACGTAAACGGCTGCTGAGCAAAGCCAAATGAAAATCAAATCAAATTCCTCTGCTCCGCTCTTCGTATTCATCGACCAGCGTTGTGCGTTGTCGTGCCTCTATTTAACGCCAAAGACGAAGATATTTCGTGAATTCATTTTTAGAAAAATTCAACTTGTTGCCGCCGCGCTGCTTTGCGGCCATAAACCAAGAAAGCAACCAACACTCCCCCTAACCCTCTAACAACGCAACGCAACGCAAAAACAACAAACAATTGATTAACCTGCAAATATCCTCACAGCACAATACACTGTTTTTACTGCAGTAAAAATATTTTTTAAACATTATAAATATTATTTAAAAATTAAATGCGTGAACATTTCTAAGGAAGCTTTTTAGTACTATAACTGCCAAAGTTCTTAAGCACTTCTTTTAATGCGAATATATATTTCAAATTTGGAATGTCCGGAACAAAATTAGTAAATCGAATATACCTTATTTTAATTTTATAAACAGTGTATTAACACGGCAGAAAAATAGAATAATTCGAATATTTGTTGTTGCTTCAACTAGATTATTTCATTCATGAACATTTTGTTTCCTTTGTTTTTTTGGTTTTAGAAGTGGAAAAAATATAATGTTTTTTATCAACATATTTGGATTTAATAATTCTTCTGTAAAAAGGATCCCTAAGAATATGTACAAAATGCAAAAATAGTTATTTAATGTTGATTATTTAAATATGCACAAAAATAGCTGACTGCAATAAGTGCAAATTGTGTAGGGCATTATTTATTCGATCATTTGCAGTTGAAGAGACCAAGAGAAAGGTCTAAGTAAGATGATCAGCAGCTGCAGCTTTCAAGGTGTGCGAGTTTCCCAAGTTCTTCATACTACGTATAGGTGAATCGCTAAGATGATGCTGTTTATTAATAGCATCCGATGTCCGAGACTCAGGTTAGGGCAACTAAGATTTGCCTTGCGTTGTGCGTTTGGTGTTTGGTGTATGAATATTTAGATGTTTATGTATTAGTGTATCTTGCGGCTTATTAATTTCCGAAAAGGAAAAATGCCCTCAAAATAGATGACAACTTGCATTTGTTTATTTCGGGATAGAATACTATGCATATGTGTGTGTGTGTGTGTGCAATATGGGTCACAGTGGTTTAATTCAATACGAAAATACATTGTGTAGTATACATCTTATTAGGTAGCTGATTTGTGGCTACGCAACAATATCATAAATAAACTGTGTATGTTCTTTAAACAGATAATTCGAATACTATTGGACTCGAAGTTTATGGGCCATAAGCCATAAATTAAATAGAAAATACAATTCTTAAAGTTAGCTTGTTCTTTCGAAATAAATGTATGATGATTAAGTTGTGCAGATCTAGAGTTGAGAATTGTTCTAGGCAACTTATATTCTCACCAATTACAGTTAGAATTGAGAAAGGAGTAAAAAAAATTCCTTGCGTGAGGTTTGCTTATAAAGTGCCCTAATTTTAATACATAAAATCTTATATATATACACCGGTTCAAGTATTTTTGGGGTAAACAATTTGATACTGATTCGTCATAGATTATCATGCGCTTATGAAATCAAGTATTATATATTTTAGAATAGATTCACTGCGCTACGCATTTTGAGGCATTGTTTAAAATAATCTTTGCATAATTATTAAATATGGGTTGTCTTAAATTTGTTTTAAGCGATAGCTTACTACTTAATGTAATAATAATAAATCAGAATAATAGTTTATCTTATTTGAATAATAAAACGATCATCGGTTATTCCCAATATAAATCTGTAAAGAGATCACAATATATTTTGGGTATGGTGAGGACATACCCAAAATATATTGTGATCTTCATTATTAATGATCGATTTGAGCATTTACAATGAATCGATAAGCATTTCCTCATTTGCTAATCAACAAAAACTCAACGCCTTCAGCCTTTTTGGCAGTAGAAAATTAAAGAGTATGAAAATGGAAATATATTTCGAGTCTCAGCATCTAAAGTTATCACCTACAACTCAGACAATTTTATGAGATACAGGATATAAATATCAAATCTGATGGATAAAATCTTACAAGAGGAGGTGGATCGAGTCTAGACTGTAGATAGGCAATAGAAAAATTCAGTGGATTTTTTCAACGCCACTTTATCCAACGGTTCCTTGCCATTAGGCAACTGGGCCTTTCCGGAAAAATCCACAGAATGTAAAATATGTTGTACCTTGACAAACAAATATTTGAAACTCTTTCCCGCATTGAGTAATGAATTTGTCATTCGTATTTCAGGGTATGTAGACCAACCGATCGAACAGTGACGTGATCTGGAACAGATTAATGACTGGGTTAATGATTTCAGTCTTAGCATTGTCAAGAACAGATTAGATGGCCGGAACTGTGCATAGACTAAAGACAAGTTAAATACTCTTGCAATCTCAATATTTGTAGAAGACCAAATGAGATGGGTATCTATAAATGTATTTGTGTAAGTACATCCTAGACAAACAAACTTAATTGTCTAGACTCTAAAAACTATAAACGTGATTCATAGGCATGTGCATTCAAGTGACAAAAAAGTTGAAGAAGTTGAATATTGATAGTGGGTGGGCAAGTTTACAGAATATGCAATCATTGGTTAGCTCTAGACTCAATTCCCAGCTACTACTATTTACATTTTTGAAATTAGACAACAGAGGTGCTTACATCACCATCAGCAATCAGCGGTTTCGCAGTCGTAGGTTGTGGCTGAGACTGAGGCTGACGTTGGCCAGAACTTTAGCGCCTTGCGTATTGCACATCAACTATTTGGTTGCCACAGTTTCTGATCATATTTATAAATGACATTCAATAACATATTTTTTTTTATATTTATTTATTCAATACCTGCTGGCGGGTACGTACATATTTGTATTTATGGCCATAACTGCCACTTTGGCCGCCTACGCGCTGTTGGCTCAAAGAACAGCAAAACCACAACACTACAACACACAGCAGACTCAGCGTTGCGCGGCAACGGAGAGCGGCAAATTCATAAGTACATATTATTATCACAACAGAAACAATTAGCTCACTCATCAGTAAGTTCTAGCAAATTGGCCTAATGACATTTTTGTAACATTTGTCAGTGTTTGCTAAAAATGCAAATTGCTCATATTATATTATTATCACGCAATCTCAAAAATTATCGCATCATTGTCTTACAATTTCGCGTTTGCGTATTTCTATTCACGGCGGCGGCATTGCGACTGCGCTTGCAAAATATTTAACGGGCGTAAATTCGCATGCGCGCAGCAGCTGTTTTGGACAAGCAGGGTTGCCAAACTCTTTTGCACTTTTTAATGATATCAAATCGACAATGGCGCGAAGTGACAAAACAAATATTATCATATATTAAGTAAGTACATTTTGCATTTGTGTTTACATATGTTTAAAAACAGTTTGTTAGAATATTCATGAAGTAGTCAGAAATAGCTCACCAACTTGATTTGTACAGGTATACCATCTTTCTTGATCCCATATTGTTGTTTGATGGAATATAAATAATTGCGAAACAAAAAATTTCTCTCAACTCGTACAGTTTGACAATCATTGAGCAATCACTGACAGTTTAGCTATACTTTGGGCAAGCAGTGCAAAAGAGTAAATAGCAAGCAGTTTATGGACTGCAGCAATACGTAGAACACTCCAAGACAAAATTATAAGGAAGTTTGGAAAATAACCAAACTAAAACCAATCAAATTCTTTTTCCAGTTCTTGGACATGCATATGTCGTTTTTAATCTTATCCAATTTACCTAAAAATTGATAAATGTACTACATTACAAATAATAAATTGAATCATACAGATTTTGGTTTTGTGTAATATTTATTCGTTGAATAATTTATATATATTTCACATACAATATTATACACATCACAATGTAAATAGGTAGAGTCTATAAATGTGTTAGAATCTGCAGTGTAAAGATTTGGTTTATATGCATATGTTGATAGTGGTTTTCATTATACACTTATGCCAACTCAGAAGCGCTTTATTACTCTCTTGTTGATTTTTAGCAAATATATTTAGCTTCTTCAAATAACAATCAATATAATGTACATCTATATATGCATAGTATTAATATAAACATGCAACTTTAGACACTTGTATGCATAAATTTGTGCGCGTTTATTAAGTGGGCCTCCAGAGAGTTTTACAGATAAAATGTTGTAGGTAAATCGGAGGTATTTCAGCATCAGGTTGTTATTCTGTATAAGATGTTGTGCAGGTCTGAATTTAATTTTATACATATATATTATATTTTCAATGACTTGATCATTTAACAATTACATTGAACTATTATATAGAAATATATTTGCACATTTGTCTGGACATTCACTATACTTTACATATGGTAATCGAATAAGGAAAGCATTTTTTTTTTTACATTATTACAGACACATATTCAAAATGACATTAGAAAAGTAGTATTTTATTATAAATATATATATTTAAAATGCGTGTATATTCATTGATTTGGTTGCTAATGCAATAACATATAAAGTGTCCTTTTATGTACATACATTTCAATATAAACATGAGATTTATTTACCCATTCTAGGTGTCTCTCAAGTCTTTTTAAAAACTATTATTTTGTTTTCAGTAGCCGTTGCAGTAAGATAATAAGTGTACATTTATGCATTATAATAAGTATTTCGATTGTTATTCATATTTCGGTATATATATTACACATGTATATATGTATATTTATAAGTATACATTTGGCTCGCACCTTATATATATACTTGTACAACAACATCAAAAATAGAATGATAATATTGTTGAAGAAAATTGATAACCCTTCTTATACATCTTCTTTTACAGTATATAGTATATATATATATATATGTATATATATATATATTTAGAAATATTTGTTACTATGTATTTAATTAATGTCGACAAATATTTAAGAATTTTTTAGGTTTAATTATCGTTGTATTGTATTCATGATGCTTTACAAATGTTCCGCTGGCTTCGGTTTTTGTAGACGTGCATAATACAATGGATATCAATGGAAGGAACATTGAATAAAACAATTTAGCATTAATTATTGGCGTTATTATTCTGCTTACACTTCTGGGACTGCGACTTGCATTCAAAACTGTCAACGCTTGACACTCCACTCGGCGAAACATACATATACATATGTATATATATATATGCATATGTGTGTGTAAACATTTGTATGTATTTGGCATGCAACGCATATTGACGCATGGAAAAGGACAACAACACCAATTTGTCAACTGTCGCCAGTACAAAGAGGTCCTGGCATTGACGTCATTCTTGTTACTGTGGTCTAAGCAAAAAATTCATAAGGCTAGTGCGTTGAGGTGAGGTGAGGTGAGGGGTTGGTCTTGTGCTGCATGATTGACGACCTATTATTCACCTTAGGAAATGTGCCGTTGAAATGTTTTACATTCATAATTATTTAAGAAATGCACACTTGAATTCTCCTCGTCAAAGCCGACTGAAATGTCAACAAGTCGCTTGACAGTTATACTTGATACGCAGCTATTCTTTGGGCTCTTTGCTTTAATTCGTATTCGCTTTCTTTCTTTAAATAAACCCTACACTTAGGAGTGTACTTAGGAGTGCAATTTATACCCCCCAGTTGCTCGTTTAATTAATTCGTTATGTGTTTGTCATAGGAACTTTTGATTGAGCTTGTGCATTTCTCGCATATATACAAATAAATATATTTATATATATATAGATATATATATAGGTTTATGTGTATGTATATAGCTCTGCATAGAACATAGACAAAATCGCCGAGTCTTGAAGAAAATTTGCTTAAAAATTATAGTATTTTTATATAGTTATATATAGTATGTCACATTTAAATTCACAAGAAATTCTGCTTAACGCTTTAAATATTTGACGGCCAATGTTTTGAGGCAAATTCAATACAAATAATGATGAACGCTGTTCATATTTTTACTAAGTTTTGTACTGTAAAAAAACAGCTTCAAAAATCCATCTACTTAATTTTTCTTCTTTACTATAGCCGAGAGTGCTCCCTTGCGCTCCAGCGTAGCTTCATCCATTTTGCTTAGCGGATGTAATGCCACATGGCTGTGGGTTTGCGTGCATTGTTAATCATGTCGTGCCAATGTTGGCAGCCGGTGCCACTTTCCTGTGGACCAAGGCCACAACAGCCAATTTCCGCTGCTTCACTGCCCGCTCCGACCACATAGATCTGCGCAGAATAAGCCATTAAACGGATGTCATATTTAATTGACAATTTTGTATGGAAATGCATTAGCATTATCAATTTTGTGCTGTGGTTAACTTACCTCAATGGCTGAATTTTGTAGATAATTTGATTGTAAATTAAATGTGAACGCTTCGTTCCAAATGGGATTGGTTAAATCGTCAGATTTTGTAATGCTTGTCTTTTTCTTCTTGACCCGCTTGCCATTTTGTATTAGGTAAATCTGCGTTCCACAACACACACACACACATAAATAGATAAATACATAAGTTTGGAATGATACACTTACCTTGACATAGGGCTCCTGCATGGTATCCAAATTTCTGGCCTTCATTATGACTATGGTCAGACGCTCTGCCTGTGGTAGATAGTTCAAAGAGCACAAGAGCTCGGGGCGATCCTCTTTGGGCTTCTTGGTGCGCAACAAGTCGCCCCATATCTTAATAAATTTTCCAATGGGAATTAAAAATTACGGGGAATCTGTATAAAATGCAGCAAACTTACCTCAACTGATTTGGATAGATCGAGGCCATCAACGAAAATGCGCACTTCGCCAATAATATCGTTGTGGGAATACCTATCATAGTCGAGCACCTGCAGAACTAACTCTTTGCCCTGCAACTGATCGCGTGAAACCGGAAATTTGAAGTGCTGATCAAAGTAGGGATTTGATTCGCCGCGATGAATGTGCGTCTGTCGCTTACGGCTATCCACATCCGGCTGCAGCATGAGACGCACATAAGGATCTCTAAAGCCACCCTCCTCAATCGGGCTTAGGTTGTGTGCTGTAAATGAGATACCCAAAGGGTAATGCATTCATCTAATGATAAACATGATTCATTTAGGAACTGACCCTCAATCAAGTGCACCGTCAAATCGAATAGATGATAATCGTATTTCACACGCAAATGCAAGCGTCCCACGGCATGACTGGTTCCAGGAGCTGTTAAATACACCGGTCCGTCCGGCATGCGATAAAGATCCGGCTGCAGTGCGCCCAGTGGCGAAGCGGGGCCCACAGTTGGATCAATACCAGGCTGCTGGCGTGGCGGTATAAGCAGCGGCGATAAACAGCGACCGCCAGCCACGCCCACGCCCCTGCAGCCAGTTGGTGCTCCGATTCCACTCATGACCATATTGGGTGCCGAACCAATGCCACCACTTCCCGATAAGGAAGCCAGACTACTCTGTGAAGGACTCGGAGTACGCAGGACACTCACGTCCGTTGAGGCCGGGCTACTGCAGCGTGCGTCCAACGAAATTGTCCTCATTGGACTGGGCGACCTGGCCAGATGGTGAGGAAAAGCCGACTCACTTGGCAATGAGCTACGTCCGTCGGGTCCAAAAGTGCGTATCTGGGGCGAGGAGCCACGGTGTCCCTGTAATTGAAACAAGAATTTGGATAAGCATCACTTTTAGATTTGTTTTGATTAAAAACTTTTAATTATACATTAAATTTGATTAATTTTTAATCTTTTAATTTGCAGCTTGAGAATTCACTCACCGATTGCCTGGACGGAGCGCTGTCTACGCTGCTCTGGCTGGATATCGATGGTGTGCGCTGCAGGCGCGGCGGAAAGGATCGGCTCTGGTGATGCAAGTGCAAGGGGCTGTGAAAGAGCTCGGGTGGACCACGTATAACATCTGTGGAGAGCGGATGATTGGGTACACAAGGTATTCCATGCAGCTGTGTTGCCGGTTGTACGGGATGTGTCTCTCTCGAAATGTTGACTTCCTGCAATTGCGTATGGAGTAAGCATTCAAAAAATATGCATTTGTATTTGGAACCGTCAATTTTGGGTTTTGATTAAAGCACCTCTGAATCCGTGGGCAGATCACAGCTATCGCTGACACTACCAGCGGAAACGCTACCAATGCCACTGGTGGTTGACGTGACCGACGATGCCGATGGCGGTGGCGTCATCGGCTGTGGAGGTGGTGGCGTCGTCGAGGAGGCTGCCCCATCACTACCCGGCAAGATTTGGGTGCAACCATTGCTGCTGCCACTGCCATTGCCAGTGGCACTACCACCGCTGCCACTGCCACTGCCACTGCTTTCGTCAGCCGAGTTGCGATCGAGAGTAACCCGACGAACAGCACCGACACGCTCCTTGGCCATGCGGGACCAGGACTCGATGCGCTTGTGTGCCAGCCAGCAGGCTGCCGGGCCCAGGCCACTCATTTTAACACTGATTAAACTTTAATTTCACACTCGATTTGTTTTACTTGGGCGATTACTTTTCAAAATACTAAAAACACCAATGTTTCTCCTGCTAGAAAGAGTTAAACAGTTACTTCTTGGCTATGTCGAAGCTATTGCTTTGATTATCCCTGTTGACGGCAAGCCAACTTTAACACCTTTCAGAGAAATAGAGATCAATGTAGGAAAATGTAGAAACCATTAAGGGAATTAAATTCTGAACAGTGTTTTTTCTCACCAAATACCATTTTACTAGCTTGGAATACTTTGTGACAAGCCATAAGCGGACACGAAACGAGCATCGTGTGCATTTGGTAATCCGCTTAGACAAACACCATCGCCTCGCCCATCTTTACAATCAGGCATGTATATGTTTGTTGCATGTGCATGTGGCACAAGTAACAAGGGGACACCGCAATCACAATTCACACCCAGAGTAATGTGGCCACATCTGAGCTTTGTTGCCTTGGAATTGGTATTAGTTGTGTGTCCGTGTATCACCTGCCCGCAAATTGCAACCATAGAAACCATACTCAAAGTGTGCTGCAAGGACATGCGTCGGTTAATCACTCAGAGAGAAGCAAGGACCTCAATGCAGTTAGTGCTTAATTATGGCCTGTATACGCACATAAATGCCAAGTTACTATCTACTCCCAGTAAGCTTGAGAGACATCGAAGAATCTGAATCTCTTCCAGAGACAACTCGTCGCCTCGTTGAGCGTATCGAAAGAATAAGTCCCCCAATTGGCTGAGGGATGACAATTAGATCGCACGGTGTGGAAAAGAGACAGAGGGTTGATGTGTCCCTCCGAGCAATACGAATGTAAACAATTATTGGAATTTCGAGCATTAAATAAATTAAATGAATTTAAGCACGTGTAGCAAATGACATCAAAACACCGATGAATAGATCGATGGGTGCGAAAGAGACAACAAACAGTTATCAAGTATCAACCCTCAAATTAGTTCGGGTCCATAAAAAAACATTCCATTGTATTCAGTGAAAAGACAAATTTACACATGTATTTATTACATATATGCTATGAATGCACTTTAAAAAATATTTGTGTTTTCTATAATTGGAAAAGGACTGCAAATAATGATAAACTATTCACATTAAAACCGATTATTATTTATATCAGCTTTCAGTTTTGACTAAATTATTTCGACTTTGCGAATTTAAATTATTTATAAATTTTTACAATTTAAATATCTTGCTGGCTTCAATTTTTCTTAAATAGACTAAATCTCGTTGGTATTTATATACAAGGAGACAATTCGCAGTGTACGTCCAGCAAAAGGGATTCTAAATATACAAAATAAAATATTATATATATATATTATATATTATATTATATATATTATATTATATTATATTATATAAAAATATATTCAAATAAAAGCAAACATTTTTTTCCAATTGAATATAAATATTTCGTAAAGTGCATTTATTTGTGTAGAAGGTTTCTCTTCCTCATCCTGACATGGAGTTCGTATCCGAGTAAGAGCTTTAGTTTACATGGTGATTTATTCTGTTTTGCTAAAAATGAATACTAATAAAACTAATAATTACTTTGGCTTACACTTTGTCATACTCAAATCCCAGATTATAGGCTCTCTCTTAATACGGATATTGCGACTGCGAAAACATCAATTTCAAATCATTGAAATGCAACCAACCGCACCATGGCTAATTGACACCTAAACTGTAATCAAAGAGACAACGCGTCGGCCAAGCCCATTTTTCAACGCCAATGCATAAGCATGACACAAAATGCACACCCAGCCACACACACACATGTCACACACAGCCACACACACATGTCACACACACATGGCACATATGCTCAAATGTTGAGTGTGAGGAAATCCCTGCAAATTGCGGCATAAAAATATGAAAAAGCAACCCAAAAATTGTGCTGCCACACCTCCCCCCTCTCTGCATTCATGATATGCTGTAAAATTGCATTAAAAGGCGTTTTAATAGTTTGGCAGTTTTGCAGCTATCATTGGCATATGAATGTCAACCCCCGAGAAAAGGTGCCCCTACACTGAATTGGACAGGGGTTGTTGAAGTTTCGAGTACGCTTCGCGACTGCGGGTCTCAGTTTTGGGCTCAATATGAAATTGATGTTTTCCACTTTGTTTAATTTGTTAAGCCTTGATTAATGGTATATTCATTGTTACCACTTCAAATCGTTATGCTGTTTCGCCATTCTCTTTCATTTGTGGCATGAGTTACATGGCTTGTTGTTGCTGCTGCTGCTAAGAGACCCAAAAGATTGCAGCGAATTTGATATCAGATTAATGCAATTTATAGATATGATATGAAAAACCTTTAGTGAAATATATTATATAAAATTTGTATGTATTTTATATCTGATATCTCCCTACGATTTGAGATTAAAATGCTCAAGCCAAACGAAGCAGCAAGTTTAGCTCATTTCAAGCAGATTCAAACTTTTATAGACGTATTTTTTTTTTATTATTGCTAATTAATTTGCAGCATTTTTTATCGTTGCTACAGTTTTCGAACAATTTGAAACTTTTACACTTTCCAACTAATGTTTTATTAATGAGGAAAATTGACTTGGAAATTAACTTAAGTTTGAATTTAATTTAAATTTTAGCTTTATTGGCAGGTCTGCTTCCTTTTCTTCTTCCAACATAAAACTTCAATTTATAAACCGTGTGGTAAGAACCTTTACTTGAATTCGGGACTTCATAAAATGTTTCATTATTCAGCGAAGCAATGAGCAAGAAGAGATCTGGTGGCGGGAATAAAAAAACAAAACTACACTGATGATGGGCAGTTTTTCAGTGAATGCTTTAAGATTACGTATATAAATAATGCACAAATATTATATGAATAAGAAATTCAGGAAAGGGCGGTAAGGGGAAGTCAGGAAAACTGAAAGAAATTGTACAACTGATCTGCTAAAAACATCTATTGTAAAAATCACTTGATCTATCAGAGAATTAAATTCACTTACTGTGCAATGAAATATTTTTAACATCTGTTCGCATTTAAGCTCAAACACACGCACAACAATATGTAATACATCAGCAAGGGCTTCCCCACAAACCCCACTACTCTCCCCCTTGCACTGTGTTTCCCTGTTACTAAGTGCGAGAGTTCTGTGCGCACATTTTAATCCTATTATAAGAATATTTGCTGGTATTTCGCAATGCAGTCATTTTTTTTTTTTTAGTCATTGTTCGCCATTAATTTTGACGGATAGCCATCCATCAGTAGTTACAGGATAGTACATGTAACTATGTCCTTAAGCTTGGCCACCTTTGCTTGCAAGCCAGAAGCAGAAAAGGAATAAAAATGACCATTGCCACAAATGCTGCGTATAGCAGAAGGACGCAACTGTGAATCCATTAGGTAATTTGATATTACTTCATATGTCCAAGTTTATGAAAATTTCATTAATAATAAGAAGGTAATAATTTATATTTAGCAAGGTTATTTTATCTTCGTTTCAACTCAGTTCTGTGTTGGAGCTGGAAATGCGCATTAGTTGCATTCAATTAAAGATATCAATTGTTGTGGTGCCCATTCGTAATCCGTTCGACAATGAGGCAAGCAAAGATTACACTTGCAAAGACTGGGAACAATCAAATTAGATACAAACAAAAGAAAACAAATTTGGCTCGCCAACTTTTGACAGGAATATATAAACTGTAAAATGGGCAGATTCGCAAGGCAAAAGAGCAAAATGGCAAAATGGCATCAGGTCACGTCGTCTAAGCCGGCTCCACAAATAATACTGATCGGGTATTTCCGCTTTATAAGTCTTTGTAATCTCATTTAAATAATTGTGGCACAAACAGAAACACAGGCGGCTGCTGCTACTGATGCCAAGCATAAAATACAAAAGCCGTAAAATCCGTCTATGCAATGCATTCCATAACAGGCAACAAGGCATTTGGCCGTGGCCGGAAATTAATATGCAAAAACACAAGTCCATTATACGCTTACCTAGACACGCACACACACACACACACACACATATATACACACAAACAAGGACACATACATGGAATATAGGAAACGAGCGGTCTGATGTTGAAAGATGTAAAGATTTAGAGAAGTTCACCAAGGCTCATCTGATGGCCACTAAATTAGTTGGTTCCAACGAATTATGCTGGATTACAAATATAAATATAAATAAAAATAAAATTGAGAAAACAAAACTCAACTTGAGCAATTACTGCGTACTTTAAATGAGGCAAAATATTGCGCAATTGCAACTACTAGCAATGTGGCGAGAAGCAGGCAACACTTGTTGACCTGGCTAAGAAGAAGAGCTGTGTGTGGTGCAGTGCATCGTTCGCTGGTTAATCCGCTCATCAAACGTCAATACTGCTCGCATGGTTTGTCGGCTTGTGTCTGTCTGTCAACTTGTTTACAAAGCATTTGAGCTCGCGCTTTGTGGCAGTCTGAGAACTGCTTACCCCCAAACGGATCCTGACTGTTGCCCGGAGGCTACAAATTAATCACCAATACAATGGAAATTGTGCGGCTGCTGAAAGGAGCCGATGCGGTGGCAGTGATAGCTTTTCATTGTACTCCACTGCTTCCAGTTATATGTCGATTTGATATATAACCCCAGGGTCACACACACAGACACACACACACACAAACACACAAACAAGAGATTTGCTGGAATGTGTTTAATGCTATTTGGCGCATTGTGCAAATAATAATTTGAGAAAGAATTAGTTAATAGCACCAAATGTGGCTTAAATAACTAGAACTATTGTACTGAAAATATAATTATCGAATTTGTTCTTGATAAGCCTAAATCTCCGAGATGCTTCTCAGAAATGGAAGCGGTTTAAGTTATACTTAAAAAGAAATTTGTTCTAATTATGATTATCCAAGAGTTAAAAATCAACAAATTGAATTTTAGTATAAGGGCATCGATTATAAAATAAATGAATTTATTTATATTTTACTTGATTTTTTATTTTGTTTATTTCCTAATATATTATTTGAAGCGAGATATTGTATGCCAACGAGATGCGGTTTCAATCAAAACAAATCAAATGCTGCATTGGTTTAAACAAAGAACAATTTGGCAATTCGCTGAGAGAAGTAGGCAAAATAAACCATGCCAAAAGGCATTGGACAGATAAACATCAAAGGCAAGCGATTTTGGCAAATTTGTGAATTTAACCCTTTCCTTTCAAAATGATGGCCATTGTATCAACCGGTAAGACTTGTATATATTTGCACTGATGCATTCGCCTTATCCGATTTGCTATTCTTTAACACACACACACACACACATACATACACACATGTGTGTGTGCACATATGCATCCTTGCCAGCAGCAAGAATTGATTGAAGTATTTGTTTGGACCCGCGTCAATCTCGTTAGTTATAAAAAGATCTATACAAATAATAGTTAATGCTACTTATTTTCATTTTGCTCTCGACTAGAATTCGATCTGCAATATATATATATATATATATATATATATGTGTGTTGGTAAGAAATTTTTCACTGTCTGCAAGCTGGTAATTTGATTTTGAATTATTGCTGATTGAAAATGGAAATATTTGTCATTGAAAGACAAATCAGACAACAATGTTTCCCACTTTGAGTTGCGAAGGCGTCAATAAATGGCGAACACAAACCCATATTGCCCAGTTCCATCTCATAGCGCCCACTATCGATTTTATTTAAATCGCAATGAATAGCCAGAAACACGCAGCGAGTGGAAAGCAATTTATTTGAGTATATTTCCTGTTTTCGTTGCATTATTGGGCGACACGCAATGCATCTTAATGGCATTTGCATATTGCATGGCTCATAAATATATTAGGCAAGTCTCCCATGTAACAATATGTTCTCGGCATTTCATATCCTGTACTCATTGTGGTTTTAAAATTATCCTAAAAAAAAAAAACCACATTTGAATAATATAATCAGGCATACTAGAGGCTAGTTAGAGGGTATCATCTCGTCAGTCACTCTCGAGTAGACCAATATGGTTTTCATTGTCATTACTTACACCAGCACAATACATATACAATTGCCAATGTTATTGTATGTGTATTGTGCTGGTTAATTAACTTTTGCACAGCTTTGGATACCTTAACTGGCTCCAGTCATCTTAAATATATTGAGTACTTTGTATAAAAATCTCGCATTGCAGTAGCCAACTAATAACTAACCCAAATGGGTGAGGGACATAAAGTCAACATGTGAATAACAGAAATAATTAATATGAATCATCAAGTTGAGCTTTGAGTTCTCAGCGGAAATGCAATTTCTTACCACATCGAATTAAATGATGCAGGAAACTGAGAGTAAACGAATGAATTCTGAAGCACGCATATTCCTGTGTGTGTGTGTGTGTGTGTGTGTGTGTATATCAGAGTATATTTGTGCATTGGTGTATTTATGTTGTGTGCACTAACATGGCAAATTGAAATTTACGAGTGGCATGCAAAGGAAAGTGGTAGCAAAAATAGAGTAATACAAGGTAACTGAGGGGATACCCTGTGCGTAGCTCCAAAGTATTTCAGGTAATTTAAACAGAGCACTTTTTGTAGAAACGATTGTGTATACAAACTTTAAATAGTTAAAGAAGAAGACTCGAAACAGATTATATTTAGTATTTAATTTATTTGTTAATAACACAGGGTATCAAAATCACATCGGTCAGAACCGCACTTTATCTTGGCAATCATTTTCATCAAGATGCAGCTCTAACTGTGACAAATTGTGGCAAGTGGCATATGGACGTGTGCAAAAGGTGTCCAGCGTTGGGATTTCAACCATCTAATACTGACTTTGGTAGCCATTTTATTTGTTTGTTTATCCGTACAACCCTTATGCTTTTTATTTCAATCTCCGTCGATTTCGAGTAGAAAGAGCTCAGCTCAGAAGCCTTTTCTCATGCGACTTTAATGTGGAGATGTGGGTGCGCAGCTTAAAGCTCAAAGCAAACAACAATAAACAGCTGTGCTTGGATCCCTAAACCCATAGACATACACACACACATGTATATATATATATGTATATTATATATATGTAGATGGAACCCAACACGCGCTTTATTTATCAAAGTCCCTGGCACTCCCTTGGTGCCTTCACGCACTTTTGTTGCTTCAACAGCACAATCAAAATTGTTGGAGCCCTGCGCAAAATTGTGCACTCGCCTGATTCGTTATCTAAAAATAATTATATTAACTTTGCTTTTTGGTGCCGCTGCTCGTTGTTGTCTGCCTGGATATGGATGTTGATTTGGATGTGCACATGCATAAGGCGTAGCAATGAGCACTCCATCTATTTTACAGCTGCTGTAAATTCAGTTCGCATCCATGCCAAATGTATTTATAATAAATTTAATAGGTTTTATCCTTCCAATACACAACCAGTAAGGCTAATCAAATAATATCCTTTGCTGTTGGCAGCTCATTTTAGCAAAAAACCCAAGGCTGCTGCTGATAGCAAAGAATTTCATTAAAATTCCTAAAAATCAAAACTACAATTTGGTGGGAGCAACTCATCAATTACCCAATGTGCATGAGTGTCCTTATAATATACATTAGAATTGTGCTTCAGCTATCTTTGCATCGCAATATGAAACCCCAATAATCACTTCATAATTAATACGTTGCCAAGGCAGCATTACTCAGTGGATATAGCTCTTAAATATACAGAAATATTAATAATATTTATTTACATATATTATAATATATATGATTATATATTTACATATATATGTATATAGTTAAATACGTAGTTAGTTCAGATTTTCCAGCTGTTGTCTTAATCATTAAATTTTAAGCTCTTTTTTATTATGCTTATGTACAGTTCAGTTCAGTTCTGTTCAGTTTGATGTTGTGTACACCTAAAAGATTGCTTCAGCAGGGAACAAACAAAGCAACAGTTTCGACACAGGCACAAAGACGACGACGGCGACGCAGGAAAATCCATAAAAAACACCTTTCTGACTGTGCCATTTGATAAAATAAAACTTTTTGTACCTACTTGGGCGCTGGCTTTTAATCAAAATAGATGGTATCTTAAAGCCATCTGAGTAATCCCCAGCTTAACACATTTTTGCGATTAAAAAATACAATAAATAAAACACCAAACACTTCAATTTAAAATTCATTAATTAGGTTTTACTGTATTTGTGAGCGCTTTAATTTTCATGAATTAAATTTCGAAACTGTGAAGCACGGACACAATAAGGAACCGTTCTACACAAAATGCCTGCGCGCGTACAACTGAATCAGATTTTCATCTTTTCCAGACACGACGGAGACGACGTACAACAAGTTGCAAAATTTCGAATTGGTCGAGGTCGAAAATGACGAAGACGATGACAGGTCGGCTGGGACGACATTGCTCGGCATGAAAACTTTTGTGGCATTGAACTGAGTTCGCAGGTTCGAAAGCTTTTTCGCAACTTGTTGCCTAATCAGCTGTTGCACTTGCTCTCTTGTGACTTCTGGCTACTTTCTGAATGCGACATATTCGCAATGTCATCACAGTTTATTGCCTACTTTTGTGCGACTAGAAATACATACAATACATACATATATATGCCATTCTGAAATACATAGAATACATACATATATAAGCCATTCTGCACTTACACATACGTGCTTTTTATGTATGTGTGCAATTTAACTTATATATTCAAATATGACTATAGCTTTTCTACTTGTCTAGTTCGAGTTTAAGTGAGATAAACCTGAATATTTGTCAACATCTGCTTGCTTAACAAATCTTTTCACTTTTCTGGAACATTGAACCCCACTCAGCCAAGGCTAAGACCTTAACAAGAATATATACATATGGCAGATTTCAGTAGCAGCCGCAAGGACTATAAATTAAAATGGCTGAAGTTCGAAAAAGCTCTGAGAGCTTTGTCAGTCGCTGCTAATTGTGTGCGACTTCACCTTGAAAACAAACACCGATACAGTGAAACAGAGAGAGCGAGAGTGTCGGACACACATACATCTATATACATATATATGTAGTATGTATTGAATTATTATTACATACATGTATGTATGTATGCGGGAGCTTAATCTGTCTGTGTTTGTCATCGTGTCTAACTGGGAATTTGTAAAATGCTTGTATGTATGAATATATATACATATGTATAGGTATGCTAGTATTTCCATGTGCATATATATATATATATATATAAAATATAAGTATTACACACCTTTGTGGGCAATGCGTGACTTGGCTGAGTTTATGGCAAATTTTAGTTTGCTAGTTTGAAATTGTAGTGTTGACGACAAGAACTGCCTTAAGTACCATAAATTATCTTAATTAACGGTACTTGCGAATGTTTTGACAATTAACATTGTTTTTGCGGTTGACCAATGTGAAACTGGCATCGATAGCACTGCTTTAAATGTACGTAGAACATGCAATCTCAGTCCCCTAAATAAATATGTACTTTTCAATTATTGCTTAGCTATGAGCAGAACATATGGCATATGGCACTTATGCTATTTATCTCCACATATCTTTGGAACAAGGTGCATTTATATTTATTTTTATTTATTTAAATAAACAAAAAGAGGTAAATTTAATGGCCTCTAAAACAACAACAACAATAAATTGATTTCAAATTGATTGTGTTTCTATGTGTGAAAACATATATGATACGAATGTGCTGTTAAATATAAATTTCCTTCTGCTTTTGTAACTGAATTCCTTTTTGCGTCGCTGTTATTTTGGCTCATTGATGTGTCGAAAAACATGTGTGCCTCAAGTTTGTAATAGATGTTGCAGGTATTAATTCAGTTATTTAAATAGCAATCTCAAGCAAATAACTTAAAGCGTGCGTAAGTCTATTTATATATATTTATATATATATGTGTGTGTGTGTTTGAGAAGGGGACTTGGCACATATACACGTTTTAAACTCATTATATAATTATAATCAAAACACGTGTCAGTCGTGGCGTCTTTACTTTGATTCAGTTCAAGTTCATCAAATTTGATTTCTTATTTTCAATCAATTTACAGTAGGTTGTAAAAACATACATATGTATATAAGAATTTGTATTAAGAGTAAGTGCAAGTTGCTTGAGACACGTGTTTCAACTTGGGTAAAATGCTTTCAATAACACATCATGGGCTCATCCATCAAGACGAATACATATGTCTAATGGAATCGTTTAATTTGTTTTCATAACATATATGCGGCACTTAAACACGCTCCAATTGCCTCCAATGGCTTGGGGACAATCTTAGCATATGCTACATTGGAATAATCGTAATTAGATCGACTTGAGCACAAAGGCCAATTCGAAAAAGAAAACAGTGTGTCGAAATAGGTATGCTTAATTTACGTATATCTTTGTGTATACAATTACACCAGCTGTAGTTAGTTGCTTAGAAGGTTGCATAACGAAGAAACAAAACTCATTTTAAACAGGCGCCATTCAATAAGAGGCGCCACGAAAATGTCGATGTGTCTGGGCTCGCCGGGATATGTTACTATCTATGTATGTTTTGGCCATTAAATCGGTTCATTACTTGAGTAAGAGTACAAATGTGATAGTGTCGCCAAAGCGGCGTTGACTTGTCAGCAATTTAACCATTCTATCACAACAAGACATGTAACGACAATTTCAACAAATTAAAATTAAATTCCACAACTTATAGTTTGTTTCAGGTAAGCAATTAAATATATCTCTTGTTATTAGAAAAAAAACCAACCTAGTTAAGAGCAAATTAAGTAACATTGCCAAAAAATTTAAATAGTTTAAGACTATTATAAATTAAATTTTAAAATTAACATATTTTGTATAGTTAGAATTCAATTTAAATACGCTTTTAATATAATATTGGTAACTGATATTAATAAAAAACAAATCTAATTATGAAAAGTTACATGCACAAAGCTCTACTCAAAATTTCTAAGGCGTAATAAGAAAGAAAGTTCGAACTTTATTTTATAACAGTTAAGTATACAGCTTTATCCCGGCTGTAAGCTTTTGAAA
The DNA here is from genome assembly GCA_035042365.1 of Drosophila dives. Classification (NCBI taxonomy): domain Eukaryota; kingdom Metazoa; phylum Arthropoda; class Insecta; order Diptera; family Drosophilidae; genus Drosophila; species Drosophila dives. The sequence continues at coordinate 3,957,113 of JAWNLJ010000276.1, read as the reverse complement.
AGTGCAAGCTTTACGTTCCTTCGCCAAGCAATTTTATAGCTTTTAACAGCTTTAAAAGCTATGTATATCAGCTGACTGAAAAAGCAATCTTAGTGTATGTATGTATGTCAGTTTATTGATTTAATGCCGACTCTCTTATTGGTTATCAAAGTATAAGCTGAACGCTTAATATGTCTCTGTATTATTAACAAATAATTTTACAGTAATTACTGGAAAGATAAACTAATTACATTCAGAACCATTTTCCAACAACTGCAAAATCTCGATTTTCATTTTCATTTCTTCATTTCTTTTTCACATACATTTACCAACTGTACTTCAGCTCTAATTTTGTATTTAAAATAGCCAGAATTCTTGCCTATTTGAACACCCGCAGTGTTCAACACCCTATGCAAAAAATCTATAGACAAACCGAAAAGCACGCGCTCTTCATGAATGAATGGAAAGCCTCTTCACTTTGAAGTGTTTTCGAGTACTCTCACCTGAACTTCGGTGTGGGAGACTATTTTTCAATTTCTCGCACATTTCATGAATGAAAACTGAGCAAGCTGGCAGACCCTGATGCTCGGAGGCTGTTAGTTACGCTGCCTTTAGCCAGCCAACCCATGAGAGCTGGGAAATTCCGCTGGCTTGTTAAAAGATCATTAGCCGACACGAAATTGCTGTGAGCGGAAAGAAATTCTATTGAAAATTGCCCATTCGGTTGATTCGCCTCTCTACCTGAGACTGTTGTGTTGCAGTCTGCCAGGTGTGCAGTCTGCACTTGTCTAGACAACCTGTCGCCGGGAAACTCGATGGCGAGTGTCCTGCCGTGCAACGGTTGTGGTCTCAAGTGTTTAATTTAAGTGAGTTTCGTTCTCAATGAACAGAATTTTGTATATATTTTCTACTTTCTAAATACTGACTACATAAATATTATTTTGTTTGAAAGAGAGCAAAAACAGGCAAATAAATATATTGACAATGTATGTGATTATAATTTTAAATTATAATGGAACAGATGATCAGACTATGGCTTTTAATCTAAAATAATATTACCAAACATGCTGCATAATTTTCTGTGAATTAACAATAAATTTCGATCAAGAAGAGTTTTTCTGTTCTAAACTATTTAACTTAACAACTATCCAGAGACACCTACATATCATACTATTCCATGATTTCGCAAAAAAAAAAACAAGAAGGAAAATTGAAACTAATGCGAAAATAAAACACAACAGGAGTCGGACACCACCTACCTGAGCACTCGAATCTCAAGAGCTCGATCTTCAACTCAAGTGGGCGCACACTTGAGAAATACTAAGGTAACTTTTTGTACACGTCACTGATAACTATCGTGCAATAGAGGAATACTACCTGAAACGAATGTTTTCCAGAATAGTTCTGTGAATAGTATTCGGAATTCCGTTTAAAGCCACCGACTGTGCCATTTTGTCTGCAACGGGGCCCACAGGGGCGTAGGTGCAATTGCGTTTATTAGCACCGCACCCCTGGCCTCTCATTCATTTCGAGATGCTCGACAATGAAAAGTAAAATACGTTTGCCGTATTCATTGAAGAATCGATGTCAATTGTCGACTTTGTCCACCGAATCAGTTTGAATGGGTTTTTGCTAGGCAGGTTTGTTGCGCTCGATTCGTTTTGGCCGCTTCTCTTCAGAAAGTAGCCAAAAAAAAAAAAAACCGATAAGCATCTGAGTTGGCGGATTTTCTTAGATATAATCTCGCAAATTCGTTTCACAATTGCGCTCAATTTTGTAATTAGCTAGACATTTTAAAATGTGTCGTAAGAAATGAAATCGTGATGTTACAAAATTTCATTTGATTAATTGTGATCGGAATGATATTGCAATTTTCTATACCATTATCTTTGTGGTTAACACGCAAGACCACACAATTTGAAGGATGAGGAATGGTAGTCAGATAACTAACAGGGAAGACTTTGAAGCGGTAAAATCTTCACCAAACTCCTTAAAATGTTCTAAATGGCCATCATATAGCTGACACGTTAATATTTAAATTCGAAAAGTATCCATTTCGTATGGCTTAATCTGGAATTTAATACGCCTGTCGACTTAACTGAATTCTTGCTGATTTTATGCGAATATATTTTGCCTTGACATGTGTGAAAATGTAATCTGACAAATTTCCGGGCATCCGAGCTAATTTTATGCTGTAGAATAATTTTCTAGCCGATTGGATTAGCAGCAACGCTTTATTTGTAACAAATTCAAACAATTTTCTCCAGCTCATGCGCATAGGTCAATGTGTGCACAGCGATGTCCTGGGCAGGTATCTTCTCCCTTTGCGTCGAATGCAGCGAAGAATAGTTGAAATTTCCATCCGCATCCAATATCCATTTACGTTTTTCGATTAAGGCCTTCATTTCGGTTCCTCCAGGCTTGAGACCCAAACGCACTGCAGCCTGCTTTTGGGACATCTTCACATAGGACATTTCCAAACAGGATGCTATCTCCTCACGAGCAGTGCCCACCAGCATATCCATAAAATCTGCATACAGCTCGGACGGCATTGACTTCTTGGCCTGCAATATTTTATTGTAGCGTCCCTCCATGAAATAGTTCTCCAAGGCCAGAACTGGCGAAATGTAACGATTCTGCAGCAAAAGAGCCGACGGCAGACGCTCGAGTTCAATGTGAAAATCCGCAATGCGATTGGTGGCCAGCATGTAGAGCAGATGCAGGCCCATGAATTTGTGCATCTGTGGCGAGGACTCCAGAAACTTGTCATAGTCGTAGTAGTACATCTTCAGCTGCATCATGTATCGCTCATAGGCGGCATTATCCTTCACCTTAATGCTATGCTCAATAGCTATTTCCAGACTATCCCTGGCCGCTTGCAGCTCCAGTTGTTGCTTGGGCTGCATAGGTCCAGGTCCCACAAAGCCAATGCGAACCATTTCCAATTTAAGTGAGTCCAACAATTGCGCACAGCGACCCAAATTGGGCGAATTCTTGGCCCACTCGTTTTTCAGCTCTTTGAAAAACTTCAACATGAGAACGAAATTATTTTTACTAATTTTCGGATTAAAAATCAGTTTTTATGAGATTATTTGTTGCTAGCCAGCTGCCCAGGCAAGCTCTGAATACTTTGATATAATCTTTACTCGGTAGAATAACCTTTTTGCAGGACCTACTAGATCTATATTATATAATTCTTTATAAAAGGATTGTCTTGGCTTACTGAGTGGTGACAGAATATTTGGAGCATTCTTATCTTTAAGTTAGAAGTGGTTTTTGGAAAATCGTCAAAGAAAACTGAATCTCTTTCAATCAATCCCGATTTAAAATTTTATTTAAAAATTACAGTAATTTCAACCGATTAATATCTGTTGCTGCTGTATTTTCTAGTCGGTATTTTATTTATGGTCTTAGAAGGTGTTAACCTTATGAGAGAAGTGCCAAAAGTATTTTAACTATTTATTTTTTACCAGTGTTATTAATAATTTACATAACTAAATGTTATAAATATTAACTGCTTTTGCTGATCAATTATAATATCGATTCACTAGCGTTGCTCTCCAAATCAGATCATGCTTACAGATAATTGTAAAACTAACAGTTTTAAAAAGACGATTTTATATTTTTTTTATCAGTTGGGTTTTATTTTAGGCTATTTAACATGAGTATATATACAATTTAAAGACTATTTGTAAATTAAAAATAAAAATAACGTTTGTACAAATAACATTAAATTAACAATTGATTCTATGCGATTATCTTTAATTCACAGCATTTGGGCGATGGCGAAGTTTGGGGGCTGCCTGAGTTGGCGGATAGGTTGAATGTGGGACTCTCGGAGCCGCCCTTCTTTTGTTTGACACGTCGATTCTGGAACCAAATCTTCACTTGCTTTTCCGATAGTCGCAGCCGGTTGGCAATCTCGATTCTGCGCAGGCGCGACAAATATGCATTGTGGGAGAACTCACGCTCCAGCTCCAATAGCTGTGTGCTGGTGAAGGCTGTGCGGATGCGTTTGCTGGAATCAGCGTAGTCATTGATCAGTGGTGTAATCTCCAGACCAGCTCCCTGTGATTTAATGGGTGAGCTGACGGGCGAGCAGGAGGACTCGTGCTTAAAACGTTTCGTTTGCGCCTCTTCGGCATTGGCAAAATCCAACGAGGCACTCGAAGACGCCGATGGTGAGGTACAGAATGCTCCAGCCTCATGCACAGGCTGGCCAGGATTTAAGCCGTAAACAGCCGTCGGCGGAAGAGTTAGTTGTGAGTTGCTGCTGCCATGTCCAATGGCATTGGCCGAAAGTGGTGGCGATGGATAGCAGTCATCATAGTTGCCAAAGCCACTCGACTTGCGCTTGTTGGAAGCAAAGAATTGCGCATAAGGATGATAAAGTGATCCATGTGGATGCTTGAGGACAGCTGCAGCCGCTGCTGCAGCCGCCGCTTGATGATGTTGCTGCTGTTGTTGTTGTTGTTGCTGCTGCTGCTGCTGTTGAATACCAAGTGAGAATAGATAGCTGCCCACGTAGCTAGCTGGATATGGTAACATGGGTATGCCCGGTAGCATTGCAGCTGCTGCAGCTGTGGCAGCCACAGCGGCGGCGGTTACATTGGCCGTGGGTGAGCCAAGTGGTTCCTTGTTCTTCTTGAGCGGTGGCATATCGCTGAGCAGCGAGTCCATAAGGAAAGAACGCGACATTTTTGTTCAGTTGAGTTGAGTTACTTGGGATTTTCTCTATGCGTGACGAACACCTCACACGATCGGAGTCTGAGCGTTACTGGTTAGCTGTTAGGGCTGTGCCCTGCACTTTATATAGACACACCGATGGTTAGGGGTTGTTTTTTGCACCACCCCTGGCATGCTGCGTGAGCCTGCATTTGCCTATTGTTGACTTATTTTGAGGGTTGTTTGCTTATTTTCTTTGACCATTAAGCCACCATTTACAGCCTGTCTTCGTCTAATAACAACAAATTGTAGCCATTTAAGCTCCGCCCTTGGCACAGCGATCATTCACAATGGCAGGTCATCTCTTCAACTGTGTGTGTGTGTGTGTGAGTGTGTGTGTGAGTGTGTGTGTGTTTGAGTGACTGTCTGCATTTATGCACTAAATATTCAGTTGAATAAATGCAATAGTATTTCTTAATTATTTTAAATTATTTCTTTGAATAAGTAAATAGAATTCTATTTTTATAAGCGAGGCTTGTGAATATATTATAAAAATTGCCAATTAAATTTTAGCTTAAACATATTTTTACTAGTTTTACAGTAAAAAAGAAAGTGGACTCTGATCGAATTTCTAATTGACACACTGCAAAAAACAGTTGGCTATCTTAAGAATTCAGCTCCGTTATTTGCAGCTTCAGCAAAGTCTTTTTATTTTTAAGCCAAAAGTTTCTTAAAATAACTCAGTTTTAGAATGCTTTTATTCCGTTGTTTTGTATATAATAATAATAACAACTTTTATATTCATATTTACTTATTCATTTTTATTTTTTTTATATTTTGTTAACTAATGATGATCAAAGTTAGAAAAGTTGAAAACGTTAAATCTGCATTTGACTGCAAATTTTATTGTGCCCTTTGACACACGGCAATTTGTCCCTTAAAACGTATTGTGTAATTGTATATATATGTGTGTGCGTGTGTGTGTGAGCAGCTCACTGTTGTGTTTTTATTGATGCATTATCTCCGTGTGTGTCTGCCAAATCGGTTAACAATGCAAACGACATACATCAACCTGGCCCATTCACGGTCGAGAGCCATTTCCATTCATTCATTCATTCATTCACGGCTCGGGCTTAGACACACATTGCGTCTTTGTGGCCCGGGCAGACATTGCGTCGCCTTGGATTTTTTTTTTTTTTTGGAGTTTTTGGGTTACATTACACAGAATTATGGCGGCAGTTCTATCATTTGTTAACTCGCTTTAAGGATTTGCTTTAATTGTCCTTTTCAAGTCATTGTCACTCTGTGTAATGCCAAGGTGTCTGCACGGGTGCTGCTTTGTGTGTGTGTGTGTGTGTGTGTGTTTTTGTGATATTTTATCATATGTTAAGTGGCTATAAAACTGCACAATTACTGACGTTAATTGTTGTCCAACTCTCAAACTACTTTTGGACGCATTGTTGACTCCAGTTGCATTTCTTGGCCGTCTCTTTCGAGCCATCGCCTACATTTCTTTGGAGGCATTGTTGGCCATTTGGCTTCTGCTTAATTGGCATACTTTTCACGTAATACCATGCAAAATGGCAGCTGCCATTTTTTTTCCCAGTTTTTGCACTAGGTTTATTTCTGCAACTGGATCATTTGGGTAGGCGTTGCGTCGGTCTCGTGCGCTGGACTTGGCTCTGGATTTTGTTATTGTTATTTCTTAGAGGGCCACTTCAGTTTTTGTATTACTCACCTTTGACCACATCCGTTGTTGTTTTTTGTATTTTGTTATTTTCTCCGTTTTTACACTCGATTTAACTGGGCATTGTTAATTCGATCGGTCTTCGAATGGATCGTGCTATTGATGTTGCCTGCTTTTTTCCTCAAATCAATACAACTTTTTGAATGCTTATCGACATTTTGTTTGAGCCACGTGTATGTGATAAATTCTACGATTAGTTGACAGCCAAGTCTTGTTTCGGAATTTCAGGAAATCGGAAAAAATAAAAACCGGAATTTAAAGTAATTGTAAAAAGATGTCCAAGCTCCCCTTCGAATCACTCAAGCAAACAATTTCATTTTAATTGTGAACAAAACTCGGCTAAACGCTAAACAAATGAAAGCTGAGTGCAACTTTTGTATATATCCCATGAACAGGGAGAGAGAAAGGGAGAGAGAAAGGGAGAGAGAGAGAGAGTGATATTGAAATGATACGAGTGTATGGCAAACCGGATTCGCCGACAAAGGGGTGTACCATGGCCATGGAACCACCACCATCATCATCATCGCAGCAGCAGCATCACCATGGGATGACTGTCTGGCTTATGAGACTTCAGTTGCTTCCGTTGGCTTGGTTCATCATTTATTGACATTAATTGGTTGTGACATTTGCATTTGACTGATTGTTGTAGTTGCCATTGTTGCTACTTTACTTCCCATTGAATACCAAGCGCACTTCTGAGCCTTTATTTAGCTAAAGGGCTCTTGGCGGTTAGGGCAGGCTAAGGGTACCATCATCATCATCATCCAATAAAAAAAAAACAAACACTTTGTGTATTGGCTTAACAAATATGACTTCATTATAGCTCAAGTCGTTTCTGATATTACGCTTATGAATAAATTATAAATGAGCTTTGCACCACTAAACGATTTTTGGGGTTTTGAGTGCGTGTTTCTCAGTCATCAGACCTGAGGCAACAAATAAAACAGTGTGTGTCTCTCTCTATGTGTGTGTGTTTGTGTGTGTGCGGTCTGCTTGTTTTCGAAAGTCATATTGCACGAAATAGGTAAGTATTTTTGAAAATATGAAGGACTTTTTTCTATGGGCATAGCGTCAACACTAACGGCTATAGAAATACATATTTCAAAGTGCTCTGCCGCCAGTTTAATATTGGATGCATTCAAGCCAAGAACTATGGACAACAATGCCAACTTCTTGAGTTATTCATGAATGAAAGTCAGTGCAGCAACAAAGGTCGCCAAAACAATGCTTTAACAATTGTACTGCGAGCACTTGCAGTGATCTGCAGTTGTCTTTGTGTAAACCATTTTGGCCTCACCATTCATACACCCCTAATGTCCATTGTTGGTCTTGTCCAGGTATCGAATGTTACCACTCGAGGATTCCACCTTTTATAGTGGGCAGCTAGGTGAATTGATAGTTTCTTTTTCTATTTTTTTTTTTTAGCGGCCATTGGCCATTGTGTTCAAGGCCAAACTGGCGGACAGTGCGCATTAATCACGACTGTTTTGTTGTGGTCAATATTGTGGCTTTTTGAAGAAGGCACAGGGGGTGTGGAGTTGTAAACAATTAATTCAGTTGGGTGGTGGTGGCCGAACTCATATCCCGCACATACAATCAGCCCTCGACAATTACGATACTTAGCCACTAATCAAATTAAATATACAAATAAATATTACGAACACACACGCACACACACACACACACACGATCCACTTATCAACCCTCACCGCCACTTACGCTTGTCAACAGCCAGCCAGCTAATGAAAATAATATTCAAAATCAAAAACTGGGTCCTCATCCTGCACCCTGCACCCTGCACCGCATATGAAATCACACTCGGCCGTCGCCGAAGTTGCCACTACTTCTGGATGTGGCACGGGATAACGCGGACCCGCTCAAACATGAGGCCGATGTCGAAATCAACCCCAAGATTGGGTCGAATGACGAATAAAATATACGCTTGTCTTATAAATATAATATTAACTGGCAGGCAAACACACCCTTTATTTTCAATTTTATATGGTAACATCAAACGCCATTCATTTTCATTTGTTACATTTGTATCATTGTCGAACTATTTGGTTCTTGACGCTATTTATGATTAGGGAATTGATAAACATGGCTGCTTAAAAACAAATTTACAAAGAGCAAAAAGGGCTGCAGAGATTTTAGATTTCAGAAAAAAAGTGTTTGGCAGATGTTATTGGTTTAATTATTGCAAAAATAAAACTCAAGTACGATTCATTCAAATCTTTTGATATGGATATGTTTATTTGGGATACCTTTACTTTATCATTTTAATGTTACAAAGCTTAAGCATGGATTCTTAGCGAAGGGTTTTAATGAAACTTATTGCACCATTTTATTTATTTTATATTATTTATAGTATTTTTTTCACAACAAAATATATGATTATATTTTCTGGTAAACCACACCTTAAAAATTGTGATTACTAATTACATTCATATCAGAGAAAAAACCAAATACTTCTCAGAAATTGTTTATCAACTTAGCTGATTAGCAAAAAAAAATATAAACCTAACTTAACTTGTAAATCTTAATTTAAAAAGCGGAAGTTACTCAGCCAATTACCCTCAAACTGTAGCGAAATTTCCCAACATCGAAATTACCCAAGACTCAAACCAATCAATTCAAGCTGAAAGCATTGTAGCAGCGACAATAAAATTGAAAATACTGGTAATCGTATCTTGTATAATTTAAAATATACATTAGCAAAGTTGTCAATGGCAGAGACAGAGAGCTTTCTAACTGCCAATGTCAACGTATCTTACATAAGTTGTCATATTCAGGGCTTTAGCTTACCTTCATCTTCAGTTTGCGCATGATGCGTGTCTCCTCCCAGCGATCCAGCTCATCCCATTCCTTACGTAAGCACAATAACGTTTGTAACAAATTTAATCAATAATTGCGAATTAGTGTTGTTAATTATATACTCACCTTACCGCGCCTCCGCAGCAGATAATAACGATACATCACGATAGTTACAGCCAGAATCAGTGCCAATCCGGTGCCTGCTGCGGCACCCAACACCGCTGAACTTACCATAACCATTTCAATATCCTTTCTTTTATATATCGGCTCTATATCTGATGCTTAAGTACGATCCGTATTTTTGTTCTATAATTTAAAGAAATATAAAAAGAGTATTTGTACTTTATTTACATATTTTGGTAAATTTATTTAATATATAGAAACTGCTTAACCTTCTAAAAAAAATGAATTTTATACATTACATTCAAATAAAGCTCAATAAAATTTAACATATATTAATTATTAGCCCATTTTTTCAATATTTCTTTTATTGTGAAGTACAACAATTTTCCCACTGTTATTTACAAGAGTACAGTAAATTATTATTATATAATAGATCATGTGTACATTGCTCATATGGGTTATTTGTCTGGGCCACAACTGTGCAAACTTGAGTTATTTAAACAAAAATTGGTTGTTATTCAATAGTTTCTAAAAATTAGAATAGACACGTCAGTATTTGACAATACGGAAATATATATTATAATCTAAATGAGACTTGGATACGAGCAAAACAAGGATGCGTCTTCAATTGGTATGTCGTGTCCTCGAAATAATCATCTGAAATTTGATAATTCTCAATATCTTCGCCTTTCGGTATTTCGGGATATCTTAGGAAATTTTTTGTTATCGGCTCATCCTCATCGTCATCACCATCCTCATCGTCATCTTCATCCCCATCGTTTTGGTCATCCCCATCGTCATCGTCATTCCCATCCTTAGCTACTTTGCGAAAAGTTTCTCCATCGCTTTTGTGATCATTTTCATGTTTATCAACATATTCTGAATCATCAGCGCTATCAATTTTTGTGGCATTTGTAAGAACCAGAAGGCACCCAAAGCAACAGAAAATTATTAATACGAGTTTTCTCATTTCGACGTTTCACTGAATACTGACAAACTTGACTTCAGCAAGCAATTTATAATAACACTGCAGCTGTCAATCGTCAAATTAAGCAATAAACTCGTTTTTTTTTTAACTGGAAATATCTATTGTTAACTTTCGATTAAGAAAATTAAAAATGTTGAGTTTTTACCGAAATATATATAATATATTAAAAAAAAATGCAATATGCTGTGAAGTTAACTTTTGTTATTATAAATTGAATTAGATATCACTTGTACCACAAAAAATACAGGTTTTTTAGTTATGCGTTTAGTAAATTTATTTCTAACGGAAAATCCCTGAACAGCAAGTGGTTTTCTAACGGAAAATCCCTTATCAGTTAAACAACATTATATTTTAATTTATTTGTGCTCCAGTTTTGCGTTTGATTCCGACACTGACTGAGTAAGTGGCTCCACTTCCTCAACTTGTCATTCCTTTCTCCAAATTATATCGAAGGTCTGTTTTTCAAAATAGTTGTTGTTGTTTGCTTAGCCACAGCTGCTCAGAGCATTGGAATAATTGTAGCTACTAATTTTTTTCGAAAGAAAACGTTTTAGTTTGCACAATTGTGAATTTCAATTGCAAACAAATACGAAAAAAGTTAGAAGAAAAAAACTTTTCGATTGAAATATGGTGTTTCTAATTGAGCCCAAATAATATGAATGCCAAGCACCAAATATGTGGTTTCGGAGAACGTTTGAAGAATAAATAAAGTTTTTAGAATTTGCTTTTGTTTATTTTACTTTACTGTTGACATTGTTGCCGTGCTATATAAAATTATGTAGTAGATAGATCACTTGGGGTAATTCCATCATCCTTATTCCTTCTTATCGTCATCGGCGTCGACAGATTCCACTGACTCGGCAGCATCATCAGCAGCGTCATCTTTCTCAGAGTCCTCTGCCGCATCTGCCTTCTCTGCTTCAGCATCAGCTGCGTCCTCAGCCTCATCGACAACATCATCCTTCTCATCACCTTCTACAACATCTTCGACTTTTTCATCTTCAGATACTTTTTCCACGGGATCGGCCGTTATTGTGGCGAAAAGGACAAAGCCGAAAAGAGCAAGCAGCAAAATGGTACGCATGTTGAATAGATTATTAGCAAACTGATATTGGTTGGTCTGTGTAACAAGTTTTTATACTGGCTTATTGGAAAAGCAACGTGTCTTTTTCAATTATTATTTGTTTTTATTTGATTAACAACACCTGTTGTTATCTATCTCTATTGGAGTCAAGTTGATGCCCAATTCTAAAGCTTATTATTCTAAGGTTTTTTTTTTTTATTATTAACTTGGTTTAGTTTGCACAATTGTTTATCTATTCAATGGTGTTTTTAGTCATTTAGTCAACAGCAAAAATGTTGGTTAAAAAGTAAATATTTCCAGTTTTATAAAACCTTGATTGTTTGTCGCAATATAATATAGCCCAATACATATATATGGCTTAGATTGTAAACATTAATTTTGGGTTTGGTTGGGATGTACAAACCGCAGTTTGGAATTTGAAGCATTTCATTCAAAAGCTGTTTTTATAATATGTATATATCAATGTAAAATAGCTTCCTTAAAATGAAAAAATAGTGTATATTAAATGTAGCATACATTTAAGCGATAAAAAATATAGTTAGCTTAATTGGAAATATTTTGGAAATTGGTTAAACGCACAATTCTATCACCATAAATTCTTCTATGTAAAAAACAAAAAAAAAACTTGATTATTGTATGCTTTGTGGCGCGTTAAATTAATTCGTTTAATGATGAGCTCAATATTAGATTAAAATATTTGTTTGTACATTTTTTGGACTAAGCCAGAGTTGCTTAATTTTGGTAAGCATCGTAACTCTTTCTCGGCAACGGTGTAAATAAAATCTTATTCATGCAAAAAAGTTACTTTATTAATTAAAGCTTCAATTATATGCACTACAAATAAAACTGCATTGACTAATTTAAAAGGGAGTGTATATAAAAATTGAATAAAAGAAATGCTCTTTAGAAAAATATAAAAAATTTTGATATACTTTGGATATTAAAAAAAGAAACCATTTCAAGTATCTATAAAAATTGAGAAGAAATTTATTGAGCAAACTCCGAACTAAGATTTATTATTAGACCAGTAACAGAGTATCTGAAATAAAGTTGGGGTAGTATTTAAGCTCAAACACACCTACTTTAAGAACATTCCAGCACAGTGGAGTGGCATTCATCCATGGGACGTGATTGGTTCATTGTTTACACACGCAATACAGAGGAAAACAAACAAGCTTCCTTCCCACTGAGGCGTCTATTTTGTGGGGCCAGGTCGGGAAGCAGGCAGCTTGTGGTCTGCTTCTCAGAAACGGAAGTGGCCTAATTACCATGTCACTTGTGAAGTGAACAGCGCTCAGAGAGCCGATCTGAGACGTAGTTACTATTTTTGGGTTTATTAGGAATCATTGTTTTTCGACGTAAGTGGGCAGAAAATATATTGGATTAACATAATGCAGGGCTTTAATGGAAGTCAAAAATTAAATATTGGGCATATTGACTTTCACAGCTTGTCAGTAATATTTAAAAAAAATAAAAACACAAAATAAAAGCAATAAATTCATCATCAATTCAGCTTAAAAATTTATTGACATTCATTGGAATATTCGCCATTTATTTTGCATGCAAACTTTTTTGTACTTTTTGCGGACCACAACAATTATCACGAAGGCTTCTAAGATCTGCCATATGGCTATTTAAAAGCTCTTAACCTTAACCAGTTATACCAAAAAGGAAATGAACTCAAAGCTCAAAATTCTATTTGGCTTATTCTGATTTGTATTTAACTCTTTTTTGTAGTATTTTTCTCTCAATTCTATCTACGAAAATGTGGGTCTAGAATGGGAGGCATCTTCCCGAATGCCCTAAAGATGAGCTGACTGATTTCTGCTTGCAAAGATGTTGTAATCAGTTGTTGCTTTATAGTGTTTAACAATATAATAAACAAGTGTAATAGCATCGTCATCAACCATAATCTGGCAAAATCCTAAAGTATTTACTTTCCATTCCATCCGTTGATAGGCTTAGGCACATTTGCATGGCTCGCATTTACATAAATTTCATTTATAAACAAAAATTCGCGCATTGAAAAAACTCGCATTGAATTTTACGACCATTTTGCGTTTAAAATAGGATGGCAAAGCGTCCAGTTTTAGTTGACTATTTGACCATCGAACTTAACATAACAATACTAGAAGTACTAGTAGAACAACAGATCCTTTTCCAGGAGCATAAAGCTTGCCCCTCGAATTAACATTTTGATTGGATTTTCCAATATTGCGCCATATGGCTGGTTGGATGGGGCTGGCTCTCTGCCACTGACCTTGATGGCTTTGATTGAGTTCCTTCTGCACCCATTTGAGCCAACAGCATAAAGAGCATATACAAATTGTCCGATAAGATAAGCAAGTTTTGGTTTTTTATGCAAAAGTCAAGTAAAATTAACTTTGACCTTATCGGTTATCGGTGTACTTTTGTAATAAGCAAATCAATTCTAGCGTAAATAGAAAGTGCTTGATAAAATTGTTTGTTTATTTCCCCAGATTCAATATTGCATTTCATATTTTAACAAGCGTCTCATTTAGACTATGACAGATGCATTCAGGACTGCAGGTTCTACTTCAGTTGGTTCCTCAACAGCAGGTTCAGCGACAGCAGGTTCTGCGACAGCAGGTTCTGCGACAGCAGGCTCCGCGACAGCAGGTTCCGCGACAGCAGGCTCCGCGACAGAAGGTTCCTCGACAGCAGGTTGCTCGACAGCAGGACCCACGGCAGCAGGTTCCTCAACAGCGGGACCCGCGACAGCTGGTTCCACGACAGTAGTTTTGGTAACTACTTTCTTAGTATTAAAAATAGGACGTCCAAAAGGATTAAATGGTATGCGATTCAGAAACCTTTGTGGAGTGCGATAATTTCTGTAGAAGTTATTGCCAAAGCCGCGGGGCTGCATCTGTCCATATCCACCCCAGAAAGGTGGTTGTTGGTAGCCGTACCAATTCTGATATGGGTCAATTTGCGGCCAGTATTCGGGAGCAAAGGGCATCATTTGGCGACGACGAATCGGCAGTGCTGCAACACCCACTGGTGCAAGACTTACTTGTGCAACACCCACTGGTGCAACACCTACTGGTGCAACACCCACTGGTGCAGCCACTGGAGCAACATCCTCTTGATCCAAGGATTCAAGACCATGCGGTTCAACTGCCAACTTAAATAATGGTTCACGTGGAACGATCTTCAGCGACAGCCCCAAAGCTATCAGGCTGATGAAAGTTATGGATTTAAGGCAGCACATTTTGTATAACGAATACTTTCCTCAACTGTTTTTTATTCTCGCCGTTTTCTGCTTTTATTACAAAAACAGGGGATCAGCTTACTAAATATTGGTTTAGCTCATTTTTGCCACTCAATTGTTGAAGTCTTAATGTGCAAATTTTGTGAATTATTTACCTTCTATTCGAACTTCAAAATGTTGTCTCCTAACTATTTGTTTAGCTTGAAAAAAAAACGTGAATAACGATTTAATTAGATAGTCATGAGCACAAGTGTTTTATTCACGTCGTCACAGCAAAATACAACAATATTTCAATCGTATTTTGCAGTATGATAAAAAAAAAAGAAGTAATTCTTTGACAACCAAAAAAGCAATAGCAAAAGCTGTTCAAATAAATGGGATATATTAAGTATCCATAGAAAGCACCAAATGCAGAGCTGATGTCATAAAAACACTCATATCCAAAATGTGTTAGACAATAATATTTGCATAGCAATGTGGCTTCCTTTATATACTAGAAAATAACCGAATTTCGATGAAGACGCATAATAAATTATAATCGCAGAGTTAAAGTATGTGTGCAGGAGTAGCACTTCAAAATAAAATAAAATAAAAACAAAAGTTTGGACATTGCGTATACGTCGCGTTAAACAAAAGTTCACATCAACAAAATACAAACTTGACAAGACGAAATACTTTTCAAATATGTTTCCACAGGAACTTTTGTGATTATTGTGCGATCGATTGATATAAATATTTCATTGTGTTTTGAGAAATGAGAAACATTCAATCCTTGGTGTATATTATTGACATGTTATTGATAATCTAATTAAACTGATAAACTTATTAGATTATTTGGACAAACCAGTCCTTGCCGTTGGCTCGAAATTGTATGTATCCATTTGGTGTATGGTAATCATTTCAGATTGACGTCAATATTGAGTTTTGGAACTAAACCATAACGAGTATTGTCTAAAATATTGGGAGTACTGCCTACATTTGAGCTGATAAGCCACAAAGCACTCGCCGCTTATCTTATCAAAGATTCAAATTCATGCGTACCTTGTTTGTATGTGTATAATGGTCACTTATGTTTTATATAAATCAGCACAAATCCCAAGCGAATTGCAGCCCACACAAATATTATTTATATGGAAGCAGCCCAAGTGGAGTCAATGGAATCTGCCGCTTTACATCGGCGGAGGAGTGCCCAAGTCTCGACAACTGTCCAACTGTGATTGCTTTGTGCCACGGCAGTTCAATAATAATCTCTACGGCGGATAGCAAGAAAAAGATGGGATAACATGGGGATTGTAGCCCTACACATGCAAGTACATATATATATATATATATTTTATTTTGGTTCAGCTCCATTCAAGAGGCTTTATTAATGGACAATCTTGCTTCTCTTGTCCCAAGTGTCAAATAAAAATCCATTTTCACATTAATAAACTAGAAAAGTATCTGCTAAAAATAGCAGTTTATTCTTTGAAGTGCACAGTGCTTAGATAATAAAAAAAAAGGAATATTAATTACAAATAATTAATGTGCATTAAACATATAGAATACTTATGGGTTCCGGCCATATTTATATTATTATTAACATACTTTGACTTACCGTTAAATAAGTAAAATTGTTGACTTGCGAATTATTTTTTTAATTCTTGTAAATCTTTAAACTAAAACATCTTTTAAAATGTTATTTTACAAATGTAAGTTTGAAGACCGTTGAACATATTTGCTCTTTAATATTAAACAAAGTATTTCGATTGTTGTTATTACACTGCGGATGCAAAGTTAATTCAATTTATAAATATGTAGTATATCAAATCGCACAGATAATTGACACTAATTTCAATTTTTTTTTTCAAAAATAATTGCACTCGAGCAGACAACAAATGAATTTCGCTGCTCGCTGCACAAAATGTTAAAGGTGACAACCGATTTATTAACCGCTTTACATGCCAAATACCAACTGCTTGCCACAACGGCAGGATATCCAATGATAGTCGATGCGCCACAGAATGCTACCATATGCTAGCAATATTGCTGGCCATCGTTCGTGTGCCGCACAAAAAAGCTCCATGGGGCATAGCCTTCGTGTCGGCTAACAAAAAAAAAAAAAAGCTTTCATTTGTTATCAGTCAGAGATTATGGCTTCCACCGGCGTCTCCTTCGTGTGCCCTGTGTGTGTTGATAACAAGTCCGACCACTAATTGTCCCGACTGTCGTCTATCCAGCAATCAGCGTCGCCAACAGCAAATTCAGATTGACGGCCATCCCTGCGGTGTTTGCTTTTACTTCACTTTACTTTTACCTCAAAGCCAGAAGATGCCTTCAAATTGTCATTTATTCCGACCTGAATGCACCTCCTGACCACACCCACCTCGTTAAGTTAACCTGTTGAACGAGCAAAATACGAGTTAGGATTATCTGGTATACGCCCTGTTGAATGCACACTTTTTGTTGTTAATTGTTTAACGTGTAATTTTATTGAAACTTCTTTTGTGTCCGTTTTTTTTCTTTTTCTTACATTTTTTACATTAAATGCTGCATTAGCCGCTCTCTCGCATAAATTAAGGCACATTCGATAAATGTTTCATTGTATTGTTTGCGAATTTGAACAAAAATCAAATGGTAAAACAAATTAAATCATATCATATGCATAATTTTTTCTTTAATCAAACTAACACAAACAGTCGCACAGGACTTAAATTAAACGAAATTAAAGTAGTTAATGTGGATGTTTCTTAGGTAAATCATTATAAATTAAGTGTTTAAATATATAAAAACATAAATACTGGGGTTTGCGACAGGGTCCACTATGAACTACAAACATTAATTAATTGTTACATGCAAATAACATTTACATGCGATAATGAAACTGGGGGAGGATTTGGTGACAATTTTTGGCTCTTAACTAGATATACATATCTGATCATGACTTAACAGAACATCTTAAAATGTACAATTAGCAGGAATATAACATTAACACTAATATGGGCGCTCCTCTTACGCATCCAACGGAGATGCATAGCTGTCTTAATAATTGGTTTTCTACAACAAATTAGATTTGAGCACAATTCCAGTTCATATTTTTGTTAATCAATGATGTCGCGAATGAACGCGTTTCGATTTTTGTGTCGTCGTCCAGTCCAGACTGGTCAACGAAGGTAACAAGTTGTCATTCTTATTATTATTATTATTGTTGTTGTTGTTGTTGTTGTTGTTGTTGTTGTTGTTGTTGTTGTTGTTGTTGTTGTTGCTGCTGGTGTTGCCATGGTTATTATTGAGCAGGGCTGGTGTTTGCAATGTATAATCGTGGGCTAAAACGATGGGCTGCAGGGCGCTGAAGTTCACAGCTGGCATGTGGGACGGAGAGGCTGGCGCATAACCCATACGCCCCGTGTTGTTAGAATTGGTGGGCGTGTTGCCGTTCAAATTGGCATACTGATTGGCCACGGGCAGAGGGGATGATGCTGGCACGTTTAAATTTAGACACGGACCAGGTCTGCAATAAAAAAATGCATCAGTAAGCGTATAAAACAAATTATTATTAAATTGGGTGAACAGAGCCAATAAGAGTGAAAACATACTATTTAATTCTGAGCAAAACTAAATACTTGATAATATCTACTACGGTTGCAGCTCATTGCCATTGATATACATAATTTAATTTAATTGGTGATAGGTGACAAAATTGGTGCTATCAAATTGATTGCTTATGGAGCAGACCTTTTGGCACTTTGGGCCTTTTGAGGGAGCAACTATTATTTGTTGGCGGAATCGCCTTTGCTCAATTTAACTCTCATATTGACTGTCACTAGAGGCAGCTTAGTGCTACGAGGGGGTAGAACAATGAAAGCAGTTATGCATCACTTTATGTACAGGAAAGGAACAGATAAACTGCATATACGGGTGTCTCCTTCATATGGCCAGATTATGCTCACCTTTGTTGCGTTATTGTAAAAACCGATTTGCTAACAATGCGCTTGCCAGTGTGCCAAATGCGACCAATATACTTGATGCGTTGTATGGCGATGATGGCCAGTGCAACAGTCCTGGAAAGAAAAATGTTATCAGTATTTAAATAAATGCATATTTTTAGCAATTTTTGTAACTAACTTGAAAAGCTTTTTCTTAGTCACTCGCTGAGTGGTCAGTTTTAGTCCAGGAGCACCAGCGAGGTTTTGTAGCGCCAGCTGTTCACTCGCCTGGTAGCTCTCCAGGGTGAGCTTGAGATATCTCTTCTGATAGACAAGCGCCTTGCGATGGCTCTCGACCCGCAGATAGCGTCCAAGTAGCTGACGGCATCGCTCCTCCAGTTCACTGATATTCGTATTCCCATTGCTATTGCCCGCACCAAGTTCCTCGCACTTCTTCTGCAGCGCAATCCGCTCACCGACGAGATACTGCACCGTTTCGGCCATTTGGCGATTCTCTTGCGTGTTCTCCGCCAGCAGTGCGTTGATCTCCTTCATCTTTTGCAGAAACTGTGCCGGCACGGTATCATCTGTGCTGTGGACCAGACGATCGTTGGCCTGAGCCAAGGCCTCGGATAGCTTTGATTCGCGCTGCGACGAGCGGGCGACATCAAAGCGCAACTGGCTGATCTTCTGTTCCAGATTTTCCTTCGTGGACTCAGCAGACAATAGCTTCGATTTTAGCTCATGAATCTCTGCCTGTAATTTGGCCTCTTCCTGATGCTGACGAGCTCGGGTGTTGGCGCGACGCGTCTCAGTCTCTTGTAGGGTTACCATACGCGCTTCCAGACTCTCAATCTCGTTGGCCTGCAGTGTGAGGCGTTCGTTGAAATGCTCCAGTTCCAGTTCGGCCGACTCCTTGTCACGCGCCAGCTTATCCATCTCCTGCTTGAGCCGTTCACAATATGCGACGCGTTCCTGCAACTCCTTCTCATAGCGTTGACGCTCCCGTTCGCTGTTGCGTTGTGCGTCCGCTGATCGTTCTCTTTCCCGCTCATTCTGGGCAGTTAGTAGCTTCAGTTCGCTGCGCAGGCGTTCGCACAGCTCCGTTTCGAAATCGGCACGCGGTGATTTGCGTGGTGATTCTGTGGGTGACTTCAAAAGCGAACTGTTCCGTCGACTCTCGGCACGCTGCAATGATGTCAACTGGGTTTGCAGTCGCTCGCATCGTTCGCGCTCCATGTCCAATTGTTTGTGCAGCTCGTCCTCTGCTTCGAGGACGGCTTCGAGGCGCTTCCGCATTGCCTCTATGATCAACACATCCTGTTCCTGTATTTCCTGTGAATGATGTTTTTCGCCCAGCAGCTCTTGGCTCAGCGACTCCGTTTGTTCGCGCTCCACGGCCAGCTGAGCCCTAACTGACTCCAGTTGATTGAGCAGCTCACGTTCACCCGTAAAGTTCTCGTCATCGGTGCCGTGGCCGTTGCCATTGCCAGTGATGGGGTCCGCATCGTTTTGTACCTCCTTCTGGTGCAACTTGTCGTCCAAATTGTTTTCCTCTTCGCTCTCAATGGCTTTGAGTATGTTCGAGTCGAGTTGGGCCGAGTAGTTGAGCTCCTTTTCCACTTGCTGTGCGATCTCATCTACCGAATATTGCCTGGAGCTGCGCTCACTGTTCTTCAATCGCTCCAGATCACGCTCTAAATCCTGCACCTGTCGCTGCAATTGATCAGTGCGCTCCAGCGCCGACTGCAATCGTCCTGCCAGTTCTCGATTCCGATCCGTCCTTGTTTTGATCTCAGCATTGAGAGTCTCCACCTCTTGCTTTCGAGTCGCAGCAATTTGCTGATGCTGTTGTTCGCACTGAGCATGCGCCGCACTAACCATGTTCAGTTCTTTCCGAAGTGTTTCACGCTCGGCAGCCTCCTGGGCGGCTGTCTCCAGAATTCTCTTCTCCAGCAAGTCGATGCGCTGGCGATATTTTCGCTCACTTTCCTCGTGGTCGCGCATTAGCTTGTGCTGCCTGTTCAGCTGCTCCTTTTCGTTTGCAAGTTGCTGCTGCAACTGGTTAAGATTCTGCTCCAGTTCGGTCTTTTGCTGTTGCTTCTCCTCCTCCAGTGCGGATAGCTTTTGCTTCAGCTGCTTCAGTTCCGGTGATGTTATAGCTTGAGGCATCTCTGGTGTTTGCAGCAAAAGACTTGGCGTCTTAAACTTGGAGTCCTCGGTTAAATTCGAGAAATTAATCTGTCGCGGCACCAATCCAGGCGTCAATTCGCCACTGACTTGTGTGGTTACGCCTAATGCATTGTGATCCTGGAAGTAGTGTGGATGCTCAAAAGTGTTGGCCGGATGAGCCACCACAAAACCACTCAAGTCATCGGTACGCTTGTACGTGAGATTTGCAACAGCTTCTTTTGAAGTTTCCTGAAATCAAAATCGTTCATAATGTAATATTGCACTTTTCAACCCCTTTTTGTAATGAATCTCTTACCATTGTCTGATGCAGGAAGCCCACTGCCGACTCGGGTAGCTGGAGGGGTGCATTGAGACTGCGCATTGTTGCACGACGATCCACATCCGGTTCGGGGAACTCGGTGATAGAGCCAATGTCGCTGAGAGTACGAGCACTGTGTTTCGTGCTGGCATCCTGTTTGCCCGCAGCCGGAGAGGAGATGGGGCTCGCATCCCTGGCAGCCGCCTGCAATTCACGCTCCTTTGCCTGTAGCTGCTCCTGCAGATGGTCAATCTCATCGTTCTTGTCGGCCAGCATGGTTGCCATCAGATCGGGTAGCGATTGGCGATTGACCATTTCGGTTCGCACCATCTCCTTCAATTTGTCCAACTCATTGCTTTTCTGCACCACTTCCGCCCGCAAGTGATCAATCATATTGCGATCCGGCTGAGAGCGCGCAGCAAGCTCCGTCTCGAGGCGGACAATCTCATCCTTGCTGCGTTGCAACTGCTGCTGCATGGTGACCATTTGCTTATCGCGGGCGGACAACTGCTCGCCCAGATTGCTCAACTCGTTTTGGAGCTCGTGGACACGCGTATTTAGATCAGAGGTGCCTACCCGATGCAGTTGCTCGGCCCGTTGGCGTTGCTCCTCCAGACGCTTCTGCAGTGACATAATGCGATGCGATTGCTCCTCGATTCGACCCTGCAACGAGTCGCGCTCGTGTTGCAATTCCTGCGGAATAAAGTGAAAGAGTCTCGATTAGTTCTCAGAGTCAATGGCCGGTCGATGGACCGCATCTGCATCTCTCCCTACTACCCTCCCCCACACTCAACCCTTTGGCCGACTTCAATTAAAGTAAATTGAACGCATTCAAATGCTGCATCACTGGCGATAAATGGTTCATGTATCTGCATTATATATCTCTACTCGTATCTCTTCTACACACAGCGTCGTGTGGATGGCAACCATTTTATGCGGGCATCAGCACTGCTCCAGCACCCGTCGTCCACAACGATTGCCATAACAAAGAAATTTATTCAGGCACACCCGCTGCTTGTTTGTATTATGCATAATGCACATACGTATTACGCTTTCAATTAGGCACTTGTGGCATGCAACATATTGTAAACAAACCCGCGCATGCCACAATAACAAATAACATATATTAGTAGTGATTGAGCCAGGTGCGTCAGAGCGGCGTCAAGTGATTTATTTTGAGGATAAAAATTTTTAAGTAGCACAAACTGGGCACATGAATGGAGCTGGCAATGTGAGGAAAAGTGCATCTATTTTTGACAGAGCTTGTGCCATTTTCACAAAAAAATTATGTGCTAAATAACGCTAGAAGAATTACGTGCCAATTGCCTGATACACAAAATATAAAAATGAGATAAGTAAAAATTTCTATACATAGTTTTTACTTTAATGCATGTATAAAATAATTGTGTTCTTGTCTATAACCTTGTCAAAAATCATCCTTCACATATATGTATATATAATATACATAAACAAATTTGCCGCTTGCCAATTGAGTTTCAATTGTTTGCCGCACCTTTATGCTGTTTAAATTGTAAACATTTTGTTTATTTATTTATTTAACTCACTCGAATTGGTGCCATGTTAAAGTTGAGCGCATTTTTTGAGCGCAACAGCATTGACACTTTTATAACGATTTATTAGGCAAATTTAATTAAATGAATCAAATAAAATTCAAAACAAAACTATCAAATTGTACGCTAACATTTCCATGTGCGTCGCGGGAGACTCTCTGTGGATAACTGAGCGATGTGCCAAACAGAGGCAGATTTTCAGTTTACAAATTTAGACTCTCGTGGATCGAACAATGCTCAAGAACTGTAATCAAAGCACAATGTATCGAAAACTGTGATTATAGCACAGTTGCTACAAAACTATGTGCTGCACAGCAAAAAGTTTTACACCTCGTCACAGACCAATTCCATTTATGCTTTCTGATAATAATTCTTGCGGCGAACTTTACTGATTTAATAATAAATAAACTCTGTATATATAGGTAAAAGTGAGCTTGTTGGATTAGGTTAAAAACTATACATTGCTTCTTTAAAAATGCTTTCCACATGCGTAAGAAAGTTTAACATGAAACTTTTGTGGTTTCTTGTGCATTATTGAAATTGTGTGTCAGCGAAGACAACAACCAACTCACCACAAAAGCTGCTAAGCTGTACTAAGAGCTACGAGTACTCACCACACAGCCACTGCGCATTTGAGTGACTTGCATTTCCAGATCACGTATGCGCTTTATTGCAGCCTCCTCGACCCGCGTATGCTTGTCCAGTTTCTCGGAAACACGCTGCAATCCCTCCACAGTCAGTGAGTGATGTGTGGGTGAATTTTCCGCTGTGTGTGCAACCGTTGGCTGCTTACTGCCACCGTGAACAGATACATCCTCTGTGGCACTCAGGCTGCAGGAGTTGGAGGCGTTATTTGAGTTGTGCAGAGATTCCAGTGTCTTGGTCTTCTGCTCGAGTGTTGTTTCAATTTCGCGCAGCTGCTCGGCCACGCTGTGTTCGCCTGATGGTATTCCCTGCTGAAGTTTCTCCTCCAGCTGACGGATGCGTGTCCGATATCCCTCGCCGATGTCCGTTTTCAGACTGTGCACCTCCTGTTGCAGGGCATCATAGGAACGCATTTGCATTTGTACGTAGTCCTCCAGCTGCTTGGCCTTCTCGTCCAGCACCTGCTCGTTGAGCGCCTTGGTCTGTACCTGTGTCTCCAGCTCCGAGATAATCTCGCGCAGCACAAATATCTTGTCTATTGACGCCTTTAATTCCACTTCAAATTTGTCTCGCTTCGCATTGGATTCGCCCAGCTGCTGATTGACCTCGCCCAATTGTGCCTCCAACTGGGCATACTGTTGGAAAGGGATTACAAAGATACTTTAGAAAACTTGCTATTTACTTGCTAAAAAATATATTTATGTATGTGCTGATGTTGTAATTTTGTGGGATTGTCGTGGAATTGATCGTGACATACATATATATATGTATATATATATATATATGTTTACTATAACTTACATGCTTCAGCTTGACAACCCTCAACTTAAATGTGCATTCGAATTTCAGGTGCAGTTATTTGGTAAGGATTAGATTATTGTGGGTGCATGCAAAGAGGATTACGGTTGTTAAAATATATATATATATATTAGTCAATCTTATATTAGTACAAAATGTATATAGGTGTTTGTGCGTGTATGTGTGTGTGTGTAGATACTTCTCAATGAAGCAAATATTTGATATTTAAATCCCACCCCCCGGCCCTGAATATTTTCTTGAATATTGTTTTTGTTTTCTTTCTATAAATATTACGTCGGCACATGCTTACGAAAGATTTATAAACATATATATATAAATATAGGTATATATGTGTATGAATACATATAGCAGGCAATGATGCTGCCCTTGAAATAACGAAAACAATATATTCACTGGACTGGGATGGGGTAGGCATAATAGGCATAATTTTGACTTGGGCCCAACAGGTGCAGCAATCAATTGTTTATTAAGTGTTTGGGATATTCACTAAATTAAGCCAATTTTTGTGTATTATGAATAGTAAATAAATATAGATTAGTTTAACATAAGTGTTACAGAAATCGGTGCGAAACAGGTAATTAAACTTAAATTATAACCAGACCTACACAATAAATGCATAGAAGCGCAATTAAATAATTAAAAAAGAGAAAAATAGAGAACTAAACCATAAAACCAAACAAAACAAAGAAACATGAAACCAATCATATAATTATACATATAGAACATATATATGCAGTGTATATATGATTCAAGGGGACCCACGATATGAGAGGGCACTCACCTCCTCAGAGGCATTGGCAAAAGAGCTGCGCTCTTTTTCCTTGTCACGCAGCTGCAATTTGAGCTGCTCAATCTCGCGCTGGAACTCATCGCGTTCCTGTTCGCGTTCGCCGGCCTGCTCCTCGAGGAACTGCCTGGTGGCCTTCAGCTGTTTGTCTGCGGTGTCAATCTGTTTTTGGCGGTTGGGGTGAAGGCATATGGATTGGGAGGTGTAATAACCTAAACTCATACTTGGCTTACAAACTAGACGCGCTCAACGGGTATTATATACGGATTGATCATGCGTTTAGCACTGCAGATGATATCGATATGGATAGATTAGGGAGGCGTTAACATACCTGTGACTGCAGATCTTCGCGATCCTTCTTGCCAGACTCCACAACCTTATCGCCCTCACGACAGAAGTCCTCTATCATCTGCAGTAATAGCACCGTTGAATTACCCGGCTCCAGTGACTGCTGCTGCTGCTGCTGCTTCTGTGTGGGTGAGGTGAGCAAATGGCGCGCCCTTTCCTGAAGTTGCACAAAACTGGCCGATGACTGATCTGGCGCCTGCGGACTCTTCAGGTCACCGAGGCCATAGCCCTCGGCATAATCTGTATGATTTAGTGAGTTCAACTGCGATAGCTGATCTCGCAGCGCCTCCAGCTCCTGACCCAACTCGGCATTACGATCGATGGTATTTGTGAGTTGTTGCTGCAGTTTCTGGCGATCCGTTTCCGATTTAATCAGACGATTCTTGAGCTCAATCAGCTGGAAGCTAAGTTCGGAGGCATTGCTCGCCTGCTTCTGCAGATCCAGTGGCAGTGAGCTGTGCGTCTTGCTGATCTGTACACCGTGACTGGTCTTGCGCTGATGCGCCTCGCCCAAGTGCTGATCGTTAAGCGAGTTGGTGCGCAACAGCTCCTGGAGCAGCTGCTGCTGAGTTGGATGCTGTGGTGTAGTTGTCTTTAGGCCATCCGCGGCTTCGCAGCACAGCTCGTGTTCCTGTTTCTCCGTCTCATCAAGCGCCTCTGCAGTTTCGGCAACGTTTGACCTGTCCAGATCCTCAGAGAGTTGCAACAAATAGGCAGCCTCTGAATTTAGACGGTCGAGGCATTCGCCTAAATCGAAATCCTCATTATTGGCATCGGGATTTTTGCTGTCAATAAACTGCACTAAGCTGGGATTCTCAACCACTTCCAAGAGACTATGAACATCGGGCACCAGACGCATATGTTTTGTGTTATTAAACGAGCCCTGCAGCAAAGAGCTGCTTAGCGTTTGCTCTAAATCATCGCCACCCTCCTGGCTGCGACTGTGTGCCAGTATGCGCTGCATCTCCTCGGAGAGTGTGGCATTGAGGTCACCCTCACAGTTGGCCACACACTTGGCCAGGCGACAGAGGACGCTGCGGAAACTCTTTGATAATTCCCGCAAACCATCTCGCTCGTTGATAATGTGATCCAAGTCTCGACCTGAATCGAAAGTCAAATGACGCTTGTTCTTGCGGTTGAGTTGTTTCTCATATTCCAATTTTATGCGCGACATCTAAACAACAATTGTAAATGTTATTTCATTATATTGATAAAGATAAATTTATAATAGTCACCTCGTCAGCATGTTTAATATTTAACTGGGTAATCTCCAATTGACTTTTTGCCGTGAACTTCTCCCGCAACAATATTAGCTCCTTGGGCCAGTGTTGATCATTTGCGGCGTTCTCCGACAACAAACTCTAAAAGAAACAAATCGGACAGAGCATTATTGATTGAAAACAATTTGTATACACATCAAAGTCTGTGAAAGTTTGCATGCCGACATATGGAAGCTAAATGTATATATATATATAAAGATATATGTAGAAACGATGCTATATTCGAGAAGCTTTTCCCTTGAAAGACAGCTTTTCAGTGGAGCAGGACATAAATATTTATTTATCAAAGCAAAATATTTACATGTTTGCCGCCTACAGACGAATTTCCTTAAAAAAAATTCCTAAGTTTTCTTTTACATCTGATCTGACAATGAGGAAAATCATCAACAGTCTCCCATTTTGTCTTCTTTTGTTTGTTTATCATGACCCGATGAGTTGCGAGATTGTATCTTAAAGTTTTACTGCTGCTGTGGCATAAATACATAAATAAATCTTAATGAGCGTGCTGCCGAGCAATGGTAAGAAACGGAGTAGAAGTCGCCACTGTGGCAGCTGCATAAAACATCAAATTTTCAATTAAACGAATTTAAAAGAATTATTTTTACACACAGTTGACCAGCGCTTGATCAGCCTTATCTGCCGCCCTGGGGTCGCCGGGGTGCAAAGCTGATTATTCTGTTGCATCTTTCTGATTATAATTATATATTTCCTTTAAAAACCAATTTTCTTGAGTGTTTTCTAGATTAAAAGAGAACAGTGCAAAAAGAAAAATCTAACTATAGCAGGATAGATTGAGAGAGAGGAAGATATAGTGCCTCAATTTCGCATTATCATTAAACAAATTATGCTGCAACTTTACGACGAAGAATATGTCAAGAAACATTTTTATTTCTGTCTTAGTTTTGAAAATTTAGCATGCAACGTCTTTTGCAGAATTTGCATAGCACAGAAAAAGGTATTTTTAGTTTATTGCATAACTAGGTGAAAGACTAAAGAGAACTGAAATCAAAATTTGTGTAAATTTTCGCATAAGTCACGAATTCATGCTTATTTGATAAGTTAGTAGTTCTAGTAGTATTACAACTATATTAATTCAACTAATCAAATAAATAATGATTTAAAAAAACGAAAAAATAAAAATCGTAATTTTTCTCTGCCAAATTCAGCTATCAAAATATACATCTTTATAATATTAATAAAGAAAAAATTTCGCATGTCTGTGATTAATTCACTATTGAATTTAATCTAATCTAATTAACAACAGACTTTAAGAAACATATATATAAAATTTGTTTTTGATATGTGTTCAGTGTTATTAAAACAACGATAAGTCATCTATTTTTTTAATTACAACATCAAATTACAAATTACAATAAGCAAAATATATGATAATTATGTCATCCAGTTAAAATCAACCACTGCTTATTCGTCATTGACATTTAGGAGCAGTGCCAAAAGACTATAGGATTGGTTCATTATCTGCAAGGGAATATCGTTATAAGATCGAAAGATTATCCGCCTCAAATGAAAATATACCTTGCCGAACAGTAGGAGACCAATGACAAAAAAGCCGCCAGCTTTTATTTGCATGGGTCGATTTAGATAGATCATAAAAGTGAAGATCTGGCGACGCATATATAGAGACATATCTGGCCACTGGCAGGAATAAAGATCATTGACCAACTGATTTGCCTTCACGATAATTTTATTCCCATAAATGCAGTACACAAAGATTTGCATCAGCATAGCAAATAAATAAGCAGTCTTCATTAAGACGAAAAATGGATCCTGCAATGTAGAACGCTGGAAAGGACCAGATAACCAGATTGTATAAACATATGACTCTTACGTCACTTACCATCTGTAAACAGTAGATGGTGAGACAGATTATAATGGAGCTCAACAAGATCTGTACAAGTGTGCTACGGGAAATGAAAATTTGAATCCAGTTCGCATGCAACTTAATGCGTCTGTGGAGCGCAATAATTGCCACAAGCTGCGCGTGCAACTGCTGCTCAGATTCCAAGCAATTCCCAGTTGGAGCAAGTGCAGCCATGCGCATCCCGATCAATTCGAGGCACAGTGAAATGTGCAGCATCAAATAGAAATTGAGTAAATCCATTCCTACGTTGGAAAAGCACGCAATAGGCGTTGCGAACACTTGAAAGAAGTATGTGCACCAAAAATTTACAGGTTTTGTCCAGTCATAAGGAACCCACATCCATAACGGCAATTTATTAGGATAGTTGAGCAGCGACGAAATGAGGACGAACACGACTGAGCTGGAGCTGCTACAAACGTACACTTTGGTGACGAGAGCGAATCGTCGATGTGCCGACTCCCACATAGTGCGCTCCTGGCCAAAGTTAACTTTGAATTGCTCACTGGTGGACCACTCCTCAAGTAGTTCGCGGACAATGTGATGACGACGCCAACTGTACACAGTCTTAATCAATAGACTCGTCAATGTTAGACTAATGAAAAGCACTTCGGCTCTCTGCTCAAAATCGTTTGTCACGAAAGCCTCGATCCACATTAGAGCCGTCAACATAAAGCTCAATACGCCATGCATTAACCATGGCCAATAACGATTGCATCTTCGGATCCATGGCGTATCCAAGGATGAACCCTGATTTGGCCATATTCCAACGAAAAGAAGAAGGCGCACCACAAACCGCGAAGCTTTTATGTTATCGAAATCCATTTTATAAACTTGTTTGACGACTAGTCTAAAAAATTGTCCTTATATACCCCAAAAATGTCCGTTACTCGCTAATTGCTTAATTTTGTGGGCGTTTCAGTCAATCAATTAAAAATCAATTACACAGAATTTGACTAATATGAAAATCGATATCAATTTTCATGGATATTGTTGGAGTCGCTTCGCTGCATTCATTGCATTCACTCGATTTGAATGCAGCAAAAGCGGAATGAACACTCCGAGCCGAGTGTCGCATTAAAAATAGAACCATGCCTCCAAAATAGGCACCAGCAGCTAACCAAAAAATTTTTGCGCCTTACACAAAAATAACATCACATTTTGGGAATGGGAATGGATGTGCATAGTGTTTATGCTTTTGGAAAAGGGCAACGACTTGTCTAGTTTTGGAACGCATTTTAAGTCAAAGTGTTGTCTCTTTGAGCGTTCCAAGTATTTCCACAAAGATTATATTTGTTCCTAAGCATGGTTGGCCTAAGCTAAAATCAGGTACATTTATAAATATTACCTATTTTTATATCTATAAAATTATAACTAATTAAATCTTTTCTTACTTTTTTGGCGGTCTTTTCAAATCCAAAAATCCACCTTGTATGCATATATGTATGCTATTTGTTTTGTTATTGTAGAAAGCACGCCAACCATAAAACCGTTAGTTTTTGAATTGTATTCACTTCTTCACAAATTAGATTTGATTTATGCTTGTTTGTATTGTATATTGAATTGTACACATTAAGTGTATTTTTGCATGTCATTCTATATATTATAATTCCACTTAATCATTATTAATCAATTCTGTTTGTATGTATTTGTGTTTGTTAATTTTGCGTTCTTTTTGATTTTCTTTATTTTGTATTTATATCATTTAATGATCTCTTGCGCGCACATGTTTTTATGCTAATTCAGTAGCATGTGTCTTGTATTCACGCATATATATATATATATATATATGTATATATTTATATTCGACACTATACAAACACAAAATGATTTAGCGCACGCACGCTTTGAAGTAACGGAAAAGACTGAAGATCGCCTCGAGCTGCGAGGCTATTTAATAAAGATCGATGGCACGCTCCCGTAAGAGAGAGGCAAAGAGAGATAAGCAAGCAAGAGAGCATTTGCCTAACGGGCGGGTAGCCAGCAGGCAGCAAGCAGTGCACGCTGCACTGCTTACTCTGTGATATGAGTTTGTATGCGTGTGGCAATTAATTTAAATTTATGTTCGTTAATTTCGAAAAATGGAGTGTGCATTGTTATTGCACTCACATACATATATGTATATATATATATATATATAAGTATGTGCATATGTGCATATATATTATTCGTTTGTTCACACTTCTTTAATATACAAAACTCACACTGGAGTTGATTAATTCTAAGCCGAGCTACCCTTCGCACTTCCGGCCAGGCTTTATTGGCTTTATCTTCAATTGTGAAGTGGATAAATGCATCGCCAGTCGTTTGTTTACTGAACTCAACGAGGAGCACATGTTTGTTTTACGCGACACACATACACAAATATATATACGAATACATCTTAATGAATACATAGTATATATGTGCATATATCTGTATCTCCGAAGTAAGTAATCCAAATTGCTGAACGTTGACTTAATGGCTCCCAAGGCGTGCTTTGCAGACTTGGTGCCCGTCGAACGTGTTGCTGACCTAGGAAGTTGGTCACCAGACTTCCTACTACGATGAGTTCATCTGCACACCAATTGATAAAAAGGAATTCGGCATTCATGGATTGCAGCTGCAGCTCTACGTCATTGCATTTAATTTATTTGCCCGAACTCTTAAATTGTGCAGATGTGTATATATACATATATATATGTATTAATGTAAATATATATGTATATATATATATATGTATATATATATATATGTTTGCTTTAAAATCTGACACACTTTTCGTCGGCCACAATTGTCGCGAACAAATTTTTTACTGCAAAGCATTGTCCAACACTCTTCGCCCCGGCAATGACAATGTATTTTAAGTGTTGCATAAAGTTGTACATAAAATATATCATTTGACGCCATAAATCAGTCCTCCAAATATAGGAAACAGCTGTCACTGGAAGCCGTGTCATGCTGAGGGATGACAAAAGTCAACATTCGATGGGGATCGTTGACTTTGGCCTTAAAAATAGCTCTGCTGATATCAAAGAGTACAAATTGTGTGTTGTATGCTGAATCCGGCAATAGCAATAGTAAAATGATCTCTCTTTATATCTATCCACCTTTTGAGTGGCCACACGTATCGTTAAAGAACTTGGGCCACTCCATTGCAAAATTAATTTACGTGATTCTGGCAAGCGGCCAAAATGTGGCACGATTTCGCTCGTACGCTACGCATGCTACGGCGTTTCATTGAACGGAACGAGTACACAGAAATAATTTGCGTCTCAAAAAACAAAAATAA
Source organism: Drosophila dives (assembly GCA_035042365.1). Classification (NCBI taxonomy): domain Eukaryota; kingdom Metazoa; phylum Arthropoda; class Insecta; order Diptera; family Drosophilidae; genus Drosophila; species Drosophila dives. The sequence continues at coordinate 3,925,485 of JAWNLJ010000276.1, read as the reverse complement.
AAGAAATGGAAGCTTGGTGAATCACACGCAGCAGCATGCAAAACATGCACCACATGCAGCATGTTGCATCTTGTTAATAAGCAGCGTTTGTGGCGACATCTGCGCAGCCAACTCCTTACCTGTATCTGTTGCTCCAGCTCTGTGGCAATGTCCTGGCGTGCCAGCGCCAGTTGCTGCTGCAATCTTAGCTCATACTCCTCAATGATGCGTTGAATCACCTGGGATTCGTTCTTGAAATTCAGCTCATCCTCATCGATTATGATTAGCGAGCTGTTTGGATTCGGTGCAGGCGCTGGCGATACATCCGCTGTATCTTCGCTAGCATTTTGGCAGGTAGGCGGTGATTTGGGTGCAGGCTGGTCGGGTTAGTTGTTGTGGCAGTGTCAGGTGGTCACAGGTAATCGGGTTTAATTGTTTTAATTGGGTTATAAAAGTAAATAAACAAGAACGAACATGCACAGTTAGAAGTTAGTGAATAAACAATGCACCATGGAACACACATCCTTAAAATTGTGACTCCATGTTGCATTAGTGTTACACATGCGAAAATATATCAATAACAACTCACCAGGTAATCATCGTCCGCATGACGACGCTCGTGGAATCTCAGACGTTCGGTCAATTTGCGGACCTGTTCGCCGTGGGAGCGCTTCAGTTCATGAATATGCGTCTGATAGAAGACTTTGAAGTCAGCAATCTCCAGCGACAGCTGTAATATTAAATGTAAGCATCGATTTCAATTCTTGCGGGATTCCACTTGAGTGTATTACTCACATTGTCTTTGGTTTCCTTCTCACCCAGGGCATCTAGGCCACTAGGCGTGATTTCTCGATGACTGGGACTGAGCAGCAGCTCGGCACGTTTACGCTTGCGCGGTGATGCTTCCTTGGAGGCCAACTCCTCGGGCAGTTGCTCCACCTCCGAACACTCGGAGGAGGTGTCGCCGCCAACATGTTGCGACTTGTGCGAGAACACATCATCCGAGAACTGTTTCTCTAGGTCAGCACAACGATGCTCAAAGTATTTGCGCAGCTCCTCCATTTGCTTGGCATGCGCCGCCTGCTGTGCCTGCTCGCTGGCCAGTTTGTCTTTCTCCCACTGCTCTCGACTGGCTTGGAGCTCCTGGGCGCTCTGATCCCGACACTGTGACAATTGCTGGGACATATAGTCATCAAATTTGCGCTGCACCAAAAGAAACGGTCGCACCTCGCCGGGCAGCAGGCATTTTTGGAACTGTTCTATCTGCTTGCTGAAAGCGGGCGGCCATTCAGGTGGCAGCGGCTCCACGCCCAGATCATCGAGGCCCAGCGACTGGCGAGGCACCGACAGCTGTCGCTCGCGTGAGCTGCGCGACACACGCTCCTCGTGATCCGTAAGGTAATTGCGGTCCAGATCATCGTCGCTTTCGCTTATCAGATCCATTGAAATCTCCGAGATTTGTCCGCCAGCATTGCCGTCTCGATCTGACCAGCCGCTGCTCCGTTTAACGGTGTCGATGGCCTCATGCAGCTGCCTGCGCAACGCTTGCACCTCGTCGCCAAGTCTATCCGTATCCGATTGCAGCTGGCCACGCACGTTTAGCGAGTGCTGCAGTGAGTCTGTCAGCTTGGCGATGATGTCATCGCGCCGGGAGAGCTCGACATAAATGTCCAGCGTCTGCAAGGGTAGGATACGGTATTAGTTAATACAAAATATGTTGATAATATAGCAAAGACTTACCGGCGCGCCGAACTCCTCTTGGAATGTGCGGTATTCCGTCGAGGTAGTCACCAGGGAGCTGCTGTCCCGCGCAGATGCTGGACCCGCACTGGATTCGCGACGTGCCGTCTCCAGCTGCATATTTAGCGAGGCAAGGCAGTTGTCTTTGGTCTCCAGCTGCGCGTGTAGATCCTGCACCTTGGCCTCCAGCTGATGCAACATGTTTAAGCTGACCAAACTTGAATTGCTGCCAGCTTTGCATTCCTGTAATGTTTTTTCCTCCTCCATGGACAGTGATTTCGGCTCCTCCACTGTGGTGCTTAGCGAAAGTAGCCGTTCACTCTCCTCGGTAATGTCCTCGAGCACATCCTTGCTGAACTCTGTCAGCGGTACACGTTCCATTTGCTTTAGCTCCACGTTTGTTGTGCTCTCGTGTGAAGCTGGCGATTCCGTCGGTGAATTTTTGGCACCGCTCTCAGCCATCGGCTGCTGATGCATGGCCATCAGTCGTAGCTTCAGCAGCTGCATGGAAGCTTCCTCCTCGTCATCATCGTCATCGTCATCATTATCATCATCAGCATCTTTGATTGGTTCTTGTGACTCCGGTCGCAGATGCAGCGTTTCAAATACCTTGGCTCTTTTGTGCTCAACTATTTGTGACAGTTGCAATTGTGGCAGCCTTAAAGTTGCCACAGCATGTGTGCCATCTGATGGCTCCAATCCATCCAGATCTGTTATCATTTCTAATTTCTGCGATGCACTGCATAGCGTGCTGCTAACAGCAGCTTCTTCACCATCGTAGGTGATCTCTATGGACTCATTTGTGTGTACGATTTCTTCCATTGAATGATCCTGCTCAGTGGGCGCCCCAGCAGCCGTATCCAATTCACTCTCCTCTAGCCTCGATGGCGCGGGACTTTGTGCCTGTTCTTCATCGGCTTCTATTGCCGATTCGGAAGCGTGATGTGGTTCATCCACAAAATCAGAGACATCATCTGTGGTGCTTTGGTTGCTGAGACTTTCGCCTTCGTTCTGTGCAGGATCAGCGTCGACGTCCACATCTTCTTCATGCCGCGAGTGAATTGGTTTTCTATTTTCCAATGGTAAACTAATATCAAAATCATCATCATCTTCATCGTCATCGGACAGCGTTGCTTGATCCTTTGGACTGTTTGGTTCAGCATCGTCATCATCATCACTCTCATCATCGACCACAAAATGCTGAGCCAGGTGGCCGCCAGAGAGTTGAGCATCGTCAATCCGAAACTCAGCAGCTTCCTCACTGCTCTCAGTTTTGGCACTTGTTTGTGATTGTTGTTTTGGTCGAGGAAAGGCCGCTGCCTCGGAGAGCGATTCAATGTTCGAGTTGAGTTGCTCCTCCACCTCACTCAACTCGATTGCCTCCTCGATGTCCTCTTCTATGCTGCTGCTTGTGGTTGTCGTCGTAGTCACATTGGTTGCCCTTGCGTCCATTATATCGTTGCTGTTCGTTGTTGTTGTGGTTGTTGTTGCCGTTGTGTGTTGCTCTGCCATTTCTATGGTCATGGAACTGGTCGGCGGTTCAATGCTAAACGAGGACACTGTCTGATCGTCGTCGGTGAGACTGAGATTATTCTGTTGCCGCAGTAGCTCAGAAGTGTCCGTCGATGTGACAGCGTATGGAGTGCTGCTCGAGCAGCTTGTGAGTGCTGTCAAGCTACTTCTCGAGATTATGTATGTGTGCGTGGATTCGTTATCTGAGCAGTCGTCAGCAACATGTTGCTGTTGCTGTTCCTGTTGCTGTTCCTGTTGCTGTTGCTCTTGCTTCTTGACGACAGATTTACGAAACACAAAATTTAATGTTGGTATAAACTCAACATCCACATTTTGTACGATATAATTGTGACTGGCCGCCGCCGGTTTTAGTAGTTGTTGCTGTCCAACTGCGACTGTTGTATCTGTGGACGATGTTCCTCCGATTGGCTCCTCAGGCGCCTCGATTGCCTTGTAAAAGGCGCTGCCACTGCTCGTGCGTAGCAGGGATGTAATCTGAAATGAGGCAACAAATTGTATAATTTATTATTTCGTGGGAGTAGAAATAATGCACACTTCATTTTACAAAATTTCATATAAAATTCTTTAATAATTGTGGAAAACTGTTCCATTTTTTTTTTGTTTATCTTGCGATCAATTTTAAGGTAATTTTTGTATATCTATGTGAAAATAGACACCTGTTTGAAAACGAGTCAAGGTTATGTAAATAATTTCGAGCGACTTTAAACTCATTTTCGAATCTCAACACAAATAAATGTTCGATTTCAAAAACATTACTTCCCGGGCCGTAAAATTAATATTAAAAGTGGTTTTTATCGTTGGGAAAGATGTGAATTTGTTGCTCAGTTAAAACTTTTTAAGATATTTAATTTTTTACATAAATAAAAGTGTTGGACAAATTTAAGCGAGAGTTAATTTCTCATTCAACGAATCAATTTATATTCTATTTTTTTTTTAATGAAACTTATTAAAAGTATTAGAAAATGTGAACAATCTAAAAAGATACAGATGCAAATCGTGTAATGTCTGCTAGAATCTCTGGGTTTAATATTATTAAAAAATTTTACATTTGTTCGGCCGTTGTGCGATTTGGCAGTGACACTTTTGGGGGCACACGCTTGATGCCACATAAAAAATGCATTTACAGAAGCGCTTTTCATTTTTGTAATGATGTCACCTCATTTTCAGCGTCAAAGATGCGACGTTGTCACAATAGCATTGTGAGGATTACGGGGTTAAGCGACTTGCTCAACCGAATGACAGAAAGAGATTTTATAAAATGAACAGAAAAAGATAAATGTGATCAGAGTGATTCGAAATGGGAGATTAGGCAACAATCGCTGACATCTTTGGCCAATTGACCCGCAACTGAATATCGCAAATTCAAGCGATTATTGAGGCAGCAGCATCTGGTGTGCGTTCCACGTTGCGGTTGACTCGGGGCGCGATTTGATGGATTGCAGCTGTGGCAGCAGGGCAGTGGCAGCCACAACACGGCAGCGCATCAAGTTGCCAGCTACCGCCGACCGCCCTTTTATAATTAGAATCATGCCGAGGCACACATATCTTGTTGTTGAAATTTTGTAATAAACTCACCGATCACCGCCTGCAACATATTAAAGTATGCAGATGGTTCGTTTATATTCTATATATCTATATCTCTATATATCTATATAGATGGCAATGTGGGCACTAATTAAAATGTTGTCCACTTGAGTGAGTAGTGGCGATGTTCATCGTAGTTTTGGTGAGGTAATAGAAATGTTTTGGAACTGTTGCAGCATCCGCCCCAAAAGTCTGGAGATTCAATTAGAGAATATTTCGTGCATATATTCGACATTAATTGAGATCGTTGCGCTCATTGCACACAATATCTCGGAAAATGCTTAAGAATTGCAAATTGTGCATTCGACATGTGGGTCAACTACAAACCAAGGAAAGGAGACGCAAGGCGCAAGGCTTGATTTGTTGGGCTGGTATTGTTCCCGTTGAACGTCCTTGAACTTGTCAAGCCACGCAAATTGAGTTGAGGTCCTTTAATAGTATCGGGATAACAGTTTTCGCCATCGCCATGGTAACTCTAGTTCCCGTTTGTTGAAAAACTTGTGCTGTGTGTGCGTGTCGCAAGTTCTTACAATATATTTCCAGCTCCTACGAGAATATTGCGATTAAATAAATTTCATTTGGTTCGACAAGCTCAGTTGGTTCTTTCAAATCTGTTGTTGTTGTTGTTGTTTGGGTGTGACACACATTTTGGGGCATAGATGTCGGTTAAATTAGAGCCACTCCTATTAAACAGACGCCATCAACGGATATCTGATTTCTATAACATGAATGTATGCCAAAAAAAAAAAAAATTGACACGAATATCACTCAAGTATATAAAATTTATGCCTAAATATGACGCAGTTTTGAGACACTACTCAAAATTAACCCCAATGAGATAAACAAATGAATATAGCAATCAACTCACATGTATTTTACTCATGGTTAAGGTCGAATTGTTTGGTGTGTGATGAGAGATGAAGTCGCTGGCAATTGAACTTTATGTTCTCACTTTGTCGTTAAGTAGATGTAATTATTCATTTTTAACAACTTGCAACACAAACGCTTTGCAACGACAACCGACCGACCGTGCGACCGAGCGACCGCCTGCAATGCAAGTTCTGTTATAAATAAAAATACCGCGCTGACGTTGGAGGCGTCGTCGTCGTCGTCGTCGTCGTAGTCGTAGTCGTCGATTCGATTCCCAATTCAAATCAGAGGCAGTCAATCCAAAAAATCAGAAGCAAAACGACGAGCAGAGAGCCATCAGCGAGCGAACAACACAACAATATTTGCAATGCGGTTCCAAGCGGTTCCGTGCACCAAATGCGCTCCCATTTCGTATTTATAAACAAAATGTGGAACGTAAAAAGAATCTACTACGGCAGGCAACATGTTGGCAGCCAAAAAGAGAGCCCCATCAACATGCTGCCTGCCGCTTGCTGTATCTGTGTTCCGTTTCTAGCTGATGGTGCCAAGTTGATAAGGCGCTAAATTTGAATGTTTATTTTATGTGCGCCTTTAAAAATTTGGACTGAGCAGCGCTAAAAGGTCAAAGACGCCTTTAATTTCCATGATTTGTAATCACGTGTAGATAATAAAAATGTTTGTTATAAACGTAAACTGTTATACTGTACTATATACAGTAGAACTTCAACAACTTGAACAAGCATGTGCAAGTTTGGGTTAAATCTAATCCATAATAGTAGGATAATATAATAAAGATATGGAATACTATATTAAAAATTCGATATAAGCCGAGTGGGAGTTAGATAAAGATGTAAAAAGTAGGGAATTAAGCAGTTAATTGTTTTCTAAAGCAAATTACCAAAACAGTATTTTTCACTTGAAAATTAGGCATATTTAACAGACTCAGGCTTAAGTTATGCCTAAATGCAAGTTGTATTATTATTATATTATTATTTTACTATACTTGTATGATAACATACCCAATCATATATTGTATACAGATTCATGATGTTCACTTAATCGTTTTGATCGTTTTGGTCAAAATCCATTATCAAAGTACACATTTAGCGCACACACTTGGCCGAATTTGTCGAAGGGTCGCCGACAAAATTGTGCCAAGAATTATATATATATCGGGTAAACATTTGCGACTGTCAATTATACATATATTTATTTATCCACACTGTTGCACATATGAGCTGCGTTGTTGTTGTTGTTATTGAATGGGCGGCAAGTCTATTTCTAGGTGAATTGCTTTACAATCGAAACACACAAAGAGGAGGACTTCTTGCAGGTTATGTAGGCGAAAAGATTTACGTAAAATTTCAAAACAGAACAATCGTCTCACAGAATAACTTTACAAAACTACGAAAAACACACGACAAATAGAAATCAAAGAACGCGCACACGTTAGACCATCATTTTGGAGTAGCTTTTCCGGCTCCTCTGTAATGTATATTCCCGTACCCGGAACGTGCAACAGATTTGTGATGTGCAACCGATCAGAACCGTTGCACGTTACACAAACAGCGCGCCCAATGTGCAACTGAAATATCTCAATTTCATTCCCGATCTCGCCTCAGTCTCTGTGCTAAGAGAGTCGTTCAACGGCATTGGTCTTTTATTTTTGGGTTCTTCGAATTTGAAAAGAGAATAATGCTCAGTCAAGTGCGACCAGATATATTTTATAAATAAATACATACATACAAACACACACACACACACACACACACAATGTACATTATGCACATAAATACGTATCACACAAAAAAGGGATAAACATTTACAGAAAAAAGGGATAAACCACAGAAGACATCTCACCTAACAAATTTTAATAGATTTTATAATATTTAAATATGCATGAATATTTCAATTTTTATATGTAACTCGCGCAGCAGCAAGTTTCTGAATTTACGCAGCAAACATATTTACATATATTTCCAAAAATATTATTTTAATTAGCTTTCGCTGCTACTTTCTAAACACCAGCAAGACAAAGTATTCAGTTAAAGTTTTAGCAAAGTATCTTTATAACTCTAAATTCAACTTTACTTCTTATAGCCAGAACCCATTGAAAGTGGGCTAAAAGGGCATTTTAAAGTTGTTTAAAATTATGTACAAAAAGGGTATTTTAAAGTTGCCGTAAAAGTATGTAAAAGACAAAACAAGCAAAAGAGACACTATAATATTTATATATATTATTTATGTCTGTCTATTTAGAGAGTCCGAACTTCACAGTTATATTTCCCTCTTAACGAAATCCGATTATTTGTAATCTGAGATCAATCAAGGGATAACTTTTGTATTTTATAGATATGCAATATGCATATAAATATGCATATTTATGGTTAATATTTATTATTCCTCATATCGGGGGGAAAAAAACAATTTCATATGTGTAAACATATATATATAATTATTATATATTCAAGTTAGTGTACAAATTATATTTTGTACACCAGTTAACAATTACTATCAGTATTTTATAAATCATCTTATTAAATCTGCGCATTCGATTTCAGTTCAGTTTTCGTTTTTTTTATAAATGCAATATCAGTAAAAGTAAATCCAACACTTTTTGAATAGTTAAGGCAGATTTTTAAGGCATTTAGTCAATATACAATTTGTCGTGGGTGGGTTTTTAGTTCAGTTGTTGATTTGCAATTTGGACACCATCTGAATTTTGATCATTTCGATTTCTAATTAGCATTGTTAAACATATTGATTAGTATTCGAAGTGTGTCGCATGTCGCATAAAGTTAAAAATATCATAATTGGTTTTAGTCAGAAGTAATATTAATACTATAATGTTGGCAATGCGGAGTTCTTGTCATTCCGGCCGACCGGCCTCTTTCTGCTTGAACTTTGTCGAGTATTTGTAGAAGTCGGACATTTCGAAGGGTTTGGTCACCTCCTTGTAGGGCTGAAATGTGGCCTGCTGCACAATGGTCATGTTCTTGGGCGACTCAATGCGTATCTCTGGCGACAGGCTGGCAGCTGTGGCTGTGACAACGGCAAGCGGTGGCGACACCAAAGCATTGTGCAACGCATTGCCACCAATACTGTTCGTACTATTGCTGCTGCTACTATTATTATTATTATTATTATAATTGTTATTATTGCCGCCCACTGGTGGTGGTCTGGGTGGCGGCGTTGGCTGCTGGCTTTGGTTGGGCTTGGGCGGTAGATTCCTAAATGGCGGTATATCGAGCGGTTCGAGTGGATACGATGCCGAAATGCCCATCGTCTGCTCCATGGCATTCAGATAGGAGGTGGACTGACTCAGCTTGCCAAATCGCTCATCCGCCGCATGCTGGGCAAGCAGTGCCTTTGAGCTGCCGGCAACCGTATGTCCCCCACTCGGTCCATAATTATGAGCATTGCGTTGTGCGGACATGGAATAATGACGACCAGACACTGACATCGATTGCGACGAGAGCTTTGTACGCGGCGTCTTGTTGGTGGCGGCGCCACTGCCACTGCTACTAACGGGACTATGCGCAGTGGACTCGATTTGACGCACAACAGCCGGACCATCGAGCGACGATTCCAGCCACTGCTTGGGCTTCAGTTTCTTCTCAATGGTCGTCGTTGCGCCGCCGCCGCCGCTGGCACTGGCCGAGCACATTGAGATTTCATCGAGCGTTTTGGGTTTGCTGCCGTAGCGTGGCAGTGGCGCCGCCAGCATATCGCTGGAATGCGACTTAGGCTCGGTCATGCCCTGATTCTGATGCGGATGGGGCGGTGTCAGTGCCGCAATATGAGATTGTGAACGCCAGCGATATTGCTGCTGCTGCTGTTGCTGCGAGTGTTGCACACTCTCCATTTCAACGGACATGTAGCTGGGCGCCAGCGAGATGGCATCCAGTTGACGCTGATGCTGCTGATGCTGTAGCGAGGATTGCTCATAGCTGATGGCACTCGGCGACGCCAGCGGCGAAACATATTTCTTGATATTCTGACTCGATTTGATGAAGCCACCCTCGTTGTAGCTTTGATGCGTTGGCGATAAATAGTATTTATCGCATTGCACAATAATTGGTTGCGGCTGCTGTGGCGCCACATGTTGCTGCCTCAACGTGGCCACATTTGACGAGTTGGCCGAGTACATTGAGATGACATCCGTCTGGGTGCGCTGTTGTTGCAAATAGGCTGCATGTTGCTGATGATGATGTTGCTGCAACATGACATGTGGCTGCTGCTGCTGTTGCTGCTGTTGTTGTTGTAGTTGTTGCCGCTGTGCTGCATACTGGGCGCTTGTGGGTGTGGGTGTTGGACGCTTCTTGAGTGCGCTCTTCACATGCGGATGCTGCTGCGATTGCTGCTGTGCCACGCCAATGACCAGCATGTCACCATTTGAGCCAGCTGGCTGATAATTATCATACTCAGAACTGCGATTCGAATGCGTCTCCGAGTGTCGATTGTTGTTGTTGGTAATGTTACTATTGCTGCTATTGCTATAGCTTTGACTGCCACCGGGCTGAATCTCGCCACGACTGCTGCTGCTGGTGCTCTGTTTGCGTCGCAACAATGCGTTGCTGTTGTCCTTGGCCAGTGCCTGCAACTGTTGCTCGTGTTTGTATTGCTGCGCCAGTTGGGTGAAGAACTCATTGATGGTCATGTGTTCGTAATTGCCATGCATTATTGCTGTCTCCTGTTTCTGGATCTGCTGCAGCAGCCAGCTCTTCTCGCTCAGGCGCTGTTCCAGCGTCTGTTTGCGTGTCTCCAACGATTCACGTTTGCTTGCCACATCCTCATTATTGTTATTATTATTGTTGTTGGTATTGTTATTATTATTGTTGTTGTTGTTGTTGCCGCTGGTACTAGCATTGCTATTGTTGTTGTTGTTGTTGTTGTTTTGTCGATTGTTCGCTGCCGTTTCATCATCTTTCAGACTGGCCATATTCCTGCTCTTTGGCGCTTTCAATTGCATCGCCAGGACTTCTGCTCCTTACCTCAGCTATTGTTGTTTAGTGTTTCTGTTGTTCTTGTTGTTGTTGTTTCGCTCTGCTTTCATTTACAGGGAGGCTGGGCACGGGTGGTTGCGGTGAGCGGTCGTTCTTATCCTGTAAAGACATAATCAGTCTTCAATCATCAAACGCCAGCTCAATCAGCTCAATCATTTCTTGTTTTTTAGTTGAGAGTTAGCAATCAATTTGTTTGTTTGTTTGTTTATTTATTTGTTAGAGACGTGCACTATAGCTTATTAGACTTGTTGTTTGTACGAGTAGAATGCACAATTTGTGAGCTGCCTGCTGTATGAGTTGCCTTCACCACACCACCACACACCACCGCACCATCAACCAACCACTGTATGCTCAAACGTTTGTTTGTATGTTTGTATGTATGTATGTATGTATGTATGTGAGTATGTATGTGTGTTGAGCCCAATTCCCATGCTCTGTTTCGTCCAGTTGCCCCTTGCATATGTTTCATGAAACACTTAAAAATATATTTCGAGTGTGGTTCCACTGATAAGGAGTTAACTGTACATATACATATGCAGGTGTGTGCATGCTTATTAGAAAATAATAACTGTACACACACCCACAATAAACCGAGGACGAAAACAACTTTACACTTAAAGAAATAGCCGCGTAAACAAATGAATATCCAAGCATAACAACAAAAAACAAGGCAAAGCTATTGTGTATGTGTGTTTGTGTACTCACCCATAGGCCGCCTTAAATTATGACGCGGCGCCCTGCCTTAATTCGATGCTGCTGTCAGCGCAATGTTTACCAAAACAACGCCTTCTTTGTGTGTGTGTTAGAGTAAAAAGGCTGCAATCACAAAGAAAACCACATATAAAATAAGCAAGAAAGAGCTTAAATAACAGTTACCCAGGTGAGCAGTTAGCCAGTAGCAGCGATTCTTGTCTCTTGTCTTTTGTTTTTATGCTACGCTGAAGTGCGGTCGCAGCATAGCGTCGCTGTGTTGACACAGCGTCGTCAAATTTTCCCCAAGTTCAAATGATCACGAACACAACAAACTAAGTAAGTAGCGTAATAAGTAACATTTTTATCATATACATAAGTGTATTGCTAAATAAATGTAAGCGTCACTTTAAAATAGTTTAAAAATAAAAAACTAATTGAGAATATGAAATTAGTAAAACATGCGAGAAAAAATGCTGCAGACAGCTTATAAAGAACAAAAATGAATTCGTATATCTTATCGATATGCTTACACCACCAGGCATACGATACTTATCGGATTGGCTATGTGACGCATGGCCCACACACGGTACGATGAAAACGAGCGGCAAGTTAAATTTAAACATTAGGAAGATGTAAGAAGATAATTTTTGCTGAAATTACTATAAATATTTTTATTAAAAAGTATTTTTTATTCAAAATGCAAACGTATAAACCTAGTTCCGTGTGAAGCATTCAAATAGCCACCAAGCGCACACACACGATACAATCCGGCAGTCGCTCTTTATTTGCAGTGTTGCACAGCAATCACAGCACCATTGTGATTCATCCAACAGGCCACTGAAAGGTATTTTGCAAAACCGTCTATTAAAATTACATAAATTCTAGGGTGGCACGCATAAAAACTAACATATGTCATTGCAGTTTTTTAAAGCGCATAGATATCTGCGCAACACCAGTGGACTTCTCTTGCAGATCCAACGCAACACATCGCAGACAAAAACGTGCACCGAACGAAGAAGGAGAGAGCGAGAAACATTTGCCAGCAAAGCACAAGCGAAAGCATTTTTTAGCACTGGTCCTGCAGCAACAACTTCTTGGGGCAGCAAAAAGCAGAAGCGAAGCGTTCAATTACGAGCAGCAGCCAACGATTTCATTATGTCCAATCCAGAGATCGAAGCACAGTTAGCGCCACTACGTGAGCGGGTGCAGGAGCAAGGCAATCTGGTCCGCGAACTGAAGGCAAATGGTGCCGCCGAACTGGACGTGAAGAAGGCCGTCGCAGAGCTGAAGGTGCGCAAGAAAGTGCTCGAGGAGAAGGAGTTGGCGCTGACGCCCAGCGTCATCAGTTTTGATCGGGCGAAAATGGAGGATCTGCTCAAGCGTCGCTTCTTCTACGATCAGAGTTTTGCCATCTATGGCGGCATCACGGGCCAATATGATTTTGGTCCCATGGGCTGTGCTCTCAAATCGAACATACTGGCGCTGTGGCGGCAATTCTTCAGTCTAGAGGAGCAGATGCTCGAGGTGGATTGCTCCATACTGACACCGGAGCCAGTGCTGAAGGCATCGGGTCATGTGGAACGCTTTGCCGATCTGATGGTGAAGGATGTGAAGACGGGTGAATGTTTTCGCCTGGACCATCTTATCAAACAGGCACTCGAGAAGCTAACGAAGGCCAAAGATGCCACTGCAGCACTGCAGGCCGAATGCGAAGACATCATCATCAAACTGGACGGTCTGAACAAACAAGAATTGGCGGATGTGTTGGCCAAATACAACATCAAATCACCATTGACGGGCAACGATCTCTCCGAACCGATAGAGTTCAATCTAATGTTTGCCACACAGATCGGACCCACTGGCCTGGTGAAGGGCTATCTACGCCCGGAGACGGCGCAGGGCATCTTTGTGAATTTTAAACGTCTGCTGGAGTTCAATCAGGGCAGGCTTCCCTTTGCCGTTGCCCAAATTGGCAACTCGTTCCGCAACGAAATCTCGCCACGTTCCGGCTTGATACGTGTGCGTGAGTTCACCATGGCCGAGATCGAGCACTTCTGTGATCCCCTGCTCAAGGATCATCCCAAGTTTGCCGTTGTGGCCAACGAGAAGCTGACTCTCTACTCGGCCTGCAATCAAATGGATGGCAAATCGGCGCAGCAATCAACCATTGGCGAGGCAGTCAGCAGCCAGCTGGTGGCCAATGAAACACTTGGCTATTACATGGCACGCATCCAGCAGTTCCTGCATACCATTGGCATCAAGCCGGAGTGTTTGCGCTTCCGTCAGCACATGGGCAATGAAATGGCGCACTACGCCTGCGATTGCTGGGACGCTGAGATTCTCACCTCGTACGGTTGGGTGGAGTGTGTGGGTTGTGCCGATCGCTCGGCCTATGATCTGGGCCAGCATACAGCAGCAACGGGTGTGCGACTGGTAGCCGAGAAGCGTTTGCCAGCACCAAAGACCGTCGAGGTGAGCGAAATTGTGCCCAACAAGCAGGCGCTGGGAAAGACCTACAAAAAGGATGCCAAGGCCATAACGGAGGCGCTGGCCAAACTTTCGCTGGACGACATCAAGCTGGTGGAGACGCAACTAGCATCGGGTGGCCAGTACAAACTGACGCTGCCCGATGGTGCCACGCATGAGCTAGGTACCGAGACTATTGGTGTGAAGCATGCCACCAAAACGGTGCACGTGGAGGAGTTCATCCCGAGCGTTGTGGAGCCATCTTTTGGCATTGGTCGCATCATGTACTCCCTGCTCGAGCATAGCTTCCAGTGTCGCGAGGGTGATGAACAGCGTTGCTACTTTACCCTGCCCCCTGTGGTGGCTCCCATCAAGTGCTCCATTCTGCCGCTGTCAAACAATGCCGAATTCCAGCCGTACACACAAAAGTTGTCTGGAGCGCTGACGAAAGCGGAATTGTCCCACAAAGTTGACGATTCGAGTGGCTCGATTGGACGACGCTATGCCCGCACCGATGAGATTGCCATTCCCTATGGCATTACTGTCGACTTTGATACCCTGAAGGAGCCGCACACTGTGACGCTCCGGGATCGGAATACGATGAAACAGGTGCGCATCGATCTGGAGGCGGTTGTTGGTGTCGTAAAGGATTTGGCGACGACCCGTCTGACCTGGTCGCAGGTGCTGCAGCAGTATCCAGCCTTTGAGCAACAGGAGACAACAAAGTGAATTCAATCTTATATTATATAAATATGCATCTCTCAACTTCTATGATTAAAAAATGCATTTAAAATGCGCTTTTTGCAGCTGCTTGAATTACAATATAAACGCTTTTGCTAATTCTACTTTTATTAAAGTTATATTTTTTATTTTTGCATCAAATAAACGAATTGTTTATTTAATTAAGGAGAATTTGAATTTAGAAATAAAGAAACTCCAGCCGTTCACCAACACTGGACCTGATCATGGTCAACTATAAAAGGTTGTAACGAAATTCTCAATGCAACAGTATATAACCGTTTATCGAAAGCATAGATATTTATTTTCCTCTCACAGAAGAAATGGCGGGAAAACTGAGCTTTGAAATGGACAATTGGTATGTTTGATTATCTTATGTATTATGCAATATAATAGGAAACCCATAATTAAGACATTAACAATTTTATAATAAGAACAAAATAAGAATTTACAATTATTATTCATTTTAAATATAAAAGCCGTTAATTGTAGAACATCGTACATCGATACCATTTCTTTAAAAGAAAATCGAAATTTCGATTTGGGTAAATATCGATATACCTCCTACACTGGGTTCTGCTATTGCCTCGTGCGGAGAGCACATTGTGTATTAACCTCTGCTTAACCATAATTGTGATACTTCAGTCAAAATAACGTCTATGTATTTGGTGCCGCCACTAAATATATAAGAAAAAATGTCAAAGATGTGTTTATGAGAAACAAAGTGCTTGCAACGAGATTAAAACTATTGGAACTGCAACGCAATTATTGCCAATTGTTGAGTGTTTTGTGTTTCTTTGAGCCACGAAAATTTGCAATACACGTGCCGCGTGCATTTTTCCAGCTGAGAGGCGACAAGTTTCCGTAAATAATGCAAAACATGAAATACATCCTGGTCACCGGTGGTGTTATAAGCGGTGTCGGCAAAGGCGTCATTGCCTCCTCCTTTGGCACACTGCTTAAGTCCTGTGGCTTAAATGTAACCAGTATTAAAATTGATCCATACATCAATATTGACGCTGGGACTTTTTCACCATACGAGCATGGTAAGTTCATATAAATTATATAAATTCTACATGCATACATGCAAAAAGAAACGACGCAAAAGATTTCTCCCATATAAGAGAACTAAATAGTTTGGCGCATTTTCAATATTTACGAATGTATGTGTGTGTGTGCAAGCGCGCGATTCTCTCGGTTTGTGTTGTGTGTTATCGTTTTATGTTGTAAACTACAATTGTAAACATATACATATGTACGTAAGTATATATATAGAAATGCGAATCTGCTTGTTTATCATTAAGCAGATATATTGTACATGTTTATACTTAAGAGTTACACCACTAGACTGATAATACATTTAGGCGTTTAATTGATTAAAAACCTAACGCCGGTCAGTATTTATCTTGCTTTCGGTGCGGTACATGTGAGAAATGTTATAGCATTAAGCACGCGGGAAACGGCACTGAGATTGCTGTTTCCTGCATTTTTTTTATCTTAGCATACGCATTTTGTGCTTGACATTGAAAACGAAAGTGTTTGTTTCTTTCATTCTTCGTCTCTCTTTTGTTGTCTTTGCGTTTGCCCGCGTCTATTGATTGAGGCTATTGATTGAGGTCTTCGCATTGTCAAACTGTTTTTGCCTCGTTGCAGAGAATTGAGAAAGTGATCTATGTTGCGTTTAAAAACAATCGATTAATTATATGGTAAATAAACTGCAATAACTTGAATCTGAGTGTAGTATTTAATTAAACTTTTGCAATAAAATTATAAAATAAGTTACATATTTAATAAAAATAATTAATTAAGTAAAATTTACTATCCTTATTTTTAATTAAATAGTTAAGTATTTAAAATTAAAAGTAGTTAAATATTGGATATGTTAAAAACATAAGAAATTGGTTATATTAAATATTGTAATTATTCTGAGCTCATAGTATATATAAATGCAGTTATTTGACCATTGATCGATTCCCAGACAGATGTACATATCTCACGCATACAAAAAGTTGTGCATATATGCAGGACATGCTCCCATTCCAGCCGCACATGATGGTGGGTGGATAGGTAGGTGTTTGCTTGCATCGTTGCTTGGTTGACTTGCATTGTCCGCCCGCATTCACGACGCTGTCAACCACGAATTACTGTCTGCTGCCTCTGACTGGCCCTGCCCTTCCCTTGCTTGTCATTTGCATTTTTCGCATGTGCCTCGTTTTCGGTTTTTTGGGGGTCGGTTTGCATTGCATTTTGTGTGCAGCTTTTGCTCATTTATTGTGTGAGCTTTGTAAATGCAGAGGATACGGCGGCGTAGGCACAGTGGTTTGAGTAACGATGTCGACTTCAACTGCGCTGCTAATGCCGACGTCGGCAGTGCCGCACATGCGTGTGCTTCATTTGTTTGGCGTTAATTTTGAGAGTGGGTCGTCGTCGCATGTGGTGGCCAGTGGAGCTGTGTTGCCTGCTGATGTGATGCCACCAGGGACGCCATTTTGGTCGTCAAGCCTGCCAGCCTAGTACCAGTCCAGTTTAACAGGACTGAGTCCCTCGTCAAAAGAGTATTGCTTAATATGTTTTTTTTTTTTTGTTTTTCGTCCTCGGCATTATCATCATCATCATCTCATCCTTTAGAGTGTTGCTACTTAGCGGCAACTGTTGGCTTATTGCCTGTTGCCGTTTTATGTTTTGTTTTATGTCTTGTCCTCTACGCACCCTCGCTTCCACATTCCTCGTTCCATTCTCCTTCCGTCCACAAATTGAGGATACGTTAAGCGTTTTAAGTCTGCTTTCGCTCGTTTCTTCTCGCTGTCTTCATTTTGCTTTTGTCCTCCGTCCTCTATGTCGGTGTTTGCTTTTGGTCGTCGTCGTTGCCATCACCGACGCGTCAACATTGTTAGCAGCTGTTGCTCTTTGCCAGCAAATATCTACCCCCCCCCCCCCCCTCCCCCATCCATTGCTGCCCTTGTCCGTTATTTTTTTTTTTTTCGTTTGGCATATGGTTTGTTGCCTTTTTTTGCTGCTCGCGCATTCCGTTTTATGCATGTTTTTCCACGGCGAACAATAATGTGCAAAAAATTAAATGAAAAATACAATTTTGCTGTTGTTATTTGTTGTTATTGTATGATCTTGTTGTTGTTGATGTTGCGAAAGCAGAAATTTCAGCAGGATGTTGTCTGTTCTTGTTATGCGTTATCTAACAATGCTTGCTACGAAGTAAAACAGCCCATTTATATACAAATTAATGTCAGGGTTTTAACTTTTAATACAATATTAAATAAAGATTTGTACTTAGTATCTAATAGATTATTTGAATTTATTTTTTTAATAATGCTAAATAACTTTTCCTTGGTCCTAATCAGTGGCTGCATTTCAAATCAAATCTTTCTCAATTAATCTTATTTTGCTTATATTTGTACAACTTTTGTGTCTTCTTACACTTTCCACAATTATTGTTGCTCACTCTTTGCTCATTTTAGTTGTTTTTTTTTTTGGGAATGGCAATTAACGCCTGACGTCGTCTGTCGTCTCAGCCAATGTCAGGCCGTTAGCCTACCAGCAGCCAGCCAGCCTTGCCTGACCGACCAGCTATCAAAAATGTTGCTGCATACAATGTTGCCCCCCTTCCCCACACACACACACACACCCACACACACACAAGCAACCATACACACACTCTCTGTGTCCGTCGCTTCGCGCTTTCAAAAATGTCTGAAAACGATTCGGCAACGTCAACGCCAGCCGGCGATTCCACTTCAGCGTTGTGCACACTGGCTTTGGCTGACTGTGCCTGCCTCCTGTCGCGTGATTTTAACAATCCTCCTCCCATCTCTGCATGGTTTATGCTTTTCGCTCGCTTCCGCGCGTTGATTGTCGTTGCTGCTGGTGTTGTAGTTGTTGCTGTTGTTTTTGTTGTTGTTGCTCCTGTAGCTGTAGCTGTAGCTGCTGCATGCGCAAAACGACGACGTCGACAGCAGCAGACCAGGCCACCGGCACCGTACACCCGCCTCACACACACACGTACATATACACTCACTCACAGAGACCATATGTATGTGTGTGCGTGCCTGACTAGCCGGCAAATGCCGCGCGCAATAAATGCCCAAAAGCAGCAGCAGTAGCAGCAGCAGAGCCATTTGGCAGCAGGCTGTGCCAGCGACGGGGGGCAGAGCTGAGTTGAGCTGACACACAGGCAAAGGCAGGCAAAGGCAATGGTGATGGCGACGGCGGCGGCTGTTTTTAGCGATTGTGCGCGCCCCCCAAAACACACACACTCACACTCACACACGACAAAAACTCTCGCACACATGCACAAGTGTATATATATATATATGTATAAGTGTATGTATGTGTGTATTTGTATGTCCGCATGTCGTCGTCGCAAAAGCTTGTGGCGTGGCTTTGGCTTTGGCTCTGACTCTGCTCTGCCTGCCTGGCGTTTTTTGCGTTTCTGTTTTTGTTGCCTGCCAGCCTGCTGCTGCTGCTGCCTGCTGCTGCTGTTAGTTGGCACGTTTTGTTGGCTCGCTGGCTTTTGGGCTTGGGGCTTGGGCTATGGCAATGGCAGCTCCTCTGTCTGCTCTGACTGCAGCCTGCCGCCTGCCTGCCTGTCGCGGTCGCGCCACGCTCGCGCGCTGCGACGTCCGTTGTTGTTGGCGGCGGCGGCGGCGCTTCGCACTTTGCTCTGCTGAATTTTCAATTTCAGTTGTAAGCTGACTGCAATCAGCAGTGGTTCGCTTGCCTTGTTTCGTTTCGTTAC
Organism: Drosophila dives; assembly: GCA_035042365.1. Classification (NCBI taxonomy): domain Eukaryota; kingdom Metazoa; phylum Arthropoda; class Insecta; order Diptera; family Drosophilidae; genus Drosophila; species Drosophila dives. Next base: position 3,906,126 of record JAWNLJ010000276.1, on the reverse strand, counting down.
GTTACGTTTCGTTACGCTTCTTCTTCTTGTTGGTGCTTTTGGCTCCGCGCTTCGTGTTTTCGATTCGGCGCCGCTTGTATTGTGTGTGTGCTACGGCCGATTTTCGAGTGTGCCGGCCACAGACAGACAGACAGTACGAACTGACAATCAGTCGGCCTGTCGAACTGTCCGAACGGTGGTGTGTGTCTCTCATAAAAGTTTTTCGCTAAATAATATTATAAACACACGGCGCCCGATTTACCGCCTCCCACACACACTCATACGCAAAGTCGCGCGCAATTTTGGCATATGTGTGTGTGTAGCAATCATCAACACACGCACATATACCAGAAGAAACACCTATACGTGCATGCACGTTGTGTGCGTGTTTTATTGATTTTGTAGGAGCGACAATTGTTCAAGCTGTAGTTAAGAGGCCTCAGCGGTTACACCCTCTCCCCACTTGCCGCTTATCCACAGCTTATGCTGGTTAATCACACACACTCACACATATCTGCTGCATATTATGTCCTTTTCGAGTACCTCAACTTTTATTCGTAGCATTTTCGCAATGCACTCAAAGAGGACATGTCAAATAATTGAGCCTATTATAAATAATATCTAGTTGACCAAAGGATAGAAGAAGAGAGGAGCGTAAAGTGAAGGAATGCAAAATGAGATTTAAGCAATCAAATACCTTTAGTCAATAGTCAATCAGAAAAGAGGTGCGTAATAAAATATGAAAATGGAGATTTAAGCAGTAAAATACAGTTAATAAAGTAGTGAAAGAAGAACAGGAGTAAGCGAATTAAAACCGTTAGTCAAGAAAACATAAGAAAGTAAAGTAGAAATAAAACAACAGATTTAAGAAACAAATACCGTTGGTCAATCAAATTTGAATGAGAAGAGCAAAATTGGAGAAAAAAGGTAGAACTAAGCAATTAATTCCGTTCAAAGAAAATGTCACATTTCAATCTAGTGCAGATTGGTAAAGCCATCAACTAGACTTGCGCTGAAAACAATTCACATATTATAGACCAAGGAATTCGTTTAAGAAACTTGCTCTATAAAAATTGAAATTTGTATACTTTTCTGTTAAATTTTCAATAAAAGTGTTTGCATCTAGTGTAGATTAATTAACATATGATAGATTCTTGAGAAGTCGCTTCAGGGAAATGGCTATGTCAAATATGATGTATACTCTGTGCTGCTTCGACTGTTCACTGGAATAGAGGCCTCACTGCGCTTGCCTTGCCTTGGTTTGGCTTGGCTTGGCTCATAACTTTATTGGTCGTCGGCCAGCCAAACTTGCCGAGTTTTCTTCTTGGCAGTGTCGCAGTAAGCAAGTAAGCAAAAGCAAAGCACGCCAAGCAGCTAGCTAGCAGCTAGCACCTAAGCTAATGCAGCAACAACAGCAGCTGCTGCTGCTGCTGCTGCTTGCCCCCAGCTCCCATTTCGCAGCTTAAGTGTACCCCCTCACTGCGCCCCATACTGCTGCCTGTCGCACATAAAAACGGCAACGGCTGCGACGTCGAAAACGAAAATTTAACGACTGCGCAACGTGACGCATTATTTGTCTGCGCTGTGCCTGCCATTGCCTGTCCCCTCTACACTCCCCTCCTACCCGCTACTCCGCTAACGCTCACCTCTCCCCAACGACCGAGCTGACTGGCGTCTGGCCTGGCCTGGCATGCCTTTCAGCAGTTGTTCGGCCTTTCAGCCTGCAGCAAGCAGCAACAGCAGCAGCAAGCTTGCCGCAGACTCGCGCCGCCAGAAATTGCTTTTGCTTTGCTGGCTGGCTGCTTGACTGGCTGGCTGGCTTGGCTGGCTGGCTGGCTGGCTGGAACTTCACCAAACTGCTCTGCCACCCCTCTGCCCATCTGCCCCCTTCTAACTGCCATTTGCTGCTGCTGTTTTTAGTATTTCGCACTCTATACACGCGGCGACGGCGACGGCGACGGTGACTGCAAGCATTTTTGCATGACTGACTAACTGACTGGCTATGGCTATGGCCTCAGTCTGAGTCACTCACACACACACACATTTACACACACACACAATTGCAAATAAATGCGCCAGTTTGCGTTATGCTGACAGAGCGAAGCAAATGTTGGGCAAGGGGTTAGCAGTCAGCGCGGGGGGTTAGGAGACTGCATGGCTGTCGCAGGCAGGCAGCAGGCTGGTGTGGCTGCCGTGGCTGGCGTGGCGTGTGTTTATAATTTGATTTCGCTTCTTCTTTTTCTTTCTCCGCTTCGCGTCGTTCGTTGTGCGATGGCGACGGACCAGCATTTCCTGTCGCTGCTTGCTGCTAGGCCTACGAACTTGACTGGGCTGAGAGAGCGTGAAAGAGAGAGAGGGAGGGAGGCACAGGAGTGGAGTAGAAAAGCCGTCTGCTGCATCTGCTGTAAAAATTCGCTGGCACGCCAAAGCAGCAGCAGCAACAGCAAAACTGAAACTGGCTGCAGCAGCGATGGATGGCAGGCCACGGAATCTTAATGAAGTTATTGTGTCGTTGTTGTTGTTGTGTTCGAGTTGAGTTGGGCTGTGCTCGTCGTTGTTGATGTGCCATTTACATATACACTTCACAAACACACACACAAACAGTTCACACACACACAAAAGCTCTTGGCATTGCCAGTTTACCTCCAGCTGCGCTTTTGGTTTGGGTGTCAAACCAGAACCAACCTGGTACCTGGTCAGTGGCCACCCAATAATAATTATAATGGCATTTGGCCTCGTTCTCACTTATAGAAACCCAAACACCTGCGACTATTAATATATTGCAAATCGAAAGCGCATTAATTTCTTTTCAAATTCGTACGAACAAGAAGACAGCAATTATTATTTTTATTGTTTTGATTATTGATAGTAACTTCCATACGTAGAAATATAGTCTCGTGTTATGTGATTAAGAGCCGATTGCAAAACAAAACACAAATCATTCATTCATTCAAGATTTTTTATTTTTATTTATCAATGAGATAAGCCGACAAGTGAAACGTAAATGTTGCCGTTTTATTAATGAGTCTGAGCTTTGATGATCAAATGCATGCAAACAGTGAATGAGCTTTTCTCTCGCGCTATCGTCGCGTGCACAAAAAAGCACACGCTGTACAAAAACACGTGTTCAAGCACAACAGTTAAAGCTTACATAGTCTAGTGAAGTCTGGCTTAGCAACTCTCACTCTCCCCATAGGCTGATATGTGTTGGTGTGTGTATGTTTGTGGGAGAGTGCTCTATTTGGATGCGTGTGTCTGTGTTTTTGTGACGGTGAGCGGTGTTTTGAATTTGCAATTGCATTCTTCGTTATTCAGTCAACGGTGGTCAGCCCAGCACGCGCATGTGTGTGTGTTAAAATCTAAAACGGCGCAAAGGCAAAGCAAAAGAAAATAGGGCCACTAAAATGGCGCCAAAAAAATCAACAATTGTTCTAAATGTGGAGCAATTTATACACGACATCGAGGAGAGGCCGGCGATATGGAATCGCAATTTTCACTGCAACAAGGCCTTCCTTGAACAAATGTGGGACGAGCTAAGTGGCACACACAAGCTACCAAGTAAGTAACAAATGCAATCTACAATCATTGAGCAAGCGCAACTCCAAAGGCACAACTTTTCGGAAAACTCTTCGAGCTACGCTCGCACTCAACGAAAATGGAGAGGGAGAGCAGCAGAGAGATAAACTTTTGAAATTTGCAAGAAGAAAGAGAGAGAGAGAGAAGAGTTGTGCCTATTGAGTAACTTATTCGATGAGCGTAGCACGTGATATGAGATTCTATTTTCTGTGTTGTCTTTCTCTCACTCTCTCTTCCCGGCAGAAATCGTGCTCAAGGCCAAGTGGAAGGGATTAAGGGACAACTTTCGGGTTGAATACAAGCGGATTCCGCGCGCAGATAACGGTGATTTTCTGTTGGATCCCGCCACATTCGAGTCCAAGTGGCTGCACTATTATGCCCTGCTCTTTCTAAGTGAGCAATCTCTCTCTTTCGCTCTCTCTCACTCAATTGTTATCTCTGATGATAATTTGTATTTCTGCAGCGGATCACATGCGTCATCGTTTGCCCAAAAATGAGCAGGATCAGTCGTATTATTTCAACCAGCAGAGCGAGGATTGCGAGAAGACAGTGGTGGAGCCGGATCTCACCAACGGTCTGATACGGCGCTTGCAGGACAGCGACGAGGATTTCGACGAGGATGACATCGATGGCGGCGGCGATGCTGTTGGCGATGTCAGCGATGCCAGCGGTGATAGTTTACTGCCCACACCACCGGCAGCGCATCAACAGACCCAAGTAAGCACCACGCCGCTGGCCATGGGCGCACTGAAAGCACAGGATGAGGCATTTGCCGCCTCCCATCAGCACGCACTGCTCAAGGCGGGTCTGTTGCGTGCCCAGCTCATGGAATTAGAATTAGAGCGGGAGGCGCAGGACCTGAGTACAAAATCAACGACAACGCCGCTTGCATCCGCAGCAGCAGCTGCTGCTGCAGCACTTGTTGGCAACCAGTCCGAAACACCCCCCGCTCCAGCGCACTGCTCCCCGCCGCCAGTGGTTACCACGACGACCACAATGCATAGTGCTCTTGTCACGGCTGCGCAGCTGGCAGCTGCGAGCACAGTGTTAGCGCCAGCGACCACCACATCCAGCACATCGAGCAATGCGGGCGCCATGCGTTCCGTGTCCCCGCCCCCGCTCTACAACAAGGCGCATCATCCGCTGCCCACCCAGACCGTTGCTCATCATACGGCCGCAGCGAAGGAGGATTTCGGTGCGGGTGCAGTCAGTGGTGGAGGCAACGGCAGCGAACATTTGAATTTTACGCAACACTCGTATACGAATGGTTTGATTCCGGCGCTAAAGTTGAAGCGGCCTCGTCTTTCCGAGGACAGCAATTTCAATGGTTCCTCAACGATGGATGGGGCGCCGCTGGTGCCGGAGGATGATGATTATCACTACCTGCTCAGTCTACATCCGTACATGAAACAGCTGACGGCTGCACAAAAGCTACGCATTCGCACCAAAATCCAGAAACTCATATTCAAGGAGCTATACAAGGAGGATCTCGAAGAGTCCAAGTAGTAGTCTCGCTACCCCCCCCCAACCCCCATTCCAAATGAAGACTGTAAATAGACATCGTCCCGTATCCTATAACTAGTTAGATATGTAAGATTATTAAATCTAATCCATAGTTATATCTATGCCATGCAACCTTATCCATTTCTAGTTGAGCGTTGCCACCACTTGCACCACCAACCACAAATTGGTGGCTGTTGGTGCTCGCCATTTAGTTTAAGCACAAAGATCTGCAATTAAGAATAATAAAAAGGAAAAACTATAAATAATAATTCTCTGCGTAGTTTTTAATTGGGGAATAAAATTCTATTCACATTTGATTATTATATTAATTTAATATTTACTCTTTTTCGCAGGTGAGGTTTTTGTGCTTGACGATGGGGCCGAAGTTGATCTGGATCTGGGCAATTACGAGCGCTTTCTGGACATAACGCTGCATCGGGACAACAACATAACAACGGGCAAGATTTACAGTCTGGTCATTGAGAAGGAGCGCCGAGGCGATTATCTCGGCAAAACGGTGCAGGGTAAGTTTTGTGATTGCATCTTTCTAAATTAGTTTTTGTTGTTAACTCAATTATTTCATTTTTTAGTTGTGCCGCATATAACAGATGCCATACAGGAATGGGTGGAGAGAGTCGCCCAAACGCATGTCCAGGGCTCATCCAAGCCGCAGGTGTGCATCATTGAGCTTGGTGGGACAATTGGTGATATTGAGGGCATGCCCTTTGTCGAAGCCTTTCGCCAGTTTCAATTTCGTGTAAAACGTGAGAATTTCTGCTTGGCCCATGTGTCCCTGGTGCCGCTGCCCAAGGCCACTGGTGAGCCAAAAACAAAACCCACCCAGAGTTCGGTGCGTGAGCTGCGCGGTTGTGGCTTGAGTCCCGATCTGATTGTCTGTCGCTCCGAGAAGCCCATCGGCTTGGAGGTCAAAGAGAAGATCAGTAACTTCTGTCATGTGGAACCGGATCAAGTGATATGCATCCATGATCTTAACTCCATATATCATGTGCCACTGGTAATGGAACAGAATGGCGTTATTGAGTTCCTCAATGAGCGTCTCCAATTGAACATCGATCTGAGCAAGCGTTCCAAGTAGGTCAAGTCGATTGCATAATTCTTTATAGCTCTTCTAATTCTCAATTTTCTTTCGGGCAGGAACATGCAACCTTGGCGAGATTTGGCCAGGCGAACAGAGACTGTGCGCAACGAGGTCAGCATTGCCATCGTCGGCAAGTATACCAAGTTTGCGGATTCGTACGCGTCCGTGGTGAAAGCTGTGGAGCATGCGGCATTGGCTGTGAATCGTAAATCGAACGTGGTCCTCATCGACTCGTGTCTGCTGGAGCAGGAGACACAACAGCAGGAGCCATCCAAGTATCACAAGGAGTGGCAGAAGCTATGCGACTGTGATGGCATTCTGGTGCCCGGTGGCTTCGGTTGGCGTGGCATAGAAGGCAAGATCCGTGCCTGCCAGTGGGCACGGGAGAAGGGCAAACCATTTTTAGGCATTTGTCTGGGTCTGCAGGCGGCGGTGATTGAGTTTGCGAGCAATGTGCTTAAGCTCGAGGATGCCAACAGCACAGAGATTAAGCTCGATGCAAGCAATCCGGTGGTTATCGATATGCCGGAGCATAACAATGGCAAACTCGGCGGCACAATGCGTTTGGGCAAGCGCAAAACCATATTTGCCGATAAAACCAGCAAAATTCGACAGCTTTATGGTAATCCGAAGACGATCGAAGAGCGACATCGGCATCGGTTCGAGGTGAATCCAAAATATGTACCGCAACTGGAAAAACATGGCATGGTCTTTGTGGGCACCGATGAGGATAGGAATCGAATGGAGATAATTGAGCTGAAGGATCATCCATATTTTGTTGCTACGCAATATCATCCCGAATACTTGTCGCGACCATTGAAGCCCTCGCCGCCGTTTCTGGGTCTCATCTTGGCTTCTATGGGCAAATTGAAATCCTACATAGACCGAGGCTGCAATCTGTCGCCTCGTCAAATGTCTGATGCGTCGTCGGAAGAGGACGAAACTGTCCAAACTCTGACACACAGTTTCCAATCCCTTAAAACTCAAAAATTGGATATTCAATGTAAACCAGCCACCAATGGCCTAGTCAATGGGAATGGCTTAGAAAGCAGTAATACTGCTTTGGACTCCGTCAGCGAAGACGAACGTGGAGCTTGCGGAGGTAGTTAATCAATCGATTAATTGATTTTTTATTTGTAATCGAATAATATTAATGGATTTTCATTATCATTTTAAACATTTGCAAAACTAATTTGGTTTTTTGTTTTTGAATGTAAGCAAAATGGATTATTTCTAAATAGATTTTTTAAAATGTATCTTTGAAATTATCTGTGTTAAACAAACCCAAAAGTTAAAAAGAATGCAAAACAATAGGTTTTTGAAACTGTGAAATGGAATTCGAAATTCATAAATGAAAGTTTGTCATTTGACATTTAATAATTTTTTATAAATTCAAAATATCTAAGAAATTAGTTATAAATTTGTAATGGCAATTTCAAATTAGGTATCAAGTTTGAGAAATACTTAGAAGTACACAAATACTTAACAATATTTTAGATATTTTGTCAATTAATAGATCTGTTAATTGAATTTAATAAAAATCTTAAAATAATAAATTGAAATAAGTTTTTTATTTTGATACTCTGATATATGTTAAAATTCAGTTAGGAAAGGAAATCGTATCGGAGTTTAAGAATAAGAAATATAATCATCTGAACCGGTTCGGACTTAAAAATAAATAAATTTAATTAATAAATATATTTTATGCAATATTCTGCATTAAACGGTTATATTATGCCCCATGTAAAATGTATAAAAAGAACGCCCAATAAAGTTGTATAAGTCTATATGTCTAAAAAAGCAGATTTGAATCCTCAACAAACTTACGTAGTATATACATTCTTGGTCAAGTTGATCCGATAACTATGTGGAAATCGAACAGATTTAATAGGTATATAAATATGTAATATAAAATAGCTGATGAGCTGAGCGCTTAAGTAGTTCTACTTGTGTTTACCTACCTATATAAAGAATGCCACTTGACAAAATAATTTTTAGTATGCTTTTTCAATTTAAAATGAGTATAAAATTGTACACAAGAGAAAGCTCAAATATATATACATATATATATATATATATATATATAAATATATATATATATGTGTATGTATATATGTAGTACAGACATAGATCGGCACATGTATGCTGAAAACAAATTAAAATTAATTAAAAATTGCATTGTGGTCTTTCGCACAGCGTGCAGCCAACAAATTCGTTCTTGTTCTGCTCGAATGCAGAAATTTATCAAACGCTAATGATAAAACTTAACGAAGCCTTGACTTGACGTAGTTGTTGTTGTTGTTGTTGTTGCTGTCGCACAGAGTCTGTGCTAGCCAAGTCCACAAATAGATGAGTATGGGTGCCTGCTGCTTCTGTTGCTGCACAATTGTACTAGCTAATTATCTCGGTGTGCATAGCATTTGCATTGCATTGAGCGGACTTGCATTGTTTCTCATTCAAATGAGCACATTCTGCGCGCAAAGACGTCGAAAGGAGCGGATCGGAAATGCACGCCAGCCACAAGAAAAAGACGCGAGCACGTAATCGACCCAGAAACAAATGTAACCGAAGCGAGGAGAGTGGCCAGCAGGATGTCCAGGATATTCCAGCAGCCGTGTGCGACACGTCTAAAATTGAGACCACGACTAAGTCAGACAACAATGCAATCTCCATTATACAGAGCATAATTCGCAAGAAATTGTTGGCCAAAACAAAAAATAGTGGTGATGGTAGTAGTAGTAGTAGTAGTGGTTCGTCAGAACTGCCATCCAGCTCAACGAATGTGACGACTGTACGGAGAGTAGCAACGCCACCAACGCCCAAAACACCAAACGATGGCAAAAGTGATGAATTAAATGCGTTCCTCAAATGCATTGGCAACAAGCTGCAAAAAGGTGCAATAAAGTCAGTTATATAATTGTGGCATACACACACTAATCCAATTGACTGTGCATAGGTTCAGGTGAGATGCCAACGGATGCTTTATTCAGTCAGTTGGGCAAAATGTTGAGCATGTCACCCTTAATCGACTCGGAGTCATCCGACGAGGAGGCCGAATACATTGAGTACATCTACAGGCCCCGACAATATTTCATGGCATCGCTGTGCAATGTGAGTTGTGTGTGCTGCTGCTGCTGTGCTGCTGTGCTGCATTGGTGATCATTAATCCCGTGAACCATTCTAAATTAAAACCATTGGCATTTGCAGCATTGCAAAGCGGACTTGTGCAACCGGCAAATGCTTCAATGCACGCGTTGCACCCTGGTCCACTATTGCAGCGCACTTCACATGCGGGAGGATCAGGAGCATCGCCAGCTGTGCCACGGTCTGCGCCAGTTGGTCGAACGGAATGGTAGGTGCATAATTTATTTTTTATGGCACTACCAGAAGCAATAAATCAACAATTTTAAATGCCTATAAATATTTTGTTTATTTTTCTTTTGACAGGCCATGACATATTCTACAAGTGCGGCGACTTTAGTGGGGAACAGTTTCGCTCGTATCGCATTGTGAGCATTCGCCAAGTGGAGCAGCTCGTAAATCGAACTCTGACAGCCACGGAGCAGGAGGTTTTGCTCTTTCCCTTCATCTGTGGCGAGGCCAAGTGCCGGGAGCACAGACTCAAGAAACTGGCAGCGTGTGTGCGTTGTGGTGAGGTTGCCTACTGCAAGGATAAACCGAATCATCTGAGCGATTCCCATCGTGGATGGTGTGGCGCATATATCCTCTTCAAAGCATTTGTTGTGTTCCAGGCGAAATTTGGACGACTGGAACCACCATTACCCGATAAGGTGTTGAGAGACTTACCAATTTCCTGCTCCAATACCAGGCAAATCTTTAACAAGTTGAATTGCAGTAAGTTGTTGCATTTAACTATTCCTAGACAATATTTCTACTTAAGTGTAAATCCTAAATTACAAAGATGTTGCCGATGAATGCGAGTTTGCTGCACTTACTCAGATATCCACGGGACCATTGACGGCGTTTTTTGCCTTAAAACTTTGCGATCGTTTGCGATCCAAGGAGCTGACCATCCATTTAATTGGTGCAGAAATGGAATTTGAAGTGGATGTCTTTCAAAAATGGGAGATTTTCTTGCTGCACATATTGCCAGCGGTGAGAAAGTTAAATGTCGTCTTCGTTGGACCAGAACTGAATACCAACAACATTTCCTTGGATCAGCTTTCGAAGATAAGGTCGCGCTCTTTCATTGCAATTTCTTTTTATATATAAATTAGTAAAATTAACAACTGTCTTTCGCCTACAGATGTTGTCGTTTGTGTCGCAAGGCCCAACGCGCCGTGCAATATCATTTTGAGAATCGACTTTATCATGATTATTGTTCGGCACCCGGATTTCAAAATCCAGATTTAGGTAAATATTATGCACATTTATTTAACCTCAAAAAAAATTCTTCTATTGACTTATTATCTGCTTTAAAAGTTTGCTTCTTTAATGCCGGACTTTATCGTGCCACGGGCTATGCATTGGAAGACACTTGGCCAGAGACAATGCAGGCATCCTTGAATCACAAATGCCCCATTGTAGTTACATCATACACAAAATATGAAGCCCCATTGGATTTAAGCCATTTCCTTAATCAGTCTAATAGGCATTTAAACGTCGTTTTGCCCCCCACCACAAACCCGTTTGGGTCGGAAAAACCAGAACGCAATTTTATATCAGACGATGATGCACCATTCATGTTCAAGAATTTTCAATGTTTCGTTGTTGAGTAAGTTTAAATGTAACTGAATTATGCCTGTGTTGAGTTTCTATGCAAATAAATATCCTTTTATCGATAAATTAAATTAAGTGTTGTAAAGGGTGAAAAAGGGACACAATTTGTATAAGAGACATTATGGATATTGTGTACTTATATATAAACAATATCGAATTTGTTTAGGTGCTTAATAATCGTAATCACGTTTCAAGTAGTATCAATATTTTATGTGTAATGTATTTTATGTCAACATATCACAACAAAACAGTTTAAATTGAATTTAAAGTTGGTTCGATATCTGCCGACCACCACAGCTTATCGTTTAATCACCACAAATTAAACGAACATAAATCGAATACTTATAAATTATTTTAAGAAGAAAACAACGCGCGGTTTCGTGCAATAAATAAAAATAATAAAATTTCAAGATGAACATGAACGAGTGCGATTTTAAGGATCTACGCTCAAAGCTCGATGTGATGGGCTTCAGCCAGACATTGCCTGTACTGGCAATTCCGCTGGTTGGAGCTGTCTTTGGCGATTTGATAAAAACAACAGAATGCCTGCGTGATACAAAAAGGCAGGTTGCTGATCTCCTGGAAGTAAGTGACCACCTTGTCCTGATGCAGCTAAAGCCATATGTAACTTAAACATTTTTCTAGGAAAAAACCTGTTGGGATCTGGGTGTTGAGCCCTATAAATGCGACAACTCGCGTCTCCTTGCCGAGTGCAACGAGTTGCATTTGCAGTTTTTAAAAGAACGCGAGGGTTTCGAGTTGCGACTCTGTGGTATGTTTGTTAGTTGCTTAAAGTTGTGGCCAAAATGTAAATTTGTATTGCTATAGATTCGGATCGTCGAATACGCAGCCTGCATATAGATAAGGAACACTTGCAGAGCCACAATGTGCAATTGCAAAGTCAACTGGATTCGTTTCTGTCCAAGCAAATAATGACAGCCGCAACGGCGGCCAAGCGAACACAACTTGGAACATTTAGGCAGGGTGAGCTGACCACAACTGAATGCTTCTATTTTCTTATTGTATGCAAATGCTTGCAGGCAAGAAGCCATTCATAACGACTGTACGCTCTGGCGATGCGCTGCCTGCTGTGGGTAGTTTGGGAAGTGCCACGAACTGTGCTTTAAAATGCACAAAGTGTAATGCGGGCGTTGTCCAAAAGACCACAACTACAACAAAGGACGGCGTCACAGTAACCCAGACGAGTGGGCCCGACGAGCTCGACAGGCTGCAAAATGAGCTTGTGAGTGCAGGCGAGCAGCTGGAGTTCTATAAGCGTAAAGTGGAGGCGAGAAATCGAGAGATTCGGCGTTTAAACGATATGCTCTCGGGCGGGCGTCCACCTGCTGCATTGGCGAAAGACTGTTGCTACAAGGAGGTGGGCGCGCTCTCGCAGGACATTGATCTCTTGCAGCGCGAAAAGAGTGAACTTATGGCTCAGTCACGCGATTATCAGGATAAGATGCACGACGCGATGCAGCGTGCGCTACGCATCGAGGAGGATAAACAAATGTTGCAAACGCATCTGGACGAGCTGAAGGAAGCAGCACTGCTGGTGGAGCAACAGGCCAATTCCGAGATAGACGTCCGCGACTCTGAGCTGCAGCAGCTGCAAAACGAACTGAAACAATTGAAGCAACGTAAGGGCGCTGGATGCGTGCCATCAGCAGCCACCGGGCCCAGTGACAAGCGTATGCTAAACGAAAAGCTCAATCTGCTTACCCGCCGCGAGGAGGAGTTGCAAGCGCTCAACGAAAAGCTTAAAAAGAAGCTGCTCAAACTGGAAACCAAGCTGACGGCGCTGCAGAAAGAGCAGCGTGAACAGCAGCAACAAAGCAACGTGACGCTTGATGAAGAGAAAATCAGACTGAAGTCAGAGCGGGATTTCTTCCAAAAGGAGTATCTACGCCTGATGAGCAAATCGGGCTCAGACTCTGAGATAGCATTCCTGCATGCCCAAATCAAGTCCAAGGATGACGAGCTTCACGCACTGCGCTCCGAACTATGTCTGACCTCGGTGGTTAGGTTGGACTTGTCGCCTCGCAAGGGTATTCACTGTGATAGCCTGCCACCGACGACAGCGTGCAGCTCGACTACCAACAGTGCACGCAGCGATTGCGTCCAGGCTGCCATTGGACGTGTGGAACGCGAACGCGACTGTGCTCGCACTGAGCTCGAACGGATGCGTTGCGAACGGGACACACTGCGTGAAAAGCAGCTGAGCAGTGTCCAATTGCATGCCGAGGAGCTACAAACGCTGCGTCTGCGCAACGAACACTTGCAGGATCGCATCCGTCAGCTGGACCGAGATAATCGGGACTTGAACACGGCACGTTTTCCCGCCGAAACGCACAATGTGCTCCTCAAGGAGGATGTAGCTCAACTAAAACAGCGCCTGGTCACGCTGCAGGCGGAGTTGGAAACTGTGAGGAGAGAAAATGATCAAATAACGTTAGTTTCTTGCAGCCGTTTAATGTACAACGTAAACCTAATTGTCTACTTATTACAGCTTGATTAATGAGCAGAATGAACGCATTGTGGCCGACTATCAGAGCAAGTTGCTCCTGGCGGAGCGCCAGCTGCGGCAGGCTGATGTACGTGCCACCACCTTGGACTCCAGTCGCGAATCAAATCGTAATGAGGTCACACAATTGCGTACGGAAATTGGAGCACTTCGTCAAACATTCATTGGCTTGGAGCACGAGAAGAATACACTGCTGGTAAGTGCGAGGATTGCTTGTAAGGATCGTTCGAAGTGTTCATTGATTATTGAATTATTTGACAGCATCAATTGGATAACAAAACGGAACGTCTCTATAAATTGGAGTATGAAATCAAAGATTATAAAGAGAAGCGAGATGCATTGGAGCAAACAATCAAAGAGCTCGAGTCCCAAGTGGGGTAAGTCCTAATGTATATTTTTTAATATATAGTTAAAATTGAGATTTTACACAAAAACACACATTTATTCATATTATCTACAGTTCACTTAAACATTTCTACATTTGCTGGTGTAATACATTCATGGCACAATATCCCAAATTGGCGTCCTTAGCCAAATATATCTAAGAACCACCTAAAAAGGAAACGAAACGATTAAATCGATTGATCTAAGACCATGTCAACGTAAAGCATGCACATCTCCAGGCCAGAGACTGAGAGAGGGATAGATAGAAGAAGACAAGCGCTGAGGATGGGGTTATATTGAAATCATAGTAATAGCTTCCGTTCGATTTAGTGGATAGAATTTAGAGGAGCACAATTGCCGGGGACGAAAGTGGGTTGTATCTCGAGTTGAGTCGCTCGATGGTTAAATACCTCGCCAGGCTCACGCTGGGTGCACTGCAATTGTGCGTTCCGCCGTGATCCGTCTCGGCTGGCGTATAGCCCGGCCGGCAGACACACTTTGCCCGGCTGGCATAGCTCAAGAGCGGATTGCTGCCATTGTTTTGCTGTGTCTTCAACGGCTCCAGCCACTGGCCAGCACCGCACGGACCTCGCGTGTACAGTTTGTGGCACTGGCCACTCATCTCGACCATGCCGGGCGTTGACTCGCAAATGCTCTTCTCCTGGTCACTGCTCGCCGAGCATTGCTGATCCAGATTGGTGATGACGCCCGCACAGCCACACATGCCATTGTAAGAGATGCCATCTAGCGATGGTCTGGCCGTAAAGTCAAACACCACCACTTGGTGCAGAGAGCAGGGTCCCTGTGACCCAATTCTGTAGCACGAATCCTCAGCTGGAAAATAGAGCCGGTTCTTGCCACAAAAATTGCTTATACACGCGGTGCCATTGACCAGAAACTCGTTGGCCGCACAGGGGCCGCGTGTGTAGAGGCGATAGCAAAGACCATCGTTCCAGGGTACATAGCCCTCCTTGCACAGGCACTTGCCGCGTGGCGAGAAGCTGCTCAGCGCGTTCGGCTCCTGATTTGTGTCCACATCGTCGGGTATGCGAAAAACGTGACCAGGTGGACAGGGACCGGGTGTGTCTGCAATCGATAAAAATGTTATTTAAGTTTTGAGTATGCTTTGTCCCATCTTACCCAGCTCGTAGCACATCTGATGTGGGGCATGATAGTGGGGCAGATGTCGCTGGCAATCACAGCGACCGCCAGGCAAAAAGATGTGACCAGGCGTCGAGCAGGGTCCAATTGTGTAGTGCTCGTAGCACGATTCCTCTGCCGCATAGTAGTAGGGACGCAGCTCGCCTTGATCCTCGCAGCGGCATTCGGCCAGTTCGTCCTCGTTGCGTGCTAGCAACTTGCCCCGAATGCATGGCCCCTTCGAGTGTTTCGGGTAGCACTTGCCATCGTTCGGCCAGAACAGCATTCCATCGCTGCACTGCAACGGTCGCTTGCAGCTGCCCCAGCGATTGTCGGCTCTAAGAAAAATGTGAACATTAAATCGTAATAAATTACATTACAAGGAGAATGTCTACCTTTTGGCCTGATCTGGTATGGGCTGAAAGTACTCGCCACGCGCACACGGTCCACGCTCGTACAGCTTGTGGCAAGCATTGCTGACGGCACTGAGCGCCGTGCCAGGTGGACAGCGGCATTCGGCGGCGGGCAAATCTTTACGCTTAGCGCTCACCGGTGTGGGACTTAGCTCCATGGTCTCTGGACACGGATAGCCGAGGGTGAAGATCTTGAAGCATTTCTTCAATGGCGTCCAGTAAAGTAATTGCCAGCCGCCGGCCATGCTTGCGCATGGATTCTTGGCGGGATCACTCCATGGCGGCGGCACAATGCCGGCCAACGCCTGTTGTTGTGTCAGCAAAAGCAGCAGGCAGGTGAGGATGCTACTGCCCGCCTGAATGGCTGCCCAGCAGACCAGCAACTTTCGACGATTCACTCGCATCTTGCAACCGACTCCAGCTGTAAGCAAATCCAAACCAAAGGCAGTCAATTGTGCACTGAATTAATTTGGCTACTGTTCACTTTTACTCTCGTAACGCTGGCGCCAATTTAAAGGGGGGGGAAAAAACCTGCTTCGAATCTCGTTTAGTCATTCATTTAAACGCATGATTGATGGATTTTCTATTGTGTGAGTTGGTCATTTTACAAATTAAGTTTTTCGCTGGAGCAGAATACTTGACGCTGCCTGTCTGTTGCCACCGCCGCCCCGCCACAAAAAGGTCTTTCATTCGCACCGCAACGTAATTTGTGCGAACACCAAAACGGCTCCAATTTAAATTAGCCAACTTTGCAGGCCATCGGTTATTTTTTTGTTTTTATTTTTTTTTTTGTACGGTTTTTAGCGATAAATTAAAATGAAGCAAAACAAAACCACAAGAAGAAAAAGAAAAGCAAAAAGGAAAAAAAACCAGTAAGCGGCTGTGTGCTGTTAACCATGACCTAAATACGCATTTATCTTGACTTCTTTTGCTGCTGCGGTCACATTGCAGAAATCTTCTGTTCGGAAGCCCAAATGGCTCTTTATTTTGGCTTTTGTATAATCGATATGGCGCCTTTATATAATCGGTTGGGCTGCTGACGAAACTGGCGGCGGCAGAAGTCAGCCAAGCGGTGCTTGGAAAAACGTGCAACACTTTGCGCTAATTCCCCACTTTTCCACAACAGTTGGTCTCAATGGAAGCCTGAGGCAAACAAACAGCAAACAACAGGCAACCAAACAGCTGCTGCTGCTGCTGCTGCCTGGGCTATAAATAATGCATTAGGCTAACCGCAGCTTGCGTTGTTTTGACTTGACTTGTTTTGGTGGCGACGACTGTCGTAACAACAGCCGCTGGCTAACAGCAACAGGTTTCCTATTGCCCATATTTATTCTCTTTGATTAAGTCGCAAAGAACATGACGCTAAAACTACACAAGAGGAAACACAACAGCTTTAATAAAAAAACGTTCTGCAAATCCTATTCCATTCTTAAGTCATTCTCGTGAGTCTCTTGTGTGTGTGTGTGTATTTTGTGGCACTTCTTGCTAATTTTCGTACACACTCGTTGCTCACCTCGGGGCTCTGTTGGTTGTGTATATTTTATTTGATGTTTATTAACTGTAATCAGACGATATCACACAAGAGACGATTTGAATTCGATTCCGATTCTCCAATGCCAAAAATTCACCACACACATTTAGCGAACAGCAGCAGAACACAAAACACACGACGCGACCATTCGCCTGCGCAGGTAAAATACGTCTGTGCGTGACTCTTTGGCTGCGGCCAGCGCTTAGGCCGGGCAGGGCAAGCAGACCACTCTTGCGCTCTCTCTCTCTCTCAATTTTCCTCTCTCTTGGCAAGAGTTGTCGCTCTTCTATTGAAACTAAAAATGAATATCTTTGCACTTCCTCACACATCAATTCTGTTTTTCTTTTTTTCTTTGCTTTTTTTTTTTGAGCTTAGTTTAGTTTGTAAGGTTCTTCGCAGGCATATTTGAGCTTTAGTAGCTGAGCTATTAATGATTGACGTTGATGGTCGTTGGCTTTGTACATGCCCGGTCAAGTAAGTCTGCTGAACATCTATATATATATATATATATATATATATATATATATTTATGTCGCTGAACAGGGCCGCGCTTTGTTCTTGAGTTTTCAATATGAATTGCGGATATGTGTGTGGACGTGCCTAGCTTGTGAATGTGGCAAAAGAGCGGACAGATAGCATTAGGCATAACATAAATGGGTTCTCCGACACAATTGATTGTGAGCAAGTTTGTTGCTTAAGTCATTTGACCTGACTCCGATTTGACCATGAACGCAACACACACACACACACAAACAACTGTGTATGCTGTGTGTTAAATACAAATTATCCTAAAGTCAAAGTTTGTTTTGTGTCTGTTTACAGCAAACTGACCACAAGAACCCGACAACGCGACTCAGAATTGAATGAAACCTCAGCGGAAAGCAAAACAATGCGGCAACAGATTGTGGCACTCAAAGCTAGTCGCGATGAGGCAATTGCGGAAAATGGGTGAGTACATATAAATGTGATATGTGCAACTCTTACAGCAGACACCAGACACTCCGGCAATTGCATAAGCCAAATAATGTGCTCAGTTTTTGTTTGCTGCTTGATCATTAGCTAGTTTTTTTTTTTAGAAACATTAGTACTAAAATGTAATTTGATTTGATTGTGACTCAATAGACGACTAACGGACAAATTAAGTGATGCCCAAGTGGAGGTTAAGACACTGCTAAAGAAGCTCAAGGATGCCGAACAGCAGGTGGCCGACATGAAGCAGAAGCTCCACAAATACGTCCAGGAGGTGAAAAGGGCCGAGGATCTGCTCATGCAAAAGGTACAGCAATTGAAATTAGACCATAAGTCATAAGAAATTTGAATGTTGGATGCTAATGCGGCTAGGTATACTGTGTATTTAAGGAAAAGGATCGTGAGGAGCTATTGGATCACTATCACAGCTTGACACACGACCAAGTCGTCCTCGAAGGCAATAACCAGAGTCTGGAGTTCGAAGCGACTGAATTCAAGTGAGTATCGCATAATTTCCAATTTCCAAAATTAAAAAAAATACATATATATATATATTAAAGGCGGCAAATCTGTGAACTGGAATGTGAGGTGCGCTCCCTTAAGGACCAGATACTCTGTCGGCAATGCACAATTGACGATCTGGAAATGCAACTGACTGCGGCTCGTGCCTCGATGCGCTGTCTGGAAAGGGAGTTGGAGAATGCACGCGAGCAGAAGATCGAGCTGGATGTGCGCAAAGAGCTCTGCGATAAATTGGATGTTGAAAAGGAGAAGCTAAACGCTGAGCTGAATGAACTAAATGAGATCCGCAAAAAGGTGAGATTTTGTGCTTGTAGGCCTGGTCTTGGCTTTGGACACTAGTGGAGCTAGTTCTATAACAACAATACTCGCCGCTTTCGCTTTGTATACTAACATGAGAAAAATGTATTTGTAATTAATCGTCGTAATTAGTTAGCTTGATTAACGTTCAGTGTGCATCTTGCTATTAAATCAAACAAAAACAAAAAAATAAACACACTTGCAGCTGGAAAAAGAATGTGAAAAACTACGCTGCGAACTTCAACAAAAGTCTGTCCTAAATCAGGTGACCACAGAGACAACGGAGCAAATGCTGGGCCGTATACGCGGCGATCAGCAACGTCAAGATGAGGCCGAGCTGTGCTCCAAACGCGAACTGGAACGCCTACGGGAGCTGCACGAGTCAACATTGGTAACTTGCAACCATCACCAACTCACAAATCATAACACTAATTTTACATCATTTTCATCTAAAACAGAATGAACTTCAGGAAGAGCGATCGCGTTGCAATCAGCAGGAGCGTCTTGCCAATCAGTATGAGCAGCAGGCAAGAGAGTTACGCAAGAATCTGGCCGAGGATCGCTTTTGCCAGGCACGCACAAGGGAGGCTAGTCCCAAAGTTCCACCAACAACCACACTATAAGCCATTTGTGGATTGTGTTTTTAGTATGTTTATTTATACATTTTATGTGTGTACTGTGTACATCGTATTTAGCATATAGATTTTACATTTTGATATTAC
Organism: Drosophila dives; assembly: GCA_035042365.1. Lineage (NCBI taxonomy): Eukaryota > Metazoa > Arthropoda > Insecta > Diptera > Drosophilidae > Drosophila > Drosophila dives. The sequence continues at coordinate 3,886,727 of JAWNLJ010000276.1, read as the reverse complement.
CTTAAATTTTGTATTTAACATATAAGTTGAAGTATATAACTCAAGAATAAAACTTATGTTGAGGCATTATAAAAGAGGTGCGAAACACATGTTCCTTATCCTTGGGCAGCAAACTTCCAATAGTCCTCGTACATGCAGGGACAACAGCAAAAGGGTGGAATTTGATTGTGTTCTGTTTCCGTTTGAGATTCGTTGCATGTTGAAAAATCATCCTCCGTCTTGGATTCATTGCACGTAAACTCAGCCGAGCTGTTTGAGACTAAATAAGAGAAAGGAAATTATAAAATTAATATTATTTAAGTTAAGCAAGAAGAAACTTTGACTTACCAAAGGACTCTGTTAATGCATCAACCTCAGCGATCTGCTGAGGAGAGTCTGCTCTCAAGTTCGATTCTATCTCTGTGACTCGCTGCCAATCCGTTTGGCATGCAACTGCATTGCTCTTCTCGCTGTAGCCGATCTCATCTTTAAAACCCAGTAATTTGGTGCATTTTGGCTGTTGGCTGTTTGTTGCCAGCTCCTTGCGACCAATCCTTTGCCTCCATTTGGACTCGTAGATGTAGTTAACTGGCTGCTGCTCAGTTGATCTATTAGCGAAATTTTCGAGTTCAAGTTTAGTTTTCGGTTGCTCTGTCGGATCTGATATTGACAAAGGATTGTGAACATGGAGGGATATTTTGCTGTGGCTTTCCATTTTGTATTCATAGTCGATTTGTGTATTAGAGTTTTGGTCTCTTTCGGCTTCAGGATATTCTCGGCAACTATTCAACTGGCTTCTGAGCACTGTTGACTCGACGACTTGGCACCGCTTGTCAATCCCTCCAAAATGACAGCCTGACGAGCATCCAGCTGGGTTTACTGTAGAATCAGGCTCTTGGAGATATTTGATGTGTTCCTCAACAGGCAGGTCTGCCTGGGGCAGAGTTTGTTTAACCTCTTTGCAATCGGCCATGTGGTTATCATTGTTTCGAAACTCAGATAGCTTCTGGTGAGTATATTCCCATTTTCTCCCCCAATATACAGCCGGCTCTGGCTCTTGCGATGCTTCGTGATCCACTGATTTCTGTTGTAGCGAATGTAGTGAAAATTGTGGAATGGCATTTCGCTGCTCTAATTTTATGGGGTCACCATGTCGTGTAGAATTGGGTGTCACTTGAAGACTCTCTTTTGCCGCAATTGTTAGCTGTTTTCGAGCCGTTTCAATTGGTGAGTTCCCGTCCGAAACAAGACAAGCAGTTATTTTGGATTGATTTGTGGGCATTGGCCCAGATTGGGTATCCACCCTAATATTCATGTCTTTTGGAACGGGTGATTGTACAAATAATTCCTTAACTTCCTTATTTGTTTGATCCTTTGCTGTGAAATCATCGATTTTAGTTTGGAACTTGTCTTGGCTCGTACGTTGAGCCTTGTCCAACTTTGTCATTTGAGGTACGCTGCTTCTTTCTAAACGCGATCCTTGCTGGGAATCGCTTACGGGCGCTGCTTTTGCGTCCACTGACACTTGCTGCTTCTCTTGCATCTTTATTGTTGGCAGTCTTTTATAAGTGGGATTCATCTCAATTCTAGAACTATTTTGACTTGAACCCTTACTGTACGATTTTTGCTCCTCTTCCTTATATTGAATAAGGTATTCACGGTACAGACGCTGCTTCGTTGTGTTGTCGCAATCAGTGGGTAACTTTGTTGCTGCCACATATTTGTCAATAAATATTTTCTCCTTTTTTATCTTCGGCTTTGCTGATCCTTGTGCATCAGTTTTGTTCGCTTCATGTTTTTTAAACGTTACTTTTTTGGAAGTGTGTTGATCTTGTGATTTCTGATAAGTAGTTGGGTACTTTGGGCTGGATTTCTCAACGGAGATCTTTTGCGGTCGGGATGAGGAAGATTTGGACATAACATAAGCCAATGGAGATCCGCGACAAAATTGCTCTGTATTTAAATCAGTTATCTGCCTTTTACAGGACGGGTTAGCACACTCAACGTGCGGATTGAATGGGTACGAATAACAGCACGGATGGGACGAGTATGTAACGGGTATATATCGATTACAATACTGGCAACAGGGAATCTGATCAGGGTGCATTATTGGAGGATAATCCATCTGATAGACTTCATATGGCATGGAAAAATCCCCACAGCATCCATATGCATGACCCCCAGCCATTCGACTTGTCTCCTCTTGCTCTGGTGCCTGATATGGTCCGTGACATGCGTAACATTTCACATCAGGCAATGCTTTGACTACATCGGGTTCCGTCTCGATGGTTTCTGTGGTGATAAAATTGGAATTCGACTCGTATGAGCCACATTTCGCACCACTTTCCGGAACGCGTTGATTCTTGTCAATGGAATTCACACAATCTTTTTTAGTTAACTTTTGAGGCCAATTCGGATCTTGATATCGTCTTGGTAGATCTGAACTCACATCGCTCGAGATTCGTGCATGCCTTTTGGATAGCTTCGGTGACCTAGTCAGATGCTTGTTAGGCGCTTGCACCGTTTCCTGATCCCGTGTTGTATTTTTACTTTTGTGTTTGTTGAGTAAAAATCTACGAAGGTTGTGTAATTTAACGATTTCCTGTTCTATCTGTTTTTCCACGTCCGACACCTGCTGCCTTGTCTCCAATATCTGGTCATCAGTGTTGGGGAAATGTGGCATCTTATTATTGCAACGGAATCGCTCAAACCACTTTGTTTCAGTGTTCTTGATCAACAGTTCGCCTCGATTATTGATGGACATCCGATTTTTGCACTGATGTACATAACTGTGGTGATCTACAAATTTACTCTTTGTGTTAATAGCAATTGATTTGTTTTGGAACTCTTACCCACACCGCGCTGACTGTTCTTGTACTCGGAATCCATAAACTGTTATTAATAAAGTCCCGTTTGATTTTTTCAATTTATAAAATATAATATTCGAATCTGAAATCACTCTACTATAACAACTACAGGCAATAACAATTGCCTAATATTTTTTCAATTTTTCATGGCCTTCTTTTTTTTAACTGTGCCAGACTTACACCTAATGAAAATGGCAAGCATGTTTCATCAAAATTAAATGCATTTGTGTTACCAAAATGCATTCGTAGATGGCGCTCAAGACTAAACATTAATTTAAATTGTATTTGTTGCTTTCAATTATTCGTCCGTAGAGGGCGTTTTATTCTATAGCAACAGCTTGCACTGCATTTAGTTTCCGAAAATGCCGACTCCGCTCAGATCCTTATAGTGTAACTGCACTGCTTTAACGAACTGCCATAGATGGCGCTTTAAACACAATGAAGATCGACTCTTACTGCCCATAGATGGTGCTTTGGAAAAAATAAATGTTAGCTGTACTGCTTAAATTGATTTCGAAAACATCTCCGCTAATTATCGACGAAAATTTGCACTGCTTTGCTGTGCTCATCAAATAATTAAAAAAAAGTGAATCAAAAGGTGGCGTTTCTTATATTTTTTATATATTATTTTTCTTTACATTTAAAATTTTGTTAAATTGACAATCCAACTTAAATAGCACCAGGCAGACTGATAGTCAACTAAATTAATAAGTTTCACTATATATATATTATTATTCTATTTTAAACAATATTATTTTCGCTTGAACAATTGTTAAGTGTAACACTTGACTAAAATTGTGTTGCCTGTTTGTACGATGTCGCACCACTGTGCAGAGACTATTTGCTCTGTGCTTGCCGCTTGGCGCAAACATGAAGATTAAGAGCCGGTTCATTCAGTCGCCGACTGTCAGCCAACGCGCTCGCCGGTGTTGTGTGTGTTGTGTGTATTGTGTGTGTGCTCTTCTCTGTTAAACGAGCGCAAAGTACAATTAACGGAATTTTGGTAAATTTTCAATTAATAAAAATATAGATAAAAATGTTATGGAATTGAAATTGTGAATGTCATAAAAAAAATATATAAATAATAAAAACTAAAACAAAATGTGAAATTTTGAGCCAGGTGCATTTGCATTGCTTTGAATTGTGTATTAAGACCTGGCAAGAAGTGAATTGCGGCTCGCTGCTGGCACAATGGAGTAACTGGCGTATCCTCGCGTGAACTGATGAGAAGTGGCGCCATTCGCAGTGACAGATTCCTTTTGTCCGCCGCATTGTTCTACAGATGCGTTGGGGGGTTAAATCAAAGTCTGCTCAGCCAGCGCCCAACGCTTGCCATCACTGCGTGTAGTTAATATTTGTCTAGTTTTTGAGTGGTTTCCCTTTTGTCTTCCGACTTTTTTGATATCTCAGCTTATGTCGGAAAATGCATAGCTGACATCCTGATGCTGACTCTGTGTGTGTTTGAGTGTGTGTGTGTGTGTAAAAGCTAACGACAAATAGCTCCATTTACACACAGACAGTGGGAGCCCTTTCTGCGGCAGGACTTAATGCACTTGCATGAGGTATGCGGCATGTGGCATGTGGCATGTGGCATGCGGTATGCGATCTGTGATTGTGTTAGTGCCTGTGCTCATGCCTGTGCCTGTTTGTGCGTTAGTAAGTGGGTGGTTCCATTGCACCGTAAAATATGCAATTAGAAGGACATCAAAGCGTGTCGCCGCCAGCCGCTGGAGGAGCTGAAGCACCAGTGCCTCATCATTAGTGCGCAGTCGTGTGTACATACTAAGTATGTCAGTTTTGTCGGCTTCTCGCTTTGTCTTTTCTTTTCTTTTTTTTTTGCATTTTTTTCCCCATTTTTGTTTTTTTTTTTAACCACCCAAAGCTTGACGTCCTTGTTTTGATGTTATGCATTTATTTAAATTTCGTCTTTGTCATAAATGTTGTTTCTTTTGATAAAATATGGGCACTGGAAGCTGTCGCCAGGCCGTTTAGTGCTCCGACTTTATACTTGCAACACTTGCAAACGGCAGCGACGAGGTCAATTGGCTTAATTAGTGTGTGACAGACAGCAGGGATAGATATGTGAGGGGCTGTTGTGTTGAGGGGGTATGGTTTGATCTCGGACATCGTTTATATATTCTTTTGAACAAAATTTCTTGTTTCCAATTTCAATTCCAATTTCAATTCTTTTTCTTAACTTTGCCATCGCATTAAATTTAATGGACAACATTTTCCATTTATTCAGTAGAAATGAAAATCATTTCAAAACTGAATATGTAATGTTCGGTAAACGAATTACGTCAGTCTCTGGCCATAATAATTGCTATCGAATACAAAAGGCAAATGGACATTCTGCAGTGATATCCGTTTCCTGGGTGTGATAAGCCAGTGTGTGCAAAATGCACTTGTTGTAGGCACAAAAACTGTTATCAGTCAGTGAAAAATACAAGTAATAAAAGGAAATGCGGCTCTCTTGGCTACTGGTCGGCATCACGGCACTCTCAACGCTCGGTGCCAGTGCACTGAGACTGGAGCAGCGGAAGGAGGCGAGCTGGGATTCAGATTTGCATGAGCGGCGACGCAACAATGGTGCCACAAACGCGATGAGAAAAATGGAGCTGCGACGAGGCAAGGACAGTCAGCAGCTGCCACGCAGCGATGAGGAGCACGAGGAGGAAGTGGGAACGGAGGAGGATTACGATTGGATTGATGTGGACAATAATGGATCTGCTGACCGCTCAATGACATCGCTGGAGCCCAGTGGCACAGCGAACAGCGCTCCCCCTGGTAAGTGTCAACCGAGTGCCTTATCAGCAAATATAGTAATACACATTGTATATATGGATGACTGCTCATTGACCTTTATTCCCCATTCGGAACCATAGACGTAAGGCATCTGCTGATAAGTAAGTGCAACTGCGAGATATTATTTATGTGGCTGACTCACTTGTCTGGATCACTTGTTGCTTTGTGTGGATCTGTTTGTAAACAGATTGCGACAGAAGAATATGCCTCAAACTATTAGAAGGTCAATGAAATTTGACCAACATATATACATAATACATGATATGATATATATATATATATATATATATAATGTGTGTGATATGTTAGATTTAATCATAAATGTGAATAGCTCTCATCCGCTTTCTCACTTAATCAAAGGCAAAATTTGAGAGGGAATGAAATGTTTTAATTGAAAGTGCCTGATGATGAGCAACTACAAGCTTATGAATCCATATGTACAGTTATATATATGTATATTCAACATACAGTGGCGCAAGTTGCCTGTTTTCAGCATTTCTTCTGCATCATTAGCTTGACAAGCTTAATGGTTAATTAGGAATTGCTTAAGGAACTTCTGAAAATCTTATGTATTCATTCATCATAATTTAAGGGAAGAGAATAATACAATAACACAAAACTTTAAAAATTCGCTGACTTGTAAATATAAATTATTACAAAAAAGTATATTTTTATCTAATGCTAATAAATGTTAGGCTACGGTACCTTTGGGCAAGTTGAAAAGTGGTCAAAGTGGTCAAAGCTCTGTTTACCCACCACTGTAAAATGTGTGTGTGTTTGTTTATCTGTGTGCGAATATGAATCTAAATTGAAACAGTGTTGAACACTTATTTAAACTGCTAAAGCGACGCCTGTTTCCATGCTGCTGGCGCCAGCATATTCTTCATAAATACACGCAAGCATATGTGTATGTGTCTGTGTGTGTGTGAAGCAGCCTTAACCAAACAATCAAGCGTGAACCAACACTATTATAATCAACAGCAGCTCCAAAGCGGACCGCTTAATTCGCGCGACTGAGTGAATTATGGCGAGTGTGTGATGAATGTGTTAGATTTCCAATGAACTGGCATTTTATGGGATGCACATATTTGTCACTGGCGCTGCTTAACAGATTATCGCTTGCATTTGCAAAATGGCACAACACAACTATCAAATTATTACAACTACTTCTATAAAAATACGCATTGCTTTGGGTTTCTTATGGTTTGCTGCGTAGCATGCTAAGGAGCAGTATTTGTCGGCATTATCAATTATTTATTCATTGACAATCATTTGAAATGCTTTGCATACCAATAACTCAAGAGTCCCTTCTTCTTTGCATTCTCCACTTTTATTGTTTGTTTTGATGTGCGCGATAATAAAATTATTATTATTTGTGCTGGGTTTATTGAATATCCAATGGGCCCACCCTCTTTGATGGGGCAATGCGTGTGTCATTTGCATTTTAAACAGTTTACTGTTTTCTATGGCAGATTGATCATTATTCGGCAAATCGCAGCTCGACAAACCAACTAAATGGACAAATGCTAGACTCCTCTAAATTAGCCGCTATTGAGACATTTCCTTTATTTATAGGCTACATCTGCTGGCGGTGCCCGTTTGTCGTTCGTCGTTGGTTCGTTGGTTCGTTGTGTTGACAGCCTCTAAGATCATTGGCCACACTCTGTGACAGACGGGCGGGTCGACGGGCGGAGAGTGCGCAACTTTGCAACTATGACATAAAAATAGCACTCGACGTAGAATACATATAAAACAAGGGTATAAAAAACAAATCCAAAGTGCTCGAGTTAATACGGCTCGTCGGCCAAATACCCTGTGGCTAGATAAATAGCAAAAATATGTTTGATAAAAAGGTGTTTTTACCATCGAATCGTTTATTTCACTTTTTGTAGTTTACACTCCGTCTTTAAACAGTTTTTCCAAATGTGTGTGCTGTTCAGAATATACACAATTTATGCCAAAACTATATACCCTATATACTTGCCAAATATTTAGTGTATATCTACATATCCTAGTTTTTGATATAAATATACAAATAAAACATTGCTTGTTAAAGCAAAGAGTCTTAGGGCAATTTGTCACGAGACTTATCACTCGTATTTTGATTACTGGAAATATATTTTACATTTTGAATCAAAATCAACTACAAACAGCGCATGGAAATCTGAAAACGTTTCAGAAGACTTCAAAGTAAATGCTCTAAAATTAGTCATGGCTAAAAGCGGTCGCATGCGGACGGCCAAAATGGATAGTATGCCAAAAACAAAAAAATAGAAAAAAGAAAGAAAAAAATAATAATAAAAATAAAAATAATTACGGGAGGAGGTTGACGGTAAAAATGGGGAAATATTGAAAATGCCTGCACCACAGCAATTGCACACTTAATTAATGAGTGGTGCTTTTGATGTTTTGGGAACTTGAGCAGCTGGCCCATCTTCACCAGCAGAGACAGAGAGAGTGAGGGAGTGAGAGAGAGGGAGAGATTGCCGCAGAAGCATGTGACAAAATGACATTTTTCACGCACCCAACGAAACTCTTTGAACATAAACCCCAATGAACCGCGCCTCCCTTTCCCAACATTGCTTTAGACTGTCACTGCCTGAACAGGGTGAGGCATGTGTCGCACATGTTGCACGTCATCTGCATTCTGCCTGCCTGCCTGCTTGGCTACCAGCATGCAACGCCAAAGTTCAACACCCAATGAGAAATGCCTTAATGATGCGAGGCAAGACATCTAAACGGCAAGTGCTTAATAAGTAATCAGTCAGAATACTTATGTACTACACATGTAGTTGCACTTGCAACCAAATGCATGTGCAGCATCGAATATTTGCATAGATAAGAGATGGGCAATTGGCTTGAATCGAACTAATTGTGGACATGGGTTCAACAAAAGTCATCCAGCGAAACGCCAACGATGACTTTCGGCTTCGCAGGAAGCGTTCATCTTTGCGACTCAGATTCACATGACAAAAATGTGGCACACAAACTGAGACTCACACTCGGAGTAAATATGTGTATTATAATATAAAAAATATATATAAAAGCCTAATTAAATTCGCTCTAAAATCAAAAAATGTGCAACGAAAATCTTAGAAAAAAATCTGATAAGTTTCGTATTAATTGAAAATACTTAATGAGTGGAAAAGGAACCACAATTTTCTTGTTTCGTACACTTTAAGCCATTTACTTTTACTTACTGTTAAATTAAATAAATGTAATTTCTTTTGCATTTTTTGTTTCTCAATGTGCATCATCAGTCATAACTTTTGACAGGGATTTTAATGAACCCGTTTTTTGCATGTTGCAAGTTGAGTGAAGCTGTTGCATTTATTTAGCTCGCACATTTTGTGAGTGGTGTCAAAATGCTTGAGTCAAGTCATTAAACCCAGATATGCAATTTTATTTAATTTAAGATGATTAATTTGGACTTTTTCTTTCTCATTTTCTGATCATTGCAGATATTTTTACATGTTGCAATCAAGTCTTTGGCTCATGTCGCACAGCATGCGAGAACGTAAGTAGCAAACAACAATGTATGAATTTGTAGTGAAAAAGGAACAACAAGATAACTGATCTTAACAAGAAAAAACAGAGATAGAATACATACACACACACACACACACACACATGCTCATTCTGACTGATCTGATAGATAAGGCGACAAACTACTGTGCAGCGAACATTTCCTGGTAGATTTAATGCCCATCGTTACGAGTTGCATACTAAATACAAGCGCCAGTTTAATGTTTATTGTTAAAAATAATATTATTAGAATGCAGAATGCAGTGTGCGATGCAGTCAGAAAAATTATTATGACAGGTTTCAGTGTTTTTCAAGGGAACCTTTAAACGACGTCGCTCGACGGCAACTTCCGTTCGAATGGTTTTTTTTTTTTTGTCGTTGCCTTGTCCCCAAAAAGATTTAAGTGTGTGCCAAATCGAGGCTTGATTAGCAAGTTAATGCTATACAGATAGTTGAAATCTGGCCAATTACAATGTTAATTTAGCATAAGCTACAAACTGGTAATTTACAGGAAAAGCAACCAACCCAACCTGTTTCGCCACTCAAAAGCCATTCATAAACTTGAGCATTTGACTTAAAATCAATTGGTTAACAAGTATGTATGTGTGTGTATTGGCTGGTTAGTTTACTGTCTAGCCGACCTGCAATCAAATCACTGACATCATTTAACTTTGTAATCATAACAATTTCTAAAAAAAACCAATTAGTTTTTGCAACAGTTTCTCGTTTGTGGCCACAGCAGCAGAAAGTGGGCTGTGTTTTTCATTTATGAATGCAAATGAAGGCATTAAATCTTTGCTCAAATTGAAACTGACAAAATGACAGCTACAAGGATAATACTCGTTCCCAGACCGGTTTAACTCCAACAACAACAACAACAACAACAAGAACAGCCCAACAATTGGGTGCAGCATCAGATGGGATCGAAACGAGAGCTGCAATTGAAACTGAAGACAACACTTAAATCTTTCAGTCTCCGGCAAGAGACGTGTGAAAAGTCGATGCCTGATTCCAGCTAGCTGATAAATGCGATTTCCGCACATTTTATTATTGACAAAATGCTCGTTCCGATTGTCTCCGAGCTGTGGCTGGCAGGCGTAGCCGAACAATAATTGCTCCGTGTGCCTGCCAATCTTGATTGCAGACAACATTTAAAGATGCACGAAATCTTGGACATGGATGTATTTATGTACGCTTATGTGGGCAGTGTGTGTGTCGCGTATGTTATGTGTGTGTGTGGGAGTTTGTCTGACACTTCATTACCAACAGCGAAACTTGTAAAGGGAAGTTGGCCAGTTTGCTGCCTGCATTTGTATGTAAATAAATAGTTTTTAGCTCGAGAGAGAGAGAGAGAGAGAGGGGGAACAGAACAGAACAGAACAGTATCTTTAATAGACATCGTTGGACTCAGATTACTGTGGCAGATAAGCGATCCGAAAGAAATTTGTTGCTTCGTTATTGTTGTATGCCCTTGCCTTATTTATGAGCCAGCGGGTCGCCCTCAGAGAAGACAGTGAACACTTCGTGTGTAACACGATACGCGTGCCATGATCAAACAATGAACCAAAACTGTTTTTTTTTTTTTTTTGGTTCAGACTGCAAAATCGTTAAGTGAGAAACCCTGATGTTTTCATTGCTATTGATTGCAGTAATGCAAAATATATATATATATATATATAAAGCCAGAACTTGTAGTTATATAGTCTTCTGCTTGCAGTTATCGTTGGCCCAACTGGAGGTGGCCAATGGACGCGAGGAGCATCGCAGTGAATTAAAAAAATACTGTCAACTACATCAATTGGAGTTTTGGAGCTGCGTCAATCGCACACTGGATGGTGAGGATTAGCTGTAAGGGTCATCAACTAGATTTTTATTAATTTGCATTTTGTAGCGGTGGATAGGGGTAAGTCATGGTCGGGTCGTCGCTGCTGTCAATTGGCCGTTCTGCCCAAATGCAAGAACGCTTGCGCAACTGCAGCCGCTAGCCAGGAAGTGAGCGATATTTGTCGGCGCAGCGATGAGCAAGTGCTCTACGACTGCTTTGAACACCAGGAAGCGGCAGACAGTTGCTGTGGCAAGGCGCGAACCTCGGAGTGTCTGCAGGCAAGTAATAAACAATAAAAATAATCACACTTATAATAAAAAATGGAGCTGCGACTAGAAATAAAGTAAAGTAAACATTTCCACAGTTTCTGGATATCTACGATATATTTTTATAATACAATTAAAAAATATGTAAGAAATATGTGTGAAAGAATTGATTAATTTTTTTCTTAATTGATGAGAAAATACCGAATAATGCAAAAGCTACATTTTTTAATTGTAGATAAAAAAAATTTACAGATTTTTATAAATATTTAATCAGGGATTGGCTAACAAATGCAAGTAATTTTTTTAAAATATCTACAGCTTCTGCAATGTACATAAATTCATTAAATATATATTTTTAAACTTGAATGAAATAATTTTGGCACTAATTAAATAGTTAATCTATTATATTATTTTTTATTAAAGGCCTGTCGCGAAGTATTTGAGCCGCCAAATGAAACTGGCACAAGCAATGGGGATGGCAGCTTGGTGGATGAGACATGTGGGGAGCGCAATGCCGATGTGCTGCAGTGCATCCACAATCACACTGACATGACACCTCCACTGGATGTGGATAAATGTGAGCTAAGAAAGATTCATAATAAACTTATCATTTACTGTTATATTTAACCAACAGATTTGCCTTGCTGTGAATATAGTCGTGAACCGCTGTGCCAACGCACCTGCAGCGATGTGTTGCAAGCATCGCGGTTGCACCGCAAAGTTGAGCGCAGTGATGTGATATTTGCGCGTCTGGAGGCTGACTGTGGCATGCCACTGCCTCATCTGCCATTCTGGCAATGCTTTCTGACGGTGACTCGCAAGCTCTATGTGCCAGCGGGTGGACAATCCCAGCGACGCCTTCAGCTATCATCGAATGGAGGAGATGGTCGGGAGCCAAATAAGCTGGGCATCGATGCTGCCAAGCGTCAGTGCTGCGAGCATGCAACTAGCCACAAGTGTCGTCGGCTGTGCTCGCAAATCTTCACCAACGACTGGTGGGAGACGCGCGTCAGCTTCGATACCGAGTGCCTGGAACAGCCGACCGAGCTGAATCTGAGGCGCTGCATCGAGAGTGTCGATGCGCCGTGTGAGCTGGGCTGCAGTGGCCTTAGCTTCTGCAGCAACTTCAACAATCGACCGACGCAACTCTTCCGCAGTTGTTCGCCGGCACATGATGCGGCGGCTCGCGAGGATCTGTTGATGCTGCAACAGCGCGGATATATACGGGTGCTGGGCCAGGAGTTGTACATCAAGAATACGACTCGCTGTGCGCCGGATAAGTGGCAGGCACTGGTCTGTGCACTTCAGCTCCAGCCGTGCACTCGTGTCGGTCTTTACAATGGGATTTGTCAAGAGGATTGCACAGAGCTTCTGGAGGAGTGCCTGGACTGGACACGGCAGCCGCAGCGACCACAGGCTATCTGCGATCGACTGCAGCCGCCAGCGCAAACGGAGGATGAGGAGCCAACGCCGTGCATCTCCTTAAGCGCCTACCTGAAAGGCATAGATCCGATTGAGGAGGCGGAGCTGGAAATACATTCACCCTGTGCCCGCAAGCCCTGCAATGCAAGCGAAGTGTGTGTCCTGCAAAGGAATGGCAGTCAAGGATACGCCTGCATTCCCGGCTGCAGTCTGGGACAGGCCTCCAACCTAATCGTCCCATTTGGTGCATATGTGCGCCTGGGCAAGACGAGCAGTCCGAACAGTGGTGTTGGCCTGGCCAGTGGCCAATTGCTTAGCGCGGAGCATGTCGTCTGCCGCTGTGGACTGCGTGGCAATGTGGATCAGTGTCAGCCCCTGCCCAGCTACACGCATGCGCACTGTGTGCTGCCGGGCGGGCGGAGCTTTCGTCACGGCTCCTCCTTCTATCTGGAGTGCAATCTGTGCAGTTGCTTTGCGGGCGAAATAACCTGCACCAAGCAGCAGTGTCGCCTGCCCGACTACGTCGATGCCAGCTACACGAGTCTGCCATGCAACTGTGCGGCACACTATGTGCCAGTGTGTGGCGCCAATGGCAACACCTATCCATCCGCCTGTGTCGCCAAGTGCTTGGGCCTGCTGGAAGCCAACTACGTATATGGGGCGTGTAATGCCCGCAATGCCTGTCAGTCGAGCAATGACTCGGCCAATCCCAGCTGCCCAAGCGGCACTCAGTGTCTGGAGAAACGTCAGATTTGTTTGTCCAGCATGCAAAGACCATGTCCCCAATATATTTGCGGTAAGCCTTCATGGTATATATATTAATCCGAGCTATTTCTATATAAGTTTACTCCCGGTTGCAGTCAATGTTTCGACCTCCAGCTGCGGCAGTCACCATGCAGATGAGCTCTGCGATACGCTGGGCAAAACTCACCCGAATCCCTGTTCGCTGCTGCTGAGCAGCTCTCAGTTGGCCTATTGGGGCGCTTGTCGCTCGAATTACGACAAGGGCAACCAGTTGATGCCCGTCTGTGGCATCAACGGAGTCACTTATCGTAGTAGATCTGCCGCCTTGGCGGACTTTGTGCAGTTGGATTATGTGGGGCGTTGTCGCGAGGTTGGACTGCTCGTCGCAGATATGGGGCGACGCTGCCAAACTGTTCAGTGCGGGGCACCAGTGTCGCCACTTTGTCGTCAAATTGTGCCACCCGGCGCCTGTTGTCCGATCTGTGGAGTCGCCGCCTTTCGCATCATCTACTCGCGCAAACAGTTGGACAGAGCATTCTATGCGCTGCGTGGCCAGGAGAGCTCTTTGCTGACGCTACATGGCATTCTGCAGGAGCTGGATCGCTTGGTGCAGGTCAGCGAGTGCCAGTTGACCGGATTCCTCACAATGGAGGTGGGCATCTTTGTGGCACTCGTGCCACGCACGACGCATACCACCCGGCTGCAGTTAAAGGTGTGCTTGGCAGAGGCGGAGAAAATCTCAGCTTTGATTAGCTCACAGTCACCACGGATTACCACAAATCTGGCACTCTCCAGCCTGACGGTGTCTCACATGCTGGAGCCCACACTGAATGGTGTGGCCTTCCTGTCGCCCAACGGATGCCCAATGTTCGCTATCGGACTGATCGGCGCAGTGTTGGCACATCTCCGGATGGTTTGGGCGTAATATTTAAGTTTCTAAGATTGTAGTATAAAACGGTTTTACAAAATCAAGTGAATTCTTGGTGCCAACAAACATTTAGTGGTTTAAGGTGGAAGCAAACCCAGCGTGCCTTTAAACAGGTAGGGATTGTCCCTCTCTATGATGTGATATTAGCTAAAGTATTCCTAAGGCAAAACTTATTAAAGACAAACGGCAAAACGGTTAGCTAGTAAATAATCCTAAGTTTAAATTGTACCAACCAAAGCAGCGTTCAATTTGCAGCGCCTATCAACCTATGTTTACAGCTAGTCTAATTTAATACTCACTACAGTTAACTTGTTATATAATGCATACAATAATTCTCCAGATGTGTTCCTTCTTTTCATTCATTTGTTTTTTGTGGGAAATCAATGCTTTATTGTTCATCGAACCATATCCAAAAACATGAGAATGCCATTAAAACTAATCCGAATTGCCGCCTTAGGCTATTTCCATCGGTACAGGCTGGACGCGTTCGGTGATCTGCAAATCCTTAATTGACGTGTGCAAGATGGGTGTGGTGCCCTTCTTGAAGCCATAGTTTATTTGGCGTTCGCCCTTCTTGTTGGCCAACTCAAAGTTGCGCAAATACTCAGTGCTATCCTTGCGGATCACGCACAGATCTACGTTTGAGCCCGAACCAAGATCATTGAAGATTCCCGAAGCAACTGCATCACGTACCAGCAACTTGGCCTCCTCCTCGGTTAAATCGGGTTTCCAGCGACTCTCAAAGACAGCCATAGCTGCCAGCGAGCCTGATCCCATCGTGGCATAGGGCAATTTGTCGGCACTGCCATGGGGATGAATGCAATATATGTGCGGACCATATTTGTCGACACCGCCCAAAACAAGGGCAGCGCTAATGTGACCCTGGTAACGGAAAAGCATCTGCTTCAGTATATTGTTGGCACACACAACGGGCACCTGTCGCTCCGTGCTCAAGCGATGCAGCTCCAGTTGCGACGAAATCAAATCCGTGGTCATTTCAGTATCAGCAGCAGTGCCAGCGCCACAGCAGCTGCAAAAGAAGCGGTTAAATTAACATTTATACAAGTTACATTGGTAATAATTAATAATTCTACTAACTAAATGTTGTCGGCCAGATAATGGATTTTGGCGCAGTTTTTGTCGGAGACAATTGGGCCTTCGGTGGCACGAGTGTCGGCGCCCAATACAACACCATCCTTGTAAATGATTCCAACGATGGTGGTGCCAGTTTTTGTTGTTGTCGGTGGCTTAAAGCCGCCCTGCAACAATGCAGCATTGCTGAAAATTACAAATTGTAAGAAATTGCAAGCAATGCTTTCCCTTCGAACTTTTTTTTACCGTCGACAGTTGTCAAAGTTGAAGCCAGCGCGTGGAACTTCTGGAGCGGTATCCAAAGTCATTTTAATATATTATTTGTACTTCTTTGCGAAAGCCGATGCGGAATGACAATGCAAATGACAAGCAAGAATTGTTGATATTAAATCGAGACTTTCATATCGATTAGCTTGCGGCAAGCTCATCGCACCGATTTATCGAACTGCTGTATACTTATGGAGCCCTGAATTAACAGTTACTCAAGTAGCTGTAAATATTTGTAAAATCAAATATCGAGTCAATAAATTTATTATGTTTATGTATTATGAGATAATGTGTTTACATATATTTATTATCAGTCGATTTTTATGTATGTGTGTTAAATAATTTCAAGAAGACTTGGTAACTGTGACTTTTGTTGCTGTTACTTGCGCCTCAAGTGTTGAACAACAGAATGCAAACATTGCTCGTGTTGCTCTTCAATTCTCTTCCACACAGCTGTAAATTTCTTGATAATTTGTGTGGAAAAAGAAAAAAGGAAAACTTGTGATAAAACTGCAATGGCAGCTGCAACCAAATTATATAAAAAATCATTGGGCTTCTTCGCGCAACTACAGCAGTATCGAAGCAACGGTAAGTGATAAACAGCAGACTTTTTAATTCAAAATGCGGCACATTTATGTAATGTTGCCGCTGTTTGATTAGTACCGTGTCGTAAACTGCTTGGTAAATAAACTAAGAGTAATAACATTTAAAATGTATTAATAAATATATATTATAATTGTAATTTCAGCAAACTACATTGCTGGCGCTTCAATCCGCGCGCGCAATGAGCTATTCAATGATGAGCAGCGACGACAGCGAGAAGCCGTTGGCCGCATTGATAAGATCGAAGTGCGATATTTGGGTCTACCCGAGGATGTGACGCTGGTGATGAACAGTAACATCTCAACGCCATACAATTGTGCACAGCATTTGAGCGAGGGACATTGCCAACGAGCTGCCCTGGCACTGCTCGATGGCAGTGTTCCCTGGGATGTGCACCGGCCACTGCAGGAGTCCTGCACACTGCAGCTGCTCAATTTTAATGTGTCCGAGCCACATGTGGTGAACAAGTGAGTGTGTTCCATCAGGAATAAATATATTACTTATTTATATTGTCCATTATGTAGAGCCTTTTGGCGCACATGCAGTTTTATGCTGGGTGCTGCCCTGCAACGAGTATTTAAAGAGGAAGCGAAACTGCAGTTGCATAGCTTTCCGAGTCCAAACAGTAAGCTTTAATCCTACCTTTGGTTAAGCAATCTATCAATTAACATCTGTATTAACTTTTTCAGTTAAATCCGGCAGCTTTGTGCATGACATCGTGCTCGGCGCCCAAAACTGGCAGCCGACCAAAGCTGAGATGCGAGCAATATCCGCAGAAATGGTTAAATTGGCAGCGAAGGATCTACGCATCGAGCGCTTGGAGGTCGACCACGAGTTGGCAAAGGAAATGTTCAAGGAATCACACTACAAGAGCGAGCAATTGCCGAGCATTGCTCAACAAAATCAGAGCCGAGTCACGCTTTATCGCTTGGGCGAACACATTGATATCTCGCGTGGACCAATGGTGGCTTCCACACGTTTCCTGGGTAAATGCACGGTCTCCGCAGCGCACAAGTTGACTGATGAAGGGCCATCAGAAGCATTTTATCGCATCCAAGGCGTGGCTTTGCCCAGCGGCTTTATGCTAAATCATGTTGCTTACGGATTGCTGGAGCAACGCTCTCAGAAATTGGTAAGTTTAAGCTGAATACTTTGAATATTCTATATATAAATAATTAATTAATTATTATGCATTTTTGCAGAATTCCGCACGATTGCCAAATGAACCTTTTGAGGAACAACGACAAATGCAATTATCTTAAATAAAAAAAAGCAACATATTTAGTATAATTTATAAAGTGTTCTTTAATATTTAAAGCTATTTTCTAGTAATTGTTTTCACATACATTAAAGATCCCAACTCTGTTGCCGGAAAGAGCTAAAATCGTGCACTTAATCGTTAACATATATATTAAATTATTATGTAGATTTAAGGTAAAAAACAAAATTCGTTAGATATATTTTTTACTATATACAATATATACTTATTGGCATATGAACAAGTAGTTATTGCTACATTTGCCTGAATATTAATTCAACTATTTTCCAAACATTTTTGGAAAGTTTAACTGTACAATTGGCGAGTCGTAATAACTTAATTAATTCACAAATACAACTCGAGCTGATGTTAATAATATTAACAACCATTAACTGCAGCTGCGACTTGGATTGAGATTCTGAAGACATTCTGAGACAACTAAAAACTCTTAAACAAACCCTCCAAATCATGTTCATTAACCGCAATGATTAACATTATAGCACCGCCAAGAAAAATGCCCAATATTTGAATTAGGATGCCCTTGGGATCGCGAGCCTGATCCGGATTATGGGCGACACTCATCGTGGGCACCAAATCAGCAAAGGCAATGTATAGGAATGAGCCGGCTGTCGCCGCATAGATCCACTGCGTCACCCCATCACCGATGCCCACCAGCAGCAGGCCAATCGACATGCCCACAAAGCTCAGCACCGAACTGACAATGTTCATGTAAACGGCTCGCCGAATTGAGACACCCGTCTGCAGAAGCAGCGCAAAGTCGCCCAGTTCGTGTGGCAATTCGTGGCAGAGAACGGCAAAGGCAGTGGCTAGTCCCGTAACGGGATCGCTGGCAAAGGCGGCTCCGATGGCCAGACCATCGGTAAGATTGTGCAAGCCATCGCCAATGATGACCATAAAAGCAACTGGCGTCAGCGGACGATTTGGTGTCTTCTGATCTAACTTTGCCTCCTGCATCATTGTATTTAGCTCACGAGCTGGCGGCGCCTCTAGTGCTGACTGTAGTTTCGCCGGATCGCTGGTGTTGTGATCGTGAGCGTGACCATGACCATGACTATGACCATGATTGTGGCCATGACTGTGACCATGACCCGACTTATCACCCTTTAGCATTGGTATAACATTCTCCAGAGCATACATGAATAGTGCTGCAAGGAAAGCGCTGCCACAGAGCAATGCCGCCTCGTTGCTGTGCTGGTGAGGACGTTCCTGCGACGTCAAGCGCATGTTCTCCACGGCATGCTCATGTTTTTCCTCCTTGAACAGGGCATGTGGCAACAGGTGCATGAAAGCATCGCCAGCCAATGTGCCCACTGCAATGGCGACAAGAAACTTAAGGATCTCCTGATAGGCGACCGTCTTCATGAGCGGCACAAGCAGAATTCCCAGTAGTCCGCAGGCTGAAAAAGTAATTTACTAATTACCAACTAATTAATTAAGTGATTTAGTATATAATTTACCTGAGAGCACAAACATCGAAATGCTGGCGTAAATGAATGCTGTGGACAAGCGTTCAATTAGTTCTAGATTCACTTTTACTTTCCACATTCGACTTACCATTCCAAATCCTATCATTTTTGTAGAGATTCTCTTTCGTTGGATGCGGCGCCGGCTGCATGCAAACGCCATTATCGATCTGAGCCAGCAGCGCTGGGCAGAGTTTCATGAATGCATTGGGCGTAATGAGGACACTGTTGATGAACTTGTTGTACTCCTCTTCCGAATTGTGATGCTCTGTCTCGACTATCTGCCGGTACAGGATATTCCGATGCAGATCATCGTGATCCACGAGCAGTGCGAGCAGCGATTTGGGTGACAAACAGGTTGCCTCGGTCAACGATGCTCCATCAATTTTAGCTATAAGAAGACAAAGAAGAAGGAAAAGTTATTGTTATAATCCCTATGAACTGTGCCTTAGTTGACAACACCCGTTTGCCATTTATTGCACTTTGTGTGCTGTACAATTAACGCTAATATCGCCTCTCAAAGTTAACAGTTATGGCGAGCTTCGCATTTCCGCATCCATATTATTAACGCTTGCACTACGAGGTGACAATAGAGATCGCCTTATGGGCATACCGTTAATGTCAGCGATATCTGACTGATATGTACGTGTTATATATAAACCAATGCATTTATGTACACATGTACATATTTAATTTAGCACCACATAACGGTACAAGCAGTTTGTTTTTGTTTGTCAAAGAGTGTTGTAGAGTATATATATATTTTATATATATATTTTATATATATATTTTTTCTGTTTGCCTATATTTAAGGTTTCACTTAAAGGAAGTCAGCTGTTTAAACAGTTTTTGATCTTGTAATTGAGAAATGAATTTGTTCTTCACCTTGGCATAATTCTCATTTAGATATTCCATAATTTTAGATTATGTAATACAAATGAGAGCGAAATGGAATTGATAAGCTGCTTTAAATGGACCTCCACTGACTATTGCATTTGCCTTGCACTTGAAGTAGCCAATTGAAGGCAATATCGTAACCATACATTTTACAGCACCTACAGTCTATTTATAATATAAGCAGAAAAATGACAAAAAGACACACTGGAAACGGTTTCATAGGAATGGCTTATGAATGGATTTAATGTGCAGACAAATAAGATAAAGCATATCAGACATAATAAATTATTGTATAAAAAATGCTACAAAAATAGATTCTTTTGAGATAAATGCTGCTTTTTTTTGATATTTACAAAATTAAATTGCGTTTATTATATACAGCATCAAAAAGATTAATCCAGATTGTGCATGTACATTCAGACTTAGTTAATCTTGAGCACCTTTCAAATTTGCATACCTTTGACAAACTTATCTAGCAAATTTTAAGCTAAAAGGTATTATATTTAATAATATTATTATTTTTATTATTATAACTTCCAGAAGATTGCTGCTATCTCGATTGCCAGTTAATAAAGTGAACAGCGAACGTTATTTTGATTCACAGAAATACGTGATAAGAACCAACTTCAAAGAAGATAATCAACCCTAAACAACATAATACACACTTTTTACTTGTGTGCGGACACTGTATGAGAATCATGTGAATAATACGTAGTAAATACAAACATGTGGGCCAGCTTATAATTATCGTTTAAGTCTCCATTTACTCGGTATTGTTTGCCTATTATTGTGGGTACCTTGCACTTTTCCGTTCTCGCATCTTGATTATGGTGGGAATACTCACGTATTATATGTGACTTCATTTTAGCGATCTTGTTTTCGCATACTAACTCCACGTATCGCGTAAATCCCTTAATAAATCCTAATTAAATACGAGTAATTTGCTTACAAATGCTCTCCCGGCGATGTCGATGCTTTGGATCGTGCATTCCCCTGAACTCAACGGTCTCGTTGCGTCCACTCGAACCCATTTTATTGGCCACGTTCTCATCCAGCTGGTGAATGGACAGTTGCACATCGCCAATTGCTTCGTCATTGCCCGGATAGGCCTTGGTCGCATTTTCCGCCTTGGTATTATTGTAGCCCTCGGGTCGGTGCTCCTCTATGGTGTGCATGGGATCGAATTCGATTTGACCGAGTCCCAAGCTGTACATCAAATGCTCCAGACCCTGTTAGCGGGAAATGAAAAATAACAATTAAATAAATATATTCTTATTTTATTAGTCATTTTTTTTTTAATAATAATTTTATAAAAATAGGTCCTAAACTAATCAAACAACACGCGAAATTTAATATACATTTTACTTTAAATGCAATTTGACACAATTAATCAATGACAAATTCAATTAGCACTTAAGAAATTTGGCACATTTTTAAGCTTGTGATAATTTGATAAGAGCTCCGATTCTGCTCAGGTAAAATATTTGCGTAGCAGTGGTAATTGCGACTGTGTCACGTGTTAAACGTACAGACTGGGAATCTGAGAAATAATTGCTTCATTTAAAACTTGTCACCGAACACAACAATTATATTTACATGTAAATATGTCGGCTTCAACGTACATATTAATGATGCAAAAATAAAACTTAAAAAAAAAAACAATGGGTTGGGGGGTTGGAATCGTATCTAATTGAATTGACAGCGCCTGTCCAATCATGTGGGCGTGTGCCATGTCTATTAAGAGTAGACGGGAGGAAATTCTGTTCCGTATGCATAATTATGTCTGGCAAAAGGCGACACCTTTTCGATTTACGTCTTTTATTATTTTTGAATTCGTATTTAGAGTCAGTCACTGAAATAAAAGTGACCACCCACAATAACGGAAAACGAGAATTCAGATATAAATAAACGAAGCCAGGGTTTTTACTTTCATTCAGTCAAAATTCTATGTGGAATTCAGGTGCTTGCCATAATTTAATTATGGTTACCGGGACACGCGTAACTCTGCCAAGCAATCCGTTAATATGCCAGCTGCGTAGCGGGCTCAAAAGCATCAGTTTTGCGAGTGCCATTTGCAATGTGTGAATGTATTGCGTCTACGCATGAGTAATGCCAATTGGATTAGGCTGAATAGTTTATGGCGGGTATTGGCATTGCCATAAAGCAACACACATACATATATGTATCTACAACCATAAGTGTTTTTGGTCAGCGAATGTTGCCTCACTTTTATTATAATTATACTGGCTACTGCAAAAGTGACAGATTTAACTTGTTATTGTTGTCTATTATAGTCTATTATTACAATTACATTTACCTATTTGCGAGAAAATTTTTGTAAACACATTATTTAACAAATAACTCGAGCAATTGGTTTAACGTACATTTACATTTAAAAAGGAAGTCTGTAATTGTTATTTTATATTCATTCATTTAATATTTGACTGAACTAAATTAAGTCAAAAATTTGTATATATTTAACGTATTTAATGTAAAGAGGAGAAATTTAATTTATAAACTTGTTTTGATATAGCATATCACGATTGAGTAATTAAAATTTTATTATGCTTAACAACATATAGATGTGTGAAATGCGTATATAAGATCCGACAACTCTCGATAAGAATCCATTAGCAACTTGTGCTTATCAAAATTGCTCTTATCTAGATAATCCCACCTATTTTATGTTGCAATCATTTCATCAACAAATCACACCGAGTAGCGGGCTTGAGATCTGGTCCATCATATATAGATCAGATTTGTTCTTCGCATCGTGTTGTTATCCCCATCATAACTATTCAAATTTACAGAACTACATAAATAAGTCTGTGTGTATATATATGATACATATATGTCTATATGTATGAATGTGTATATCGCAATGTCTGTGTGCTACCCGAGAGATAAAAGTACGTCAAGATTTTGATTAAATTTATGACAATGTTAACGCCAAGACGACTTAAAAGACGACGATTGCGACAGTAAAATGTTGTGCGCACAAAAAGATTTCCAAGTATTTCGATTATAATGGAATTAAAAGTATAAACATCCTAATACATACTTGATTCAGCATTTCTTTCTAGTATTTGGCCAGAACAAGTGCTAACATTTAGTTAACTTTCACAATGCTTATTTAGTGGAACAAACCCGTTGAGATATCTTTGCGATTGGTGAGCAACAAAGCAAATGGCAACTAATCTTGATAAGTATATAACAAAATGTTACTAATTTTTTTTTTTATTATTATTTGCTGTCGGCAAAGTTAAAGGTGTCACTAACGATTCGTATGTTTACATTTAATTAATTTTAGAGGCTATTTTTTGCAAAGCATTTTTTGAATTTACCTCAAAGCTGATTTTGTTACCGGTGCCATATTTCCGAAATATTTGCGTCAAATATCGATTATATTCGGTCGATGAGTATACGTTTGACCACAAAACTGAGCCAAAAATCAGGCAGATGGCAATCTGTTTCAGAGCCATTCCAAATAATTATCAAAATGAGCACTCTCAACTGGAACACTAACTAAATATTTATTTGTTTTGCTTTTTTGGAATTGTCAATTTTCACTGAACCAACCACAGATTAAAACTCATTTCAATTTTAACAACTCGTTGAGCTGATCAACTGTTTGTGATCCCGTTTAGCGGTCGATTGAACGACCGTTTCACTCACGCACCGCTTTTGTACTGATCCCATTGAGCAGCAGCAGCTGGCTATCTTCTCGCTCGTTTCTACGTGCACTCGTCGATAATTTAACTCTTGTCTGCGAGCAGTTAAAGCTTTCGAAAGCTTTGCACTCGTCTTTATTTTGTCCCTTGTTTACTATTGGGTTTGAGTGCAGATAACAGCAGCGAAGTTTTTTTTCTTCAAATATTTATTTGATTTCAATTGTATACAAAATAATTCGTTTTACACAAGTATAAAATTGGTATCAGTTTTAGGCTTATTTGTACTTAATGATTGTTTATTAATAACTGAAAATTGTAATGCATCATTGTGTTTGTATTTATGTATATAAATTTACATACAATTTTTTGGTTGGATATTGTGCTTAGATGTTGAGGAACTGATATATAAATATTCACATTATTAGATATATTATTTGTACGTACTAATGCTATTTAGTAATTTATTAAATTGCAGCCTGCTGAATGAATAATATAGATGAATACATCTGCAAAGGCTTCATCGGAGATATGTAAATATTTACACTAACATTGTTTTGTGCGTTTCAATTATTCAGTTATTGGGGGCAGTATTAACCTAATTTCTTAGCATGCGAACTACATATCAAAATAATTGAGGCTTATGGCTACAAATAATTGGAAACCATTGATTCCAGTAGGCACTTTAAACTTAATCGAATTTCTCCTGATTTGGCATACAGATGAAGAACTTTGAGCACCACATATTAATCGCCTGTGAGGTGTCCGCCATCCACTGAACCGGATTGTGTATTGTCAGATAGTAAATCGGAATGCCGGAGAGTATAATGATGGTGCCCACGCCTACCTCGCCGGGTGACTGCGAACACGACGCAATCACCAGGAACAAGCACACAATAAGATATATTATTGGCAGTGCCAGACTGACCCGTATCGGTCGTTCCGTCTTCGGCTGTTTGTAGCGTAACCAGAGCAGACCCGAGACGGAGATTAGGGTGAAGAGCGCCTCCACATAGCTGACGTAGTTGATGAGCACGTAAATATCCTTAATAAACAGCATCGTCAAGGTAATCAAACACTGTGAATTGAATTGAAGATAGAGATAAAATATTGATAGTAATTAAAAAAGACTTCCTTACCATAAATATCAGTGATGGCACCGGCGTCAAGCAGTTGATGTTTATTAGTGAAATCGCAGCTGGCAAATGTCCGTTGCGGGCACCGACAAAAAACAGGCGAGATGATGCAAAGATGGCGCCATTAAGGGAGCCAAATGTGGAGCAGGCGACGGCAAAGGGCATTATCCAGGACATGAAACCGAGCATTTTGTCGCCAAAGGTGACGGCGACGGCATCCGACGAGAGTATTTCATCCGTCGACAGCACCGAAAAGTATGCTATATTCGTCACCATGTAAATGATGGTTACAACGGGCATCGATATGCAAATGGCACGTGGCAAATTACGATACGGGTCTTTCAGCTCCTCGGTAACGAAGTTCAAATAGTTCCAGCCGGAGTAGGAAAATATGCCGCTGTAGAAGGCCAATGCTATGAATCCGGGCTCGGTGTGACCACCAATGAACGGCTGTTCCCAATACTCCGTGTTGCCATGTGCCAAATACCAAACACCAGCACCAACAATAATCATCAAGGCGACCACCTTTGTTCCCGTGAATATGTCCGTCACCCGAGTCACCCATTTCACATTATAGCAATTAATGACGGTCAGAACACCTGGAGAAAGTACAAGGTAATTGATTGAAATCTCTCTCTTCTATTTCACAACTTACATATCATGGCCGCAGCGAGGAGCTGCACGGCCTCGATGGGTGCATCACACGATGGCCAAAAGGGTTTGAGTAGATACTGTGCAAATGTTAAGGCCGTGATGGCATTTCCCGTGGGCACAAGGATCAACAGCGCCACCCAAAGATAAAGAAAGGCGGGCAAGGGTCCAAATGCAGCACCTATATAGGCATAATCTCCGCCAGATTTGGGTATCATAGTGCCTGCAAAACATAATATTCAATATACAATTTAAGTTTAATTAAGATTTAAATTACATTATAAAAGTGAATGACTTTGTGCAGTTCATTCAAGTTGTTAGTTTAAGATAAATATTTATGTGTCGCTTGGCTTATTCGCTTATATGTTGGATGACTTCTGTTTATATTTGGCTTTCTTATCTGCTAGGTGAAATGGTTTTTTCTCTTGATTATTTACTTTTAGTGTTATCTTATTCTACTGGTAGCACTTGTCTATACTGTTACGGTTATTGCACTCTCCAGTGTAACTGTAATTTTACACCTGAGTCCATTTAGGGTTGCCTTAAAATTCACAGCTATCTCTAAAGTACTGAGAATTATTTACAAACATTTTAATCTAATTTACTTTATGCAAGATATGCTAAATGCTTGGCTAAAATTTTATTTGATCTTATAAATATATTTAATTTATATATAATTTTAAATTCAATTTAATTAAATTTTTCCCATTTGTATCTTACTGTTGACTGACTTTAGTTGAGATTAAATAAATATTAAAAAAAAAACAGATTGTCCTCTATACAAATGAGCTCGACTATTAGTTGCTCCGTAATTCCATGTTACTTATATATTTCATATACAAATAAATATTAATCAGAGGCAAGTTCGCTTTAAATGTTTTACGCATTTTTAATGAACAACACAAATGTGTTTAGACAAAAAAAAAACCGGTTTTGAACTAGAAGATGCCCTTCAAATCTAGTTGAGAGCATTATTATTACAGCAGCTACGCAAATAGGATGGATAAAGTGATCCATTTTATTTTATTTTATTATTTTTTTATTTGATTAAATTTAATGTTTGTTGTAAGTCAAATCGCCTAAAGTGATCCCAATTAGGTAGAAATGGTTAAAGTCTAAATAATAGTATATGGTATTTAAAGCTTTGCTAAAAAAAAGTTGGTCAGCAGATTAATATGCAATAATTGCAGTGTATTTCGATTTTGGAATTTGCTTAATCAGCCAAGAGTTTTAGCTGACATGGCATTTTGCTGAGGGGCGGCTTACGAGGTTATGAACTACTTAATTTATTGCACAGGTATTGCACAATGTTGCCTTACAACATTTACTACTGAGAATTGCTGCGATCAGCAACAAGAATTGAAATATTACTCACCCAATTCGGCGTAACAGAGAGCACCCACCATGCTCAGTACTCCGCACAGAACCCAAACGATCAACGATTGACCCACCGAGCCGGAGAACTTGAGTACACCTTTGGGACTGACGAATATGCCGGCGCCAACAATGACACCCACAATGATGGCCACCCCATCGAGCAGTCCGATTTGTTTTTTGAGTTTCACACCCGAGCCTTGACTGGATGTGTCTGCGGAGGAGTTGTTGCGGCCACGTGGTTTGCCATCGTCACCGGATTCTGGCGGCACCTCAAACACCTGGCGTGGTACCAGCGTATCGCTGGCTTGAATTCGTGTCATCTTTTCTTCTGTGCTGCTGCTGCTACTGTTTATTACAATTTATTAATCCTTTGGTTGCTTTCTTTATAATATTAATGTGTGTACAGTTTTTTTTACAGTCTAATGTTTGTTTGTTTTTAAATGGTTTTTTTTTATCGTTTTTATGTTTATTGTAATAGGAAATATTTTATCAGTCCGCGCTCCGATCGCTGTGCGCTCTCTGCCAGCGTGGAGCTTACTCAAAAAGTTGTCAAGCAGAATTGTTGTTTTATTTTGCGGTCGGCCGCATGCTTTTATTTTTTGTATCTATTTTTTTTTTTATTTTACGTTGGGGCTTATTGTACACGCTTGGAGTACATGCGTACATATGTGCATGTGTGCATATGAGTGGTGTGCATGGGTGTGTGCTTGTTCAACACACGCAGAGAGTGAATAACACACGTGGTTAGTCGGTCTGTTATTCGCTTTTAAGACGTTTCCTTATTTCGCCGTACACCATTTTCTATTGTATTTCTTTTTTCGGCTTGTGCTAAACTTGAACGATTTCCGTTTTGGTTGTGGTCTCCTGCTCCTCGTTGTTGTTGTTTTTATTATCTGCAATTGAAACGCACTCACACTTTTCACTCGCACCGCCGGCTTAGCCGATCGACCACACTTTACACGCGCCGAGTTCAAACTAAGTTTGAAATATAAGTGTACACTCCCCTTTATGCGATGCGGCTGCTTTTGCTGCTTTTAACTGTGGCTTTGCATTTGCTGTTTTTTTATAGCCTCGGCAGAGACGACAACGACAGCTGTATTTAGTTTGGCATTTCTCGCTCTCCCTGTCTTAGTCTCTTGAGTTCTCTTTAGTCTGCTACGCACTCGCTCTTTGTTGGGGCTGCGAAGGGCTTGCAATAAAATCATGTATAGACTTGCGTCGATTTACCTGCCTACCGGCCTGGCTGAGAACTTCTTGTTAGACCTACCTAGATAATAATGTTTCGCATGCGTGTCTCTCTTAATATCTCTTAAGACAAAACATTTTATACGCTGTATGTGTACACATGTTGGTTAGCTTCGCCTGATGCAAGAAGAGGCTAACATTGCCGCAGCAACTGCTTTCTATCTGCCACCGTTTGAAGCATAAAGTAGACCCATACATTCAAACAGACATATAAAGTAAGTATACATAAATACATCCGGTTTGTGTGTACATCAACAACATAAGAAAGCGAGGCACGTGTATTTTTCTGTCTTAATTGTTTGATTTTCGGCTTAAGAGATTTTATATTTTTGGCTAAGCTCTGCCAATTTTGATAAGAATTTGAATAATTTCTATTACCATTGCCCCATAAGTTGAATGTCAAGTGTACTGTCATTGGTAAAAATTTATTTATTTACATAATTATGTAAATTTAGATACATTGTCGCTTATAGTGGGTGAAATTTTGAAACATGTAAACCCCAATAAATAAAGCATTTGTTTTTGTGTAGGAGTAAAAATACTATAATACCAAACGCGTTGAGATTGAAATAAATGGTATGTATGAGAAATTAATTAAATACGAATTAATTAAGTGAATGAGGGATTAAAGGCATTAAGTTTAAATTAAGAGCTGTTTGATGAATCAACCAACAAATTGAATTGTAAGCCAAAAGATAAAGTCTTATGTGACCAGTACTCTATATACTCTCTCTACATACTCTCTCTATATACTCTCTCTACTCTACTCTATATACTATATATATATAGATATATATATATATATATATATTGCAACTGAATTTGATGGACAATACAAATGATTTATTTTAACATCGTTAGCATTGCATTCCAGGCCAATTGCTTATTTTAATAAAATGTCGTTTGAATAACTTTATAAGCTGTCGAGAATAATAATAACTCAAGAATAATACACAGGGTATTTTCTAACTACTCACGACAAAACTAATCTGATTTTCACATCATTTCGAGCGTTTAATGATTTAACAAAGTGTCAACTAGGCTTCAAACGATTAAGTGGCTTTTGTGCCACACTTGAGCCTATTATTATCAGGCGTAAAACACATTCATTTTATATTACAATATGTACTTATGTATATGTATATTTATATTTATGTTGGAGTGTCTGCTTTTAGAGAGAGGAGACCATAACTAAATCGCTGTTGTTGGGGAGATCGCTGGGCGCGTGTATTTGACATTTCAAACTGTGATAATTCAATTTTGCGGTGATCGTAATCGCAATGAACTTTTAGTGCCGACTGTGATGCGTTGTACACAAACACACACACACACACACACACACAGGCATAAACATGTAGGTATAAGAGTACAACAACAAGCACAAAAACTGTACTGCACAATTGGCGTAGCGCCTGCGTTTTTATTCTGTGGCCTGTGATTTTGTGATTGTCATCAACTAGTATGTTTTAGATGGACTGATACTGACTGGTAATCTAATTGTAAGAGTCGCCAGAGATATGTATGTATTTATGTATGTATGAAACAAATACATTTACATACATACACTGTGGATTGTGTTGTGTTTGTCGTTGATTAACTGTGCTTTTGACTTTTATTGTTTGTTATTTGTGTTTTTGGTTTTTAGCTTTGCGCCCTAGTCATACCCAAAATATGATGGATCACTTCCATATGCAATTTGCATTAATATTTCTGTGTCGGTTCCTTAATGCCACTATACAAACAGACATAAACTTTTACACATATATTTATTTAACTATATTGTCGCAACCTTTCATCGTAGTAATGTCCTTTACTTTTTTTTATAGGTTGTTACCCTTAAAAGATGATTAAAGTCACGCTTATGTATTACATACATACGTATGTTTATACATGAACTTATAAGTTGTCAAATTCGTTTAGTATCGTTAGACGAGCGGGTAGCGCACGGTTAGAAGCCACGAATGGAACTGAAAGTAATTTTTGTATGCTGCAGTCTCTGCACAGGGAAAATAAAATACGAAAAAGCTTTAATAAAAAAAATGAGAATAATAAAAGCAACAACAACATATTCAACAAAATTTCAGGCAATTGTATAAGAATGAGTGGGTAGATTTAAGTTTGTTTTGCTGTGCTGTATGATATATGCGGCAGGAACTGTATTTTCATCTATTTATATGTGCAACAGACACATACTACCACACTTCTACCGAAACACACACACACACACAAGTGCATGCACTCTAAAGTGTGCTACATGCAAAAATCTAAGGCAGTTCTTGAGTGTAACAATACGGTTTTCGTTGCCTCTCTCTCTCTCTCTGTACTTCTGCACGCATGTCCAATGAAAACAGCTAGGGAAATTTCACTCAATGAGTGCAGCTTGCAGTTTTAGTCTTTTTCTCTCTTTTTGTCTCTTTATTGCTTTATTGGAGATCTCAATAGCTCTAAGGAAAAAACGGTTGCCAGTTTTTTTTAAATATATATTTAATATATATTCCTTTACAGTATCCTATTCCAAAATATATTCTATTTATTCACCCAGTGGGGGAATTTTAAATATTTTTGCTGTGGTATCCTCCGAAACGGCCAACAATAAATTCTCCTGTGAGTTATATGAATGCTCATACACGTGGTACAAGTGTCCAGTGAGTTTGAATTTCAAAGCACCGGTTCGCGCATCGAATGCATTCAGATTTCCCTGAGCGGTCCCCGCCAGCAAAGTGCAATCGTTCAACCAGCTGAGACTGTAAACAAATTGGAGGCGATTAACAGCTGACAAATATTTATTATCGTATTGGGGTATTTACCAAAGGATACCATCATTTGGCACGGGGCTTTCGCAGACACTGCGCAGCGCGTACTTTGAATAATCCCAAATCGATATCTGACCGTCCAGCGAGCCGCAGGCCAACAATTTTAGCTCGGCAGTGGCAGGCGCAAAGGAAATGCATTCGATGCCATGCTCCGATTGGACAACATTCACGGGTCCATTGTTTGTGCAGAAGAGCAACTTGCCTGCCAAATATTAAAATCTTGATTATTTCTACTTAGTTTACACATTGGGATGCACTTACCTCCTCCTTCGGCGCAGACGTAAAAGGGCGAATCCGGCTCACAGGCGACGACAGCATGCGTGATTTCACCAAAGCCCAATGGATGCTGTTCGTTCACTTCCATTAGCACCTGGCATGTCCTCAGATCCCACAGCTTCACTACCCCGTTCATGTATGCGGTGAACAGTTTCTTGCCATCGCTGCTTAGCTCCCCCGCTTCACAGCGAGCCGAATGACCTGGCAATATTTTGCAATCGCCGCTGGGAATGCGCCAGACGTATACCTCACCACTGTCACCGCCGGCGACGAGAACGTTGGCGCCTCGATGCCAGAAGAGCCAGGCCATATCGAACATGGAGTACTCCCAGACCTTTCGGAAAAGAGGTCGCTCGTTCTGCTGCTCGTTCACCTTGAAGACGAACAGTTCGCCGGATATGTCGCCGGTGGCCAAATAGTTGCCATCATGACTGAAATGGGTTTCAGTTACGGTGTCCTTGTGTTCGGTTATTTCGAAGAGCACCTCGCCATTTTCCGTGTCCCACACGTAGGCAGCATCATCCTCGCCGCCGGTCACCGCCCAGTTCAACTTTGGATGCAGATGAGCGCCAAAGACTGGCCCTGTGTGCTTGCGAAATGTGACTACTGCATCATCTCGAATGGCAGCAATGCGTTCGCGATCTGCCGCCTCCTCGCCGTCGTCATCATCCATGACATTTTCCGCATCGTTGTTTAGTCCTAGGCGTGCTTCAAGCTGCTCCAAAGTAACCTCCTCCATTTCCAGCTCATCATTGTCATCATCATCGTCATAGTCTAGTGGCCCTTCGCCATCTAGATCGATTTCCTCGAGGGATTCGTCATCGGCATAGTCAAAGTCCGGACGATGCGGAGGTGTATTTTGTCGCATTATGCGTTTATTTCTTTTACTTATTTTTTATATGCGTTTTACTTTTAATATGTATACACAATGCATGAGACACAAATCAGCATGCACAGACATGCACGTGTCGGCTCGAACAGCTGCTACTGTTAGAGCTGCCAACTTGCTCGAAATAAAAAACAACAAAACGCCTTTAGAACTTAGCGCTTGATTTGAAATAAAATACAAGCTATAACTTATTACAATATAATAAAAATGTATATGTTATTATTTTGCAAATGTAGTTCAAATTGGAAAAATCATTACACACATATTGAAAAATTATGTAATATATATATTTTTACATCCAAGAAGAATTATTCTTATACGTTTTTACTTTACACGTTTTTATGTGCTTCGAATAGTTACTGGCAATAATATTTGAGTCGAATTGATCTTAAATGATTTATTATATCACATCATCTATTATCTACTTTGGCTTTGATTAACATTAATTTTAAACTTATTATAATATTATAAGTCGAATAAATAATTTTAAATACCCTTACAATTAATGTTTAACCACCCTGTCATATAATAATACTTTGGTATATTTTAATATCGATACGTTTTCTTAATCGATAAAATTACGTGAATGTTGCCGGTACCTATGTACAAAAATAAACAAAAGCAAAATAAAAACAGAGCAATTCGCTAATGTAATTCAGAGAATGCAGGGGTCCTGGAAACTGGTACTACCCGTTGGGTTTGTGCTGTACTCGCTGCCGCTGTTCCTGCGTGTCAACGGAACTGCTGATTACATCATTGACGAGGAATTTCACATACCGCAGGGCATGGCCTTCTGTCGCAAGCAATTTGATGTGGTATGTGGCAAAATCTAAAGCCGCAACTGCAAATGTTTTCCATGGCAACTGGGGCGTTACTCAAATTTGCATCTGCATTCAATTACAGTGGGATACCAAAATCACGACCTTTCCCGGCTTGTATTTCCTTGCGCTGTTGTTGCATCCGTTTAACGGTTGCTCGGTGACGGGTCTGCGTTTGCTCAGCCTTGCCGGTGCGGGCATCAACATACTGCTGATGTACAAAATACGGCGTCGTACACTGGCCGGCACCGGTGGTAATGCGTACGCGGCGCATGAGGCAATAACGCTGTCGGTGTTGCCACCGCTATATTTCTTTAGTCATCTGTACTATACGGACACATTGGCACTAACCATGGTATTGTTGTTTTACAATTACTGGCAACAGGAGGCCCATCTGCCGGCTGCAGTTTGGGGTGCGGCTAGTGTGCTGATGCGCCAGACAAACATCGTTTGGGTGTGCATGTGCTGCGGCATAACCATTCTGGACACGCTGGTGCAGCAGTGCACCAAAAGGCGACCAGAGAACAATCAGCAGATACGACTCTTTGGCAGCGAGGTGTGTATCAAGTGGATGATATATGGCTATTAAATTTGCATTAATATATATTTTGATTACAGCTTTGGCTGCAGTTACTTGGAAGTCCGCAACTGGTATGCAATTGTTTTTTAAGGATTTTGGCCAAATGCTGCTTTTATGCGTCCATCATTTTGCCCTTCATTGGCTTCATTTGCATCAATGGCTCGATTGTCGTCGGCGACAAGAGCGCTCACGAGGCTTCACTGCATTTGCCACAGCTCTTTTATTTTATGATCTTTGCCGCCGGATTTGGCATCTCCAATACGCTACGCCAATTGCGTTTTGCTTTCGGACTGTTGCGGCGAAATCTGTTGCTCACATTGGTAGGCATATTGCTAATAGGCACGGTGGTGCATTTCAATACTGTGGTGCATCCATATTTGCTCGCTGATAATCGACATTACACCTTCTATGTGTGGAGTCGCCTGTACGGGCGTTTTTGGTGGTTTCGCTATGCCATGTCACCGATTTATTTGCTCGCCCTGGTCGTGCTTTGCTGTGGACTTCGGCATATGCCGGATAGCTTTAAGCTGATGTTTCCACTTTCCTTGCTGCTGGTTTTGTGCTTCCAGCGTCTGCTGGAGCTGCGCTATTTCCTTGTGCCATATGTGCTCTTCCGTCTGCATACGCGTCCCGCACGCAAAGGCTTCGCCGAATGGCTGGAACTTGGTGTCCATCTACTCCTGAATGTCGTTACGTTCTATGTGTACTTCACCAAAGTCTTCTATTGGCAAAACTATCGCAAGCCGCAGCGAATTATTTGGTAAAATTAAATTTTATCATTCATAACTCAACTTAACACATAAACTGTGAAAAACTTGTCATTTAAATATTGCTTTTATTTATTCATTGCATTGCTACTATAAAAGAAGATTGAGAAATTGCTCTACGTTTGACAGTTGATACATTTGCGAATCGGTTGTATGTATAATGTATAATAACGTATATATCCTTAGAGTTGTGTATTCAGATGTTGTGCATGCAATCCCTAAGCACCCGATGAAGTTTGTAAATTGAGTCTTAATGGCTAATTAAAAAGTTTTCCACATATATAATACTGCCGAGGCATACAGATACAAATACATATATATATATATATAGATTTAAATAAGTACACATATTTACTACAAATATATCAGTTAAAGATCTTGGACTTGGACACTACTTTGAGCATGCAGAGAAAAATCTATAAAAATACATTAATAAATGCTGATAAGTTATGTATGTATAAGTATGTATGTGTGTAAGTGTGTAAAATGTATATAAAAAGAACTAGGCAAGAAATGTTTCTGGTAATTGTAATACTAAATGAAAATACGCACAAAACGGACGTTTTCTCTGGCCGCCAAAATCGAATCTTACAAAGAGTTTGGCACACAACATAAATATTCAATTCGAATTCGAATTAGGCTCGATTTTTCTAATCAAATGCCACCTTGCGTGTGAAGGAGGTGAGCGATGATATTTCGCTGGGATTGGAATCGGAGGGCAGATTACTGAACTCAATTTCCTCGCTGGCGGCGGAGGCGACAATATTCTCGTTGGACTGCGTCGTCTCATCGCTGTGTCGCATTGTCGGCCATTGCTTATGACTGGGCGCATATAAGATGATCAGGGCAAAGATGTAGATGTTCCACATGCCATAGACGCCAGTGAGAAAGGCCGATGTCAGCTGAATTTCAATATCCTCATTCCATTTCCAATGTCCCTCGGCCATTTGGCCCATGATGAAACCAGCGACGGTTAGGCCAGCGCATAGCAGAGTGGCCAACATAAGGAATTTGAAGCGATAGATGAGGCCTACAAATACACATATATATATATTATATATTTATATATATATTCTATTTATAAATAAAAATGTATTTAGTCTATCAATAAAATATACACTAGTTTTAGATGATAAAATTCAGTCTGTATATTGTTATTATTATTACTATTATTTCTTTTTTATGAATTCGATGAGTGCACACTTCTTTACTTGGTAAACAAGAATATGGCCACAATTAGACCATATAGTCCAAGTACTTCGGCAAAGATCAGTATCAGAATGATGCTAACAAAGAGTTTTGGCTGCAGTGCAGCCGCCCGCATACCAGCATCGCCTACAATTCCAATTGCGAAGCCGGATGCCATGCCCGAAAGACCAACGGCTATGCCCGCGCCCAGATTGAGAAAGGCCCGATAGCTGGAGTAGTGATGTGCCAAAGAACCGCCCAGCAGGATAGCTACAACAAGGCCATAGATGGCAATGATGCCAGCCATAACGACCGGTATGATGGCCTTCATAATCAGCTCCGGATGCTTCACCGACATGGCTGCAATACCTAACGAAGACTTGGCGGTTGCATATGCAGCGCCCAATACCGTAAACACAATGGCCGTTGTGACTCCCATCACACAGAAAAAGCCAGCATATTGCGGCTGATCCAATGAGGCCTCAGTCTCAGAAAATGTCATTCTTATTTTATACAACTTATCGAAGAACAGAAAAATATAGTACAGAGATTTAACTGGACTGAATACTGCTCGTCTACTAGTTCATACAAAACTGAAGCAGCTATGTAAACTAATTAATATGGACTTACCCTCGTAGTGCAGTCGTCGTGCCTGTGACATGGATGGCAATGAGGTGCGCTTATCGCCAATATCCTTGAACACCTTCCACACCATGAAGCACAGGAAGAGGAAATAAATGGCAGCCGAAACGCCAGCAAGTACAATGAAACTCATCGCGACTTTGGCGCCCAGCGGCGTTGTCCAAATCGAGTAGAAGGGATTGCGCAGCTGCACCCCACGTTCACAAATGTCGAACACAAAGAGCGAAATGCAACCGACGACAACAGCCGAGAGATGCTTCCAGTAGCGTGAGCGTATGGTTGATTTACTGGGTGAATCCTGGATTAGCATATGCTCGCCGGCAAAGACAAGCCAAAAGGATAGCAGCATCGCATAGAAGATGCCTTGACGCACATCGCTTAGAAGCAGCATGTAGGGCATCTCGACGCCCAGCGTTAAATATTCCAGGGGTAAATTGAGGAAGCTCAATGCACCGCCCAAATACAGCAGCATGTACTCCAGCAGCGCTGGCGAACGTTGGAGTATGTGAACGCGCCGCCAGAACCAGATCATGATGCCGATCACAAATGGAAAGAGCAGAGTCTTTAGCACCAGCCAGACTTGAGTAAAGCCACCGTTCTGATGAATGGCGGTCAGTGTGAGATCGTGCATGTGACCAAACTGTAGATTCATCTGCTTGGGTGTGTCCATGGGAAAGCGCAAATTGAGCAAATAGAAATTGTGATGCAGTGCGCCTAGCTCGAATAATGGGATTATGTCGCAGGTGTACAGCGTCTCCAGGCGACCAACGTGCGAGGCATGACAATCCAGATATCGTTGCTCCACGCTGTGCGCATACAACTTCCAGTCCGTGTCGGCATCCCTCTTGTCACGATAAGCGAGCCGCGTATCGATTGTAAGCTGCAGCTCCTTGGGTGGCTCTCGAAGCTCCGAGGCCGAGTCATATGCAATATCCACCTGGAGTACACCAATTAGATTCTGTTGCCATCGCGAATATTCAAGTGTATTATTGTCACGGGGAAGCGGCATTTGGAAGACATACACCAATTGATTGGCCATCTTCAGTTCGTCCTGCTCAATGTCAATGTCTTGCAGAGATTTGCATGCCCCGTTGCCGCGCGAATACAGAAAGAAACTGGTGTCATTTTGACGTCCGGACACGTCGCGACACTTGCTGCCCAACACAGTCTGATGGCCAGCAGGAACCGGTGCAAAAAGACCGCCCATCAGGAAGCAGACCACTTGACATAGCATCAGGCTGCTGACCAATATGGACAGCTTGCGTCCGCTTAAATTCTCAAGGATTGTGCCGGACATTTCGTCTGTGCGGCTTCACTGTGTCAATCACTGTGACAGACGCGCTTTCTTTTTATCTTTTGGTTAAGGTAAACAAAATTTTATATTTATTTTAGCTGTTGCAGGCTATAAAAAGAACTCGAATTGGTCGGCTGTCGTCTGTCGGCGAAACAAACAAAGCGGCGTTCGTATACAGAATGCTAGGGCTGTCGCCCAATTCATAGTTTTCTGCGCCAACAGCTGTTGCTGCTGTAAGCCCATCAACTATGGGCAAATAATTTATTATCAAATTAGTTTAGTGTTTAAATTAAATGGTTTTCTGTCCCATTCATAATAGATTGCATATTCATGAAAATAGTTTGTATTTATGTGTAAGCTGACAGCCCTGCCCAGTTGCACATAGATCCGATAGTTTGCAATCTATCGATGGCATAAGCTGCCGGATAATTGAGAAGTAAATTGATTTCGTGATTGCAACGGTTTTAACATGTGGTACAAATGTACCACAACTGTTACACTATGTATCCAATTCTCATCATTTTTTTTAAAGTGTATGTAGCTTATGCTTGGAACTTGCGTTAAATATAAAAAAATTTTAACATATAAAACTTATTGATAATAATAACACACGCTGGTCTATTATTTATTTACTATTTACTTTGAATGCTTTAAACATTAAAATTTATGGAAATACGTATACATAAATGTTTGAATATGAAGTGCAATTCATTAATGATCAGTCACTGCTCATCTCTGGTGGTCAACTGGTTGTAAAGCGAACAGCTGTTTTCCAATGTATTGATAACAATTTAGTTCGAAAATGCAGAGAACACCTGTAAGTGCGTACTTATCATAAATATTTAAATAGGAAACACATTAAATGAATACTATATACATAAGCAGCAACTGCGTCAATTACTGGGCTTCACCACCCGACAAGTATCCAGGAGCTGCGAGTTTCACAGGAGGCGCTTCGCTCAGCAGCAGCAGAATTTGCAGCAAAGCAGATGGAGAAAGGTGCCCAATTTGAGGATTGGGTTTCTGCTGGCCGGAGCTGGTGTCATCGCCTACGATGGTGTGGTCAACGAGTTCACCTACTGCGGCTCCTCGGTTCGTTTTGTGCGTTCACTAAAAACTGCCGCACTGATTGCCATCGACTATCTGGGGCTGAGCGAGCTAGATCCGGAGTATGAGAGGAAGATAAAAGTGTTGCACAAAAACAGCGCTGAACGCCTGCTGGAGACGTGCCTTCTTAATGGTGGACTTTACATTAAGGTGGGTCAGGGGTTTGCGGCAATCAATCACATATTGCCGATTGAGTACACGAGCACTTTGGCAAAGCTGCAGGATGAATGTCTGCCGACG
Organism: Drosophila dives; assembly: GCA_035042365.1. NCBI lineage: Eukaryota > Metazoa > Arthropoda > Insecta > Diptera > Drosophilidae > Drosophila > Drosophila dives. Next base: position 3,848,074 of record JAWNLJ010000276.1, on the reverse strand, counting down.
TCAAAGGCCGATATACAGAAAGTTTTTCGTGCCGATTTTGGACAGTTGCCCGAGGAAATCTACAAGGAGTTCGATTACAAACCGATAGCAGCCGCCAGCCTGGCGCAGGTCTTCAAGGCGCGATTGCCAAGTGGGGAACAGGTTGCCGTTAAAGTGCAGTACAACGATTTGCAGAAGCGCTTTATCAGCGATTTGGCCACCATCATCTTTCTGCAGGACATCATTGAGCTCATATTTAAGAACTACAATTTTGGGTGGATCTTGAACGATCTGCGCAAGAATCTGGTGCATGAGCTCGACTTCAGGCATGAGGGCCAAAATGCTGAGCGCTGCGCCAAGGATTTGCAAAAGCTGAGCTACGTGTATGTGCCGAAGATCTATTGGCCCCATACCAAGACGGTAAATCATCCACTTTTACTCCATTTTCAATGCTCTAATCCTATTCGAAATATTTTTAATGCCAGCGAGTGCTCACCATGGAATGGATGGATGGGCTGAAAATAAGCAATTTGGAGGGCATTAAGCGGCAAAAATTGAACATTGCTGACATTGATTTGAAGCTATACAATCTGTTTTCCGAACAGATCTTTCAGACTGGATTTGTACATGCGGATCCGCATCCTGGCAACAGTGGGTAACCCGAGCATTGCTATGAACACACACAATAAGAAAAAACTTCAAATTCTGTTCTTAGTATTTGTACGTAGGAATGCTAAGAATGGCAAGGCGGACATTATATTATTGGATCATGGACTCTACGAGGAGCTGCCGGCGAGCGTGCGTATTCCACTCAGTGATTTCTGGGTGGCCACCGTGATGCGCGATGAGCCAAAGATGAAGGTTGCTGCACACCAATTGAACGTTGTTGACCATATGAAATTTGGCGCCGTGCTCTTCCAGCAGCCGGTACAGATGAGCGAAGGGAATATTCGGAGCAAGCTGACACAAGCAGACATTGACTACGTGCAAAAGGTGGCCAAAGAAAACTTTGACATCATAATGAGCACTCTAAAGGAAATGCCGCGCAGCTTGCTATTTGTCGTGTGAGCAACCGTCATCCTCATATACACCTAAATATATTTTATATATCTAATTATCTTACAGTCGAAATCTGAATACTGTGCGTGCCATTGGCAACATGCACGGCGATGTGGTCGACAGGCCACGTGCGATGGCTCGCCACGCTCAGCATTGTCTTTACGTGCATCGTGGTAGATCACCGTTGGAGTATTTTAATTGGTTACATCGACGCTTCTACTTTGAGTACTGCCTATGGTCGAAGGCATTTAGAGAGCGTCTGCTTAACTGGTATTTAAATTTTCTGTATTTTCTGGGACGAGCACCAGCATCTGCCAGGACACTTATGCGAGACATAAGGCAACAGCAGCAGCAAATGTTGTCTTGAAGATGCGTGAAAACAGCTTTATATTTTTCTAAATCGATTATTAATAAGTCAACAACTAATTTTACAAAAGCGTAATAAATGCCATTTGAAGCTTCCAATGTAAGGGACATATAAATATATATATATATATATATATATATATTGAACAATTGGCACGGTGAATGGGAGTATCCAAAGTCGATGTATTTTAATTAAATGGCAGCACACTTCTGCCAAGGTCGGTGCAGTCAAACAGTTATTGGTAACCAACATTCACTGCCACTTAGGAACAAATCGATATGTTTTTTAGATTAGCCAAATGTGCAAATGGGCATCTCCACCGTTTGTATACCCTGTAAAAGGTGACAAATTCAATGCCCTTCCTGTTATGTTTAACTATTCATCATTTTCTGTTCTGACTAAATAGTGTTTAAATTGAAAGCTGTTAAGCGACAATGGTTCGAGCAAAGATAACTCCCACTAGATGCAAAATACGTAGTATTCGCATCTAGTAAGTAACACACATATTTCTGCACCAAAATAGGCACAAATGGGGCGTCAACAACTACATATTTCCGGTTGTGTGGGGCGCCATGGCAGGCTTCAACATGCCAAAATAAATCTTGGCGCCCAACATATGCACGATTTGATCCAGCGATGAGCACCGCCAACTTTCACTTCTTCTTTCAAACATATGTATGTACGTACTTATATTTATATGTAAGTATGTATATATATTTGTTTGTACATCAAGTGTATCAGGTATCGTGTGGTGTACACAGAACTAAATTCAATTCAATTTCATTTAAAGTTACTTTCGTTGACTGACAGACAAGCGAGTCCAAGTCCTCTAAGCCAGAGTCAAGCTGTACTGTGGGCCCAATCCTATATAATTTTTATATTATTTACATCAACTTGATTTAACTTTGAAACAGTTTGGTAATTAGTAACCAGCTGAGAGTTACAAGGTTTCAAAGTTATGGTATTTTCATGCAAAAATGTTGATTTATTTTGTGAATTAAATGCAAACTTTATCTTGGTAGAAAAAAATCGCGATGCATATAAAAAATATTTAAATCATGTTTGCTTAAATGGAAGATTTGTATTACTTTTTAATAAAATTTGATTGCCACTTTGACCCATTGTTTGTGCCGTGTTGATGTTGGTGTTGTTATTGCTGGGCCCAGGACTAAATATGAAATTAAAAATCAACGCTGAAGTGTGAAACGCTGGAAATGTCGGCTGTCTGGCGGCAGTCAGGCAAAGGCAAGGCGAAACCTAGAGCCAACAGCCTAGGAGCCAATTGCCAAGCGCCTAGATTCTCTATAAGCAGCTGGGGAAAACATTTCGTTAGAGCATTTGCAGACAAGTCGCGGAACGAAGCAAAGGTCTCGAGCGGAAATCGAAATTAGGTGAACGGAAAAGCGCAAAAGGACAGTCTCCATTTAGCAATGAACAAGGAGTTTACCATGCAGGGCGGCACGCCCATAACCCCTGAACTGGCAACGGTAAATGGCAGCCGCCTTCTAGCGTACAATATAATCCAAATGGATAAACTTTAGGATCTGCGCAAACTGGTCTTTGGCACCGCTGCGATACCCATGCGTGCCGAGTGGCTGCAGACGTCCTTTATCTTTGGAGCACCGCCCAAGGAGGAGCTGGCTTATGGACTGCGTTCACCCAGAAATGCGACGCGCGGTCTCCTCTCGGTGGTGCAGGGTTTCATTATGAAGTACTTGCTATTTGCCCGGAAGAACAGCCGTTCGACAGCCACAAATGAGTGCGTCACAAATGGGTGTAATCCACGGCAAGTTTCACTGATGACTTCTTAATGTGTCCATTCCAGTCCGTTGCTGGCCACCGCTGAAATGCAGCGAGATGCGCTTTTCAGCGCATTAATCGAAATATTGCGCACCATATCGGATAAGGGCAAGGTAACCATTGTGCTGCCTTCGGAGGATGAGGTCTTTGTGGATCACAGTGCCAGCTACTTTCACGATACGGTGACCGAAAAGGTAACGCTATCGGTTGCATAATCCATATTCTATTGATTGGTTATCGGGCTGCATATTTTCATTATTAAATTATTTTCGAACATTTGCTGATTTTCGAAATTCTTAATATACAAAAAAATATCAATATCCCTGGATTGAGTTTCACATGGGATTAGAAACCTCTTCCATACTTTCCCTTACAGTTATACACGTTTACACTTTCGCCCAACGATGAACTGGAACACTTTTTGAAGCGAAATTTCAAATATGTAAGAACTGAATTTACAGAAGTAGCTGCGTGTTGAAAACTTGTAAAGATTTCTAATCATATTTTACATAATATATTGCCATATATATTTCTTGCCTTATCCTGTTTAAAAGTTTACAGAAGAGGAAACGCCGGGCACATTGCTGTTCCTTTATAGCGCTGTACTCACACGCTCGATGGGAAAGTAAGATTTCAGCTAGAAGAGAGAAAATGCATTTTATTCGAATATATTTTCATAACCAATTATAACCAAATTGATCTACTCTTCTCATTGCGGCCAATTTAACTTAGAGTGCGCACAGACTTGGACTCGTCAAAGTCATCGCCGTTGACGATGAGCAATCACGAGGAGGGTTCCCTAATGATAGTCACCTTGCTGTTGACGGGCCGTGCCACGCCCTATATACACAATGGCGTTATCAATGTGGGCGACGAGAATAGCTATGTGCGTGTGCGGGTAAATTGTTCAGATTGAATTTGATCTTAGAGCTCCATTCAATTGCAGGCAGTGGCACAGTATGGAGTATTGAAGCGCTGCATGGTCGGATTGCTGCTCTGGGACATTGAATCAGCTAGCGTGAGTAAAAAGCACACTTTTATAAATTTCTTATAATATAGAAAGTAAATATAATTTAGATTTCTTATAATATAGAAAGTAAATATAATTTACAGCATTATTAAGAAACTTTTTAGTTCAAAAGTAATATATAAATAATAGTTTTTTAAGGAAGTAAATTTTACAATTTTATATTATATTTATAGAAATCCATTTTCCACTCAAACGCTTTAATTTAATACTTGAAATCAGAATTTTTCCACCTAACCAAATTCATTTCTCAAAAATATTTAACAAGTTTTGAGCTCCTTTTTTTTTATATATTATTATTATTATTTAAGTTGCAAAAATATTTGGTTGTTAATCGTTCTCACAGGCTGCTGTTAATCAGTCCCGGCAACCTGGATCACGTTTAAAGACGCCCAACTATCCGATTTGGATAACCAGCTGTACTGGACACTATGGCGTCATCTTCAATCGGAATCCAGATCTGTTGCGCAACTATCATGCGGAGTCGCGCTTCGATGTCAACTATTATAGCTGTTCGGGACATCAGATATTGATGACCATCGATAATCGCACATACAATGAGCAGGCATTGGTCATGTTGGAGCGACAACCAATCACACCGGAGAGTACCTCAGTGGCGGGCAAACCTGCCAAGGATGAGGCCACTACGGTCGGAGGTGCTGCTGCCGGTGCTGGTGTGGCTGGCGCTAGCGGCGGTGTTGGTGGTGCTGCTAGTGGCGCTAGCTCTGGCAACGATGTGGTCGCCAAGGAGGAGTCAATGCTCAACACGCCATTGCAGCGTTTGATTCATACCAAGTGGGAAGAGGCAACTATAAGCTTTCACGTGCAGCCATCGATGTTGAGTTATCTTTTTAGTACCACACAGTAGAAGCAACAAAACAAAAACAAAAAATAGAAGAAAGGCAGACGACAATTATTATTACAAAAATGTAGTTAAATGTTGCATAGCAGCAGATCCTTATGATCCTCCAATCACTCAAAACTGAAATCTTTTGACTAGGTCACATTCTGATTCACAAACACATAAATATCATTGAAGCATGTCAGCTTGTTATGTTGTCTCTTGATCTATGATATAAATCGACTTTCTTGGCGAATGACCAATACTACTCTCAACGAGTACATAGATGACGGCGATACCTCTTCACATCCACATCCAAGTAAGTTCATTCCATAGTAGTAGTCGAACATGTTCATGTTTAGCACATTTTAAAATATTTACGAATTTAACTAATTATCCTGCTTATATATAGGTTATTAGGTTACAACAAAAAAAAAAAAAACTAGCTAAAACATTTTAGAGCCAACTTTAACTATAAAAATCATAACATTTTTTAAATCTGCTTAATTTGATATTAAGCAAAATACATGAGATTGGATTAATTTATCTACAGTTAAATAATTTTTATATCAACCGATTTCTTAAGCTAATAATTGTACTTAATTTAATACTAATACTCTTGTTGTTAGCTGCCGAGATTAGTTTTTGACATAGTATAGCTTATACCTAGTTTAATATCCATTTTCTGGTAACTGCTCATGATTATAAATCATAACATAAGAAATAGTCAATCGTAGATTAGTATGAATATTTAGTTATAATTAGTACAACTAAATATTGCCGTGATTTGTAAGCTTCAAAGTAGTTGAAAAAAAAACATGCACAATCCTTTTTTTAGAAACATATTTTGCACTTAGATCAATGAGATGAATTCTACTGTTGCTGGGTCTCAGAGCTCCGGTCCAGAAATGTATGAAACGGGTATCGAAAAAAGATGAATTCAATTACAATTCGAACAAACAGCGATGGTAAATACACGTAAAATATTGCGAATATCATGAGAAAAAAAAATACAACAACAACAACGGACAGATTTGTTGAAAACCGGAAACGAATTTTAACAAATATGTCGGTTAATATGATGCCTCTCTCTATACATAAAGTGCGACTGCAGGAACCCAAAGGTTGCCGCCTGGAGCCACTAGACGAATACAGAAACAACTGCGAAATCAAATGAAAACACACCAACACGCTTCGAAAATTTCAAATGCACCATTCAATTAGTGAAACGCCAAACGTAAAATGTCAAAAGACATATATTTAAATAAATGTTCAAGCTATCTAAAAGAAACTCTTTGAATTTTACACTCATCAATTATAAGAGTTTTACTTGCAGGATTAAAGTTAAAAAGATTGCCGCTTTTGATTTTAACTCGTTTCGACAATCCGTTTTGCAATAAAAATTAAATATATATTTTGAAAATATTTAAGAAATGTTTATCATTTTATTTAAATGTTGGTTTTGCTGTTGCACAAAAATGATTGAAGTTCCTTGTTATTCATTTATCAGTTTTTAAAGAGTTTTGTTTAATGAAAAATGTGTGTTTGTATTTGTTTGAATAGGAGAATAGTTTACTCGTAATTGTAGATTGGTTTCGTAATTGTATTTTGTTTTGAGTTGAAATATTCAAGAATATCTTTTATAATATATATATATATACTTTAAAGAATTTATAAGAATATTTTAGTATGTTGCCATAACAATTCACAAAGATTTACCCATGAGATTAGTTTATAATTACTTTTTAAAGATTTTGTAATTTCCTAACTAAATATTTTTTATACTTTTACATAAATACTTAATTTGTATGTATACGCAATTGTATAAATTGTAGAAATTTGTTATATATATATATTATTTTGTCATCTTGTGAGTAATTTCTTAATTTTTTATATTTACATATCATTATTTGCATAGTTTTTGCGCACAATCTTTGTAACTCATTTTAAAATTCATTTATTTTGTTTGAGTTTTTTTTTTGTTTAACTAAAATATATTGCTAAGTTATGTTTAAATAAACTTCAAATAATTGTGTATATTGGCTGGTATTTATTTATTTTCCTTTTATTTATGTTTCGCTGCAACTATTTCCACTTTTTGTAATTGAATTCCATCAGCAAGACCATTATCTCAAATGTGTTTTTGCCTTTTCGGTAATTTCTGAAACTATTTGCAGCTTTTGCTGTTCAATTGCCATTACCCACGGTATCAGTTGACACGCGATTTGTGACCCACGCTCCCAGCCCAGCCCAGTTCAGCCCATCGCAGCCCAACCCAAACCATCCTGCTCTCTTTTTTTTATCTGTTCAACTCTCTGTCTGCCTGCCTCTCAGTCTACCTATCTGTCTGTCTGTCTCCGAGTTGGGGGTCTGGTGGAACGCCTTGAAGTACGAGTAAGTCAACATGCATTATTGAAATGATTGCGCCCCACATTTTAGGTACTGTTTGTTTTCAGTTCGGATAGCTTCGTCGTCGTTACTCTTTGCTTAAATAAGTAGTTGTCTGACTTTAGACTTGTTCTCAATTCACAATGTAAAAGCCTTGAACTATTGCCACAATTTCAATTTTTGCGAATTTAAGTAATTTATGAGTTTTGATTGCAGTATTTTAAATATGTCGAACGCAACATTTTACAGTGATAAAAACGATATCATTTTTGTATTGTATTAGGAACAGAAACCATTGGTATAGAGAGTTTTAAGTGATTTACACAAACAAAATAAACATGTACGCGATTATCATGATTTCAAAATATTTCAACTTAACTAAACCTTAAATTTATGCGGTTGTCTTTCACAAAGTAATGCACTTAAATACTTTTTGCTTATAAAAAAAATACCATCTTGGATTGAGTCTTTACTTAAACCATGATCGTATCGTGTATTGCAAATATTTACAAAATATATCGAGGACATTATAATACACAATATAATTATATATATAATATATATATTTATATCTGTGCATCTATGTAAATTATGCCGGCTGGGGTCAAATCAAGCTGGCCATGCTTGCAAATATCATATAAAGTTGTGCGCTTAGAGCCTAACTAAGTTACGTACATATGTCTGCGTCTATCTGAAGTATCCGTATGTGTACCACATTACGTGATTACGTTAATCATAATTTGCAGGCATTACTCTGTGCAAATTTAATAATATAGTCGATTTAGAGGGACGACTTCAACACAAGATTGTACCTGTACAATTGTTTAAAGTCATGGACACTTTGTGAGCTCACTCGCTGCGTACACAATCGTAATCGCATATACCATGTAATATCCTAACTAATCCTAAGTGCCTATCCCTGCACCATTCTATGGGCGCACCAGCACCTTCTCGATGAACGCCAGATTCGTGTTGCCATAGCGCGTCAGGTTGAACGGCTGTGCAGCTGGATTCTTTTTCGTCTGCGTGTGCCAGGTGAGTATCTGCGGGTACAGCAAATATTTAAAATATTTCAGAGATTCGTTAATTGCATTGCGCTTACATCCCGGCACTCGTTGGCGAGCAGCTCAATTTCATTGTTCTGCAGCGGCGCCAGACTGCGCAGAAAGCCATCCTCCTCGTAGCCCGGCTTGAAGGGCATCTTCGCTTTGGGCCGCTCGTGCAGAAACTTGACACTCACTGCAAAACCGGCCATATCAACCGGATACTTGCGCCCACCAATCCAGCCATCATAGTAGCCATCCAGTTTACCCGCTCGAATAATGGGACTGCTGACGCCGGTCTTAGTCACCAGACCAACGGGCCACATTGCCACCTTTTTGGTATAGCGCATCTGCATGAGAATTCAGAGATTGTTCAGTATATATTTATTGATAAATTGATTGATTGATTAGTAATAGTATGATTTTTAAAAAGCATTCAGGATTCTTCTTGTTTTAAATTCGAGTGCATTAAATGACAGTTGGGTGGTATTTGTAGCTGTGACCTTCTCAGTTACACACCTGTTCAAATATGTTAATATCGTAGGTGTTATCATCATCGGCAAAGTAGAGGACACCCTTGGTGGCGTTGGCACGCAGATAATCGAGTCCACGATTTCGATTGGAGACACCACGGGGCTTGGCACGCTTCGTCAGCTTATATTGCTCAGGCATCGGCGCTGTGTGTGGTGTGTGATGTGGTGTTGTGTTGCGTGTGGGTTGTATGCAAGCTCGTTAATAACATTCAAATGAACGACAATAATGTTAATGATAGACCAATACTCACCAACCAAGTACTCGTAGGGAACCCCAATGCGATCCAAGGTGTGTGCGACCAACGGATTCGTTCGGTTCGCATCCTCGATGACCAGCCAGAGCAAATTGAGTACATGCTTTAGCGTGTAGCCGAGCCGTGTCAGTTCCGCCAGCTGCTCGGGACGGCGATAAGTGGGCGTAATAATATACAGTGGCGGCTATTGGGGAAGATAAGCGTTGCCTATTATTTTTTGCTAAAAAATATATATATATATATATATATATATATTCTAATACTACATGTTCCACATTGTCGTGTCTATGCTTAAATGCGTAACGCGGCGTAAGCTCCCTCTTATGAGCAATTATGCAAATTAAACCAACAGCCAAGCAGTTAACTAGTTAAACAGTTGACTAGTTTACCGGGTTTAGCTGTGTGTAAGCAGGCCACTCAAATGACAAACACACACACACTCACACACACACACACACAGAAACACACACGCATACACACACTTATATATATAATAAATATAGCTCACTTTTCAAATTGTCCACTTTTGACACAGAGAAAAGTGCATTCAAATTTATATGCAAAATAAACATAGACATTTAAATAAATAAAAGCGCACTGAAGCACAGAAATGCATTTGAAAAGAAAAAATAGTTATAACGATAGTAAAATAGCGTGCAAATTCGTTGCGTTACAAAATGGTTATTAAAATGATTCGATTGTTATCATATATTGAATGAATAATTTTAGTTAATATTAATATTGTTTAATAAATAGCGTTTCCTATCAAAATTCTTAATCTCATTTTTATAATGTTGGCTTTCTTTCCTTGAATATTTTTCGCACTTATTCAAATAACTTGATATGAAGCCATCGACCTGCCTTTGACATTGACTGTAGAGCATTTTTAGTTATAACTGCTAACTTGGAGAAATCAACAAATGAGCGAATCTTTTTCAATTGGCTTGCATTTTGCATTTGCATTCAGAATCAGAATCTGGATCATCATCAGCATGGTCAGGCGGCCCACCACCCCTAGCTGCCTGCACCCTAGTGGAATTCGAACACCCACTAGTTTGATGCCATTCAATGGCAGTGGTTGTTGTTGTTATTATTGTTGTTACGCGGTTTCGGTTCTTTCGGTTTCAATGTGCAATGCGCAATTTTCAAATTACACTCATGCATTTTTTTTTATAGCCTATCTTTGTATATTATTTATAATCTGGTGTCATCTGACAACTGATTAACCTAAAAAGCCATGACAGGCATACAATTCATAATAGGAGCACCCACAAATTGGTGCGAAACATTGTTTAGAAAATAAGGCAGTTTTGTGCTGTTCACAAAATTAGTGAATAACTACATAGATACAGATATAGATACAATTACCGATACAGATACAAGTGCTTAGGTTAACAAACAGAGCTATGGATTTGAATTTAAGTGCATCGTTTTCACAGTTGATAATGCTAATGAGTTAAATAATGTTATATCGTGTCTACATTTATAGTAAACCCATCACCATCAATCAATTTATTATTATGGGTGTGTGTCTACCAGGTAAGTAGAGCTAAAGCTACGTAAATGATGTTGAAATGCACCTGACATAATCGCATTACATTTATTATGTTCCATACTGGAACCTAAGCCAAAATCAATAAAACAAATACCAACCGGTGCTTTTTCATTAAATTTCAAATTGCAACATGATAAAAAACAACAGTTCGCATTTACTATACACTTGTAAAGCAAAAAGCGATTTAAATTAAATATTTACAGCTAATCTATTAAACGTTAGTAAATACTATATTTCAATTTTATGTTTTCGGAGTTGCATCTTTCGTTGCACATATTACTTTGCACATATTACATTAAAGGCAAACCAGTTGCCAAAAATAAAATCGACTATCGATTCGCAAATAAAACATAAAAATCGATTAATTTATATATCTTTAGAAAAGCTATCAGTTCATATTTCCACATGGTTTGCAATTTTATTAAAAACAAACAAAAATGCACATAGCTTTGCAAACCAAAATTGCATTTTTTTGTGAAAATCCAATTTAGTTGATCAATTTAAAATTGCGCCACTTGCTAAATATTTAAAATTGAAAGCAATAAAAAACAACGGAACGCTGGCAGGAGCAGACTGTTGTTTAGCATAAAAACTACATTTTAACTACATACAAAAATGAGCGGATAATAGTTATAGAGGCCCCCTCCCCAACCCAGCAGGGAGTCGGACAGCTCCCAGTTGCAATGAGTATGAAACGCACTTGTGCCTCGCGCAGACAACTTGAAAAAGGAATTAAGAAAATTGGAAAATGTGTAAGAGAAACAAACAAAAAGCAACAAGGCAAAAAAGCGAACAGCGTCAATGAAACAAACAATGCAGGCAACTGCAGAAAATTCCCGCAAGTGCAAAAATTCCCATTTACAAAGTAAACAAGTAATTGAACTAACTGTATGTCCTACATATTTACGTATATGCATATACATATATACATATATATATTATGTTCATATAATATGTAAACGATGCACTCATAGAAAAGAAACTTACTACAGAAACGCGTATAGCAAAAACATAAAATGTGACTTAAAGCTAATTGGTTAGTTTACACTACTTTTGTAGAGCTGTGTGGGTGTGTGTGTGTGTGAGTATGTGTGTGTTTGTGGAGTTTTTGTAGGTGTATGAAAATAAACAAATATTTACGGGATCGGAAACGGCCACAAATTTTGAAGGAATTTTAAGAGTGACACCCGTTGATTTTCCCATTGAGTTCTGAGCGTTGCTTTGTTTGGAGATTCTTGTTGTTTTTAGTTTTTGAGTTGCTGCTGTTGTTGTTGTGGTTGTTGTTGATGTTGTGGTTGTTGTTGATTTTGCAGCTGCAGCAGCAGTCGCTGTTGTTGTTGTTGTTGTCGTGATGCTTTTGTTATTGTTGGCGTCTGCACCCGATGACAATGTCTGTGGCAATGAAACCGTCGAGTAGAAGAAGTAGGAGGAGCCCAAGGCAGAAACAGGACCAGAACTGGATGCGGTGGACGAGTATGTCACATTAGATGCACCACCGCCATGCAACGATTCCTGTGTTTGTCCCAATCCCATTGTAGTATTTTGGGTGGAGTTGATGGAGCTCTTTGGCATTGGTGCCCACAAAAATGATGCGATGTATGACGATGAAGATGCTAATGATGATGATGATGATGATGTCTTTTCTGGTTGCTACGTCGTTAGTGATTATTATTTGATGTTGTTAAGGCATAGAGTAGAGAACGAGAACAAAGGATACATTGTCAAATGAGGCTGATGTATAATGTGTAGACACATAGACCAAGCTAGCTGGCCAAGAGAGTAGTTTTATTTGTTGCATGCTTGACAGGACTGTTAAGTGTTCCAATACTACGACTACTAATCTATCCTTCAAGAATTGCTCATCGTATATTGTAAGTTGGAAGAAACAACTGAACGTGTCAAGCATGCAAGTTTGCTTAAAATCTACATAGAGATATAAATAGAAATCTAGAAACGTATAGGTTTCGACTACGTCAATATCTGTACGGATGCATTTGAAAAAAGTGTGTCTTTGAAACTATAGATCATTGTCGTGTGCTTTTTATATACTACTTAGCTTCCTCAAAGCCAAACCAAATATGGGTTAAATTGGATAGGATAGGAGGTGCTGTCTTATTATAAATGCTATCTTTTAGTTAGATGCCATTTGGGGAAACTTACCTTGACGACCTCGTTGGTGGCCAGCGGCTGTCGGGACATATGATACTGATATAGTACCATATAGATGCAGGTCGTGGCTACGAATATGGTCAGGTACATTTTAATGGATTTACCCAAAGCCATTTTATTGCTGAGGTTTCCACTCATTTTCTCAATCTTTGGCCTGTATCAGAAGCTAATTTTCTTCTTGTTATTCTTGATTTTGGTTTTTTGCGGTTTGGTCTTGTAACTCGTCTTTGGTATTTTGATTTCATTCGTTTGGCTTTGGTTGTAACTTTTGAATATTATGTGTATGCTTTGTTGATCTACATTTTTGTGCCTGCCTCACAACAAGCATTTTATGATTGTTTTACGCTACGTTGTGGTGCAATAAACGTCTTAGCACAAGAATCTAAAACAAAAATTTAAACAACATTAAGAAACATGATATTTTATTCACTGTGATTGATATAACTCACATTTATTGCGTATCTTTCCATAATTCCATTTCAGCGCATGACGCACCTGCAAAAAACGTAAAGAAAGTTTTGACAAACATTAATTAATCAATCATCGATTCAATTAATCACATTAAGCAAGAATTATATCCACAATAAAAAATAGTAAGAAAGAAAAAAACCCAGTTGTCATAGAAAACTTAAATGACGGTTGATTGCGTTTCCCAAATACACCGAGATTAAAAATCATTTCATCATTTAAAATACGCAACTGTTGAAAACCCAATGAACAAGCAAAAAAAAAAAATTGAAAATTCATTAAGTAAAAATGTCAAAGTAAAATTACTTAAAAATGTATACATCAAATTGTGCTGTTTCCTCTAATTGATTTTGATAACTGGGAAGCGATAAAAAATAGTGTTTCTTGATATTAATGCTGATAAGTTGTCAATTGTGTCAATTAGCAAGTTGTGTTGAATAATTTTTTTTAATTAATTATGCTGAGAAAGATTGTAGGACAGATATTGAATTATTATAGAAATAAATCAGTATTAAACAGCTGACTGAATCCTAATGGAACACATGTTCCATGTCTAGTTTTTAAATAAACCTTGTTTAATTTTATCTACTTTACTTTTATGTTATTTTTGTTCTTGATTTTCAACAAGTCTGCCAATTATGCATAAGTGGGCGTGGCTGTTGCTTGTTCGCGTGTTTAAGCATTTTTGTAAAGAAAAAAAAACTTATTTTCACCCATTGCTTATATGAAAGTTCAATGGCCAATTTAAAATCTTTTTGCTTTGTTTGCAGCACGCTTGCAAAAGTTGGGCGCCGCTTTTTTTTTAACTGTTTTCATACGCAACTTGCATTAGTTCCAATATAAACATATACCTAGTTAAGATCTATGCAAAGTTAATGGAAAGTTGGGTTTTGCAATTAACACTGCACGCGAAAGTAGAGTTCAGAGTTAAGCATTATTTCAGGTCAAATTCCTTGCGCCCAAACCTAGAAGTTCGCACACAAAACTGAAGCAAGCAAACAATTTGTGCAGTTTTTGTCCAGAACTTTTCAAACTTGGAATGCCAGAGAAGAATCTCAATTTAAATTGCATTCAAAACAAATGGCAAAAAAACGTAAAACAACAGAAACAATATCCAAGAAATACAAATGTATTTCCTTATAAATGTTGCAAATCTTATTTTCGACAATTGAATGGAAATGGGAAAATGTATGCTGCAAAGGGATCAGAAGAAAATCGTTTTCAGGCTGCTTGACAGACCGGCAAAAATGTTTAATGAAAATTCATTTAACAACATGTCAAAGCAAATAAAGCCAAGAGGAAAAAAAGAGGAAAAATGCTAAGCAAAAAGCCATTGCAAAAACAATTTAGTGTCAGAACTTAACCCATTTACATGACAATTCCGTTCGCCCCCTGTGCTCCATGCAGACAAACGGACGGACGGACGGACATGTACAGTACAGTTACAAATAAAATGGCAAGAAACAAAGTCACCCACACACACACACACACGCACACACACACACACAGCCAATCACATTCATAAACAAGAGCACAATGCAGATAGATATTAAAAAGTGGAAAGCAAAATACGAAAAGTGGGTGCCACAAGGAGAACTCCGAGTGGAATGATACCTTTTGTAGGGAGCTGACTGCTTGGCTTAACAGCAGGGCGCGCACTGTTGTCGCACTTTAGACCCGGATGCGATGTCCTTGAACGTAACATTGTACAGTATTTATAGTATTGCGATTCAAAACAGTAAAAATAACCACCCATATTATATTTTTTATGTGAAACGAAAGCAATTTGTCCTAAAAAAAAAACTAGGGAACAACTTTTATCGTTTTGTCATTAACTATATATGTATACACTGAATCCATTAAAAATTAAAAATGGATAGGGTATAATTGTGTGTAACAAGCAGAAGGAACTATCTCTTCTGTAAATTAAATATAATATTTCAAGGAGAATTTCGAATAGTTTCCAAACCCAAATAAAGCTCTAAAATTGTGCGACGCTTATTCACTTTGTGGCATGAAAAACGTTGCTTTTAGTTCTTTTTCAATTGAATTCTCATAATCCCGTTGCCAAGTTAAGACCACTGTGGAGAGCAGATCTCAGCTGGATGATGCCATCTAAGTTCATGTGTGGATGGCATCAACAATTGCGTAATATTTGTGGTGTTGAGAATGGGAAGTGATTCAAAAGCACAAAAAAAAAACAAAAAACAAGAAGTCGAGTGGAGGAGGAATAAATGTGAAATCGAGTCTTGTGAAGAAAGCCAACTCTTCGCATAATTTGTGTGTGCTCTGCTTGGCCCTGACTAGCCCAGTTCCAGTTCACGATTTGGCACCAGACTTATTGCATTTGTCCAAAAATGCAATAAAGAAAATGGATTGTGAAATCATATTTCAAATTTAATAGATTAGCTACGAGTACTGAAATTTCTTTCCAACCAAACTTTCTTCATGCCCCAATGAATTACAGTGTATCAAGCACATCCGTACAACAAATTGAATAGAAAAATGCCTTTGAAAGTGCTGGTAATATTTGATGGCAAGTTTTTATGCTCGCATAGTAATCGAAACGAAATAATGGCAATATTTCTACGATTAATGTTATCCATAAACATTTATGTAACTGAGTACATTAATATAATTAATAGCTGACAATAATAGAATTTTCCAACCATATATTATTATTTATCAGCAATTCGCTTGCATATAATATATATAATCAAAATATTAATGAGCTTATCTAACATAATTTGATTATGCATGAAAATGTGTTGATAAAATAGTAGAAGTTGAAGTCTGTTTAATGAAATTTTCATGGCTTATTTTATGATATTAAATATTACTAATTAGTTGACCTTTTATATTTATAAAATGTGAAATGAATACCAAAAAAGCTGGGTGATAATATTTATAAATATTTATATAGAAAACTAGAGGTTGCAGATAATTTTATTATTATTATTATTTATTTATTCAGAAATTGATTACGTCTGCTTAGTAATGAGGACAACTTGAACTACAACGCGGATGTTTCTTATCCGATCTGGTTTAGTTGATTGATAAAATGTAAACCAGGCTTCCTGATAATAAAATAACAGTGAAGCCTTGTAATTGGTTTATTATCAGTGGTACTTGATACCAGCATCGATCGATGCCTATTTAATGCCTTCGGACACATTTCTGTATCTCTGGTTAATGATATAAAATGTTGAGAGTTCGACTTTCAACATCCTTCATAAATCTAATTCTATTAAAACCAGACCATAGCAAAAAATGATGAAATTAAATTGGGTTTCCTTTTTTTTTTTAACATAAATCTAATCCTAATCCTAGGCGAACAGTCCTTCGTAACTAAAAAAATAATAAGGAAAAAAAAACATAATAGACAAAACGAGATATTCTTATTTCTATATTTATCAGTCTGACGCAGCATCGAGAAGAAAAAAAAACCAATGGTCATCTGCATTGTAAACATAATTACAAAAATTATCGTCACTTCAATATGGATAGCAGTATAAATTGCCTGGATCTATCCCTAATTTGAGCAAAAATACCAAAAAGAAAAAAGTTCCTTCTTCGTTATAAACCTGTTAACATTTTTAATGGGTTCAAGGACATATATGTTGTGAAAGTTGCCTCATATCATATCAATTGGTAGCTTAAATATCACAATAACTGGTTCACATAATTATATGAAATAGCCCATTCAAAGTTATTCAACGGATAAATGCCCAAATCAAAGCCAACCCATAAATCTGATAGAAAAGCAAATTGGGGTATCCTGGCTTTGGAGCTAATCGCTGGTCTTTATCAATTAGCCTAATGGCCAGCAGTGTACAGTAGTCCAAATGGGTGTTTAACTGAGCAGAAAATATATGATCATATTATAGAAATATATTTACCAACCTTAAAGACCTTTGTTGGTTCGTAATAACAATCGACTCAATTAAATTTAGTGATATTCCATATATCCATATTCCATATATAGACAAAGTTGTTTAAACATTTTACAAATTGTTACCCACATTTCACAAATTAAGTGTGGACTCGAAGGGATTTCGTTGATTTCCGTGCTGGACAAAAAAGCCATCATCAATCGATGGCACGCACAGGCCCAGGGACAGGAATCACAAATGTTGTCTGCCATCCTTTTGGGCTAGTGGATGGGGCAACTGTTGCTACTGCCCCAAGTCCCCGAACTGACACAAAAAGTTAACAACGCAACAGTTTATGAAATTGTGGGTGGGTTGAGGCAGAAAATGAGAAAGACAAAAATAGGTGTAGCAGGAATATTAGAAGATATGGCAATGTTAATTTACGTAGAACTAATAACCAAAAGAAACTGATAAAAATATTAGATATATAGGAGTCATCAGGTTCCCCAATCAAATGACTATTAGCAATTTATAACTTTCGATCAATTAGGTATATGTCACCTTCGTTATTGTTTGTATAACACTCTTTAGTGCTTTGTGATTAATTACAGGAATTACTAAGATCTATCGGTGTGCAATATTAATGTTCATATCAAATTGACTTTTATCAAAGCTAGATTCACCAAATGTGTAAGGTATAACACCCGTCATTAGTAACACCCCTTATAGATTCAGGAAAAAATTGTAGACAACGCCCACACCCGCCTCGAAAAACGATAAAAGCCTATATTTCCAGCAATTTAATAGCTAAAGTTATTAGACCTGAAGGGAAGCTACAGTTATCAACCAAAATTGAGAGTACATTACCAGCTTATATTTACCGCAATCCTGCCCTTTACGACCTGTTATCAGTTGGCATAACGTATGGTATAAAAGTATTTCGCAGCCGGTAACAGTTTGCAGGCACTGTTTGTGCACATATTTCCAATCAGAATGATTTGTGAAACATTTGCAATTCGCAAAAATGACTTGCATATGGAATTTGGAATTTTTGCCAAATTTGCATTTAAATTGCACTTCGATTTCATGGGAAATTGCAGGTTTTACTTATGATAACTATATATATTCAATAGTATAGAAAGAATAATGAACAAATGGATAAACACTTATGGATAGGCAGCACGTGTTTAGGTATCGTAATAACTATTCCGTCATTAAGTTGTGATAACTGAAAAAACTATTTCACTCATTTGTATATCTAAAAAATATTAAAAAAAAAAAACAAAGCATATAAGAATACAACTTAAGCGGTTCGACAATTTGTGATAAAACAAAAACTATATATATGCAAAGAAATGTGTGGATATAGCAATTATGTATTTATGTACTTATATATGGGATGCATACATATATATAAAAGTACAGATATAAGTACAAATACTGATATGGAAAGAAACGCTTGAGCCATTAGAATTGATTCTCTTACTGGACATTGTTTAGCTTATATATGCGTGTATATGTATATATATATATATACTTATATGTATATATATTTTTTTTATTCATGCTGATATCCATAGATTTATCACTTGTTATGTTAAGGTTTAGCGTTGCTTTCATTCGTATTATTATTGTTTTAATTGTTATTGTTGGAGTTGTTTTTGTTGTATTAATTTTTGCTGTTCTCATTCTATGTTCTTGTTCTGCATGAACAGCATAAATAGCGGTTTATAAGCAGTGTAAATATATGTATTTGTATATATGTACAAATGAGTATGTAAAACTCTATACTACTCTGCCTGTGTACAATGGAACGGAAGTTTCGATCTGTATGTGGCTTATAATCGCACAACTCATATGTATATCATATATATATATATATATATATATATATATTACACATATCACAAGCGTTTCATTGTGAGGCAAGTATGCAATTCAAACTCCATGTCTTTGCAGCAAGTTTGCTTTTAAGCTTGCAACCACTCAACGTGTTTTAGTTGCACAAACATTTGGTATTCGACCTAAAGCGAAAAGTGTTTTATTACCAGGCTTTTTGTTAATTCAAATTTTGTAGTTTAACGCAAATAGATTTTTATCGATAAACGAGAAATTAACTAAAATAAAAATAAAAATACTGAATGCAGTCCATTTATCAATTTTCAAGATTTTCATGATTCAGGATTTTATCATTATTAAAATATATATTTTAAATGTAAATCAACACTTAAACAAACATAAAAAGTGATATGAATTTGGAGGATTTAAATGAAATACAAAATGTGAGATATGATCAATTTGCTATTGAATATAATTAAAAAATTCTCAGTCAATAAATTGGCACTGGAATTATTACACATTTTATAAATTTTTAACTATTAAGAAATATTTAGAAGCCTGATCGTGATACTGATTAAGAAAATCTATCCTTTATTGAATCAAAGATGCAATTTTCTCTTGCAGAACATAATGTATACTCATTTGCTCAATTTTTAATAGATTCCAAGAATAAAATGGTAAATTTTAATAATATTTTGTGTAAATGAATACCTTTTTGAATAAGTATTAATTTAACTTAGGTAGTATAAAAAAAAGTATTGTATCATAATTTATATTGGAATTCATTGCTGTAGTTTAATAAGAGCTCTTTCGGTGCTAGTATTTCCAGCAAACTTTCTTAGATAATCGATTTTGGGTGCAGCAGCAGCAAATTTCTTTCCATCAAATTATAAAAGAAAATTCCATTTCTTTTGGCAAATCGAGCTGTGCGCCAAAGAAGAAAAAGTGAAAAATTGTCAAAATTGCCAAAATTGCCAATTCAATTACAATAAGAAAAACAAGGCAGGCAGACTAAGAGAGAGAGAGAGAGAGAGAGACAGAGAGGGAGAGAGAGAGAAACGTAAAAACTTTAAATGCAGTCAAAATGTAGCCCAAAGTCCCAAACGAAACGAGTTCAAGTCGGATCGGACTTTAGGAGTGGAAATGAGGATGAGAGACCCACTTGACTGGCAGCCAAGGGGAGCAAGCTAAACCTGCATTCGAGCTGGGTCCTTGAATGCTACAAGGGGCAAATCCTGCCACTGGCCGACGATGACAAAGTTGGCAGCAGGCTACTCAAGTAATGCAGCGGCATGCGAAAGTGGCAAGCAAAACAAAGGCGCACAAAATTGAATAACCTGCAGCCACATAAGCACATACATACACACATACATACACACATACATACACACAAACATACAACGCTTGCAACCCGCCAGCACATGAGTGCCAGAGTTACACTGGAAAAAATCTCCGACTCGGTTGTGTTTGGTTTTGTGGGCAGTTTAAAGCTAAGCTTTAAGTAAAATATATAATAATTTATTAAGATTTCGTTGTTTCTGTTTAAAAATCGATGTGGGTTTTTTTTGCAATAAAATTTGTAAATTTGTTAAGTTTTTAATGTGCAAGAATTTTACGTTTATAATTTGAAACCGGATATCAAGCTGCGATTTTGACTTGGTCTTTCAACTTTAAATGCAATATTAAATTAACGAGAAAATAATGATTAAAAGCCTTTCCATTGAAAATCGAATTTGTTTTGATATGAGTTTTGAGTTATGGTTTTGAATAGTATTTTTTGGCATTTCAAACACAGTCGCATTGTTGGTTCAAAGCCATCAATTCGCTGAATTCAATTAAGGCGCATTTTGTGCAAAAATATGACCAATGTGCTGGGACTGTTTTTAGAAGGTAGCCAGTCCTTCTTTGTAGTTGGTCGTGCGCATAGGCCCACAAAACCGTTTTTGAAATGGCATTTTAAAAATGTAATTGTCAGTGGCAGGCAGCGAGGACGAGGACATGGCATAGCATAGCATAGCAAGCAAGCAGGAGAGGAATAGGTCCTGTCGCACAGTTGCTCAACCACTTGACTGTCTGTCCAGGCCAAATTGCAAGTCAGCTCCGGGGCTTTCCGTGTCATGTTTGTCAAATTGAGTGAAGTCCTCTTCCTGTTCCAGTTTGCTGTTCTCGTTGTTGTTGTTGTTGTTGATATTCATGTCCAGTCCCCTGCCCGCAGCCCAAGTCCGCAGACATTCCATTCAGTTCAACTTACGCAGTTACTTTTCACTCGGACCACCATCGACGGAAACGTCTGGAATGGCACAACGCATCCATCAAATGACTTGCGGGCTCATGATAAAAAAAGAGAGCCGGAATCTCCGAACCGCATAATTCTTGCGAAGGAAAATATATACATATATATGTTTAAAATGAACTTCTATTCAGCTTGTTTCTGATCGAATTATATATGTATATACATATATATACAAAGATAAGGATTTTCTCTATTTCTTAATTTTTAAATTATTAAGTAGAATAAAAACTTTAGAAACTAGTCTGTTCAAGGCATACTTGTCTTCCAATAAAGTACACAATTTGTAGCTAAAACATTTTGCCTTCCGTCAAAAGCTGAAGTGAAGTAAAGATGAAGAAAAGTCGCCTGCGGATACATTTTGTCTTGGTTTGTGGTAGTTTCTCCTACAAACTTTTGAGCTGCTTGACAGCTGAAAGCAGTGGAAAAAAAAAAAAAACATTACAATAAACATTTCGAGCATGTTTGCAATGTGCGGCGTAAAAAGCATTCACAAATGGCTTAAACGTTGCCCTGGCATATTTTGTCATCTTTTGTGGCAGGCAAGCAATCTGCCTTCGAGCTGCTCCTTTTGCAACATCATCTCGAAGCACTTTGAGCTTTGAGCGTTAAATAATCCTCAATGTTAACAAAGCATTTTGACAGCCACCCAAAAGCGTCTCCTATCTTATTTTTAGCTAGAATGTTAAAATAATTGAAACCAATTCCTACTTTTTGGTTCCGGTTTCGATATGATGTTTGTTAACACTCAAGCTGATAAATCTGATAAAATGAAACAAAATGTGTATAAAATAGAATTACACAAGCATTAAAATATAACACAAAGTGCAAAATAAAATCTTTTGAATTTTGGAACAAAAAAAAAAAAAACAAACAGAAACTGAAACTAGACAAGAGCTCTCCGCAATCTTAATTGTCATAATCACAGCGAGGGGAGGCACACATATATATATATATGTGTATATATATTTAAACTATATGTGTGTGTTAGTTACCATATCCTCCCCGGCCGCGTGAAAAATTAAAACGTGACACAAATTACTCGACTCTTTGGGGCGCACACACGCACACACACAAACACACTTAAATTCCATTAACAGTGGCATAGGCGGTGCGGGGAACGGTGTTTCGGGCTCTTGCTCGACAGCCGCACTGCGTCTGTCCCGAGGGCTTGAAGGCGACGAAACGCCTCCCGCATTTTGTCTACATATGCACATACATAGGTGTGTGCTTGATGTGCGTGGATATCTCATCCTCAGTCGCACCTCGGGGGGCTTTTGTTAATAATTTTTTGTGCGCGTAGATTTCGCACGCACGCAATTGTTGAAAAGGAGAGGGACTGAGGCAGCAAGGGTGGCAGAAGGAGCACCAGGCCAGGCCAGTCAACAGGACATCCACATCAGCCATATGCATATTATATGCGAGCACTGGGAGTAAATATTCCTAAAGCACAAGTCCCTTGTTGTCCGCGTACCGATTTGATTTTTTGAAAACATGCACTGTTAAGTACAAAATAGCAAGGTATAATTTTTGTAAAAATAAATCTTAACTAAAACTGAAAAACTAAATATTAAAAACTGTATAAATTTTAATAATTTACTTTAAGAAGTATTACAGTTGAAAAAATTATTTTAACAACCTTATAAAGCGTAGTAAACAACCAAACTTGTTATGTGCAAATATTATTCAATATATAAAAATAAAGCAAATAATTATTCAAAATGTAAGTAATATATTATTGCAATGTACTCGTAAAGATTAGAAACTTACTTGAATCGATTTTATAAGTCAATAATCTTACGGCTTTTCGGCTGCTGTTTTTATTAGCTTTGGGTTGGCTTAATCCCTAAAACAATTGTCGCCTGTGCTCCCTGAAGCAACTCACACCCCATTCCCTATTCCTCTTTCCACTCTCATACTTTCTTTAGCTAGCAGCTACTTTTACGCAGTTCGCCACCCCAATTAGCAGCTGCTTAGCTAATTTGAACAACAACACACGATGCTAATGAGGATAGAACATCCAGAAACAGACACGATACTAACACATATGTGCACTCACCTTGAGGGATGGATGGATGGCTCCCAGTCGCAGTCTGGTTGGGCGGAACACGAACGTTTCGCACGGTGGCAGCAACGACACTTTTGATGGCCACACTCTGTGCCATTCTCATCAAGCAACAAATTCAGAACTTTCGTTTTTGTTTCGGCTGATCATTTTCGTGTGTGCACTTGCAAAGTGGTTGCTGTTGTTGTTACGATAAATTCAAAACGGTTAAATTTTTTTTTTGGCACGTTTGGAGTTTTTAGTAAGTTTTCGTGTTAGATAGATAAAAAGGGAAGTGTAAATAACATAGACCAGCGACTCGTGCTGTTATTGTTCTGTTGTTGTTGCCAGAGCAACTTGCGAACAGGGGAAGGCAACAAAAAAAAAAATACATAGAAAAGCAAGAGTCAGGTGTGAGCAAAAAGCGCGCCCCTTTTTACCTCAGCATTCTCCTGCAAAGCGCACCTTTAACCGAAAAATGTAAATTAAATAAGAAAAAAAAAATGTTTTGCCAAATTAAACAGGAAAAAGCAAAAGCAACAACAACAATCAGCACACGCACACGCGGAAGAGACTAAAGGAAAATCGAATAAGTCGTTGGGCGGATGGTTAAAGATAGAGCAACACGGCAATATGGGGAGATAGAGACAGAGAGAGTGAAGAAGAGAGAGAACTCGTTCGAGAGCCTGCGGCAAAGAGAGGTAATGTCTGCTGCCAATAACAAAACGTTTTTTTTTTGCCTTGCCCTTTTCCGTATTTTTGATTCACTTTTCTCACAGGATGCGGCTTTTTTAATAACTATTAAATTGAGACACATAAGTATACATGTTTATATGTTGTATGTACTTTTAATTCTAACGGCGAACGCACGCAGAGATGATTTGACTACGGAGACACTCCAAACGTAGTTTACGTTGTCGTTGTCCAGGCGCGCCAACTGCCTAGCTAAAACTAACTGTAGATTTACAAGAAACCGCACGGCGATACGCACGCCGCTATCTCACCCACACGTACTGTTATTCCGAATACGACTGAATGCAAAGCGAAACGGAATGGAAACAAGAAACCGCTGCTCGACCAGCATTTTGATACCCCCTTTTTACACTGCGCGCCAGCAGTTTATGCTCGCATATGTTAAGAGTGTAATTTCCATATATATTTACACATATTATAAATTATCCAACCTTTTCCTGTTGATAAAAAAAATAATTATGCCTATAAGAATTTTAGTATTGTTATCTGCATCTTTTATATGCTGTTGGGGGTATATGCTGTTAACGGCTTATTACAGACACAGCTGTGCTGACGTTAACAGGGTGCTGCCAATAACAGAATGCTCTGCGCTGTTATCATTTAACACACATATGTAAAATAACAGCTTTGAGTTGCGCGGTCGATTTAAAAATGTGGATGCATTTGGGTTACTTTTATATAAATCAACACTTTAGCAAATAGTTAATTATTTATTGCTTTTATTTGTAAATAGTATGTATTAATATTACTTTCTTTTTAGAGAATTGAACACGATTCGAATAAAAAACTTAATGCTTAAATAGGTTTGTGTCAGACCCAGTAGTTTCGTGGCAAACGATTTGCTTAACCAGCCAGTTTTGGGCAACTAAGGCAAAATTGACCACATTCCAAAAACTAAACTAGATTTGATTCGAGTTGCTTTTACATATTATGCCTACTTTAGACTATAGTTAAATTCTTTGGAGCGTGGCCATTATGGCAGTATAAAATATCATGGCTTGTCTATGGATCGATGAACGATATCATAATGTAGCGTGTGCCCTTAGTTACCAGCAGACCCTCGTGGAAATGGGTCAAACGGCCAGGATGCATCAGCATCCAGCCTTTTTTTGTCTCCGTCACGGAGCAGTTGTAGCGCAAAAAGCGACATCCACCACCCTCATAATCGATGCCATAATTGTTCATCGCAATGTTGATCGTGTACGTGGATGAATCATGATGTGGACGCAACGAGGGCTGCTCATCGGGCCTGTAGCGCACCATAAAGTTCATCAGTGATTGTGGGGGCTGTAAAAAGATCCAACAAAAATTATATATATATAAATAAAACATAAGTTCGATATTAGATAAGTTCTGCACTAACATCGTGGAAATAGCCGGTAAAGACGCGCTCCTGCAGCGGGCGAACAAACATTTGTAGGAACTTCAGATAGAGCTTATCGAGTCCCACCTGACGCATATGGATATCACGTGTCGGCACCGCCTCATAGCCGCCCTCCAAACGTTTGTCACTGTTCTTGCCATCGGACCATTCGCCAAACGCCTCCAATATAGCAACCAAATCATCACAGAACGCATCTGTCACAATCGGAAACCAGTAGACATCTGGACACGGCTGTAATATGGCCGTGCTCTCGTTCAGCTGCGTCGAATAATTGGTATGTATATATTTCATTGTCCAATCATAACGATTGCTGAGCAACGTATGGAAATCAGGACGAACAAGGGTGCTATTGAAATTATCTGCATTGACCAAGTGACCCAGATAACGTTGATTGCTCACATACATGAAGATGCCCTAAGAATTAAATATTTATATTTAGTCAGTTCCTTTTTAATATTCCTTAAAATGAATTGTTAATAGTATATAAAAAAAATCATATATGAATTAAACTAAAATTTAATCAAACCGTTGACAAATAGTTAAAAATTCCGAAATATATGTTAACCAATTACTTACCGCATCTCGCAGTGATTTGGTCATGGCCATATCAGGGTCGAATTCGTAGAGATCAAATTTGATAGCATCGAAGGCGCTTTGCTTGATCAGATAAATGGTCGTCACATGTGGCACATTGAATATGCCTCTAAAAAATAAAAACAACAAGAGACAGAGAGAGATATAAGTTATGACGCAGAGTGGCAAATGCGATTATTTACTATGTGGGTTCCGCAACAATGTTGTAGTGGAAATGGAAAGTAGCGAATACAGCGAAACAGACTCGATTAAATTCAATTTGAGCATTTGAACAAACAAACAAAGAGCACATTTGTCAGGGGGCTACCCTGAGCGCAGTGTGAACCAAACATTCGCCGCTGGCATACGAGGATAAACGGATCGCTCTCGGATTCGCAACGATTTAAAATGACCAGCATCTGGTTTAACCAGTGCTGGCTGCTGTTGCTGCTGCTCTGCCATGTGCAGGCACAAAGTGAGTGATCGACGGCGGATCATCCGATCAGATCTCTTACAATCTATCTATCTCTTTATCTGCCTCTGTCTCTGTCGCTCTCGCTCTCTCTTTCTCTGTCTTCTGTAGGAAGCACCGGTGGACGCAATGTTCTACGTCGCAATTATACGGGCAAGAAGCCAGTTGTCATCCAGCACAGATCACAGGATGCCGTCAACTACTACGATCATGAGAATGTAAGTACCCAAACCCAAAGAATCAAAATATATTAATAATCCTCTATTTTTTGATCAGGGTGCCAAGATCATAAAATCATCGCACTTTGAACTGGATTACACTTTGGGCCGCAAGATAACATTCTTCTGCATGGCACAAGGTGAGTAAAAATTCTAAACTAAAAAATAAATTAAATGAACTTGGACATAAAAACTGATATTTGCAGGCAATCCACGTCCAACTATAACCTGGTTCAAGGATGGCGCCGAATTGTATCAGCATCGCTTCTTTCAAGTCTGTATGCACTGAGGCAAATTTGTGGGTAGTTTCAAGGGAATATTTTGCTTTTATTTTTTTACAGGTACACGAAACACATCCGGAACCAGAAATAATTAAATCAAAAATGGAAATCGATCCAACCACACAAATGGATGCAGGTTAGTTCGAAATCGAAGTAATTTGCATTATTAAAACTTGGTTTAATTTTATTCACTATATCAATTTTTACTTTTAGGCTACTACGAATGCCAGGCCGACAATATATATGCGATTGATCGTCGAGGCTTTCGCACGGATTATGCCATGGTTAATTTTTAAGAGCCTTTCAACTTGTTGTGTATGTTATTTTCCACACTACTCTTAACTGACAAGATTTTGCAAAAATAAATGATAATAGAGTTTGAATTTTTGTTTTTTTTTTTTTCGAAAAATCCAAGTGCATTTTAAAACACTTTTTGCGTTTCAATTTCAATTATGTTCTCGACCATTCTTCGGATTTGGTGCTTTGCCTGTGGCTGTGTGTGTTTGGCTTTGGTGTGCGTAACCGACAAATTGTCTCAATTACCCTATTTAAACATTACTACGAATGCCAGGCCGACAATATATATGCGATTGATCGTCGAGGCTTTCGCACGGATTATGCCATGGTTAATTTTTAAGAGCCTTTCAACTTGTTGTGTATGTTATTTTCCACACTACTCTTAACTGACAAGATTTTGCAAAAATAAATGATAATAGAGTTTGAATTTTTGTTTTTTTTTTTTTCAAAAAATTCAAGTGCATTTTAAAACACTTTTTGCGTTTCAATTTCAATTATGTTCTCGACCATTCTTCGGATTTGGTGCTTTGCCTGTGGCTGTGTGTGTTTGGCTTTGGTGTGCGTAACCGACAAATTGTCTCAATTACCCTATTTAAACAATTTTTTTGCATTTATTTTATTAAAATGTGTGCAAGCAAAATAAGCAAACCACATGTCGCATGCAAATAAACAACAGTTATGTATAGTCTGACATCTATTGCACCGTGGGACAAGGGTATGCGAAAATATATTGATTTATCATAAACAAAACAACAATACAAAATAAAATAAATAGTAAGGAGATGTACCGAGGAGGAAAACTTGAAACTAACAAATTTGAATAAAAGCTAGTAAGTATTAACAAATAAAAATAAATAAAGTATTAACAACTTATTAAATAATATTTACGAAATTAAATGTCAAACATTCAACACAAAAAATATCAGCCTCGGAAAAATGATTTATACAAACCTAATATAAAACTGTCTTATTAGCATCTTTTCTATTTATATATTTGAACAAATGTTTGAGTGTACTTGCACCACAGTGCACATCAATTCCGTTTCAGCGAGTGGGCAAATCAAATCAAATGAAATTGAGTGAAATATGTAATGTGGACAACCTGTGGAGCTGCAGTTGAGCATAAAAAACCGAAACGAGAACCAAAGCCAAAAACCGAATCACCCTGGCTGGATAAAATGCGAGACACAAGCGACGCCGTCAATTGTGGCAAATTAGATGGATGCGATGAGATGAGCAGATGTCAGAGCGAACAGCTGCCCAATCAGTTGCCGCACAGACGAGATTCGCACAGCAACGTGGACTGCTGTGTTGTGTTGTGTTTAACAATAGGATGCAAGTGAAATGCCTGCTGATCTGCATGGGGCTGAGCCTGGGCCTGCTGCTGCTGAACGCACCGGGTGGCGAGGCACGTCGTGGCCGTGGACGTGGACGCACCAAGTCACGAGTACAGATTGGTTTGCCCATAACGGGCAAGTATCGTGATCCCGAATCGGATCAATACTACAACAATAATAATGTGAGTTGATCACATTCAGAACACATCAATCCTTTACTCAAAAAAGAACCATTTTTTGTTGCTAGGGTGCCAAAATCTTGCAAGCCTCGCACTTTGATCTCGAGTACGTGCTGGGCCATAAGATAGCGTTTCTGTGCGTCGCGAAGGGTAATCCGCGTCCGCACATCACCTGGTACAAGGATGGCGCCGAAATCTATCAGCATCTATATATGCATGTGCACGAGTGGCGCATTGGCGATGATCGCGTCAAATCCAAGATCGAAATCGATCCGGCGACACAAATGGACGCTGGCCTATACGAGTGCACGGCGGACAATATGTATTCGATTGATAGGCGCAGTTTTAAGACAGATTTCTCCATTGCCTTCGATTAGGCGACCCACTCTCATGTGCCCATTTCCATATGTTTAAGCAATAAATGTTGTTTGTAGCCCCGTAGAAAGATGGCTTGATGGGTTGTTTTGTTTGGCTTACTTTAGATTCCGCTTCACAATGTCCACGTAGTCGTGGGAACGTGCATAGTAACCGTTATCAGAGAGCGCACCCCAGAAGTTGCTCCACAGATCGTGGTGTTTGGAGAAAACAGGTGCCACAAATTGCCTGCAACGATCAATTTGCTTTACTATTCGCATTTAATTGAGCAACCATCGAGTGGCAGACTTACTTGTTCAATCGGAGCAGCACACGGAGCAATTCGCTGTTATCGATGTGCGCATCCGCATCCACATAGAAAATGTAATCGCTGTGCTTCAATTTTGCCTTATCGCTGCCAAGAAAAAGGTGTTCATTAGTCAGTATAATTACTTTTTACATACTTCAGGAAAGAGTGTCTCAAATATTAGTTATTCAAATTAATATGACATCTGTGAATACATTATAAACATTTCTTACTCAGTTGCTGAGATCTCCTAAATACTAATTTTAAACAATTGAACTTTATGTATACTTAATTAAATAAATATAGATTTATATTGAGACATTATTTTGAAAATTTTTACTCATCAACAACAGGAAAAATACTCACAGGGCCAGCTGTCTGCCTTGACGTTCATCCAGTTGATCCGTGGAGAGGACAAATTTGACGCTGGCATAGCTCTTGCCGTGATTGTTCACATAGGACGTGATGAGGTCGTCGTGGATAGCAACGCTGCTATAAATGAACAGATGCATGTTCTTTTTGGGATAGTTGAGTTTCTCAATGCCGCCGAGGAACAGATCGAAGAAAGGTACCGCTTGCGGCACCATCACAGCCAACGTAATAACTGGTAAATTTAGGTTCTGCAACAAAAAAAGGGAGCACATAATTTATTTAAGCAATTCATGAACGAGACACTAGAGTCACACATACATCCAAGTCGAGCAGATACTCCATGCAGATGGTGCAGATGCCGCTAAAGGTTTTGGCCAAATAGTTGCCATAGGCATTCAAATCGACCTTGCTCAGTCCGTTGCCATGAATAATGTTGGGCTTGGTCATGAAATCAACGTTCTCCACTACGCCCTGGTTGCTGTCCTGATCCACTGTCAGTTTTACATCATTCTTGGCCCCATGGAGATTCTGAAATAGTCTCGACTGTGTGTCCAGTTTCATTTTCAGTTGGGCACGCTTTGACACGTCCAAAAACACTTTCGTGTAGTACAACTGATCATCGCCAGTGTCCTCGATAGGCTCCTCCAACAGCGCATTCACCTGCGGCGCATACCCAATGAATGCGCCTGAGTTCAAGTAACGGGACGCCTTACCCTCCACCTCGGGATACTGATTGGCGAGACTCTTATTGGGCCAACAGTATTTCTCGGCCGAGAAGAGTAACTTGGCTTCGGATTCCTTAAACTTTTGCAGAATCTCCTCCAGCGTAGTAGTGATGATGACATCGTAGCTGCAAAAGAACTTCAATTAAATTCCATTTATACAACATTTACAAGCAATGACTCACCTGTCTGTAAACAATATAATGGTGTCCTCAGCATCCTTAAGAGGTTCAATTGCCTTGCGCAGCAGATTAATCTTATAGCCACCGCCAGCCCCTGTCATATCCCCTCCTTTCCATTTCTCGCCCATGCCAAGAGTGACCACCTGTTATAGCAAAAAGCAGATTCTTTTAGAATGTATGTAATAATAATATTATTAAACTTTATTTATATATGAAACACAACTTGTTTAAACTATAATGTTTTATTTATATTTAGTAAATAATTAGAAGGATTTTTAAATAGTCAAGAATAATTCTGCTTGCTTCTCTTATTATTGTATCTGCTAATTATATATATATATAAATATATATTTATATATTTTTTAATGGAAGTCAATCTAGTTTCAGTCTGTTTTATATACCCGTTTGAAGCATTTGCAATATAACTATTAGCAGCGACCATTTAAACTTAAATATACACAATTCAATTTTTGCTTATAGTTTCTAGAACTGACTCGTATACAAAAAACAAGGCTAATATTGCAAAGGCTAAATGGCTAAGTTCACACAATTCTTGAAATACACAAAAATAAACGAACAAAAAAAAGCAAAACATGAAATTTAAGCTATGTTTTTGAAACGAAAAGCCGGCCAACCGGCTTATCAGTCAGTTGTTGATTTTTTTTTTGTTTTTTATTTTGAATTGTATGTCTGTGAACGTAATCGGAAGACTATATGAGACACACATAAATGTATATATGTACATGAAAGAGTACTTTATATAGGGGAGCCTGAATAGCGTTTTGGTGATAAGTAAATATCACGGAACGTTTCGACTACTATCAATGGTACTACATAATCGGGAACTGAATTGTCATAATTAGCCCGGGTTGGTTGGTTACTGCATATGGAAGACGTGATTAAATACACATCTAAATATGTACCACAAAGTAAACATCAAGACGAGACGAGCCGGGACGAGCAGAGACGACTAACACATGGTGACCCAGAACAATTTTCAGTCAATCCGAATGCAGCACATCAGAGACGCAATCATCTGGAAGCCAGTGCCGGATGCTTGGACATGCATACATATAAATATATATATACATATATATATTTATACATAGAAATACAGACCCAGATACAAAGACGACAATACAAAATTATAAAAGTGTGCCGCAAACCGAGATAGGTCTCGGTAAGAGTTCATCTTCTAGGCAATAGTTATTTTAATATATATATGAAATACTTTTTTATATATATACATCCGTGTAGATAATAATATTCTCTAATAAAAAATAAACCCTTAATTGAATAGCTAATTCTTAAGTTACCAATTATCAAAAGCAGAGCATTTCTCTCTTTTTCAATCTGTTGTTTTTTGTTAAGAAAAAAATTTAAATTTGCATAGCGAATTCCAAACAATAGAAAAATATTTAACGAGATTATTGACCAAATGTGATTAATTTG
Organism: Drosophila dives; assembly: GCA_035042365.1. Classification (NCBI taxonomy): domain Eukaryota; kingdom Metazoa; phylum Arthropoda; class Insecta; order Diptera; family Drosophilidae; genus Drosophila; species Drosophila dives. Next base: position 3,815,663 of record JAWNLJ010000276.1, on the reverse strand, counting down.
AATATGCCGATTAGATTTGAATACTCACCTCAATGTCATAGACTTTTGCAGATCGTATATAACGGCGGTATCCATCAGTTTCTTCAGTAGCCACAGTAAATACTTTGAATTTATCTTTTCAAATTGCGACGAATAAATAAAAAAGAATAGAAAGAAGAAATTAAATGAATAGCTTAGATTATTAAATATTAAATTGCGCTAACAGAAATATATATATATATACGTATTTCTATACAGATACAGATTGATTTAAGGCTTTCTAAAAATAACATATTACATAAATACATTAAAAAACAACAAATATTAATTTAAAAAAGCAATAAATTCTCTGCTTCGCTAAATTTACTGCTTGTATTTACTGTTATTTGTTCGCAAAATGGGTTATATACACACACACCCATAGCCCAATTTATATGTGTCAGGGACTCAAAGTCCTGCGAAATCCTTGGCAAAAAGCGCATAAGAAAATCATTTCAATTCTTAGATATTTAAAAGAGCTAATAAGAGTTATTCCAAGAATTGAAACTCTTAATAAAAGCTAGATGAAATCTGTTGCACATCTAACAGCACTCAGCATTTCCGTGACAGAGGAGGCGTTTGATGCGGTGAATGAAGGGAATGGGGAAGTGGAATGGAATGAAAACAAAAACCACAAGAAGAGAGATGCACACATTGAGATCTGTGTGCATGTGTGAATACAATTAAATTTTTCAGTGCTTATGCCGTGCTAATTCCAGTGATGAACTCATATTCTATATATTCTAGAAACTCAATACGAACCATTCAAATCTTTTTGACTGCCTGAGATTGCTTTCGCAACAGCTTCGGAAGCAGCATCAACGACATCTTCGGTCTCCGATTTGCAATGAGCTCCTTGCGAGAACAGCAACAGCAGCAACGACGCCGAAAAGAGAAACAAAAACAATGCGCTTTGTTTATGGTTTTGCATGGCGCTTATTTTCGTAAACATGCACGAATACACACACACACAAACGGTTTCACACTCTTTTTAAACAAACAATCCTTTCTTATAATAATTGTCGCATACTCTGCAATGGTAATTCAATTTCGAATAATCAAAATTCACAAGCAGCGCTCCGCTACACAAGCGTACACAACAACGCAGATAGGATGAATGAATGGGAGAGCGACTAAGCGGTGTAGCAGTGTTGCAAAGCATGCACAAATAGTTGCCTTAGTTATCGATACAGACTTTTCGAACGATATTCATTGAAACTATTGGCGCACAACTTAGAATTTATTCAGCAAAACCTTCTGCGTGCTGGATTACATATGTAGATACATGTGTTGTTGGGGTATTAATGTAATTTACGACATATATAAATATATATACAATTAACTGAGCGACAGAGTTAAATAAATATATATATATAGAATTATATATATATATAAATATATATATTCAATGAAGTTAGGGTATGCTTAGTTTACCAGCTTGTCAACGCGTTGTATTGAGCATGTACACATCTATATTGTCTTATTTAAACAAATTGTATCAAAAATAAATTGAAAAATACTAAACCAAACAAAATGAAAAACTCTTTAACTAATCAATTTATAATCATTTTCATCATCATCATCATCTTGTATCGGAGGTGGTATCAGTTGCGATGCTGGAGGTAAGTAAATCAACAAATTTCGGCGACTACAGCATGCCAAATCCTTTGGAGTAGTTGATTGCCTTAAGCAGTCGCTCTTCCAGCTTCTCCTTGCTGCTGTACTCGGGCAGTAGCAGCACATTGAAGCAAGTGTGCGATGTGGGCAAACGTTCACTGTCCGGTCCATGGCGCGTTATCAGCAGTCGCAGACATTTTAGGCCACCAACGGGAATCCGGTCCGAGCCCGTAGTGAACTCGAGCAGCTTGCGCTTGGACCCGTGCGGCATGGCGTGCACAATGCTCCAGAAGTCCTGTACAATTTGCGTTTCCTCTGTGTAGCCACCCTCGTACTCTGTCGAGTGTTCCAGCTCAATGAAGTCGAACTCCTTCAAAATTCACAAATGCGCACAACAATTATTTATATAAAAAAGAAACAAAAGTATTTAATAAACTTACGCGGCTGCCGCAAACAAGCTTCTCAATCTCCTCGGGCCGGAAGAGTAGCTTCAGCGGCGACTCATCGGTAACCATTTCGAAACCTTTACGAAAGGCATTAAACTGCTGCTGAATGTTCACGTTAAGCAGAAAATCACTGTAGAGATTGACAAAGAGCCGCTTGTTATGCTGACCCACAAGCACCTCGCTGCCATGCGGCACCAGTTCGTGTTCGACGAGCTCGCCAAAAACATTGCTGTAGCTGATCTTGAAAGTCTGCTCGAACACCTCCTCCATGTCCTGTCCCTGATAGTCCAGCAAATCGTTCAAACTCTTGTACAGCGTAGGACTCCAATCAAACAGATCGTAAAAGGTGCCACGATAGCCCATCAGTTTCCGATAGACGACCATGGGAAAGTTTACAGCCAGGATGACATTGTTGTAAATGGCCAGGCCAATAATAATGCCAATCAGCGTGAATTGTGCGCCATTCTCAAAGGGAGTGGCATTGAACCTATAAACGTGTGATATCGATTAATAAAAATAGTAATCAATAATATATTTAAATATATACCACATATTGTTAGTCTCCTCCTGTTGCACAAACATGCCGAAGGCTGGGTTGAAAATCTCCTCAACGATTAGTTGAAAGAACTCTTTGGATACGCCGCCCTCATCGATGCCCTGCTCACCGACAAACTCCACAACGAGCTGTTTCTTTAGATCCTTGGGATTGCTCATCGCAACCAATTCTAGCTGCAAAAATAAATTATACAATTAGCTCTAGAATCTCCATTGATGCTGCTGCTGACTGAATCTCACCCCGATGAGGGCATCGTTGATTAGTTGATCGCGTCTCACTGTCAGCTTGAGATCGGGACGTGCTCCTTCCTGGCCATCCTGGCCATAGTTATGAAGTATCGAATAGAGCGAGGAGTAGCGTTCGCTGTACATCCGCATGCGACAGTCATAATACAATGCATCCACTTTGGTGGCCGGCGTCAGGATGAAGGCGTACAGCATGAAACAGAAGTAGTTGGTGTGACTGGAGCCCAGTTCGCTCTCCATGGCCAGCGTCTTGTATGACAGATAGTCCTGTTGCATCTGGATGTGTTCGCTGAGCGCCTCGTTGTAGAACTCCTCGAGCGCTACCAGTGGGCTGCGGCAATCGATGAACGACACATTTAAGAATTTTTCGAGCTGATCTTCAGCGAATTTCGGCATATGTGGCTGCAGCATTGAGTTATAAGCGAACAGATCCTCGCCCTCCTCGTTGGCGGCCGCATTAGCAGCGGCTGCAGCTTCGCTCTCGACCACCTCCTGCAGTGGCAGCCGGCACGAAGGCCGCTCCAACACACTGGCCAGAATGTTGGCATAGAACACAATCTGCACGTTGGAAAGTTAAATCAACCCATCGAATGAATCGCTATTGGAGGGTGAACTCACCTTCAGCACTTTGGTCAAGCTTATGATATGCGCATTCTCGCGCACACCCTCCTCGTTGAGGAGCACCAGGAGCGTTATCTGCTGCTGGCAGGAGGACAACAGCGACTGCAACTGATCTGGACAATATTCGCCCCATATTAGCGCCAGACGAGCTTGCGCCTTCACCGGAATCGTGGCAGTAGCGTGACACAGTCTTGGCAATACTCGATCCAGATACTCCATGTCCGTAACGCTATTGTTAGCCGTAGCTAAAACATAATAAATATATATAAATAAATGAGATATTGAAATGGATTCTTCTCACTGTTGGTGGCCATGTCGAAGCAGATGACAAGGCAATGGATGGCCTGCTCCCAGGAGAATGTCTCCCACGTCTCCTGCCTGAAGCTGAGCGAGGGAATTAATTCCGTTAGCTGGATGACGCTGTTCGTCACATGCTCGGATATGACCTGACAAGGTGCTCCAAAGAGCAGACGCTTGATTCGTCGCAGACCGAGAAAATCGATTTTAATGCCTCTATGTAGAAACTTGTCATTTAGCTCGTCTTGCGACGGATTCATTGGCTCATCCTCATCCTCCTCGTCATCAACGTCGTCGCTGTCATTGTCGCCAGGTGTGTTTTCGGTTTCATTTAGTTCACCATCCTCGTTGCGCTGTTCGCGAACCGTTTCCGTTCGCGTATCTACTCTCTGTGTGCTGTCCTCATCCTTGTCATGCTCGCCCTCAAGCTGACGTAGCTGCTCCTTGTTCAACGTCTTGGTCGATTTGGCCTGCAAATGGCGCCGCTCCTGCCCAGGACGACACTTGAAACTCTTGCTCAGCCTTTCTACGCTGGAGAAGACATGACAAATGGCCGTATGCAGACGATCGTAGCTACCCGCGGCGACGCACTCCACGTACAACGCCTCCAGCGTATCAGCGTCAAGGAACTCGGCCGGTGTAAAGGTCGGTGTGCGAGCGCCCGAATCATTGCCACTCGATGTTGCGGGTGGCGTCTCTGATGTGTCTGGCTCCGCCTCCGACTCGGGCTCAGCGTCTGCAACTGCATCCGCATCTGTTGCTGTTGCGGGTGTTGCCAATTGCAGCATATCAATGAGCATTGGCGGCCGTTTCTGTGGCTGCGATTGGGATTGGGTGCTGGTTGTGGTTGTGGTACTGGCAGAGGTGATGGTGCTGGTAGAGCTGCTGCTGCTGCTGCTACTGCTGCTGCTATCATTTGGCGACAACATGTCCACATCCTGCTGTGGACTGCAAAAGAAGAATTAGATTGAATTTTCTTGCATTTGGCGTGTGACTTGGAACTCACCTGCTAGCTGCTGGCGCCAGCGCCGGCGTCGCAATACCGCACAATTGTGCGTCCTGTGAGAAGAGCTGAAGTGCTCTGGCTGCCACCTCATTGGGTGTCATGGGCGCCACCTTGCCACTGGAAGCGCAATTCGCATTGCTGCACTGGGCATTGCCACAGCCCGTCTGCAGCTGATGGAAATACCGCTGAATCAGACTACGCACCGCAGAACGTTTCATCTCCGGTGTAGCTCGCCCATTGCCAGCGCCTCCTGTTCCAGCTGCAGCAATAACTGTTCCTGCTACTCCAGCTCCAGCTGTTGCTCCTCCTCCACGCTGCAGTGCTGCTGCCGCTGATGAAGTTGAGGCGCTATAATGCACAAATCATTTAAAATATATATCTATAGAAATTAATTCAGCTTATTTCTCTCTCACCTTGAGACGCCTGGCAACGGCGCCTTCTGTTGCTGCTGCTCATTTTCTTCGCCCCCGCCGCTCATTGAGCGTCCGTCTCTGTCTCTCGCTCGGTCTGTCTGCCTGTCTATGTGCTCCCTTTGGGATCAAAGCGAGCTTAGCTGTTTTGCTGCGCGGCGTGAAACACTTGTCGCGCCTGTTTCGCTACTTTCCCAATGCAAAATACACACACACGCAAACGCACAACAAAAAGAAAAAGGGTGCAAAAAAATCGATTTCGATGTCCCTTTTCTTCGCTGACAATTGTTGTTTCTCTTGTTCCTTTTATTGTTGGTTGTCACTTCTTGCGCGTTTTAGCAACGTCTACTGCATGACACTTGAAATTCACAGTGATTTCACTATTTTACAACTACGCATAACATAATATATGTGTGCCTTTTGGATATTCGAACAAAAGTTTTGTTCTTAGATCAGAACAGAGTGCCTCTAATATTGAAAATCATCAACAGGCAGTGTTGCTAACGTTCTTAAAATGTTCATCATAAGTGTTGCGAAATGACTTTATTTTTCTACCGATTTGGCGCAATTTACTTCTCATTCTTTATCGATTTTAAAAATCATATGTTTCTAGCAGAAGCGGTGCACGGCATAGAATTGTGCTTTTGGTTAGCGATTGTTTTAAATGTGAAGTAAATAATAAATGAAAGCATTTTGAAAAGTAGTGTGTTCTTTTAATGTCTATATGTATATATGCATATGTATGTTTACAAAGAAAATTTTAAAATTAGAACTCTGTTTAATAGTGAGATTCCAAATACTTGGTAGCTTTACAGAAAAATAAATCGCGATTTGAATGCGAAACACACTTGTAGGACTGACATAACAAATTAACAAAGTAGATATGAGTATGACTTCCGCAATTGTTTCTCACAGTTTGCTATAATATCGAACCAGTGTTGGTAAGCAGTCGCTGCCACACCGTCTGACAACTGTTTTTATCAGCTGTAACTCATTTGTCGTGTGCTAAAACATAATAAGAACAACGACGAAACGAAAAAAAGGTGAATCGACGAGCGCCAGCAAAGAAAGCGAATAAAAAAGAAATAGGAAAAAGACAAAATACAAACATCAGCAAAAGACACATAAAACAAATTGGAAACAACATGAAATGGTGCAAAGGCTACAAGAACTGACTGCGACTGGTAAACAAACAACAACAGCGACCGCAACGACGGATGAAGGATGACGTCGACAACGACGGAGAGTGGCAACTGTCAGTTGCAGCTGCAGCAGTGCGTGCGTGGGAATGTTGCATGGCAGGATCTGCCGGTCCATTTACGCTCCGTGCTGCACAACAATCAACGCGACTATGAGAAATACGTGTTCAACTACAGCCTGAGAAATCAGTTGCGTTTTCGCGGCAATCTCGCCTCGAAGGTGTTCCGCCAGGAGCAACGCTACTACGAACTGCTCATCCAAAAGAATATCAATAGCCTCGGCGTCTTTCCCTATCATCTGGCCGACATTGTGACAAAAGGATTGCGTGTAACACCCTTCAACTATTATCTGGATGTGCTCAGCCAGCTGCTGCGCAGCGATAAAAGCTACGATACTTTACCCAATTTTACAGCTGCTGATTGTCTCCGTGTCCTGGGCATTGGACGCAACGAGTATTTGGCACTGATTAGCGAACTGAAGACGCATACGCCGAGAACGCTGCTGTTTAGTGGCAAGCCAAATCCATTGGACTATTTACCTAGGCTGCCGGTACGCGTTCACATGGAACCTTGGTGGCGTTTGGACATAGGCTATGTGCTTGAGACGGATATAAGTCTGGTGACGGCCGGCGAGCGTAGTTTGCTCGATGATCTCATCGATTTTGGTGCGCAGCCGACAGGCAAGTGTGATTATAATGTCGTCCAGAGCCTCTATCGCAAGGGACTCATATATTTGGATGTGCCCATCAGCGGCGAGGACCGCATTTCCATACCGCCATTGCGTAACTTTGTCATGAATCGCGTAAGTGGCGATTATTTTGAGAATTTGCTCTACAAAATCTTTGTGAGCGCCGATGAGCACATGACCATTGCGGAGCTGGCGCAAATGCTTCAACTGGAACTGGATAGCGTTAAGCAGGCGGTTAGCTTTATTTGCCGACTGGGCTTTGCTCAGCGCAAACACACCGATCACGAGTCCGGGCAATATAATCCCAGTTGGGCTGGCAGCAACGAGCAGGAGTTGCCACAGACGCCACAAATCACGCCGCTCAACTACAATATGTATGCCGGTGGCAGCAATTTTGACTTGCAGCAGCAGCAATCGAGTCCCAAGAGTCCCATAACGCAGGAAAAGGATAAAGAGAAAGATAAGGATAAGGATAGTAGCTCCATTGGATATCTATCATCAGATGGCAATACCAGTGATTTTAGCTTTGCCAATATGACCACGCCCACGGCACCCAATCACAACAGCAACAACAGTGATGAGCAGGAGCTTAGCTCCGAGCTGGAGGATGTCAGCGAACGCACGACAACCACAAAAGCCAAACAACAAACAGCGTCATTCTCCCAAACTGTGGCATCATCCGCGAAGAGTGGCAAACGCGTTGGTTTCCTCTTCGATTCGACACTGACCGCATTTTTGATGATGGGAAATCTGTCGCCGGGCTTGAAGAATCATGCCGTGACCATGTTTGAGGTTGGTAAATTGTGCGAGGAGAGCTTGGACAGCTTTCTGGCTGAGCTGGAGCAGGTCTCGCTGCTGGATGCCGAGGGTGAGGGCGATGTTTCTCGCTATTTTGCACACGCCGTCATTTTACGTTCGACGATCTGTTCGCTGCGTCCCCTGCTGCCCGGCGGCTTGGATTTGTTGCGTCTGGAGTGCCTCGAGGGCCTAGATTGGCAGACGCGGGATCGTGTGCTCGAGAAGAAGTACAAGTTGATCATCTCGGCAACGCCTCTGACTGCCACCCTAAGTCACATGTTCAGCATTCCGTTCTTTGGACAATTTGTGCGCAGCTCCGAGGCGACACCAATGTGGAGCAAGCTGTTCTACAATCATATCACTGGTGAGAGGAGCACATAAATAATTTCTATTTAAGCGTGAAATCTAAACTGGACTTTTTCAACTCTGCTCTTTCACAGGCTATGGTCCGCCCAGTTTGTTGTTGTGCCGGGGCACTGTGCTCAAAACGCTGCCACGCCTCTTTTTGGGCTATGGCAAGCTGCTGGTGAACATTCTGCATTCGGATGCGTATGTGCTCAACTCGGAGAACTTTCGCAATCTGAACGAGCAGCTGAAAAACGGCTGCGTCCTGCTGCAGGGCTATGGAATACGCACAGCCGGCCAGCTGCACTACGAATCCTTTCCATTCCACGCAAGCGATGCCAGCCAGGTCAAGTGGGCCAATCATCATGCCGTGCAGAAACTTGCCCAGCAATTGGATCTGAGCCATCAGTGCGGCTACATCACATTCCTGAACACAGGTGTGCCCGATCTGGGCTGTGAGGACTATGAGCTGCAGGTAAAACTAAAGCAGCCGCAACGGAAGCGGCCGATCTCCAAATCAAATCATGTGCCAAATGATCTGTTGACCAGTCCCGATGAGAATCATTTTGCTGCCACGCCGGAGCATGTGCCGGCAAACGATTACACATCGTCCGATTGCGGCCAGCTGTTGGCCAGCGAATTGGCCAAATGCACGGAAAACAGCAGTCGCGTCGAGTTGCTCTCGCAGAGCTCTGTTGAGTTGCCCATCGGAGATGTTGGTGAGCCCGTCTCGGGTGAATCGCACTCGCCGGAGCCGTACGGCATCGAGGATTGGACGCTGTTGGATGTGAATTTTGGTGTGCCGCTCTTCGATGTTGATACAAATACGCGCATCTGTGAGCAGCTGGTGCGCCATCTCTGCAACGATGATAATCTGCGCCAGCTGCCCGCCAGCGGTCAGCATGCCCAGCAACTGTTCCTCGAGTTTGTGCGTCAGTGCTTGCACTTCGAGGAGGAGCAGACAGCGACACAGCTGCGTGAGCCACTGCAGCCGACCAGAAACTTGCCGCATCCACGCATCAATCTGGCATTTGAAAATGGACGTGTCGGCACGTGGAATGGTCGCTAAAATGACAACGCCTCCCAATGTATTCCAGCGAACTCCTCCAGCATTCCAATATTCAAGCACTCCCAGCTTACAAGTATTTTGTATTTTTTGTATGTATTTCCAATCCATTTATCAGTTGGTCCTTGTACAGTTCGAGCCAAGAAGACAAAAAAAAAATTAAACCTTATCAGCCAAATAGTCAGCATATTAGTTCTGTAGATTTATGCAACCAGATGCAAGATACCCAACCAAAATACCCAAACATTAACTGAGTATGAGTAAATTTTACAATAAATTACATAGTACATACATAATAATTATGTATTTATGTAATTATGTATTTAAATATGCATTCCAAATAAAAAATGCTTCAGCTTTTTATGTTAAAACCACATCATTTTAATATGTATTTGTGAATGTTAGCCGACATTTAATACAATTAATAAACGTTAACAGTCCACAAACAGTTTCGATAATGCAAACTTAAATATTTTGAATTGAGTATGTCTTAAAATTAATCATAAACTTTCAGCCTGTTCCAATTTATCCTCATCTCCATAATTATCTGAGTCACATACTCTTAATTTGTCTGCCGTTTAGACTTTGAAAATCCTCAGATCACGTAGTCTCATCTATGGAAATTGAAAAATATGTCGTAAATTAAATTTTTTTTATAATATAAGAGTATTTCAGATATATAAAGATTTCATAGGGTTTGGATGGATTTACTCCAATTGTAGAAATATTCCATAATTTTGATTTGTTGCTGGATAACTGTACAGCTAGGACTCCTGCCGACTGAGAGTCACATAAGGCCTCAAAGAAATATTTAGAGAAACTGGTTACCTCAATAGGAAGTACAATCTAAATTTAGCAAATTCACATTTAAGGAAATCGTTTTGTAATTTATTGGGTCTTTTAATCGATGGTTTTCTAATGTTACCAAAGATTTAAACAAATTGATACTTTAGCTGCAGTCATCATACATTTATATATAAAATAGTTATCTTTAATAGGTAAGTAATCTGTAAGTGGGCTTACAAAGTGTTAACTCGACGTTGACGGCCTATAAACCAACAGTGAATATACTCAAAAATGGAGCGAAGAAAAATAAAATAGAATAGTTCTGAGATACAAACAAAGCTGAAGCCAAACATGAGACTCATAATGCCGCCGGTTAAAGCTAAAAAAAAAAGAGTAAAAAAAAAATAGATTACATTAATTAAATAATAATACTCAAATATATATATATATATTTGGATGACTCACACATATATTCTGTGAGTCCTGTGTAGGATGATCTCACGTTGCTGCGAAAGTAATTTTCTTCGTGATAAAAATTGACTATGGCCAGATTATCGCGGATATATTCTCTGGAGAAGTTTTTGAAGTATTCGTTTTGAACTTTTACACCCGGCTGATTAAATGGTATGGTGGGTATAGAAAATGGATTGGGAAAGTATTGCACATCGTGACAGCTGGGCAGGCAGAGCTCCTTGCACGCCGTACTCTCGCCGTCGACAATTGCCACTTCCTCACGCTCCAGGCACTCGAAGTGGGACACATGGCACACGGATGCATTGCGATAGATCAAGGGCAGATGATATGGTATGCAACCGCAGATCTTCACATAGTGCTCCGCATCGCATTCGGCCTCACAATTTCCGCGTGTGTAGTATTTGTAAAAAAGCAATTCCTTCTCATCGCTAAATATGCATTGGCGCCGGATGGGATCAATGCCACGGATATTGGGTACGGCCTCATAACTATTCGGAACAATCCTATAGTTAGTCTCGTGTCCAAGCATTATTGGTAGACCCGATTCCTGCAGCTTCGGCTGATCGATTGAGTTATACATGAGTACCTAAATTAGTGTAACTAAAATTAGATATTCCAATAGAAATCGCAATTCTAGATGGATATTTTAGTTAAGATTCTAAAACCTTGGCAACAGTTCCAAGCTTTTCAATCAAAAGGATTTTCTGCTACCTTAAATCCTTGTCCATTTGTGGATGAACAGTAATAGTCATCTGTATGGCCATTGAGAACGATTTGCAGACCATTTGGAATACCAACGCCGATGCCACGTCGTGGATAGAAACCAGCTGGCATTTGCTTTGGATAACCATGGATTGGATGCCAATCGATGGCAATATCCGTGAGTCCCGCGGACGAGGTGTAATCTCGCATCATTGTCGCACTTAAACATGTGTCAAACATTATTTGTAGTCTTGTCAGTTTTGTGGGTGTGCTTTTAGTTTACCTGTGCTTGTATAGATAATACGGATGAAGAATATTGAACACACAGCAGAGGCCCTCATCGACGAAAAACTCCCGAAAGAAATCGGAACAGGACACCGATTTTTGTTTGAATATGCAGGAGACAATCATCTCATCGCACTTATGAGAAACGTTCACAATAAAATTGGCAAATGTATCCTTTCGAGTTTGGGATTTAACATTTCTGTACTGCGTGTAATTGTAATCCTGAGAGCAGGTCTTCTGCAGCATGGCATATTCCACAGTTCCACTGTAAGTGGCAAATGCAATGTACCACAACTAAAATACATTCCTAAGCATTCTTCTTCAAATTACTTACGGTTGAAAGTGTGCCACTTTTGAGTTGATTGCCTTGTTCATGTTGCACACAGTTATCGCTGGGAAGGGTATATCCTGGATGGGTGTCATCGTTGAGCTAATACCGATTATAACTGGCGTACTCTGCCATTTGTTGAAAACATTCAATGCCAGATTGATGGCCACACCGAGCACAAGGCAAAACACTTTGCCAAAATAGAACTGTACCCAACCGGGCAACCGAGTGTCCCATACATATTTCAATCCGTGCAACGAGGTGCTACCCAAAAATTCCTTAGACCTTCCCTTCACAATGTGCCACAGCAATTTTTTAACAATCATTTTAAGAATACTACTTCACAACTTGGACTCTTATATAGTAGCTGGAAATAACCATTAGATGCAATTACTTAATTGATTTCCATACGAAATTGGTAAAATGTAATTCGAGGTTTATTTTAACGACTTTTCTAATTAGGTTACATAGAAATCTATTTAACTTAAGTACAGATTGAAAAATAACTATTGTAATCAAGTAATTAATTCTTACAGACAAGCCGAAGAGTAAAATACACTTGCAAAAAAAAATTTACATTTGCCATGTAAAGTTTATAAAGAGTTTGGTTTGCATATTTTTTTTATTTAAAAACCAGTAGCTTTCAAATTTTATAATAAATTTAATTATATTTTATTTAATTAAATTAAATTTAACATATACACTAATTAAATCATTAACGAAAGCTCAACTTTAGCGATTGTTATTCTGATTTGGTAGTGAAACTCGAAATATTTTTCAACAATCGAGTTGTGATTTGAAACCAATTCGAAAATTTGACCACTAAGCTGGCAATACAAAACGATGATTTGGTTTTGGCTTCGACTCAATTTTATCTAAATACAATAATATATATTCAACTTAGTAAAAAAAACATATATAGTTGATAAGCTCTGTTTAAGCCCAAAATAAGTGACTTGACAGAATATAAATAGTGGAAAAATATTAATTTAATCACAATTAATAAAATTTGTTTGCTTTTACATATGGCTTCCATTGCTTTATTTGACGCTATAAGGCTGCTCTCTCTGCGACCTGCTTCACGGTTTGATTACTGTTGCCAGTCCCAGTTCCAATTCCATTCCCATGCCCACTCCCGCTACCGCTGGCACGCCTGTGCCTGTGCGAGGAGAGCTGGGCGCGGGAGAGGACGCTACCATCGCAGCTGATGCAATGATAGTGCGTGTGCCGCAGTGTATAGCTGCACGAGGGGGAGTCGCAGACCTCACTGCTGGCTATCTTGCGGAAGCCAGCGGATCTGACATACTCCAACCGCATATGGAGGCGACGATGGGCCACCACTTTGTTGGAATCGGTGCAAACGTAATCGCATTTACGACAATGGAAGTGCGATGATTTCTTTGGGGCTTCTATTAAAAAAAAAACCATACAAAATTAATTTTACTTCGATTTTATTTTTTTTTTTTGATTGAAATGGTAGCCAAATCTTGATGGATTTTTGCAACAATTTGAGGAGCATAATAAACCCGAAGCTCTTCGATAAGATGTCCTTGCCAGCAAGAAGGATTTTTCCAAGCAAGAACTCATCTTTATAAAGATCACTTGAATGGCAGCTTTATGTTAAAATATAGCCAGATCTTATTTAATTTTTTGTTTAAGTATTATTGGGCAATTTCATTTAAATATTAGAAAAAATTTTTATAGAAGAACTCAACGATCAGACGATTATTTTTTGGGGCAGCTGTATTTAAATATAAAATTTATATTATATATAACATAAAAATATAGCAAACTAAAAGGATTTCTATACAAGAACTCATCTTTGCACGGATTATTCCAATTAATGATATTTGGTTAAATTATTAGGTTGCAAATTGGAAAGTGTATCGTGTAGGATCTCATCTTTAACCGATTGTTACCATGACAGATGTATATAAATATATGAAAATCGGAATAACTTGATTGCAGAGAAACAGACAAAGCAGACGGACGAACATGTTCTGATCCTGTAAGCTGCCGGGTCAGAGATGCATCCCACTGAAGAGGGGAGCAAATAGTGCGAACCTACCCGTTGCAGATGTGGATGATGTGGCATAGATGCAGTCAGTCACATGACAGCGCATGTTGGCGCGATACTGGCGAAAATCATCGCCCATCAGTGTGTCCATTCGTTCGTGCCGCGCCGTATGTTGCACGAAGCGCGTCTTGTCGCAGAAACTGTAATGGCAATCGCGACGATTGCAATGGAAATGCGACTGATGATTGCGATAACCGCATCGCTCGAATTTGCAATCCTCATTGAAGCGAAACTTGAGGTAGCCCATGGGTATATCCTGATCCCGCGTACGCTTGATACCAACTCGACTTGCCACTGCTGCAGGGGTTGGAGTTGGAGTTGGAGTCGCCGTTAAACTGAAGGATTTTGGTGCACTCTCCGGTACGGCAGAAGATGTGGTTGCAGTGGCTGCTGCAGCTGTTGCTGCCACAGCGGCAGCTGCATTTAATAGCAGCATCTTCTGCTGGGCGGCCTGCTCCAGCAGCACTCGCATATCCAGCTGCCCAGCGGCCAGAAAGCTGGGTAGAAGCACCTGGCGCTGATACAGATCGAGTAGCTGCTTGAATTGCATTAGTTTTACACCAGTTTCCGTTTCCGTTTCCGTTTCAGTTTGCACATCGATTGCCATTGATGTTGCCGTTTCCGGTTCCGGTTCCGTTTGTTGCTGCTGCTGCACCGCACGCATGCTCAAATCTTCCGGCTGATCCGGCATGTTGCCGCCGGCTGACTGCTCCACTGCCGCTGTAGCCGAGGCGTTTGCATTCTCCGGATAAAAGGTGCCCGCCGCACGAACAACTGTAAATTATAGATGGCACACATTGCTGAAACCCAGTTTAATGTCATCCATTAATATTACGCACCGGAAACGCGCTCCAAGGATTTGCTGCTTCCCGCTGCCTGCATGGAAAACATCAACTGCAATCGAGCAAGAGAAAGAAGTGTGTCAAACGATTATTAAAATAATTAATTGAAATAACTAAAATGGCTTAGAAAGAGCAAAAATATTGCAGATTATTTTAATAATTAATTAAAATAAATTAATAAAAAATTAAATTAATATGGCTTAGAACGAGCAGAAACATTGCAGATTACTTAAAGTTAGAAAAGAAATTGGCAAAACGTCTCAAACTAGTCAGATCTACAGATTAATATATCTATCCGTAATTTAAGTTTTAAAAACGTAATTCCTGATCAAAACTATTCCACAATTCGTTTGTCATTTAAACTTACTTGAACTGAAGGTTGACTTTCGGCCAACTCCAGCGCTGAAGTGGCTTTTATTCTCTCATTGCCGGCGATTGCGTTTGCACTTCTTTGAGTGTCCACAGTCCAAGCACGTGCTCTCTTCCGACCGTGGCGACCAGGTGTGAGATCAGTTGCAGTTGGAGCACTAAGTGATTGCGCTGCTCCGCCACCATCGCTGGGTGCTGCCAATGGGGCACAAGTGGCCTGCTCCATTTTCTCCAACTTAAAACTAGTAAATATGGCTTGAGGCGAGTGCTGAGCCTGCAGTAAAATCAAAATCCGAATAATTTATTAATTAATAATTAATAAAATAAATATATAAATAATTATATCAATATTTGCGTTATTCTGTTTGTCAGTAAATGAATGAATGAGATCATTCGAAATATTTATTCGTTCTTGGAGATTATGTATATATTTTTAACACTAAGAACTCAATGCGTTTTCATACCCGCAACCCCCTCCTACTACCATAAAAGTTGTAGGCGCTGTTTCAATGTTGGTTTGGTTTTTGTTCCTTTTTGTCATATTTTTGGATTTATGACAAACAGTCGCAACCAGTTTATTATTTCCGAAATTACTGTTAATGTTTATTGGTGGCCCGAAATGTCACTATTTAAATTTTGTTCACGCATCAAAATCAATAATAATTAAAAAAATAAAAAAAAATAATTAGGCAATGGAAAAATAAAAACCAAATACATAAAGAGAAACCACAAAAAATATACGAAAATCCAATTAAATAAGAGTTGCTTACGAATACCCTACAGAAACCTAACCAATAAAAATTGTATATAATAAATATATAATAAATGCGACTATATCCAAAAGATTACATTTATATTACTTTTCAATTACAATATAAAAAATAAATATATATATTATTATTCTTGGGCGTAGAGTATAAGAAAGTCGTTGCAGTGATTTGGGGGGCATTCAGAAAAATAATTACTCTAAAAATATTTTGAAAAAGACAATGAAACGTGTTTGGCTTAAACTGATAAGTTTCATATTCACATTCATATAAGTACACACACCTTATATGATTAATTATATATATATATATATATTATTTGTAGTTGTGTCGTTCCTTTTAATCGCCAGATTCGACTGACGAGGGCGGTCACCGAGGGACGCTTTAAAAGTGATGAAACAATTGAAATTGTAACTCTCCAAGAAGTACAATAAAAATATATAATTTATTTAGCTTTTTAATCTGATTTATCATTGATATTCAGAGCTATTGTTAATGTGTAAAAAAAAATGTTGAGCACAATTTCAACGGATTTGAATTTGTATTCATGGCTATATTTAAAAAATGGAAATCATTAATTATCAATTGGAAAACTGAAGCCTGAATGAAGATTTACTTTATTAATTTAATTTAATTTTAGCAAATGCGAATTTAAAATGTAACAGAGTTAACAAAATATATTTAAAGATATTTCGAAATAAATAAAGTTTGATAAAAGCAGTAAAGTAAAGCTAACAAATTATTTATATTTATATATTTTTCTTTCCGAGCGGCTTTTTATTTAGGTCTCTTCCTGTGTCTGACAAATGTAGGTCTTTAATACGCTTAAGCAGACGACTTTAGTTTATTACCCAAAAGAAACACAGAATACCGCAAAAGGCAATGCACAAAATATTTATTTAAATTATTCAATTCACACACGCACACACACATACACATACACGCACAGACGCACACACATAAACGACAATCACAAAGATACAAAATAACAATTTTGTGTACTTGGCCAACACCTGCCTCACACCGCTACCCGCAAGCCACACCGTCTCGTCTATGGCGCAGAGACTGACGCGTGGGCTGGATAATCGTAAACACACACTTACACACACACACACACACACACACACACTCATGAATGCTTACGCACTTGTATGTGCAAAGAGCCGACAAACTGGGCTCAAAAATGTAGAAATTATGAAAATGACAGTTAAAGGCACAAAACGTACGCCAGCCAGATGAAGAGGAGCGGTATATTGGGTAATGTTGGTGGCGATGGGGTAGGGGGGGGGGGAAGGAGGGGAATCAGTGAAGTGTATTGTGTGTATTGTTGTCGACAGACGGGCAAGTGAAATAAATGCGGAAACACTCGTTGTCAATATTAATATGACGAATATGGCAAAAACCAAATCCGAAAACTCAATTCAACACACGGCATATAAAATGCCACATTTGGCATACAACCCCCACCGCCACCCCCTCATCAAACTTCCATACCTATTACCCCCTCTGAAAGTCTATCAATGCAAATAGGCGCAAATTCCTATGTGTGTGTGTGTGTGTGTGTGTGTGTGTGTAAGTATGCATTGGCATTAGTTGGGGCGCGTCGGAGGTGACACAAACCACACAAAAAAAAAAAGGAACATCGAAAATATTATTAAAAATCGAGAAGAAGAAAAACTATTTCAAAAGCGACACAGTTGAAATATATTTAATCAGAATAGCTTTCATCATAATAACAAAAAAAATATTATATTATTAATATTATATTATTTCTTAGAAGTTTATGTCTTTTACAGATTAGACACATTGACTATCTACACTTAGAAAAAATTGCACTGAGCTCAAAATGAAGAAAGTAAATTTCTACAACAACGAAATTGTGTTTATCTGAAAACCAGTTTTTTCAGGCTTTATTTTTCTACGATTTGGAATATAGTTTGCTCAATTAAATGGACACATTTTTTATTTGACATTACTTTTATTATCATTTAACATTAAACTTTTAATTTTTCATATATTTTATTTGAAAACATTTTACACTTTAAACCAGAAAATGGTTTTTTTTTATTATTCATGGAGATATTTATACAAAGGCGATTTGCTAAATTTCAGCCAGATTTAATTTATAAGTGTATGAAAAATTAATAGAATAAAATATTGCGACAATTTGAGAAAATTATCACTTTATTTGCTGATTATTAAAATGCTGTTAAATATTTTGTACAAGTTGAGCGTATTTTATATTTATATGAACAATAAATTTAAATTTAAAAATTTACAAAACTATCACTGAACAATTCTGGGAATTCCGAAATTTGCTGATTATTTTAATAATCTTTTAAATATTTTGTACAAGTAGCGTATTTTTGAGCGTATTTTATTTATTATTCTAATAAAGTGCGGATTAAATTGGACAGTTTTGACTGTACATGGAGTTATATTAACACATAGATAGAGAGAAAGAGAAAGAGAGAGAGAGTAAGAGAGAGACAGAGAGAGAGAGTGAGAATGAAGATTTATTTACTTACGATTTTATAGACCTCCACAAAGCGATTCTTTGGCGGCCTGCCGCGTTTACGATTAAAGAAACCATCGATTGAGGTGATTTGTATGGGCCGAGCGGCCAATTCGTTGCTCTCGCTGGTGGTGGCATCCACATCCGTTGCCTCTGTGCCACTGCTTTTGTGCTCCATGCTAAGCCAGCCCAATTGACCAGTACACTTCCCTTGCACCCGTGCAGCTTAACTTTTTTCGTTTGAGGGCACGAGCTGAAAGCGACACGAATTTCAATTGCAAATTGATACCTTGGGAATGCAATTGGCAATTTTTTAATGCCAAACAGTTTTAACCAAAAACACACATACACACAGAGAAAGAGGAAGACAAAAATGTGACTCATAAGCAGCTCTGGCGCCAGTCAGCAGAAAAAGAACACCTCCGTTTAGAGAGCTCAACTAGAAGATACCCTTCAGCCAGTTGTTATATATAATCGATATCGATAAAAGCACAGCTTGTAGGCATTATTGGTGAAATTATTCTTTAAATATATTTTCCACAATTAAGCAATTTATCTAATTTTTAACGGTTGATATTAATAGATCATCCAATAAAGTTTGAGACAAACGAATGTTTTTTATTTACAAACCTGAAACTGAAGTCAACATTTTGCCACAACGTATATAGCATAGATATATACATATAATTATATATATAGATATGTGTATCCAGAATTCAGATACTTATTTGCTAATATGCTGACATAGGATAGTTCAGACAGACTTGCGTGGCTTAATCGACTCGGATTTTGTTGCTGATCAAGAATATATATAAACTTTATTAAGTCAAATACTGCTTCCATCTGCCAGCATTTGTTGTTATTAGAATTTACATTTTAAATTAAAATCAAAAGTTGCTAAATTGCTAAATTTGCTCCATTCAAAGTAAACTTTGTGCACACAATTATCAATGTTCTCCTACAGTATTTGTGTGCTGGCTCTCAGATTATTTAAACCCACTTATGTAATAGTCAAAATTTGTTTTTAGATTCGTCTTGAGTTTACTGATAATGGACTACCATTATCGCCATTTAGCTATAATCAGTGATACTTGACCTGTGTCTGTGTCGCTTCTCAATCCTATAAAATGCGGGAATTCTGACTCTGAACATTCAGTCTACATCTGATTCTATTAAGTCCAGACTATAGCCCTAGCAAAAAAAGATGAAATTAAAGTGTGTTTTCTTTACTTTCTACATAAGTCTGATGCTGATCAAAGGAGAATCCTCCAACGAAACTTTAGCTACCAGAAATAAGGTGAGCAAATAAGTCTTAAATATATTTGAAAAGTGACATGTTCTAAATTTAATATTTATCAGTCTTCGCCAGCATCGAGACTGCTAAAAGTACAATTAGAAAGCAATGAAAGATCCATTAAGAATTGTGAAATAAAAAAAACTTCATTTTTGGATTGTCCAAGACGAATCTAATAGGGAATAAAGAGAGCAGATTAATAATTGATTGAGAGAACCAATCAGCAGTAAGGACAGTGAATTAAAGCGGCAGGAAAATTTAGTTCAGGATCTGATAGATCAAATAATGAGCAAGCTAGGTAATAATAAAATAGCAAGTGAGGACATTGAAATCAAGGAGCTGCAGAAGAAACTAGCAGATCAAAACGAATATGACGCCATCATTAAGAAAAATCAGATAGGTTTATATAGAAATAACAATGACACTTCGCAATCAATTAAGAATTAATTAAATAATCAATATTTTTTCAGAATTTGGGGATATTTCAAAAAGCTGTAATCACCCAACAACAATTTCAAATCGAGATCTGTGCAAACGAAGTGCAGGTGCTTAAAAATTTGTGGCTCAAATGTTATAATAACATTAAACAAAATACCGAAGAACTATTCAATTTATATGACACTCTACAAGATGAAATTAATAAAGATAAAATCAAATTGATGGAGTTAAAAACACAGTTGGACGAACATAAAAAAATCATTGAAGAAAAGAATCAAGAGTTATCCAATTGTCATAGCGATTTCAACTCAACTTGCTCCAACTTTAATGGGACATTCGCTGTTCGTAACATCCGTGTCGAACATAACTTTGATGCTTTATGTGACTCGGAGACAGCAGGTCCTGGATGGACAGTTATCATGCAGCGAAGCATTAAAGTTTTTGACTTTGACTTTAACAAGGATTGGGACGCATACCGTAAAGGCTTTGGTACCTTGAATGGCGAATTCTTCATGGGGTTTGAGAAGATTCATTTGTTGACGAGTACCCAAAACCATGAACTCTATTTACACATAGAAAATCTAAATGGAGAGATCGAATATGCGAGATATAATGACTTTGCCCTCGCAGGCGAAAACGATGGATATCGGCTGAGTGTTAGTGAGCCCCAAGGAAACACCACAGAAACTCCGTTTATTTTTAAAAATAATATGACGTTTTCCACATATGATTTTGCAAATTGTGTAGAAGGTTTTAGATTTGGATGGTGGTTTGGAGCTAATTGTTTTGATATGTAAGTAAATAATTCTGTACATCACCTTTCCCATTATTAATGTTTTCTTTTTATCTTCCACAGGAATAACTTTCCTTTTAACATTGACATTGTTAAAATACTTATACGACCATCATCAATGCACAAATTATGAATTGCAAATAAAATTATAGAAGTTGCATCAAATTTTATACATTTCTATCTATTTCCGCTTGCGTGTCTTCAACTCTCCGAAGGATATGGATAACTATATAAACACCTAAATCTATTTAATTATTAATCAAAATTTATTAATAAATGATAACTAAACTTCACCAAAAATAAGAGTTCGTTGAATATGGTTCAGGTGTGTTAATTATAAAGATAAAACATAAACTTAAAGAGAATCGATAAAAGCTATCGAATATATGTTAACTAAGTAAGGATATTAATTACATCTGAGAACTCGGGTCTTCCAGTGTGCTATTATTGTATGTGTATTTAATAAATATATTAATAATAAATAATAAGACAGATTCAAGTCAAAAGAAGTTGTCTGCACGAGTGTACCTACCCCTTCCCTACCCCCACATCTGTCACTGGGCTGGACTAAGGTCAGCCTGGCTGGGGGCCCGGTTAAATAACTAGCCCAGTCTCTTACCGTGAGCTTAGGCAAATGGCGACTGCCTAAATAGCCTTACCTGGGTAATGCGGATCTCTTCCCGGACATACCTTCTCTCTCACCGCGGAGCATGTCGCAAGACATTTGGAGGACAGAACCCTCGAGGTGGGAGTTCGTCTAGTGTGGTAGACCATGCTCCACAGCGTGCTCCTCCAGCACCATACAGGAGAGTGCCGTAGGCACAGCATTCCACAACATAATTACGCGGAAATGTGTTGGTCGGACCACCACAACCGGCAACGAAGCAGAAGGTAAAAATTAGGGTAGATCTCCTACCACCAAGGGGACACCCCGGTGGGCTGGATGACCCGAACCTTCGCAACCTCTGTGGCTCTAGGGTCAAGTGGTATCTAAGATACCTCCAGCAAGGACTTACTCCAGATGAAGCCATATAAATGGCAAACGAGCCGAGGGACCAAGCAACAGCAGCACCCTAACGTCTCCATTGGTCACTCCTAAGAGAGTGTGCCCGGCGGTCAGGAGTGCAGCTTGCGGACCATTAGCGGCAAGGGTGGAAAAAGCAACGGTAGGCCTGGGCCCACGCCCGAGCACATCACGAGCAACCGCCAAAAAGCGCAACTCGTATATATCCATCGTTCCACGAATGTCATATGCAGATATGATAAAGAAGGTGAAGGTGGCCGTATCTGTGGAATACCCACAGATATTGCTCAGTCACGGAGAGCTCTCTAAGTTGGAAGAGGCCAATTTGCGAGTATTCACTTTCGGGCCGGATTTCTGGTCGTGAAATGCTGAGATGAGAACTCAGCGAATTGACTAAGAACCTTTATGTCGAGATTACATACATGGATGGGCGTACCCCTCTATTGCAAAGTGGGTGATGAAATACTATCACCCCACTGTATCACGATATATTGACCAAAAAGTGAGGACAGAACCTCCGAATCCTTACCGGCTTTCCTGGGGAAACAGAATGGGATAGAGGTACATACGTGGAAGGTAATATCTAGGAGGGACGAGGGTGGAGGAGCCTTTTACCGTGAAGACGCAATGGCAAAAATTGCAGAGAATGGCCCCCTAATGTTACAACCTAGGGAGAAAATGAAACCCGAATATATATTCGAGCGAAATTTCAAAGATCAAACCAGTTGCAAAATAGGAATGGAAAACACTAGATGAAATCCATCTTATGAAACCTCACATCATAAAATGGTATGCCGATGGATAACTCCACTACCACTGGATCACTATCACTACCAATCAGGGAACAGACCTGGGAGTGGTGGGCCCTCGGATATGCACCTGCCTGAGTTGTATATATCAAATGAAGATCAACTGAACATTACAGAAGCCACAATTGAAAGCGTACCCATTTATTTGTCTACTCTCTCTCAGATTGTTAACTTTAAGATTTTAGGATCATCGTTAATACTAAGATCAGTCGATGCTAAAAAGACCTCCAGTTTAGTTATCAATAATTAAATATATATTATGTTCTGGTCAAATATGTATAAATTCTTATAGATTAATGCGTCACTAATTAATTTATTGACTTGGTTTCTTATCCGTGATCCTGGAGAAGGTCATCCTTCGCTGTGCCTCTTATCAATTGAATAAAATGTCGGGAGTCCGACTTTGAACATTCAAATTA
The DNA here is from genome assembly GCA_035042365.1 of Drosophila dives. Classification (NCBI taxonomy): domain Eukaryota; kingdom Metazoa; phylum Arthropoda; class Insecta; order Diptera; family Drosophilidae; genus Drosophila; species Drosophila dives. Next base: position 3,792,429 of record JAWNLJ010000276.1, on the reverse strand, counting down.
TGTTTGCTTCGGTTAAGAGTAGTTTACCATATCAGAAGTAGATGAAATTATTATGAATATTTGCTCATATTCTGTGCATTGTTCGGATCATAGGCGAATTCTCTTTATTGACTGCATCTGCAGAACAGAGCAGAGAATGTTCATATTAATTAAACTTAATTAAAATTTGAAATACTCAGACATGCACTTCTTTTGGAGATTCTCCGGGTGTTCGTAAAATCAGTTTCTCCAATTATTACTTTGTCCTGGTTGGACAGTTATCCAACAGCGAATCAAAGGCATAGTAGATTTCAACAGGACGTGGGACGCATACCGTGAAGGCTTTGGTACTTTTGATGGCGCCTTTTTCTTGGGCTTGGAGAAGAACCATCTCTTGACGAGCAGCCAGCCCCATGAATTGTTTATATATCTATATGGATTTTTTTGGAACAGAACTGTGAGATATCAAGATCGACTGCATTTAGGAGAATATATAAAATATATAAAAGTGGGTGGATTAACTATAATATAATTATAATTTAACTGATTACTCAATTCCTTCTACAGTAGTAACCCAGGCGAAACACAGTCAGAAATGTCAAAATCCTTATACGCCTAACAAAAATATAAATATTAAATAAATCGAATCGAATTCTCCAATTATAAATAGTATTATATACATTTTCAAATAAATGAGTTAGCATTGAAATTATGATAATTTTTCTAAATTTCTTTTGCGGATATGGATAATTCTATAAGTACCTGAAAAAGAGTTCTTGGATTGTGATTTCGATGTTTTATGAAACAGAAACTGCTAAGCTTTATTTTAATTAGATTATAATTTATATTATCTAATTTATATTAATAATCTAAAAAATATTTAAATTTTTTTACACTTTTGGGCAATAAGAAAAACGCCAGCAGTTGAAATTTTTATTATATTTTTTCTTTAAATTTGAGTTTTATATTAATAGAAAATCAGTTCGCAACTCTGTTTCAGAAGAAGAACGTGAAGCGTTCTATATCGCTGCAGTGCATCTGTTGCAACAGTTGCAACATTGGAGTGGCTCCTTTGGTCGGGCTAATTCCAAGAACCGTTTGCATATGAATCATATTAAAGTGGAGATTGCATAAATTTTATGAATGCAGTTCTGGAATAACTAACAAACAGCTTGCCGCAAATACTTAATGATAGTTGAACAGACTTTTTGCCTGTTAAAGGAGTTTACAGCAAGTCCATTGATATGCGATTTATAGCGTCAGCAATTGATTAATAATAATAAAAGAAAATTTTGATTTTTCTTTTAGATTTTGCTATCCATTCAATTTCATTTTGGATAATAAGTCCTTGCCATAAGAGGCTAGCTTTGAAATGGGTATTATTTATTTTTTTTTTTTTTAATATAATTAGTTGCCCATTGTTTGGTTTATCAAGTGGGCGATATTGTCAATTAGTTGTGCATTGACTAATTGGATTAGTCCTTGCACTAAATTATTAATTTAACCACTCTCTGATTGCCATTAATCGATTAGCTAGTTTTAGCTGCCATTTTAGTCTGGGTGCGTCCTTTAATTCCTCTGGACGGGAAAGATTAACGATCTGCATGCGAGTATTTTAAGTCACTTAAGTCATTTATTGGTATCCATCTGAATTACTTTACACACACTAGCACAGACATTGATACACAGACACACACACGCACACACATTGTGAGTCAAAGAAAGGCCGCAACTTGAAACCACAAGGAGTCTTAACAAAAGACTAGATTTCTCAGATTACGTTGACAAGCAACTCTCCTTATCTGATATTAACATCTCGCTCACACACACAACAACACACGGCGAGATTGGGGGAGAGTGAGAGAGAGGCTGATTTTTCACCTACCAATCATAGAACAAGCATCATTTAAATTCTTCAAAGCGAATACAAATTAAAATACAACGCGCGGAATTCACAAAAATTTAACAACAGCTTAAACACTAACGAAACGCGTCTGTTACCGCCAAGCAACGTTGGACGAGTGATGAAGGTTGCGCAAAAGCAGCACAGCGAAGCCGAACTATACACACTTGCTGCCAGCCGATTGGTTCAATGAAAGCTTAGCTCAGGATCTGATTGCTCTCATCGCACTCTAAGTTAGTTTGACGGAGAGTAAGAGCCGGCATGCTATTGGCTGCGAGCTGAAAGGTAGAGCATTTGCGGTGTGTGACACAGCTATGCAATTCTAGCTAAGACAGAAACCATGAGCTTAAGTTGCCAGTAACAAGCCAATGAGAATAATAAGCTTAATTGTCGCTTCGTGTTTCGTGTCTAAGAAAGCTCGTTCCAATCCTTTACTTTAAGTCTAGCAGTACATAGAAAAAAAAACATTTGTTCACATTTAAAAAATTAATTTTTTTTGTAGTTTTCTTTTATTTTTTACTCAACTTTTACACAGAGAAAATGAAATTGCAGTATTTTGCATTTGTTTTGTATTTATATATATATATATATATATATATATATATATATATATATATATATATATATTTTTTTTTTTTTCATATTTTGATTAATTAAAATTTGTTAAATTGCTAGAATTTGTTAAGCGCTACTAAAGTTTAAAGTTGTTTGTTGTTTTTACATACACATATATATATATTCAGGTATATATATATATATATTGTATATTAATATTGTTTGTTGTTTTTTTGCTCTTGCTTTGTATCCTTCTTTGTAGGCCTTTGTGTTTGTGTGTGTGTGTGTGTGTGTGTATAGATATAATATATGGAAATTGTTAAACATTACTTCTAGTCACATACTTATATGTATATATGTATGTGTAGCAACTTGATTTACAACATTGACTTTTTTATTCCCATTTACGAATGTGTTTGATGGAGAAATGGTTTTTAAGCAACTTGTTAACTTATTTTGAGTATTTGTTGAATTGAATTTGGTTCTTTCGTCATTTCTTATAACATTTATCATAATTAGAATACAATTCATAATTTTTTTTTTCTTTCTTGTCTCTAATGGCATCTTAAGTTTTTGCATAATTCGGTGATTGTATCGAGTCAACAATATTACAACAAAAAATAATAATTTTTAAAGTACTTATTATTTTTTTTCCCCCTAAAATCAACTTATTTCCAGTTTTTTACATAATTGAAAATAAAGATTTCGTATTTAATCACATGGTGGGATAATCGCTTAAATACATTTTTAAATGATTTCTTTTATTTTCTTTTCATTACAAGTTAGTTAATATATTGCATTTAAATATCAAAATTTACAATATATGTGTGTGTGTGTACGGAATGATAGGAGAGAAGTGTAGTTTGTTTATCGACATTTTTTTTTGGATTTCTTAAAGGATTTTCTTTTTCTCATATTTTCGTTTTTTGTAATTGATTGTTTATGAATATTGATAATATTGAATGCATTAATTGGTTCCGTTTCTAAGAAACACAAACACACACACACATGCATGCATACATAGATACTACCTATGTATATATATGGATTTGTGCATTATATACATATAGGAGAATGTAAAAACTCTACACTTGAAACACACAGACACATATATATATATTCGATTCATAATTTTAGTACTATATATATCATATTCATAAATATCTAATTATTCATAGTTTGGTATTTAAATATCCTTCCATTGATTTCAATTACCTTTTTGTATTTTTTTTTTTATTTTATAAATATCATTATTGTTTACAAATACTTTGAGGAGCACTGGACGTGTCTAAGATTCAAATTCTTTTTACATTTTACACCCATCCATTTTGGAGAACAATAAACCAAAAATGTGACAAATGCAAACAAAGAAAAACAAAAAAAAACAAGAACTAGAAAAAGTGTTCAACATTGAAAGCTTTGCGTTCTACGATTTTGAAGATTTCTTTTTCTTCTTTTTTTTTTAAGCCTGGCGTACAAATAAAACGATTTGTTTAAGTGGCAAATTATATTTTAAGTTCTACAAATTAAAAGGTTTACATTTATTTATGTAATACTTTAGTATTATGATTTAAGAAAAAAATTCAAACGTGTCAAATGTTTTTATTTGTTTTTGTTTTTTTTTTTTTTGTTTATTATTAAATAGATCACATTCATGGTTCTATTTTTTCACTTGCTTGCATAGTTTTTATGTTCACATTGTTTTTAGCATTTTTTTTTTTTTTAATACATTAGATACGCTTAGATCATGTGGTTCTGTTTTTTTTTTGTCTGTTCTATTTACATTTGTTTTTGTTTTTTAATCGTTTTAAATGTAAGCAACTTAAAAACTGAAATGATTTGCAAATTAGTTTTCTTTTTATCTTGACTTAATAAGTTCGGTTTTGTTGGTTTATTAGTTATTATATTTTTTTGAAACTGAACTGTTAAAAAAAATATTTTTTTTTTTGCGTGGATATTTTTTTTTTTTACAAGAGACTTTTATTTATATATTTTATTTTTTTTTTTTTTTGCTTTTGCTTTTGCTTTAACGAGATCTTTTTTGGGGGGATGGGTTGAAGAATAATAATAAATAAATTCCGTTTGTTTTGTGTGCATAAATTATTAAAAAGTACTGTAGCTTAACTTTTTGTCAAATACTTGTAGCTTTTTGAGATTAAATGTTTTTTGTTGCAGCTCTATAAAAAAAATTTCCGATCGGCATTTACAATTTGTTAGATTTTAAATTTGTTTTCAGTTTTTGTTTAGTTATGCTACGCTATAAAATATTTTAAAATTTATTAACACAGATGACTTTATAGATTTCATTATTTTTTTTCCAAACGTTTTCATGATTTGCCAAATTTGTCAATTTCTTGATCAGTTTTTTAGCCGATCTTACTCATATTAACACAAACACCCAGCTGCCACAAATTATATATATATATATATATATATATATATATATATATATATATATATATATATATTTTTTTTTTTGTGTGTAAATATTAAACATAATTATTAATGATTTATGCATTTATGCCAATTGTTAAGTGTCATTTTGTTGTTGTAATTGTTTTATAAACTAAACTAAAGTTAAATACACAGCTACACACAATGAATTCTCTGCTTTTGTTTTGTTTTGTTTGTTTTTAATATTAAAATCTTAATCTAGAAACACATCAAATATTATAAATATTTTATATATATTGTATATATCTGTATAGATAGACAGAGTTTGAAACTCTGCACAAGAAAGAAATTTTAAATAATAAAAAAAATCAACAGAATAAATTGATTTCAATTGGTTGTGGCTAATTTGTTGAAAACATTCATTTGATCATTAAATATTGTGTGTGAAAACGTATTTTTGAGATATCGTTTTTAAGGTAATACAAATCAGATATATTTACGTGTACAAAGTATTAAAAATTTCTTCATCTTCTGCTAAGTATATATGTATATATATTTTTTTTTATATATATGTGTGTGTGTGTGTGTGTATGTATGTTTGTTTTGTGTTTAAATATTCATAGTTATTATATATAATATCACATCAACTTTGTTTTTTATTTTTATTTTTATTTTTTGCTTCTGCTTCTCTTCAGTTTCTGCCCAACACTTGCTTTATTGTTTGTTTATCATATATATATATATATATATATATATATATATATGCATGCATGTATGTATGTATAGAGATTTCATAGCTTAATAAGATCGCGAAAAAAAACATACATACAAATCCATAAGTACATATATATATATATTTACATATATCATAGATTCCTTGCACATACTTTATACATATGATCATCTAGCACATTATATAGAATTTGTATTTGCTCTTTTCTCTCTCTTCCTCCTCATACATAGCTTATTCGATTAATACTCTTTTTTATTTTCTCTTACTTGGAGTTTTTTTTTTGTTGCTTTTGTTTTGGTTTAACAAAAAAAAAAAACGGATAATCGGCAACCGTTCACTGAGTGAAATTTTCTTGAATTTTTTGTTTTCCCCCTTGTTTACAATATTTGTAATATATGTGTTTTCGTTTGTTTTTTTTTTTCAAAAAGTTCCTTTTTTTTAAGCCAAAAAGTCAGTCCAATAAGAATTTTAAGTTGCCTGCAACTGCAGTTGATTTGTGTTTTTAGTTATGCTTAAGGTTTTAAGGTCTCAAAATACATCATTGTTGTTGGTTTATATTTGTTGTTGTTGAGTTGATTTGTTGTGTTTTGCTGAATTAGTTGAGTTCTGGTCCAAAGTTTGCCTATATGGGTTGTTTTTTTTTTTTATATGTTATTGTTGGTTTTTTTGTTTTGATGGGTTTTTTGTGAAAGACGAAGACGTGGGGGGAAGTGGAGGGTAAGGGTGCAGCGCTTACAAAGTGAAAGCTGCTGATATTCGCTGTTCTTTTTCGCCTGCTACCTTTTCAACTTCTGCTTCTTGTTATTTGTTGTCGTTGTTGTTGTTGTTTTTATTGTTGTTCATCATTTACTTAGTCGGAGGGATTGTGTGTAATGAGTTGAGAACAGCGCCACACCCACAATAACGACCTCCATATATATAAATTAATTTATATACACATATGCTTGCCTCATTGCGTTGTTGCATCTACTCGGAGGAGTAAAGCTTGTTCTTGGTCAAAGTAAAATCGGGACTGATCACAATCGTATTACTGCGCGTTAGATTTCTGTACAAAAGGATAAATCAATTATTATAATTATGTGTTAAAATTTTAATTAATATAAAAAATAAATACAACTTACTTGATGAACTGCGGCAGTCGGGATGTCCACCCGCTCTTGTCCTGCTTGAGAGTCAGATAAAGCTCAAAAATAGAAACAGTGTCCGGATCAACTTTGAACGAGGCAATGCGCCTGCAAGCAAATTAACCATTATCATTAAATTGTCCCGTTATACATCTGAGCTTTGATTATAAAAACTAAATAAAATAACGATAATAACCCAGTACCCAGCAGTGAATAACGAATAGTGTCTCATCGACGCCATTTGACATATTTTGAATACGTAGTTTTTTGTCCGTTTAAATCCATTTGAAATTTGTTTTACTATAAAATAGTATTCTCTATTTGTAATATATGTAACTACATTTTGAATGCAACTGCAGTCATTTACAAGGCTTTTGGGTAACGCATACTTTCGGACTACAGAAATATATAAATTACGAATGGAATTTGTAATGGACTCTTTTCGCTGCTGGGCCCAGTACATTGTGTGTATTTGAAGTAGTAACTGTTAAGCGAATTATCAAAAGCTTTTACTGATCATAAAGCTCTCTGTTGCTGTGTTTGTCTCTGTCGCACTCACCTGACGTTGTTCGGCTCGCTTTCGAACTCAATGAATATGGTGCAGGCACGCTCGCCGCACGGCTCTCGCTCCGACATGCGTATTATTTCGGCAGCAATGCGCTGCATGAGATCGTTGGGCAGCGTCACCTCGGTGCAGGCGAGATGCTCGCTTTTCGCCTCGCGAAGCTTTGCCTGCAGCTGCTGCGAAAGTTCCTGCACAGCGCTGGCGCTCACATCGTCCAGGTTGTCAATGGCACCGATGCGTGACGCCGACGTCGACTGCAGCGGCGACGCTGGCAACATGCTAGGCATATAGGCGATATCGAAATTCGCCGCCATTGGCTTAATGGAAGCGGACGCTGCTGCGGCGGCGGCGGCTGCTGCTGCTGCAGCGGATGATGATGTAGAAGAGTTGGAGGAGAGACGCGGTCGCGTGTTAAGCGATTGATGCTGACGCATGTGCAGCACCGATACCGGATGTCCATCGACAACGTCCACATCAACATCAACGATATCCACGTTTGCCTCGTTCACAGTGGCTGCGACGCCCACCGTTGCTGCTGGTGCCGTTAGCGGACTCGTCCAGTCTGCGAAGCAATTGCGTGAAAGGAGAGCCAAAGAAGAAGCTTATTTAGTCACCACATCGACCGGCAGAACTCACACAAAAAAAAAAACACATAAATTGAAACCAGACTAAAAGAAAAAAAACAGCTGATGTCTGCGTTGCGCCACCGGCAAAAAGCCTTGCAATCATTCACATAATACAAACACACTCTCGTTCCCTCTCTATGTCTATCTCTCTAGCTTTGTGTTGCGCAAGCTCAAAACTGCACTCATTGGCTGTACGCAGACTCGGCAAACACACTCAATGCTTCCATGGCGCGGGGCGTGCTGAAATCACCTGGCAACAACAGCTGGAAAATCAGCCGTTCGCTTAAGCCGTATCTCTCCTACCTTCCACCTCTTTCTTTACTAACCAGCCACTAGGTAATGCATTGCGCTCTCTTCGCCCCTCTCCATTCTTCTTCTTTCTCTTACATACGGCCCCATCGTTTCCAGCTGACGATTGCGTTTCGTCCGTCCCGTCCATCGTCCGTCGTTCCCATCTACGTTTTGCTCGTTTCGTTCGTTAGTCAGCAGTTTCTTTTGACTGTGCAGCAGTTGCTGCTGGTCTCCATTTCCCTTTCCCCCTTATCTGTCTTTTTCTCTTTGGCTCTTTTGCCTTTGGCTTCTGAGCACAGTTTTTATTTTTTTTATTTTTTGCTTGTGCAGTTGTTATTTTAATACTCAAGTATACAAATACAAAATGCTAAGCTGAGCACAGCAGCCGCACAGTGACACCAAACTGGAGAAAACTTCAAAGCGAAGTTTGGAGAAATATTTAATGCAATATTCTTTAACTATATTAATTGAATATTCTACCTTTACTGCCTTTACTTAAGTAAACTTTGTGTATATAAAGGAAAAAGTAAAAAAAAAAACTATCTATACTTAACCACAGTCCCTTTCTTTACAATACATATGTAAATATGTAAAATCACAAACTTTGCTTGACTCGACGACGGTTTCATGTAATAAGCGCTAAAGCTCTTTGTGCTCATACATACATACAATGCCCATTCTTCAATGCATGAACTGAATGAGAAATTTCTCTCTCCCTCCGTCTCTCTCAATCTATATCTCTGGTTAAGTGCACCCGCGTAATTAAGAAATTAACGGCATATGTTTGCGGCTCTCTTTATGTGTTTATCTGCGTCTGTCACTGTGTAAATGTGTATTTATGTATAAATGTATGTGCATATGTGTTTGTCAAGTGCGCCATGAAAAGGGTTTGTGTAAACTTTATACTGCAAAGTCAAAAGCGAAACCGAAAAGGAAACAGACAAGCACAGAGAAACACACACACGCGCATTTTATTACCCTCCTCCATACCTCTCCGTGACTACGGGCACATCACACGACATTTGCGACTGCTTGTCTTACATGCATTCAAAATCGGCAATAACAACAAGAAAGCACAAGAAAAACAATAACGCTAACATAGCCTGGCAACAGCATCAAGCTACCAATGTAGGTTCTTTTGAGTGAAAACATACGCATTTATGAAGATACCTGAGCCGCACATTAAAGCTCTCTTTGTTGTTATTATAGCAGCGCCTTCTGTTGTCTGAGCAGCAACAGTAACAGCACCAAACTTCGAAATTATTTTTTTCCATACACAAAGCAGTCTGAGGCTAAGTTGGGTTGGGGTGGAGTTGGTGTTTCTAGTTTGTGCTTGTTAAGGTTGTGTGGCCTTGAGTTAAAATTTTCGTTAAATAGGTGCATAAATGGTTTAAGGCTCTGTTTTGAAACAATGAAATAAGTGCATTAACCACACGATAAATTCTCATTTACAGCACAATAAACAAAATACACATATACAAATGCATGTCTATGTATATTGATGGAATGCAGATAACATAAGAACAACGAAAATTTGTTTGATTCCAAATTTGAAACCATTTAAAACATCAAACAACAAATAATGCATTTTCTAATAAACAATTACAGCTGAGCTGTAACGATGATTTTAACTATTAGCCCTAATGTAGTTGAAAATCTGCTGTTTATGCTTGAATTAATACGAAAGAAAAAAATTAAGTAATTATTAAACAACTTTATTCGGGTGCTAGATTTCACAGATTGTATAGCATATGAATATGCATGACTACCATCAACTCATAACAGTATGTGTGTGTCCTTCGATAATAAAATTGCATGCGCTCAGTCAGTCATGAAATTAAATTGACTGCAAATACACAAAAACACACACGTACACGCATACAATACAGACGGCCGGCCAAAGAGTGCGAAGGAGATGGCCTACGCTGCTGTTACTTTTGCTGCTGCTTCGTATGGCATGGAGCTTTCGGGTCTGCCAGTCAGTAAAAGGTGTGCATATGAGAATGTTTCTGGCAGGCATGGATGTTTTTGTGTCTGTGTGTGTTTGTGTGACGACATGTTGTTGCATGTCATCGTCAACATCGAGCTGCCTACCCACCAGTGTTGAACGTTTAAGCTATTTAAGAACTTGTTCCAGAAAACTTCAAGATATGCATTTATAAAAAAATTGTATATTGATGTCTGCCTAATTGTAAAAAATTCGATTTTTATTTTGGCAATTTTATCAAAGAAATTTTTTTTGTACTGTTTCAATTTTTTTTTTTTGCAACACAGCCGTTTTATGCTGTTCTCTCTTATTGTCGCCTGTTTGCTTTTGCCTTTGGGTGATTTAGAATTTTCGGTGTGTAAATATGCATGTATATGTTTTTCTATATGCGTACACACATAACATACAACTCACAGTTACCAGCTGGGTTCGTGTTCGTGTCTAATTTGCACGACGGCAAGTTTAAAGTGACAGGGATTAAAACAGGATGTTGCATAATCCGCACGTCAGACACAAGGAACAGGATATGTATGCACAGAACAAAAACAAAAAAGAAAAAAATGCACTAAAAACGTTGCACAAAAAATGCACAAGTCACAAAATGTAAAAATAAAAGCAAGAGAGAAAAATGTCTAAACATATGGATAAAACATGAATATTTATGGAAATTGTGCTTCTAGGATATGCCTTTAAATTAATAGGATACTTGGCTAATTTGCTGATTTATGCTAGGAAATCAAATTAAAAAATATATTGCTTCATAAGAAAAAAAAGAAACCAACCTCTTTTGTTCATTATTGAAATGTGTAAATTTTTAATGTTCAAGACATTTGTTGAAAAGATCAAATAAAATGTTTTCAAGTCCTATTAAATTAATTTAATTAAATATAGGGCTATTAAAGCAAGAAAATTGGAAGAAAAATAACAAAAAAATCATAAAAAAAAACAAAATGTTTGAAGCACATCAAAAATGTATAATCAAATATTGCGAAATGGGTTTCAATAAAATCAAAAATTGAATGACTATTTCAATGGGGTATAAATGTTTTACGTCATGTTTTTTGACATTTCTTTTCTTCTATTTCTGGTAATTTCGGAAAAAACGAGAGATTTCAGTTTGAAAATTAAGTTTTGAAACAATTTGTTCAATTTAATGTTGTTTAATAACAATTAAAAAATATAAAATTGATGGAAAATTGGAAAATGGAAATGGATATGGAAATGGAAAATATAAAGTATTAGAATATTTATTTGCTCTTTTTTTTATTGATATATTGAGTTAAATAAATAAATATTTTATGTAAAATATGTTGAAATAAAATACAAAATTTGGCAACAGAACATATATTTAAATGATTTTTTTTTACAACTTTTTTTAATTCAATTGGGGATCTAATAATATTTTCGTTGAGTGTGTAGTACTCACCTTTAACTTTTGCTGTACCAATGACACCAAATTGTCCCTGAATGTGATTTTGTACTGAAAGCACTTCCATCTTCATTTCAAATTGGAATTTATGTCACTGCGTTTCTTTACTGCGAATATCTCTCTTCTTCTACTATTAATTTTGCCGACGCGTTTTTGTTGATTTTTTGTGGATAGTTGTAGAATTGAATAAATTTGTGTGGGTGTGTGTCTATATATATATATATATATGTATATATATCTACATATATGTGGTATATATATATTGTATTAGAAATGCACTTTAATCACAAGAATTTGATTTGAGTTTTGTGTGTGTTGTGTTTGTTTTTATATTTTAAATCTGATTTGCTTTCATTTTAATTGGAGAATTATTTCACTTTGTTGATTTAACGGCACACAATTTCTTTCTCTCTCTCTCTCCCTATTTTATTTTGTAACTGCTCTCTCCCTCTCTCTCTCGATCGTTTAACAAATAATTGAAAAAAGTATCAACAACTAAATTTGTTATTCTAGTTTTAAACATTTAAATTTTAATACATTCTAAAAACAAAAGAAAAAAAACCAAAATATAAGCCGAAACTGCCGCCCGTCTGTCTGGCTTAGTGTCCAACTCGATTTATTCTATCTATCTATATGTTTATCTCTTTTTTATTTTTGAATTTTTACGCACAGCACTTGAAAATTGTTGTAGTTTTTTTTTTTTGTATGTTTTTGCTTGTTTGCGAATTCGTTTGAAGTTCTACATGTGTATTGTGTGTGTGAATGGCTGCTTGCTGCTGCTGCTGCTGCTTGCGACGTTCCGTCCCCGTGCGTGCATCGAGTAGCGATGTGTTGCGTGCGACGGCCGCTGCTTGACTGGACACAATAATATTCAGCGATGAACGACGATGGCTTCCTCGCTCTCTCTCTCTCTCTCTGCTGCTGCTGTTGCTCTCAACTCTCAACTAAAGTCTACTCGGCGCGGCTCACAGCTGTGCATGCAGCTGTGTCTCCTCTTCTCTCTCGTTGTGAGTGTGGGTGAAGAGTGTGTTTAGTTTGTTGCCAGCTGAGGATAAAAGCTTGGCACAACTACTTTAATAACAACAAATTGGAGAGCAGCACCGACAAAGACAACAACAAACTGCGGCCACACACACAATGGGATATGACGATGGCTGAGAGGAGCTTGGGTGGCAACTTCTGTGACGGAGCAGTTCTCCAAAGCTACTATCCGGCCGGCGAGGCCCGTACCCCCTTTTATAGTGAATTTTCCGTTAGGCGGCAGCGCTGTAGGCGTCGCTGTCGCCACCGATGCAGTCGTTAACGTGTGAGTGACTTTTCCCCTTGGCCGTGAATTGTCCATGTAATGAGAGTGTCAAATGAGTGCATAAGCGCATGCTCCTTCTCTCTCTCTCTTTATATATGTCTCTTTTGAGTGATTCGGAACAGCTGCACTCGTTTTGTCATCAGCTGTTGATGCACTGTTCACAATTGCACTCAAAGAGAAAGAGACAGTTGATTACTCTTTCGAGGTGTGTTAAGAGAATCACAACAATAAAACTCAAGAGCAACTCGAGCGTCGATTCCTATTGAGCGCATCGCAAGGGAATGAGTGCTTTCGCATAACAACAGAAAAGAATTAAAAATATATTTGCCTTTTTTGCGAGTGAAAGATTCCAACAAGAATTAAGAACTGATGATTATTGTTAGCGGTGTGTGGGGAGGGGAGTTTGTTTACACTTGAACACCAAAGACAAGGGCAGAGTGTTGCTTTTATCAATATTGATACTAATCTCGCAAACATTTCTAACCCTTTGACAACTAGTAGGCAAATTCTGCAACTGCTATTACTGTTCTACTGCTGTTTTTTTTTTTGTTATTCTACTTATATTCTACAAAAAGCTCTGCTACTGTTCTACTACTATTATCTATTCTAAAACTATTCTACTACTGTTATACTACTATTTGCTATTCAACTATAATGTGCCACTATTCTACTACTATTGTACTACTATATTGCTACTATTCGACTGCTATTCCACTGCTATTTTAATCGTTTTTAATATATTTTAGAATTATTTATATAAATATATATATACACATGCTATATAAGGTGGGGCATACAACATTCGGTAGTTGCTTTGACCTTTTTACTTACCTAATGCCTGCCACGTTTCACCAATAAAAACAACAACAAGAAAGACGAAGGAGCAGAAAAAGAAGGCGCAATCCTTTAAGTTTTGGTTACAACGGAATCGTAGTTAGCCACTCCCCGCCCTAAACCACTCCGCCAACCATCCAACGCTTGTCCGCCTCGTTGAGCATGTTGCCATCACATCGATTTTCATGTGATTTGTGTAGACGTGTTTGGTTTTTATTGATTTTCACTTGATTCTCTCCATATGCTTAAATATACTTAAGCCAGTACGTGCACATTTCCATCCTCATCCTCATTCTCATTCTCATTCTCATCTTCATTCCCATCTACGTTGCCATAGCTATATCCCATGGGCAACCACAGCATCAGAGGCAGGAGAGGCAGTTGGGGGCAGCTCTAATGTCAGGATCATGTGAGGTTATCAACATAATTTCCACTTGTGCCGCCACCGTCTTTACACCTACCTCTTTAGAAACCCCCCCACACACTTGCACACACACACACACACATGACCAGTAACCCAGGCCATTTTCCACATGTTTCTAGTTTATGATGCAGTAGGTTTTTTTTTGTTTTTTTGGTTTTTTATATATATATTTTTTTTTTTTATATTTTGTGTTTTGCGAATGGGAACCTGAACCACAATGTTTTTGCTCCTATTCTTGCTGTTGTTGTTGTTGTTGTTGTTGTTGCTGTTGCTGAGGATGCTGATGATGGAAGCGTGTGCGGCTTGATAGCAACTACGATTCGGTTCAGTTATGTTTGGTTTTGGCTTCGGTTGCAGTTCATTCACTTTAATTTCCTTAAAAGTTAAAAGCTTTTAAAACGACTTAAAAATGGCGCTGTTAGGCGAGCTCGATTTATGGTACCCTTTTCCACACTCCAAAATTTAAGTATATTGCTCAGATCGTTCAGTGTCGTTTGTCATTTGATAAAATTAATAGTGTATATTTTTGTCTATAAGTCAAAATGGCAAAAAAAAAAAAAAATTTCAAAGAAATTGCAAAGTTTCTTGCAATTTAAGAGAGTCATCGAATCTAAAAGGCACATTAATATTTAGTGAATAATGCCATAAGGTAAATGCATTCATATATATGTATATATATATATATATATATATATATATATGTATATATATATAAATCTCTGACACACATATACAGTTATTTTTGCTGTATCATGCTGTAGGTACAAATATATTTATAGAGTTGTAAGTGGCTGCTGATAGTAGTTTCTTCAACATGAACAGACTCATTTGTTGATGCTGGTCAAGAATATATATTGTATATTTATATATATACACATATACGGGAGGTTTTTTATTATAACAGAAGTTAATATAATGCAAAAGAAGATTTAACGTTTTTCTCGCAACCTTTTCGCTCAAACTGCTCGAACTGCAATTCAATCTTCGACGTCATCGCATGTCTCTCTGCTTCTTATCCGATTTTCTTCTTTGATCAGATTCGCCGTGTTGCGAATTCGCTTTCGGCATTCTTTTTAGTTCGCCGATGGCTAGATATCATATCGTTGTTGCTCTTCTTCATGTTCGTCGTTCTTGTTGGAATGTAAAGAGTATTTACGGAATGTAAAAGTGCTGTTGCAGTGCTGGCAATGCTGGTTAACATATGGTTAACAGCAGTAAAAGCAAGATTGGTAGAATAAGAGTCAAACTGGTGAAAAACTAAAGTCAAATTATATTTTGTGAACAGTATTGAAAGAGCGGCAAAGAGTGCTTGCAATCTGAGCTGTTTGATTTATGCCATCAGTTTGATAGTGAGGGAGGGAAAGAGAGATGGTCGTCTTATGTCTTCAAGTGTGCCTTCCTTCAGAGACCGAATTAGATATGCAATTGTCAATATTTGATGGACTCATCAATTTTACCGCAATTTCCACTTGACGAGAGCCAATTGAAATGCCACTGACAGGGCTGCTCTTCTGGACTCTCAATGTTTGACTCTCTTTCTTCTGCTCTCCCTTCTTGTCTTTCGCTTTCGTTCCGTTTCGTGCATTCGTCTCTGGGCTGACATTTGACATGATTATGTACATTTGTTGTGCGGCGAGTAACGGTTTCTGTCGCCGCAATTTGCATTCCATGCTTGGCGATAGATGGTGCGAAGCAGAGTGTGGTAGGGGCAGCGACCAGTAAACCAACCTCGCCAAAAACTCTAATCTATCAGAGGGTTTGTTCACTCTGTGTGTGTATCTGTTTGTCTGTGTGTGTGTGTGTGTGTGTGTTTCTGGCTCGACTATTCTGCACTTTGGCTTAGGCAAGGCTTTCATTCTGTCACACTTCCTTATTCGTGTTTTTCCTTGCTAAACACACACACACAGACACACACACACACAAACAAACACTCACTCACACTTGCAGGCGGCGTCCTTTGCGAGTGTCGAGCTAGGCAGAAGTGTCCTTACAACATTTTTACTTTGTAACGCAAATTCTGAAGTAAGCATGAATAATGCATGCATTGTGTGTAATTCTTCAAGTACTTTTGCCATGCCAACGACAGGCACACATCAGCAAACTTACACCCAACACACTTAACCCACACCTACCTCAGCACAGTTCACACACACACACAGAACCCACCATAGCTGCCCTTAGAAGCTGGCCAAAAAAGAGAAACAAGAACCGCACTGAGTCAACCTATTTATATTTTTCACTTTTTTCATTCTTTTTATTTTTTTTTTTGGCATGTTTTGAGCAGGTGTTGAAATTTATTGCGCGCTCTTTTGAATTACAAATTTATTGTAATATTTGGTAGTACGCAAAGACCTCAAGCTTAAATATGTATATGACCATAAAGAAACATTTATATCTGCACAAATACATATATACATTTGGGCCATATTCTGGTTGGAAATATGTTTGTAAAACAACTTGCACAAAAACTGTCATACGAAATCTTATATATATATATATATATATATATATATATATGAATAATTTACTTGAGGCTTTTATTCAGTCACTTCTTAATCACTGTGAACCAAACAGTCTGGCAAATATTCAGACTAACAATTAACTGTAATTTGTCATACAATTAATTGTTTGATATTTTTCCTTACATTTTTTACTAGCATATTATATCTATTTTGCAGTGGCAATTAGCATACATTAATTATTGATAAGTCAATTTGTAAGTAGTAAATTGCTTCAATTGCCTGTCATTATTTCAATAAATACATATTTCTCTGGTCCTATAACTGTTGTGTGACTATTCCGCTGACAGGGAGCACTGGGAAAGTGGGTTATGCATGCTTGAGGGGCCCGGAACGAACCAAACTAAAGCAAATCATATCGAATCGAATCACAATGACCCCCTCCCCCCCCCCAACTACCAACAATTTACTAGGCGTAATTCTCAAATTAAATTCTGTTTGGAAACGCAAAGTGGACTTCTAAAGTGATTGGCTATTTAATTTTTGCATTATTCAGTTGTCGCTCCTTGGACATGTCAAACTCTTCTTCTTCTTCTTCTTCGGCAGGGGTAAGTTGTTGGTTTTAACTTGCCTCTGAATTATGATGTGGCAACATGCGACGAAAGCGCAAACATTAAACAAAAGTCAATCAAAAACAATTAGCCATATTTAAATAGCACATATTTTTCCAAATCAGCTAGTAAAACTAAAGTATAAGCAAATAAATATAATAAATAAATAATTATTTAAATATATATATATATAAATAAATATAATTATTTAAATATATTAATATATTTAAATAATTACACACTAATTAATTACGCCTAAAAGTTTGAGCAAAATCTGTTTTTCGCTACAATTTATCTGATAACATTTTAGCTAATGTGTGTGTGTGTGTGTGTGTGCTAATGTATTTTTTACCATACTCTTAATATGGTCAATTATTTTGTTGCCTTAATTTAATTTTATATAATGCTATTAGTGACCTCCTTACCCGGCGCTAAACTTCAAAAAAATATATATTTTTAATAAAAAAAAGAGCAGGAAAAAATGTAAAAATTGCTGCTGCCTTCGAAGGAAAAGTCACTTTGTCATTTACGCAGCCATTAGCCGGAGCGATAAAATGTATTTTCTTGGCCATGTCACGTCAAAAAGTCGGCTAGCAGCCCACATCCGTAGGTCACCCCAAATTCACCCACCCATCCAACCTGCTGCCTTTTAAGCTGACCAAATGAGTAGCAGCATTTGGCTGCTTGGCCCCAAAGTGGCCAACTCTCAATTTAGGCCGGGGGGGGGGGTTTTTTTTTTTGGAAGGCGTGCCACCAACATAGATTGAAACTTTTAAAACTTTACAGCTTTTCACTTTCTTTTCATTTTCTTCTCTTTTTTTTCTTATACTGCCTTCTTTTCAATTTAGAAGCCAAGAAGCTGCGGCCCAAGCCAAAAAAACCCCAACGACCTGTGCCCAAAAAGTGGCCACTGTGCATCGTTAATGGTTTTTCACAAAAACTTACGAAACAAACTACAGCGTTCCTGACATAGACAGCCGCCTCTTCCCAACCCAACAGCGTTTTCTCCTCTGCCATCGGCTACCAGCTTTCACGTCCACATCCACGTCCACGACCAGGTTCAGGTCCAACGACCGGTGCTCTGGGCACGTCAGAGACCCTAGTGATGGGCAAGTAGCATGGAAAAGGTAAAAGCATCCTAGCGCGAGGTTGACTCATTAAGTAATCCCAAATATCGTTGATTAACTAAATTTAAATGCTTTTTTTGTAAGTTACAAAATAAACAGAAATATCTACAGGCAACACTTTAAAAATTAGCTGTAAATAATCTAAAACACAAAATATTTTTATTCACATTTTTTTAAAATCGTTTTAGTTTTAAATTAAAGCTTTTATTACTTTATATCTAAGTATTTTTTTTATATTGATTTTCTATAACTATTTCTTTATAATTGTATTTGACGTCTTGTTAAATATAGCATAATAATTTTAAACTGTAAACAATCTGAAAATCATTAAATATTTTCAATCCAATTTAAAAAAAAAATAAAATAAAATTTTTGATTGAGCTCATCTAACTATTTTTTATTCTCTTACATAATTCTTATTTATTTAAATTACCGTCTCCTTAAACATATCATAATTAATTTCAAAAATACAGATTCTAAAATAAATTGAAAAATGTGAAAATTTTTATAAATAAAATAAATATTCTACTCTATTTCTGACTAGCTAAACATATAAAAAAAAGAAGATATTTAAATTGTTGCTAAATTTGTATATATTTGCATAATGTTTTCCAATAGCCAAGAAACATGGCTAATCTTGTGCAAGCTTATGCAATCATTGGAGTTCATGTGGCAACCCTCGTGCTGGGAACGCACAATGCAGCATAAATGTCACGTATACTTTCACTTTTCTGTTGTCGCCAGTGGCCCGGGCAACCCGGGCAACCCGGGCAAGCTGGAGAATGGGTGCTGTGTGTTGGGTCCATTTCAGCCAGTAAATGGGCATTGCTTGACTTCAATGGGAATCGGCTCCCCTTCGAACAACGAACCTATTCAGTGGCTTCATGCGTTTGAATTCTATTAGCCGGAGAAAGGATTTGCCAGTGCTTTTGAAATGGTTTGGTTGTTGCTGGTTGTTGGAGCGGGTAGCGGGGGTAGTCTCACTGTTGCTGTCATAAGCACTTTTGCAGTGTGGCCATATCTTTGGCCAAAATGTCTGCCAGCCCAGAGAAACACCCTCCAGTTGGGCAGTTACAATTCACCATTTACCCTGGGGTGTATTTTCATCATTTTCGTTTTCGTTGCTGCTTGTTCCTTGTGCCTTGTGCCTTGCATCCAATTGACATTTCAGCTTAAGTCATTGTATAAGGCAGCAACACACCAACGCACACACACACACACACACATAAATGAGTATGAATGCTAGAATCGGGCCTGAGACAAGTAGCATTATAAAGCTGTCCGCTATTGAAGCCAAAAGCTAAGCACATCAGTCTGTCAGTCAGTCAGTTACTCAGTCACTCAGTCATTCAGTCAGTCAGTCAGTCAGTCAGTCAGCTAGGCAGGCATTCAGAGAGCTCAAGCTCAGTGCGTGGTGGGGAGTGGTGAGAAACAAATCGCTAGAAAGGAAGTGCAAAAGTAAAGTGCAAAAGCTGCAATGCTTACAAAAGGCGCACACAATTACAGCGCACTGTTTAGATGAGCTTATCTTTGGGTGTGGGGGCTGCGTTGCTAGTTAAAGATGTATGCGAATGGGCAGGGGAATGGGATGGAGATGGAGGTGAAGATGCTGTTGGAGAGGGGTGTGAAGAAAGAAAAGGCATCGTGTTTACACAAAAACATTTACACTGATCCGTAGTTAGGCATCGACTGAAGTTGAGCTGATGTAACGTTACTTTCGGCTACAAACACAACGAAAATGTGGGGATAGGGAGAACAAGCAAAAAAGACAAAGCATAATAAGAAATGTAGGGAGAGCGAAAGAGAGAGAGAGAGAGAGAGCGAAGGTATACTTTAACTAATATGCCTAAAACATGTCAACATTAACAGAGAAATATTTGCAAACTGCCAAAGTGAATTTTTAAATTAGAATTTTTAAATAAATGCAAATTGTGAAGAAAGCTGCGTTCATCAGCATAAAAGTTATCAATACTACTTTTATATTGTATTGATATATTAGAAAATGAGATCAATTATGGCAAATAGATTAAGAGTGCACCGAAATCGATAATGGTAACTTAACATTATGCGAAATGTTATATTTTTAATTGAGTTCACAGGAAACGAGTACTTTAAGTTCTAAACAGCTAATTTTGCAAATATCTAAGAAGGCGATATCTCAACTGAGTGCAATATAAGCGAAATAATAAATACCAAATAATTTCATTATGAATGTCAGGCAGACATTTATTGCCAAACAGCCGTCTGTCTGTCAGGGCAAAATGATTGCTTCGTTTGTATGTGTTACTGGTGGCATTTCATTCATTACTAAGAAAAAATGTCTTAATTTCGTTTCATTTCATCAGCAATGTCAGGCAGCAGCTACAAGATTTACAGCATGCCCAGCGCATAAAATAAAAATCTTTTCTCTTTTTTTTTTTTCTCTATTTTTATTTTTACTCTTGTTTGCTAAAACGCCAGCGAGGGGCGAACGAAATAAATAAATAAAGTACAAAAAAGAAAAAGGAGAAGGAGAAGGAGAAGAAGCAGAACAAAACAAACCTTAGAAATAGTAGAATGAATAAAAATATTTGAACGTATAAAAGGCAGCGACCAATAAACTGACAAAAGCTTCGCTTCTCAGCAGAAGGCGTTGACAACGTTAATAGTTATGGGTGTGGTTGGGTGGTGGTGGGTGGTGGGTGGGTGTCGGTGGTTGGGGTTGGGGTTGGGGTTGGTGTTTTGTGCCACACCATCCAATTGGAACGCATTTTTCTGCGACTGCAATAAAAAAGCACATGTGTTTCCAATCGTATGGTGTTGCCCACTCCTTGTGCCACGTCCTCCTCGTCCTTCGCAGTCCAAGTCATAATTTCGATGTGTTTGGCAAATAAATTTGATTTTGAGCGAATTTTTCTGAACAACTGGCGAACTGTTGGACTGTCCGACTGACTGACTGACTAACTGACTGACTGACTAACTGACTGACTGACGGTTGCTGCCTGACTGCGAATTGTTGTCAACTCTGGATTATTGCAGCCGCTCCCTGAAGGCAACCAACCAACCAACCAACTCAGCCAACTTGGCTTTTGCTGAGTTTGGCGATTTCCGCAATGGTCGACATAATTCTGTGCATTGACCTGCTTCAAACCGAATTGGAGAGGGTTGGAGGTGTGTACGATAAATAAATTAAGGAAATTGAAACCGTATTCGAGTAATAATAATAATAATATTAGTAAGAATAATTCATCCAATGCGTATTCTCGTCACACAAAAAAAAACACTGGTAAATCCAGGTCGTTGAGAAAAGTGATATGAATAATTTAGCTATGTGGAAAAATAATTCAATCGATCGATTCCTTTGATTCATAATTCGATGGTTGCCAATTTCTCTTTTTAACCATTGACAAATCAGACTAGTGTTTTTTTTTTTTTTTTTTAAAACCACTGCTAATTGTAGCTTAAAAAAATAATAAACGAGGGCTGCCAACAAAATATCTTAGCACTTTTCCAAGCTCTCAATAAGATCTCATTGCAACTTTTCCATTTGAAAAACTGAAGTATTGAAAGAAACTTTTCCATTTGAAAAACTAAAGTATTGAAAGAAAACTCATTCTTGCATTAACAGAATCAATTTAAATGTATTTCGGAATATTTATTTATTAAAAAAATATTGCCAAATGTGCCCTTTCAAAAATATATCATATTTTAAAGAATAAAAGAAAAAAGTTATTTCATATCTTAAATACATAAATAGTAAGTCTGGCAAATGCATCATACACATTTAGAAATTGGGATGGGTTGGTGGGCAGAGAAGGGGGTTGCTTGACCGTTGCACAATATGCCATGTGCAAGGACAAAAGTGAAAGCCCTTTCCGGGCGACACTTAGAGGTGTTGCCACACACAAAAAAAAGCTGCCAATCAGCAAAAAAAAAAAAAAATAAATAAGAAAAGGAAAGAAAAGAAAAGAAAAGCAAACGAAAAAGATATGAAATACAAGCAAAAAGAAGAAAAAATATCTGACCGATGAATGAATACCCTTAACCAAAAATGAAATCAAATTAAATCGATTTTGTGCATAGTAAATCATTCTTATTGCAAATCCAAAGCAGTCAACTTGAAATCTGACATCAAACTGGCCAAAAACAATGTATTTAAACGTGTTCCATTAGAAATGTGTAATACTCTCTGCAAAGGGTATGCAAGGGTAGTATGTGGATAAGGAATTGGAAGGGATGGCAAAGCAACTATACATTTAGTGTTTATTTCGCATTTATTGTGGGGACAGATGGGTGGCTGGGCTTTTGCGGGGAGGGGAGGGTAGGCAGAACGTTGCCAATAGAATGAAATCAGCAAGAAATAAATATCCTTGTCGCATAGACGCGCTCAACAGTCTGTCAAAGCTCCCACACACACACGCACACACACGCACATACACTCACAAACGCACACACACACGCACACACACACACACGCACACACACACACGCACACACACATGGCATACAATAAAGAAGTATAAATTGTTTCCAGGTCATTGGTTATCCAGCCACAGAAATACGAAAATGAAATTAAGTACAAAATGAACTAAACCCAAAAATCATATGACGCTGATGATTATGACGGGAACAACAAGGACAACAACAACAACAACAACAACAACAACAAGGACAACAACAATAAGGTTTCCAACAATAATGTCGCATTTGAGTCAAGAAATGTTCGCTTGAATGAATTGCTTATGGCTGCCAGATATTTTGTAAAAGGAGCTGGCCAAACTCGTCTGCGTATTGGCCACATTAAAATATAAACCAAATGCTTTGGCCTTTTCTGACTGTTGATCCGTGTTGATCAATTGATCCGTGCACTTTTAATGGTCCAAAACACCAAATCAACAATTACCAAATTTAGCACGTTTTAAAAAAATGTACGCAATTTAAAGTGGCATAAATAAAATGCTTGCAACTCTAATCAAGTTAGTAAAAATCAAGAACAGCTTTTTATTTAATCTTTAACTTCTATTTATATAATCGTTCGATGTTACTTTCATCCAAAAACTAAACTTTCGGTTGATGGTTTTTATTTAGTGATACGTTCCAATACAAAATGATATTCCTAATTTTTTTCCAAGATTTATCAATATAACTGATTCAGAGAGAAAAATACAATTTTTTATTTCATTTATTTTATTTTAGTTATTTTAGGATAATTTTTCTATTTTGTATTATTTATCATTATATATTTTTCATTTCATTTATTTTATTTTAAATATGTTAGTACAATTTAATTATTATTAATTATATTATCAATTAATAATAAAGAGATAATTTTTTATTTCATCTATTTTATTTTAAATATGTTTGTCCAATTTTTATATTTTGTTTTATTTAGCATTATACATTTTGATTAATTATTATTAATTATTTTATCAATTATCAATTACAATTTAATTATTATAAATTATTTTATCAATTAATAATAAAGGGATAATTTTTTACATCATTTATTTTATTTTAAATATGTTTGTCCAATTTTTCCATTTTGTATTATTTATCATTATATATTTTGATTAATTATTATTAATTATTTTATCAATATAGCTGAAAAAGAGATAAAGAGAGAATTTTTCCATAGTTGCACGTTTGATTTATTTAGTTTTAGAGCCTTTTTTATTATTTTATTATTTATTATAATATTTTTAACTATTATTATTTAAGTGAACTGTCATATAATTTTGTATGTGCAAAATATTTAACTATTAATCTAGAATTAATTTAAAAAGATCTCTTATCAATTTGTGCGTAAGTAATTTGGCCATGCTTAAATGTATGTGTATAAATGTTGCTTAATACATATTTATTTTTATTGCTTGCCATTTGTATTTAAGTGTTTGCTTTTAATAAACACATTTCGCTAAGCACTTTGCCGGTGGGGGGGGGGGGGGAGGAGGAGCACATTTTGTAAATTCAACACGCTTCCGTT
Source organism: Drosophila dives (assembly GCA_035042365.1). Lineage (NCBI taxonomy): Eukaryota > Metazoa > Arthropoda > Insecta > Diptera > Drosophilidae > Drosophila > Drosophila dives. The sequence continues at coordinate 3,768,120 of JAWNLJ010000276.1, read as the reverse complement.
TGTGCTTAATGCCACACCACGCCAAGTCGCTCCGCCTCGCCGCACTCCACGTCCCGATAACCATTTCGCACACACACACACACACACCAGCACAAGCAGATGCAGACGCATTTTACTGTTATTTCAGCATTAAAAGTTCAGTCGAGTGGCAGAGGATGTGAAAACAATTATCTGCAGGAAGGTGAAACATAAATCCTCGAATCCAAAAGTAAATTGCAAATTTCGTTTATTACTTTCTATGTCAACCACCCAACTCAAACCCAAAACAACCCAATCCCACACACACACACACACACACACACACACACAATTTGTGGTTAAATCGAATCGATATTTTATGTTATCGAATTTATTATGCAAACACACTCAACGCTAATGCCAATTGGTGTTGAGTTGCCAAAAGTGACACACACACCAGGGCAATCCCCCCACCACCTCACACCGACCTTTGGGCGGGGAGATGGAAAAGGCGAAGGAGGTTGGTCCAGGTGCACATAAGATCCATGAAGTGGCATCCAGCTGGCAGCTGACAGGCATCAACTTGAGGAATTGTATAAACAAGCAATTCGAACAATTTCGAGCAATTCCCTGTTCCCCCCTGTTTCCCCCCGTTTCTCCTGTTTCCCCTGTTGAGCATTAGGTAAGATTATGGCCATTGGCATTGATGATGTTTATGGCTTCTGGCTCATTTATCAAATTAAATACGTACAAAATGCTTTCATCTTCATTTTTCATCTACAGCGCCCAATTGGCCAAGCCGTCAGCTTTTGGCCATAAAATAGACACACACACATACACGCAAATCGCTTACAAAATCTGATTGAAAAAAGAAGCTAACACAAATTCCACAAGTGCTAATTAAATTTTTGTTTGCAATTGATGCGAATAATTTGATTAAAAAAATTTGCTTTCTTCAATAAATTCCAATTATTTTAGAGCCTGAAAATTGTCTGATTTTGATATGATTTGAAAAGTAAAAAATAATTTAAAAAAAAAAAAACAATCAATCTTGGACAGAATTAATTGAAATAACGATACAATAATAATTCTTACATACACTGAAAAAAATCAAATAATTTTGTGCAAAATTATAGAGTAAATTTATTCAAATTGCTAATAAGACAATTTTGTGTACAAAAAGATGGCCACAATCAGGCCATACAGACCCAGTACCTCGGCAAAGATCAGGATGAGTATCATGCCGACGAAGAGACGCGGCTGCTGGGCCGTTGCACGAGCACAGGCATCGCCAATGATGCCAATGGCCAATCCCGACGAGAGTCCGGCCAGTCCAACAGCAAGTCCGGCGCCCAACTGGATGTGACCCTTTTGTATGGTATAATGTTTATCAATTGAACCGGCTATGAGCACAGCGACAACCAGGCCATAGATGGCTATAATGCCAGCCATCACCACCGGTATGATGGACTTCATAATTAGTTCCGGCCGGGACACAGCCATTGTGGCAATGCCAACGCCAGACATAGCCGTGCCATATGCGGCACCAAATGATGCAAAGATGATTGCTGACGCAGCTCCCAAACCTCCATAGAATACCGCATAGCTGGGCATATCATCATCTGGCTCGGCAGTTGACATAATCCTTATGTAAGATTTGAGCTAGGAATTATTAATTTATCTTCAATATTTGGGAATCAAGGCAAAGGCTTCTCTGATCGAAAGTTGTGTTTTTTTTTTCTAGTTCATCGAATTTTCTTATTTATTTATTTATTTTTTTTTTTAATGCGAATTTTAATATTTATGCGCGAACTGATAAAAGAAATCTAAACGAGCATTCTTAAAATGCAATTTTTGTTACTCTTTTTCCCAACGAGTTTTATCTTTATGCGCCGTTAAATTTTCAGCTTACCAATACATTTACACAAAATATGCATAGCAAAAAAGTGGGGAAAATTTATGGCAGTTTAGAGAAACGAAGTCAGCTTTCCGGGTAAATAAACCGCAAAGCAAATTCCGACAATTGAAATCGAACCTGTGGTTTTTCCTTGTTTTTGTTATGGGTTTTCTTTCCGTTTTTTTACACATTTTTTGTACACATTTCTTGTCCTTTTTCGCACTTGTTTCAATTAAACAAATTGGAAAATATGAACCCTCTGCTCCCGAAAGGGGTGGCTGCTGGGCGCACTCCTAGCTGCTGCTCCTGGTCTGGGCGTTAGATTAAAATGCGCAGCGACAATTTTCTTCCACACAAAACAAAATGGAAATTTGTTTGTGGCACCACTGGGAAGCAAGTGGGCGGGGGTTGCCCCGGAATGACGACGATGACAACGACAACAAGCACTCAATCCCTGCACAGCACAGCACACACCAAGTGTATATGTATATATATATATATATATATATATATAGATATATATATCAGCTACACGACATTTTTATTTGTAAATGTTTTGCATTTTGAATATCTTTTGTGTGCAGCAGCAAAAAAAAATAAATAAAATAGAAAACATTTTGTGGATGGTTTTTTTTTTTCTTCTTGTTTATTTTGCTTGAGTTTCGGATGTGATTTTGTGAATTTGTCAGAAGGTGCCACAGATTCGTTGCGCCTGGGAATTGGCTTAAGGTCACCTTGCCACAAACTTAATGTACAATCAAATTTTTAAGTGGCGCCAAAGATGCCACTCAGTTTGCAACACAAGATTACTTTGTGTACAAATAGATGGCCACAATCAGGCCATATAGGCCCAATACCTCGGCAAAGATCAGGATGAGTATCATGCCGACGAAGAGACGCGGTTGCTGGGCCGTGCCACGCACCCCAGCATCGCCAACGATGCCAATGGCAAAGCCCGCTGCGAGTCCGGCAAAGCCCACAGATAATCCGGCTGCCAGATGTATGTAGCCCTTACGTATGGTGTATTCCGGTGAAAGGGAGCCCGCAATTAGAACGGATACAACCAAACCATAGATGGCTATAATGCCAGCCATCACAACGGGAATGATGGACTTCATAATCAGCTCGGGTCGCATCACAGCCATCGCGGCGATGCCAGTTCCAGATTTTGCTGTGCCATATGATGCGCCCAGCGTGGAGAATATTATGGCTGATGCCGCACCCATTCCTCCAAAGAAAAATGCATATGGCGGCTTATCGTTCTCGTTCTCAGTCTGTGCTGCTTCACCCATTTCCACGCCTCAGAACTTTATTTTCAAGTTTTCTTTATTTCGCAACGCTTTCAATTTTCTTCGAGAATAATTGGAATTCAGTTGAGAATTTTTTTTAGAATTATAAATTATGAACTTATCCTGGTTCAATACTTGCTTTGAGTTCTCTGCCTGCTTAGTTCAGCTGTGCAAAGTATTTATTTAGTTTCAGCCAAGTTGGGTATTTTTTTTAGTTCAATTATTAAAATTGATAGCTTTTTGTGCAGAGTTGTATTTCGATAAGGATTGCCAGATTCTGGAATCGATCATAAATCGTGGAGTGTGTGTGAATGATGACTAAACTGGTGCATTGAATCTGTCCAACAAATTATATGTCCTTCTATGTATATTGGAGTGCATCAAAAAATCAGCTCAATCCGCAAAGAATAAAAGTTGTACAATTTTTGCTTTTATAATAAAATAAAAATTAAAAAAAAATTTTTAAAAAAAATTAATTATGCAGTGAATAAAAATTATGCAACAATTGATTAAATCAAATCAAAATATATTATTCAATACGAGCAATCGTTTGAGCAACCCTCGGCAAGTTTGGCTGACTGGCATTTTGGTGCCAAGATATTTTCCATTAAAGATTTATGTTGCGCTGGGATTTGGTAACACAAAAACTTGTCCCAATATCTGCCCAGCTACTGGGCTACTGTCTCTGCTCCTCGCCAGCTATTGTTATTGTTATTGTTGTTGTTGTTGTTGTTTCTGTTGCTGTTGCGTTTATGCCGTTTGTGCAACTATAAATCGTTTATGTATTTTTGTTGAGTGCGAGGATTTATCGCTGGAGCTGAATATGAGAAAGGAATCACATAAATACAAATAAATCAAAAGCATTTCGAATGCCATTCGAAATACAAACAGGAATTGAGAAGAAATAGAGAAATAGAGAAATAGAGAAATACTCCAAACACAAACACAATGTGCGAAAATTGATGTCTTCGCTCATAAAAATAAGCCATCAAAAGAATCGGTCTGTCTATATGTGTTTATATATATATACATATATATATATGTATATATGTATTTATTTATATACTGGCTGGCAGGCTGAATGTGTTTTTGTGTTGAAAGCAACATTGTAAATTTTATGACTTTTTTATGCGTTGAAATCTATAAATTATGTAAACTGACACTGACAGCTGTCAACCGAAGGCTCTGAAAACTGAAAACTGAAAACTGAACACTGAAACCGAAACGCTGGCAAGTGACACATGTGTCAAATGGCAGTCGCCTGCGAATTCGCTATGCGGCACAGTCCTTGGTCCTCCATTCTCCAGCCTCAGTTCTCAATTCTCAGTTCTCAGCCTGCCCATCCACCCATCCTCCAGTGCCTCACCCTATCTAAGATATAGCAAAGAGCCCCGGCAACTGATGACTCGAGATGATTAAATGATTGTCAGCAGCAATAAAAAATTGATGCTTCAAATTATTGTTTTTTTTTTTAAACATACATCCATACATACACACACTCATACACACATATATATATATATATATACGAGTATATATATATTTTTTTTTTCCTTTTCTTTTATAGTATTTGCAATTCTATCAACAATAAAAACATTTCATTTTATGTTCATCATTTTATCAATTTTTCCAACAATATTAAACAAAAACTTATCTTAATAATTTGCTAAATAAGTGCACATAAAAATTGTGTATCGGATATAAGCTAAAATAAGCTTATGTTGTCAAGTTCTTAAGTTTTTAAATGTCAACTTGTTAAATTATTTTATGATAAACGAATCCTATATAAAAACTAAACTAAAAAAAAAAAAATACTGAACAGAGTTTGAGAAAATTGCCATATTCTGTCAGCTTTATTATTCTTTCTAAAAAACACATCTATTTTTTTTCTGTGCGTATTTCATAATTTAATAAACTTTTATAAAAATAAAAAAAAAATTAAAAAAATAAATAAAAATCTATGTCTGAAAATTCAAATGGTTTTTCTTCTTTTAAGTATTTGTTGTCTTCGTATATTTAAAAAATTCTTACTAGTTTTTTTTAGTTATCAGCGATTTTTTAGTTTTAGTTTTCTAAAATGCAGTTCTATTTGGTTTTCTATGTTGACCTATTTTAGCTTTTTTTGTCTTGATTTTTAAGTACAAACTTGAATTAAATTATTATGCTTATTTTGTGATTAAAATGCTTAATTAAAAATGTGTATTAAAATTTAAAATCTTATAATCAGGTGAGTAAATACATAAAAATATATATGCGTATTTTTTTTATTATTTTTTATTTAAGTATTTGTGCGTAAATCGTGAACTTTGTTGACCTGTTTAGCTGTTGGTTTTCACGTGTTGCCATTTCGCATTATAAATTAACCCAATGCGTTCCTGTCAAGATGCAATAAATGCTGGAATGGGTCTGATATGGTATGGTTTAGTAGAGTCTGGCATGGTATTGGGGTTTATACGTACGTATAGCAAGTGCAGGCACTAAAATAACAAACGAAGGAAATTAACCAAAAATAAATTAACTGGAAAACCCGGCCACAAAGGGTTTTCATTTACGGTTAGTCTGCTGCTGCTGTTGCTGCCACTGCTGTTGCTGCCACTGCTGTTGGTGTTGCTGCTGTTGCTGCCACTGCTGGAATTCGAGGGGTGTCAACTGTGCTGGTGCTTCCGGTGCTGCGACAGCTTCGCCAACAGCGACGCTGGCTTTGTGTGTGACTTTGGGATTCCCAAATGTGCTTTCAACATGCAATTTTTATTATTGACTCGCATTGTCGTGTCAGCGAGCAGCTTTTCAGCGTTTTCCGCTCGACGAGTCGCAAAAATGCCATTACTGTCAATCAAGAGACGGAAAAAATCCGGGTATGAAATCAAAAGCATTAAAGCCCCGCTAGCAAACTCCTATGTACATCTATATACCTTATATATATGTATATATATATATATATATACAAGTATATATGTACTTAAGCAAGCATTTCTGTTGTAGCTGCAACTACGAAATACACTGCGAATAATGTTTATTAAATAATATCTCCTTTTTTTTAAATTAACTTCAATATACAAACAAACAGAGTGGATATAAAATCAATTTTAAAAACAGTGTTTATCATCGACTCATTAAAAATATTTCTCAGTAAAATGAAACAAAATTAATTCCGATTCTATCATGATTTTGCAGATAATGAAAAATCATTAAATCTATTGAATTATTATCAGTAATACTTCAGCTGTGCTCGTGTCTCTTTTCAATTCTCTCGTCTCTGAACATTCACTTTAAATCTGATCCTAGAAAAAAGAGAAAAAGTTGAAATTAAATTGGGTTTTTGTTTACTTTCTCCACAAGTCTGATACTGATCAAAGGAGAATGCTCCATCGAAAACTTCAGCTACAGGAAATAAGGTGAGCAAATAAGTCTTAATTATATTTAAAATCCGACATGTTTTAATTATAATTAAAAATAAAAGATCCATTAAGAACAGGGAAAGTTAGTTATGAACTTTAATGAACTTTAGCAAAAACTAAGGAATTAAGAGATCAAAAAGATCTACATTAAAAGGATAACGATTTGTTAACCATCTTTTCGCAATTATTCAAAAACAAATGGAATAAATTTAATTCCACATAATAACGTCATGTCGATTGGAATTTATCCCATTGAAGGAGTTCAAAAAACAATTGGAGGAACATAAGAAAATCTTAAATTAAAGATCCAGGAAATATGCAATTGAAAAAACTCACTCGATTTCATAGCGATGATATCAAAATGTAGAAGTTACATAAAGAAAATTTAAATATAAATTTCGTCATTCCTCTAAAGACTTTAAAAGTGTTTTTAAATTGAAATTTTTAGATTAAACAAGAAAATTAACAAACTGAACTATCTAAATATAAATAAAGAAATCGTTAATTCCGCAAAAATTAAATTATACTTCTGACACATTTTAATTTAATATTCTTGAGTCGATTGATTAAAGAGCAAACTAACCGCAGAGTTTGTGGGTGGGAATTAAAATGCTTTTGGTAGAGAGGTGGGTTAGAAACAGGGTGTGAGGGTGGTCCTGGGCGTACTATGTTTGTCCATTGAGGTGACAGTAATTTCGCGCCATCGCGCAAAGCAAAGCGATATAAAATTTGAAGGAGTATTAAAAACGTTAGCGTGTCACATATCCATTCCGATATGAATGTATATATATTTATATATATATATATATATAAAATTGGAAAATTGTCTGAAACGAGCGCGACAACAGGCCGATGAGTGATTGCCAACATGCATCGCATATATTGGCGTGCCAAAGTTAATGATTCAGATAGTACATAACTATATAAGTATATTTTGGGCGTAACGCTTGTTGATACTATTGTTCCCCCCCTCACAGCTGCTCCCCTCGCTGGCCAAACTGGTCAAACTTTGCACTGATATATCTTTTATTATGTAGTTTTGTGTCATCGTAAAATCGTCGGCTATTACTTGATTGTCCTTCATGAAAGCCATAATGGCGCTGACAGCTCCCAGAGAACCCTATGGGTCTATGGGCCTATGGGTGCCCATTGTAAAATGATTTACTCGCCTCAATTCTCACTTCTCACTCCTCGTTTTTTTTTTTTAGCTCATTTGTGGCATTTGGCTTTTGCTTTGGCTTCTTCAACCAACTTGGCAAGCTGAAAAAGACTACTCATTTTTTATAACACTGTTTTCTCGTCTGTTTTTTACGGTCTTTTACAGTTTAACGACACGCATTACTGACACACAAACTGAAGGCTAACAAAATCTATTCATGATTTCGTTTAACAAAATACTCCTCTTAACATTTTATCGTATTTATTCCTTCTTGTCTATTAGGCCCAGGCCCATGTTGATATTTGGTCTGCATTTCCAAGTTTGGTTCGCTTTTCATTTTTTTGGGCGTAGCAATTTTTTTTGTATTTTTATGTTATGCCATTTCGTCATTCCCATTGGGTGTGTGTGCTTGTGTGTGTGTGTGTGTGTGTGTACTTTTGTACACACATCTATTATATATACAATATCGTAATTTAATTTCATACTCTCTGTGCGATATTTTTGCTGACTCGTTATTTTTCACAGCCAAACATTAAGTAATTTATACAGGCCGTATTATTAGAACAATTTCGACTTAATGTTCGTCTTAAAAATGCATTAGATTAATGAAACTCGATTTATTTCCGCTATTTGTGTTGTTTTAAGAGAAGTTTTCTGCTCGGGCCAAGACTTCATATTAAATATGAATATGTAAATAATAATGCACACTTTAATTCTTGCCTTAACTAAATGTGAATCATAAGAAATAAATAAAAATAATATGCTTGTAAAATTAAAAATAATACGAAACATTTTTGGTATTTTGTTTTAATTCTACCTTAATTAAATGTGAAACATGAGAATAAATAATAATAAATAATATGCATGTTAAATTAAAAATACTACGAAACCTTTTTGTATTTTCTGTATATTTTTATTTTTTTTTTATGTATTTGATTGTGAAGATATTGCCAGGTACAGTCCGGTTACCTAAACTCACCCCAGAGATATTAGACACCGATGAGACGGGGGGGCAAAGGTAGCAAATAACTCAGCTAGTTTAGGGGCAGCGGGATTAGGGACTTTGGTCTATGAAAAATATAATACAGGTGGCACTCAGCTGGAGATTTGGGTGTCCTTATCACATTGCTTGTCAACATAACTCGAACAACGAAGCGTGAAGTTGTTGACATTGATTAGGGTGAACTCTGAACTCCTCAACTCTGAACTAGCCGCGTTGTCCACTTTGCAAAAGGTGCACCGAATGAAATCGCTGTGGTGTCTGTTCCTAGTTGCTGCCACACACAAAACATTCACACACACATCGACTGGCTGAGTTATTGTTGCACATTTGTTGGCGATAAGCCGCCGTCCAAGTAAGCCAACCACCCACCCCCTGAACTATGACTTACCTCAACAGTTTAGCTTGTTTTTTTTTTTTTTTGGTTTTAATGCCGAGTCATGTGGCACACACGTTAGATAAATTAGCTGTAAATAAACTTGCAGGCATATTAATTATTTCAATGCGTTTGTAACACAAAATTCTTTCATCTTTATTTTTTCTGTTTCATTTATTTGTATCCAAATATTAGACAAATATTGTGTTTAATTAAAGATTAAGCATTATTCAATTTTTTTATCACATTTTAATTAAATAAATTACAGCACATTTTGTAGCGCATAAAATCGTCGTTACACTTTAAATATTCTTTTTTTTTTTTGTAACTTCTCAAAAGTGTTTTCATTTTTATTATTTTGTTCATTTCATGGTCAGAATTCTCGACCATTTTGGCCATAAGTTATGTGTCATGGCTGAGTCGCAGACGTCGTCGACGATTTGGCCAAGACTCAAGTCTCAGTTCTGAGATCAGCATATATAGTAAAAATCACATATCATTGTTAGGCGGGTGGCTCAAGTGGCACAAATTAATTTTGTTCGTTTTTAATTATTTTCCTCTTTTGTCGCTCGTTTCTCCATCTTTCTCTCTCTCTGTCCTTACTCGTTGCCTCGTCGTTAAGTTGTTATAATTGTGAGTGCTATTAACTCAAATGCCGTTGGGATCAATTTTATGTTGGAATCATCGTTTAATTATTTAAATGAATTCACATTTACATTCGATTTTCTACATTCGATACGGAAAGAAGCTGCAAATCATTCACATCATCAAATCTTTAATGATGTCCCCTTGTCCAACGAACAACAACCATATCTTTCCACATTGATATCGTAGGTATTATGGGCAATTAGTGTTGTGCAAAGTGTCGTCCGTCCGACCGTCTGTCCGTCCGTCGGTCCATCCGTCAAACCGTCTGCTTGAACTCAACTGACCTGAGAACGCTCCAGAGAGGGTTTTCACACTGAAGTACTGCGTCTATTTTGGGATTATGAAATATAGAATCGCATATCAATAAAACCACATAATTCTCACAATTATAGGGCTGTCCATTAAAGATCGGCATATGCCACCTCTGTTCATAAACTAAACTAAATTTACAAAATCTAAAAGTTATATTGCCCGAAAAACACCAATCAAAAATACGTAAAAAAAAATATATACCACACCCAACTACAAAACTGTTAAAATCGTTATATTTACTGCAATTTAATTACCAACCTTGGAAGTTAGTTTACCAAGAACGTCCTCCAACATTTGTTTTTAGCCACGCCCACCTATATCTCTCACAGCTACGGTTACCAAACATTGAGGAAAGAATACTAGGAACTTGCTATATAATTTGTCCGGCCCTTAAAAATTTGTAGAACCCATATCTTCCATAATTTAGGAGCTACATTTACCAAACTTGTAAATAATATTTGTAGAAAAGTTTCCAATATTTTTTATGGCCACTTCCAAAATTCACAGAAATTGATATCTAATCAAAATTATTGATATGAATATATTAAATAATTTCTTGAAACTTTAAACTCGAATTTGATTGGTTGCGTTATGCCCAAGGCATTTGCGAATCACAAGAAATGGGCGATTTTAAAGGATTACACAATATATGTTGTATGGCACACATCAAGCAGTCTTTCCGGCCAAAACTCAACTGTTGACCCCTTGGCTGCAGACATTGTTGCTATTGTGTGTGTGTGTGTGTGTGTTGCGTGTGTTTCCACTTAAGGGCCGCTTCAAAAATCACATTCACACCCAACGCACACACACACACACACACACACACACACACACATATGAGTTGTAACCTTTGGTGAATAACACAAGCGCACGCAATGTTTCCGCCAAAAAGCAACAGAAGAAGAAGAAGAAGAAAGTCCTTTTTCTGTGGTCCTGCTTGGACTCAAATGCCCGTCGCCAGTCTAAAGTGTCCAATCAAGTTTTTCAAAGTGAAACCTAAATAACATGTCATAATAAATAACCTTCAAGCGACCCAGCGAAATGGACACGACCACACCAGGAGTGCAGGAGCAGCAAACACAAGCAGGTGCAGGGGTAGGGGTAGGGGACTCGCACTGCACAAAAAGCAGGCGAAAATCCAAAAATTCTGTAATTACAACGTAAATCCAAAAATGTCTCAACACACAGCGCACACAGCCGTTGCACACCCAAACACACACACACACACACACAACCAAATACACACACTAAGGTCGAAGAAAACTTAATTCATATATCAAAAAGTTTCTCCGACCAGGCTGGGCTCAGAAGTAGCAATTTACGCGCAAGTAGCCAGCTCCAAGTTCGAGTAATACATTCTACACACTACTATATATATATATATATATATATATATATGTGTGTCCCATGTAGGGCGCGGCAGGGGTGTGGCGGGTGGTCTGCGTTTGGTCAGCTAGCGGGCTGGTCGTGTCGAATGAGAAACACAGCAATTATGCAATTTGATAATACTTCATTCTCGGGTAATAAATATTAATTATTTTTGCGAATGTGATTTCTCGTGTTTTTCTCACTCCTCTCCATCCCTCCCTCTCGCACACATACCCACTGAGCTCTAGTTTAGATTAGATTTATGGTCCCCGCCCGCTTGCCGAATCAAATGAGACGTTTTACTCTTGTTCGTGCACCAAGCTCCTCCTCTCCCCCTGCCACACTTTTCGTTCACCGAATTTGCCAATATTTCTTCTTGTCCTCAACACGAATGCACGCCAGACATGCGGATTTGATTAAAGTTTCCGTGTTGTTATTCGGTTCGTGCGGTCTCCTTGCTGGATGGGCTTACTTCTGCTAGTTTCGCTTACAGTTATCTCTACTCCAATTTCCATCACCTGATTCAGGTGCGCGAGTGCGGCAAAACGTTAGACAAGGCTGTGGAATCGCTTTTTCTGTTATTCCAACACATTTTTATTTTGTCTGCAAGTGTTAAACAAAACAAAATAAAAAATATGAAATATGTGTAAAACTTATTCGAAAGATGTCCGAAGTACAAATTCAAAATTTATGCTCATCAGTTCACAGAAATTGAAGTTATTGATAAATATTGCATTATAAAATGTTTATTTTGTATGGCAGTATGGCGGAATACTGAAACATACATATATATGTATATATATATATATATATATATACTTTAATCTTACTTAAATTTAATTGATTGGTGTGAACATTGTATTTAATTATAAACAAACAACTGAAGTGTAGCAAAAAAATAAAAAATTAAAGAATACAAAAATTAATAATTATTATAATTTTCAAAAAAATCTTTTGTAGCTACAAAATATATATATATATTAATGTTAGTCATCGAACTTGGGATTTTTTTTATTTTGTGCGTACTTCAATTCTTATAATGGATAAATTGTACATGGATTTCACTTACACTGTGCTGAGTAAATTCTGGAATATAAATACGCTATTATAGAGAGTTTCAGTTGTTATATATATATATATATATATATATATTACATATGTACTTAAATATATATATGTACGGTAACTTCCAGGCCGTTACCTTTTATTCCGTTTGCCCATCAGAAATCTCTCGTGCATAAGAAACATTTTAATTTTGAAAGGAGCTGACTCCAATGGAAATTGCCATAATATCGTATCGCACACACACACACACACACACACACAAACACACAGACACACGTACACTGGCGCTCTTTATTGAGTGGCACACACAGAGACGAGTGTGCTTTTACATAAATAAAAATAGCACAGCACGGCAAAGAAATGAAAAAAGTTAAATTGAATTGTGTTCGCTCAGGATATTTACTTGTACATTGTTGTTGCTGTTGTTGTTGCTGTTGCTGTTACTGTTACTGTTACTGTTACTGTTGGCATTGTTGTTGCTGTTGCTCTGTGTTTTCTCCAGTACTTCTTGGCTTACCGCAATTCCGCCTGTCGCCTTGCTGTCCCTTTGCACTTGAAGTCCACAAGTAACGGCAACTTTTGCAGTTCGTCTTTTACTCTTCTTCATTTTCGTTTTCTGTTAGAGGTGTAGCAGAACTGTCGAAACTTGCTCAAACTCTCGTGCACAAGAAATGTAAGTTAAGTTATAAATATATATATATATATACATATATATTTATATATATGTATACTATCAGCTGATATTCATGCATAAGCGTTAATGAAGCAACCAAAACTTTATAATTATACTTAAGCTGTGTATAAAATGTGACCTGGAGCGAGCTGAACATTAGCCTACGCACCACATATTAAACATATAACATATAAACTAAATGACCAACCTGTCGCCAGTAAATGGACTGCTGTCACGTCATTGGTCTGGTCGGGTCGGGAATAGTTCAGTCTGGTCTGGTCTGGTCGGGCTTACTCTCTGTGCTGCTTGCTTGCTTTGCTTTGCTTGGATTGGGTTGGGTTGGGTTGGCTTCGCCTTATTTGTTTATTTGTTTGTTAGCCCAAAACCCATGTCAATGCGCCAAACAAAAGCTTTACCGAGGCTCTGCAACAATCAATTTTCATACACACACACAGACACACACACACTAACACTTACATATAAATGTATCTACATACAACTCATTCCCAGTTGGACCTTTACACAAAAACAAAAACTTGCTTGTTTATGAGTTGATGTTGATATTCGTGGTCACATTAAGCCATACGTCGCCATATTACAACGCGTCACGTCACTTCACTCCTCTCTCACTCCTATTCACACTCCCCTCTTCTCTTCTCTCTTTCTCACTCTCATCTCATCAGTCAGACATAATGTCGCGGCTATGTACTAACTGGCCGCAGTGACGAACTGTCAACTTACTGTCAATATATCGTCGTACATATTTTAGTTTCGAGTTGGCAGCTCCATTCTTGTTCTCCTCCTATTCCTCTTTCTCCATCTCCCATACCCACTTCCCCCCCCCCACGCTGTCTTCCTGCTTTAAATGTTATTGTTGATTTTTTGGTCGTTGAGTGTTGAAGTGTGCATAAATTTATTCTTTACGTTTTGTTTGACTTTCGTACGAAAATGCTGTATGCTTATGCTTCCATTCTTGGGTGACAACATATACACACACACACAGATAGACAGATACACTAACCTCCTCCTCCACCCACCTCTGCGCGTACAAGCATAACTTTTGGGCTGTTTTTGGTGTTTGTCATGTGTGCGCGGTAATGTTTTTTTCTCGCCACTCTCTTTGCACGTAATTGTCTCGATGTGAAGAAAGAACAAGAAGAAGAAGAAGTTTCATGTAATCAGCTGGAGTATTGTGGCACATGAACATGTGCCCCGATTCTTGATTGGATTGGTATTAAAAGCACATCATAATATGCAAACAGCATAGAATAAATATTCGAATGAATCCATTGTTTTCGGTTCATATCAAGATTTGTATGACAAGTATTTTGTCTATTCCCAGCAGACGATTTAACCTTATTTCCTAAAGATCTTCATTAGACACAAGACCAATTTTTATATACCATTAATGAAGTTGTATAAATAAAGAGAAAAAAGGTAATTTATATGATTTAAATGTTTCAAACTATTTTATTTATCAGTCTAAGATTAAGGTTAAGAAGTATTAGTAAGACACAAGGATTTTGGTATAGGATCGCATTTAACTTAATATTTTAATTTAAACTGCTCATTTTAGTTTCTGATTAAGATTTGCTTATGAATGGTTAGCGACAGGCGGCGTCCACATCTGCTGGATGGATGCCAATTGACAAGCAGAACGCGCAGATGACAGCCATGTGATGTGGATTGAGCGAGGCGAAAGAGAACAGCCGCCGGACAGCAGCTGGAGAGCCGGAGTAGCAGCTCAAATGCCCGCACAAATGCATTCGGAAGAGGAAGTGGAAGTGGAAGAGGCAGCTACTATGATTGCGATGCGAGACGAGGCAACATTTGAGTAACGTCTAAAATTTCCAGCAGCACCCGGGAACGGGGAGTGGGAAGTGGGGGTGGAAGATCTGCGACCGGGCATATTGATTGCCTGATTCCTTTAATGAACGCCTCAATGCCGACAAGTTGTTAGCGGTAAGGATATTTCTGGCCAAGCCCTAGCCCAGCTGCTGTCGGCACACATTTGTCGCATTCCATTCTCAGATTTTGCCACTCGGCATCGCTGATTTGTGATGCTTCTATTTTTTATTCGCTGCGACTTCGACTTAAAGGCCATTTGACAAATTGCCTTTGTCAAACAAAACAAATCGCTTTGAAATTCTCAATTTTTTGTTTTGTTTGAGATTTAAAACTCGTTAAAGCGAGTCGGGCAAGTTTGAATTTGGATAAATAAATATATTTTATTTTATTTTATTTTGTTATTTCATATTTTTAATGTTGAACCATTAAACCTTTTATTAATTCAATATTTATCACATATTTTATTTATTTTATTTATTTATTGCGACTGCACATTTTAAAAATATTTACTTGAACTTAATTTTGCGAAATGAAATTCAATATGTGAATTTAATTTTTTTCCAGGGACTTAGCTTAATTAGGTTTCTTTCGATACATTTTTTTACATATCGATTGGGCATAATTAGAGCCCAAGGATTTGGGCTGACTTCGATGCGAATGAGATGTGGCAGCTAAGTAACAGTCTTGGGGCAGAGTCTGTGCCACGTTTTGGGTCGAATGCGAGTGGAAATCAAATTATTTTAATGATACACAAATTGATACTTTGAGACAAAATAACAAACCAAATGAAAATTGCTGGCAGCATTTTTAGACTACTTTTTGTGTGTGCTTTGTTTTTTTGTGTGTGTGCTGCAACAGCGGGAGGGATGAAGGACAAGGAGCAGCACTCGAAAGATTGGTTTGAGCAGGGGTAAGTGAGGGAAAATTCCAAGAAAACAACGCTGCGATGAAAATTAAGTGAAAATTGGATTCCATACATTTTGTTCATTTTTTTTTGTTTTCTGCGTTCTTTTTTTTGTCTTTTTTTTTCTATTTTTGTTCGTCTTTGCTCATTTTCATTTTGGCCAAATTGAGTTTGAGGATGGGTCGAGTGGAGTGTTTAATACCTGAAACGTGTGCAATCGCTATTATTATGCAAATTTGACATGCGTGTTTTCTTTTGTTTTTTATTTTATTTTTTTTTTTTGTAATTTAAATGAGGACACAAAACGATAGACAATTGAAATGTCAATAAGAAAATAAATAAAAAATTTAGTTCATCCGAAATTAAGGATTGCTCCTTGTCAAATTAAATGGTTTAGTGCACATAATTTCTGATTATGTTGAGTAATAACAAAATCTAAGATTTTACTCAATAGCCTAAACTATTTTTAAGCTTATGCAAATTGAAATTTGGGTGGAATTTCTTTGATGAACATAAACAATTCAAGTTTGAATACATTTTGCTCATGGCTGAAATTAGTTTTGCAGCACAGAAAACTCTTAAGATGATAATTTAAATAAAGTTACAAACTTTGCAGACGTTTGCAAATATAAATATAAATATAATATTAACAAAATTTTCTAAGCCACAACACTTCCGTCACTCCCCCTGATGTGGGTGTGGGTGGGTGTGTGTGTGTGTTCGTGTGTGTGTGTAGCTGTTTAGTGAGTTATCTTTGAGAAATGAATGCCAGGCATAGATATGGCAAATCTACAGGTTCTGTTTGTAAGCCAACTGCAAACAAGCAAACAAATAAGCCAACAAACCAACAACAACAACAACAATAACAACAACATCACAATGGTTAACTGAATGCATAAAATCTTGACCAAAGGCAGCAACGGCTAAAGTAAACAGTCAAAAGGTTGGGGGCCAATCGTGTTTATCAAGAGCCACAAGGCATTAATTACGCATACGCAACATTGACCGCAACGAAGCAATCGTTCGTCATTTGTAGACGGGTGTGTGGGGGGGGGGGGAGGGGTTGTTTACGGGTAGTGGTTGATTTTCGGGTCGGTTAACTGTGAACATCACATACAGGTAAATTGAGGATGAACCGAGTCGGCGGTGACTTTTTGAATGGCCAGGCTACATTTTAATTAAGTCAGCAAATCGATAAAGTTACACACACACACACACACACAAACACAAAAACACACACACACAATATGACATGTACACATACATAAATAAATATGTATATATTTGATTACACACAATCTGTTATTTTGTTCGTACTGTGCACAAATTATTTGAATAAATTGAGTCAACTTTAAATGCTAATTGGATATATGAATTTTACTGATTATATAAGCAAAATCGGAAAAAATATATAAAAAATATAATATTTATATCTTAAATATAGAATTTACATATGCATATTATTTTTTTCAGCTAACGATACAAATTGTTAAAAGCTGCATTTGCTTTTAACTGAAAACCTTTTTGTTTAACTGATTTTCATTTTTATTTTTTATGTTGCAAAGTAAAAATTATGACACAATTGTGAAAATGGATTTAATTGATTTTTTATATATATTTTTTTTATATATATATATTTATTATATATATATTTATGTTTATATATATATAAATTTATTAAATATGCATAATGATTTCAATTTCGAGAGCACAGCAGAAACCATTAAAATGTTGCAAGTAGCTGAAGCCTGAAAATGTATTGCGAATCGTATGAAAACTTTGGGGCAAATATGAATGAAAGTTTTGAGAAGATTCCAAAAGCTGGGCCAACGGAAGCGGAAGTCAATTTTTTTTCTGGGTTATAGAAATTGAAATGAAAATGAAATGATAAGATAAGAAAATGAATTCCAGGCCAGCAGCGAAATGTGAAAAGTTCGGCAAGCATAAAAGAAAATGTTGCAAATACAACATACAACATTGAACTGATGACATAAAATATGTGTGTATGAGTGTGTATGTGTGTGTGTGTGTGCACCTAAATACATAGTTGAGTTTTATGGCTGCCAGGAGCAGAATGCTGGGCCAGGACACCAGAACACAAGGTCGCTCTTCAAACTCATATTTGGTGCCTTTTTCTTTGACATTATCGAAGGATGTGGCTCCGAGTAATATGTTGTTGTTGTTGTTGTTGTTGTTGTGAGGTCTTCTTTGCCAGCTTTGCCAGCAGTAACAGATACCTCCGGTACATATCGCATTATAAAAGGAAATAAAAGCACTTTTGTCCCACAGACCATGCGGGCAATGCAAACAACCGACAAGCGACAAGCGACAGGCGACAAGCGACAAGCGACAAGCGACATGCGACAAGCGACCCAAAACGCGCTTTGATCTGCCGCCAGGATTCGCCTCCCACTCCGCCGTCTGGTAAGTAGTTGGCATCTTCTCCTGCTGCTACACTAAGCGGACATTGAACCAGCTGGCGATGTGGCACCGTTTTTTTTTTATTTTTTTATCCATTGTTATGAGCAAGTTACTCAATTACCCAAGTGTCCAGTCGAGCTTATCAGTATTCGAACCGGGTCTTTCCGTCTCTCCCCCCCCCCCCCACTCCCTTCACTCAGCACTCAACTGCCACTGTCTGTGACCCGCTGCAGCATATTGTTGCCGTTTTGTATGATGCATCCTGCACAGCGGAGCACGCCCTCGCCAGGACGACAGGACGCCAGGACTCGCTTTGTTGCTCGCTTTGATTAAATGTCAAAACAATTGTGCGCTGCAGCATAATCAAAGCGCTGCTTGCGTAATTGCCCAATGAAGCGGAAGTTGCTGCAAACCCGGCACAAAATAAAACTAAAGAATACAAAAATTATATAAAAGAAAACACGGGAAAAAGCAATCGTTTTGGCTTCCCCGAAGATTGGATACTCTTTTCGCTAGAAGTATATAAAAATGGTAAACCGACTTATTTTTCTTTTCATCTGAATTTGTGTTTTTGGTTCTCTCAACTCGACAGCTGATTTTGACAATGTTTTTTCAGCTAAAATATCCATCGAAAGAAATATAAAAAAATATAAAATTAAAATTTTTAAAAGAATATTAATTAATTAAATAATACCATAAATCCTATACAAAATACTACAATTTTAAAATGAATATTAATAAATTAAATTATACCAATTATACTATATAAAATATTACAATTTTTAAAAGAATATTAATTAATTAAATAATACCATAAATCCTATACAAAATACTACAATTTTAAAATGAATATTAATAAATTAACTGATACCAATTATACTATATAAAATATTACAATTTTTAAAAGAATATTAATTAATTAAATGTTACCATATATTCTATATAAAAAGTTACCTTTTTTAAATTAATATTAATAAATTAAATGTTACCATAAAAATATACCAAAAATATTACCATTTTTTAATTGAATATTATTAAGTTTGTTATTAGTATTTTATCTAAAAGAAAGTATTGCTGCAACTTAATAATACTATCCCAAAAAAAAAGGATTTTTTGCAAACTTATATTTTAAAATTTCTAAAATAAAATTCGGGTTTCTTTAGTTTGAACAATTTGCTAACTTACATAACTTTTGGCAAATTCTAATATATCTAATTCCAGAACACTTTCATTTGGTGTGTCTGTGTGTGTTTTGCTTTGTGTGTGTGTGTAGATAAATTTGCTGCTCCCAACTGGAAGGGTAATTGACACTGGGTAAAATACTTTGTTTTAGAATCCTTAATTTAATAACAAGAATAAATAAAACTCAACCGTTTGATTAATGCAGCAAATTTCGCTTTAAATGCATTTGTTATTTTTGAATAATCTGAAAAGTAAATGTCTCAAAAATCTACAATTATTAATCATCTAAAAAGTTTGTCTTTTGTGATTACACAGCGAAATTGTAGAGTTTTTTTTTTTTTTTTTTTGACCCTTGAAATCCGAAGGGTGGATTTAATTTGTTTTTTTTCTATTTGGGGGGCATTGCATGAAAAATTGTTTGGACTGGAAAAGTGCACGGAAAATATTTTGAACCGTTTGACAAGTAAACAACAAAAACAACAAGAAAATTTTAAATACTGCACAAAAAAAATAATGTAAAGAAAAAATAATGAAAAATATTCATAAATATTCAAATGAAAAACCTCACGCCACGATGAGCAAATCTGGACACCAGGACGAGCAAAAGTCAAATCAAATTATGGATAATTTATACACACAATTTCCATTGGACTGATGCTGCTGCTCCTACTCCTACTCCGGCTGCTGCTGCTCCTACTCCGGCTGATGCTGCTGCACAGGATCGCCAAGGAACAAGGCGCGACGGAAACTGGCCGACGTTGGCTTCACTTCTGCCGCTTGATTGAAACTCATTTATCATCATAAATTAGAGTAGAGTGTTTGGGGGCGGGGGCGGGGGCGGGGGTGGAGGCGGTGGCGGAGGCGGGCGCTGAATTCAAGAATGTAGCACGAAATCAAGGAAAAGATTCATCATGCGTCTGGCGCGTGGGCGTGGTCATCAGCTGGGCAGCGGCATGTAATCCAGCTCAGATTGAAAATTAATGAGGTCATCACGCTGCACACACACACACATAACACACACAACACACACACACATACAACACACACAAAGCCAAAGTTGCTGACTGTAAAATCAGCGACTACAAAACTTATTTTCCATTTTTTCTTGTCTATTGTTGATTTCTTTTTCTTACCAGATATATATAAATTATATATATATATGTGTATATATATATTCGACGCGGACTTTGCTTCCTTTGCTGTGGAATTGTTGTGCCACAAGTCAGGACTAATGATGCAACCGCCTCGAGGAGGGGCATATTTAACTTGTGTAAAATGCGTAAACATTGTTAATTAAAGAAAATATATATAAAATATGGAAAATCCAGGGTATTACCTAGTCGTCTATGTCATAATTATATACTTTGCATTGCTCTCATCTGGTGCTATTGTTGGCAGGTGTATTTGTTGTGCCGCACTTGGCTCAAGCAGTGGTCCAGAAAAACTCCCTCGAATTGCCTTGGAATACAAATTAATTGCGGACACTTGGACACTTGTCGGGGGGGCGGAAATTGTGGCAAGCGTTGAATAAATCAAAATTCTGCACATTTAGGTCATTTATGTTTTTTTTACAATATATATATTTATATATTTATTTTTTTTTTCACAGCAAACAAATGCAAATAAGCTGCTAAGAAATGTTCTTAATTTGGCATCCTCATTGTCCGCTTGCTCATCATAATGAGAGAAATTCATGGAACACGCCATAAATCAAGACTAGACTGGATCTTACTTGTCATTGGTGGATAACAAAAATTTTAAGGATTAAGGATTAAGTATTAATTTTTAAGTTTATTTGTTGGCAAACATTCTTGGAACTGTTCCACAACGAACCCAATAAAAATTGCTATAAGAGCTATGATTAAATTGGGCTAAAATAGTTCCATAACGAATATATATTCTTGAACAGCATTGTTTTTCAACTTATGCGTAAAAAAGGTAATAATTATTATTATGTTCGACCATTTTTTATATATCGATGGGATAAATTGGATATTACTATATTTATTATGTACATATTTTTTATATATTATTTCTTATATTATTATTATAGAAATATTTTATACAGTTACGCCTAGGATATATCCAAGTTGAGTTCTCTCAACTTGCACTTACATTATTTATTTATTCAATTAGGTTTTTGTTTGGCATCAGCTAAAAATATTGATCGCTCAGATGGAAATTTAATCCTTTTTGGGGCAGTTCAATCCGTCTGTCCATGTGGCAATGGTGTGTCCAAAATCTCTTCGCTGATATTGCAATTTATTTAAATAATCTAGCAATAATTCAAATTGCCAGAGCAAAAAAGAGAAAAAACATTACAAAATAAACGAAATGTTAACCCTTTTCAACAAGCAAATAAAATGACGATGCAGCCCATTTGCAATCAAGTGTGTGTGTATGTGTGTGTGTGTGTGTGTGTGTGTGTTTGTGTGTGTGTCTGTGCTTCTGTGTCACACACATAATATAAATATATATATATATACATGTACATTCGCTTATATAGCTGATAATTTATTGGCCCGAACGAACCAGTTGCGGATGCTGGCAAGGTAATTATTATCGCCGGCGAACGTGGCGCATACGTAATGAATGGCCAGTTTAATCGGTTTAAGGTTATGTGACATTATTTCTTTTTTTCTTTTTTTTTTTTTTTGTATTTTAAGTAGCGCTATAGCCAAAGCCATTGGCCACTTCTGTTGCCACATCGCACCCATTTTAACTCAATTTCCATTTGCATTTTTTCCATTTTCATTTTTTTGTCTGTTTCTTTTTTGGTACAATTTATGGTTTTGACCTTTAAGTGGCGCAGTGGAAAACATATTCATTGCCTCACATCTCATCCAAGTATAAGAATTATTTATTATATTTCTCTTTCGGCTTGCAATAAATTAAAACATAATTCAATTACTATTTTGCTTCCTTTTTTTTGGTGGATTTATTTTTTTTTTTTTCGAAAGTAGGTGTAAATATGCTGTGCAGATTAAGAGAAGATATAATCGATATACATGATAAACTTAAATAAATATAAATAAATAAATAATAAATAAATTATTTGAAGTTTTAAAGGTAACTGTTCTTTTTTTTAATATTGATAATTTATAAGCATTGTCATCTTTTCGCTTTTTACAAAACATAACACTAAAAATATTTGATTTTAAAATACCAAAAAAAATACATAAATAAATAAATAATTTTTATATAAAATTTGTCTATAATAATTATAAATAAATAAATAATTTTTCTATATAATTTATCTACAATTATTTGCCCAAAAAATATAATATTTAACACATATTTTTTTATATATAATTTGGAATTAGCAGTTTCAAGTTGCAGTCTGGGCTAGTTGCTCCTCATTTTATAATCATTGGGATCGAAAGGCTGCAATAGTTGGGTGGATAAGACACCATTGCTGCTCTCGATGCTGCGCGCCAGAATCCTTCTGGAGATGCTCCTATTGATATTCTCAACGATGGGTCGATGGGTGTCATCGTGCACCGCATCAATGGGAAAAATGTTGAGCTTGGCGAGGTGATTGTAACCCGAGCTGGTTACTTTGTGGCCAGCCAGATGAGTGCCAAAGGCGACAGCAGCTGGAAGACTCATCTGGCGCAAGTAGAGGGCATAGATGACAGCCGCTGCAAGGCAATTGCCGGCGCCAGAAGTGTCCACAGGATCAGTGCATATATTGGCTGCCAGTTCGTGGTATTTGCCCAGCGCATCCAGGCAGCCCGCACCCTGGCGATCCCAGCCACAAATCATACAGGGTCGGCGCACATGCAAGCAGCGTGGCAGGGGCAGGTTCTTATCGAGTTGCAGGCAGGTCTCCTTCGGCGTCTGCCAGCCGAGCTGTTGTGCCAGCTGCCTGGAGAAGATCACAAAGTCGCACATATCGAAGAGGACAACGATCTCCTTGTAGCACACGTCAGATGTCACCTTCAGCGAGATGAGTATGCGATCTGCTGCAGTACGTCCATTATTATAATCCCATATGGCACGCATCATTCGAAGTGTCTCCTGCACATGGCGTGCCTCAAAGTGCACCCAGCCGTAGTTGCTCAGATCGAGCTGCCGGAAGTCCTCGAATGTTACATATGGAAACCTTCCACTGTCATTGCCCAGAATTGTGCAACTGCCATCCTTTTGAGCTGTCCAAATCGTGCTAATATCCGGCTCCTCATCCGTTCTGGGGCAGTGACTCAAATGGATGTTGCAACGCCGCATTTCCTGCAGCATTTCTCTCAACAAACTGGAACGACTCAGCATGCCCAAGAACTCCACCTGGGCGCCCAGCATATGCAACACGATGCACACATTGCAGCAGTGTCCGCCACGTCGCCATTCTGCCTCCAGGCAGCTATGCGGAGCAGCTGCATCGGGTCCATTTGGACACAGGGTGACCAGCTCTATGGACATGTGGCCAACACATAATATCCGCTTTGTTATGCTCAAGGCGCTGCTGGGATTCATCTAGAAAAGGTTTCAACAATTTTGAATGCCTTTTTTTGACTGTTCTGGAATTTATTTATTTTACTTTTATTTCAATGAATGAATTTATTGATTGACCATTTTTGTATATACTTAAAAATTGAATTTTTCAATTTTTGCATAAAGAAATTATTATTTAGAGAGTGAATAAAGAAATCGTTTTTTATCCATATTTTAAAATGAAAGTAAAATTTCGATTTGAATATATTTTTTTTAAGGGCTTAATTCACATTTCGTTGTGCTAAGTGTATTTTTTTTTTAAAGAAACTGAAAACTGTTAATTTCGACAAAGAAAAACTCTTTCTAACCGAAATGAATTTCGTTATTTTTAAAGTAGGCTTTGCCAAATTTGTTAGCCAACACTATTTAAAGCCGAAAGCTGTTGGCCAATTTATCATTCGATTGTTGTTTGCTTAAACGAACAGATCAAAAATATAAATTCTGCTTTTGTGAACAAGCAACGAAATCGGTAAACATATTTTTTTTTTTAAATCTGAAATAAATATTTATTTATTTTAATTTCTTATTAATTATTTTTTTTTTTAGTGCTGGCTTTGTTTCGTTCGTTGTGTAACCAAGCCAAAATGATTTTGCCACGTGTTTTTTTCGACCTGAACGCCGGCGGTGAAAAACTAGGACGGATCGTTATGGAACTCCGTACTGATGTGGTGCCAAAGACGGCGGAAAACTTTCGCGCCCTGTGCACTGGGGAGAAGGGTTACGGCTATAAGGGATCGCCATTCCATCGGGTCATACCGAATTTCATGTGCCAAGGTGGGGATTTTACCAAACAGAATGGCACCGGCGGACGCTCCATCTATGGTGAAAGTTTCCCGGATGAGAACTTTCAACTGAAGCACACTGGACCGGGCATCCTGTCGATGGCAAATTCGGGACCGAACACAAATGGTTCGCAGTTCTTCATTTGCACAAAGCCAACCAGTTGGCTGGACAATAAACATGTTGTCTTTGGCAAGGTTGTGGATGGCTTGGATATAATCGAAAAGGTGGAAGCTATGGGCACCAATTCCGGCAAGACAACCAAGAAGATTATTATTGAGGACTGTGGCGACATCTAATGGGGTTTAACTCAAATTTTCAATTGTTTAAAGACTGATGAAAATATATTAATTATTTTAGTCGATCATTTTGGATTTTATTTGCTTCAAATTAAATACAGAAAATTTTTTTTTTTATTTTGCTGCCATTTAAATTCCAAGTTTAAAATTTAAAAAAATATCAAAAATTTAATTATGGTTGATTTGAACTGTAAATTAAGCTGGGCTGCTGGCAAGAAGACGCTGCTCTGTGTGGGATCCACAAACGTTGACTGCATCTCCATGTTGCAACGGTTTCCCAAACCAAATGTGCCCGCAAAGAGTAGAAATGCCTTCTGGACGCGGGGTGGCATGGCAGCCAATACTTGCACCGTCTTAAGGAATCTTGGTTTGAGTGTTGAGTTCTTTGGTGTGCTCAGCTCGTTGCCCACGGGTAGTCTGCTGCTGCAAGATATGCGAGGGCGTGGCATCCACACGGAGAACTGTCCGCGTTGCCAGCTGGAGCCGCCTTTTTCGTCGATTCTAATAAATGAATCCAGTGGATCCTGTACGGTTGTCAACTGTTCCAATACGTTTCCCTACCCAACATTGGAGGATTTTCAAAAGCTCGATTTGAGCAAATACGGCTGGATACATTTTCGATGCCGTCAACCGGATGTCACCGTTGAAATGATGAGAATTGTGGAGGCCCACAATGCAACACAATTGGAGAAAATTGTGATTTCAATTGACTTTGATGCATTGCTACACGAAAATTGGAAACTGGTCAACCACTGCGAATATGTCTTCTTCTACAGGCAGGTCGCCGAGGAGCTCAAGTGGCGGACACTGAAGGAGGCGTGTTGCAACATTGATGAACTCCTTCGCATGCGCTTCGGCCTAAATGTAAAGCGTCCCTTTATTATTTTCCAATGGGACTTGCAACATGTTGCACTAATGGATGTCGACAGCAAGCTGTCCATGGCTACCTCCTACAAACCCAAGCTAATTAGGGATACACATGGCATTGGTCAAGTCTTCATTGGCGCCTTCATTTATGCCATCTATGTCAGAGGACGCACTGTGGCAACTGCAGCTGACTTCGCCAGTTGCATGGCCAGCTACAAATGCATTAAAATGGGCTTTGATCACATTGCCGATATCTTGGAGGCACCCAAAATTTAAATATTTATAATTTATAATAAATTTCAATAGACGAGATTATTTTTATTTATTTAATTTATTTTTTGTGGTTTTACAATAGTTGTTTAAAATAATTTGTAAAAGGGCTTAGATAAAAAAAAATATTAAAATTATAAAATAAAATAAATAAAATTGTATTTATATATATATAGATATTTTGGAGCTCTTTAAAATTTATCAAGATATAAATATTAAAACTAAAGCCATAAAATATCTAAATGCTTAAATATTATTTTCAATGCACTTCAAATGCAATTTAAATTCATTTCGAAATTCGCTGCAATTGAAAACAGTTAAAAGACATCCCAAAAAAAACAAAAAAACCAACTTAAAACTGTTTCACGCAAAATGTTATCTAAGTTTAACTTTGGCAAGTCGCAAATGGCCCAAAAACTTTGGTTAGCATAATTGTGGCATGATTAATTCCACAGTCCGAAGCCGAAGTTGGCCAGGCTCAAAACAAATATTCAAAGCAACAAAGTTGTAGAAAATTCTACGTATTTATGTATATTTTGTGGCAGTAAGCAATCGGCGGGGGACTCGTTAGGTGGGTGAGTGGGCGGTAGTGGGGGAGTGGGGGGTTTGGGGCAGTTAGTGTAAATGTTATGCATGGCATCAAAAGACAGACACAAACCGAGAATGTTTGCTGGTCATTTATCATGGCGGCAACACAAGCAACAAGCAACAAGCAACAACAACAACAACAACAACAACAAGGAAACAGCAACAATTTGGAATAAGGAATTTAAGTGACAATTTTCATACAATTTTCATACAATTTTCATAGAATTTTCAAGGCGGCGGACACACGGCACAATGCGGCGTATGAGCGATGACAATAATTTTGGGGCACGACTACAGTGAGAGAAATCGATAAATGTCCAAGCATTTGACATGCGACAAAGACAACCAACTACAAAAGTACTTCCGGCCATGAAACTCCTTTTTTTTGTTTTTTTTATGAAACAGTTTTTTATCCACCTTTTTTTCTGGTTGCATGTTTTGTATACCCTGGAAAAATGCAAAGGGTGCTTTGTTTAGTTGTGTGCAAAGTTGATTTATTTATATATATGCTCAACCAAAAGGGTATTTGTTGTACGTGCCGCATTGAGTCGAGTATTCTTACTGGTTTTCTGCTGACTCTTGCAACATCAAATAATGCAAAGCCAAAAATTATGCGTCGCAAATGCGACAAAGCTAACGAAGGGGAAACGTGGGCGGTGGGGAGGAGGCGCCACTCCAGGCCCAGGCCAAGACGCAGACACAGTCGGAGACGCTTCAAAGCGGCTTCCGGCCATTGCAGAAACAAGACACACACACACACACACACATAGACACACACATAGACACACAAGCCGCCATTTATGTAAATTAAAAATTATTTGGACTGTAAAAATTCAGTGGGAATTGTTTTTGGCAAGCGTGGCCCATTTGCAACAAAAACAGTAACACACACAAACACACTCACACACACACACACTGACACACACAACAACAGCAACAAGGAGCTAAGCAATTGAGAAAAACATTTGCTTTTTAACTACATTGGCTGTTAAGCAGATCTAAAAAATAGTTATTGTTATTATTGGCGGTTTGTTTTCGAGCCACATGCATAACGCCCAAACTTGGCCCAAACGATTCAAATTTGAATCTGGATATGAAATTGCGGAAAGGATAACTGCAAACTTATGATTATGCACTTAAGGCCAATGCTTGAAATTGCTTTCACAAAACACCAGCTAAAGAAAATCAAATTATTATAATTGTATAACCCTAAAAAAAACAAAATTTGTTTTACAGCAAAAACTATTACAAATTTTTCAGTTTAAAGTTGGAATCTAAAAAAAAGGCGATTACATCTTTAAATATTTTTGACTGAACCAAATTTTTAGTAAATATTAAGTAAACATTTTTATTAATTAAAATACGTTTTCTATATAAACATTTAGAATTAAAGTTGAAATATATTTTCCACATATTGGGATTCATTTTAATTAATTTTGGTTATTCAAAGTTAATTTTGTTATTATAAAAAATTATATATTTTTTTAAAAATATTGCAAATTAAATTTAAGCTAAAGATTTACATAAAAAAATGCTATATTTTTGTAAATCAAAAATTACACTGACCTTAAAAAAAAAGCTAAAGATTTACATAGAGAATAATATTTAAATATTAAGTAAACATTTTTATTAATAAAAATACATTTGCATTATTAACATTTAGAATTAAAGTTGAAATAAATTCCCACATATTGGGATTAATTTTAATTAATTTTGGTTATTCAAAGTTATTTTTGTTATTATAAAAAAATAATATTTTTTTTTAAAAATATTGCAAATTAAATTTAAGCTAAAGATTTACATAAAAAAATGCTATATTTTTGTAAATCAAAATTTACATTTAACTTAAAAAAAAAGCTAAAGATTTACATAGAGAATAATATTTAAATATATCAGTGAAATATTTCTGGAAGTCACACGAAAAATTAGCATTAGCTAAATTACATAAATTGGCATGCGGAACATGTGCTATTTATATTGCTTCAGTATGTGTGTGTGTTTGCATGTGTGTATGTGTGTGTGTGTGTGTGTGTGTGTGTGTTGCTGTGTGTGGTTAAGTTAATTTGTGCTATTTTGTTCGGCAGCTAGAAAATTTGTGTTTTCGATTTCATGCAACGCCAATTTGCATTTGAGCTGAAAGAACTTTAAAATATTCCGTTAACGTTTCGAATGTGTCCCTGTGTGTGTGTGTGTGTGGCAAATGGATAGAGGACTGTATGTGCATGTGAAGTGCATAGATTATGCAGTTGGCTTCAGTTTATGATTGGCAAATCCAATATACGTCGTGCACTTTGGCATGCAGCCGGGCGCAGATTGGCAAGCCGAGCACTTGGACCGCAGCTACTGCAATTTCGACAGAGCTGCCACTTTATGGCAGTCGCACGCATATTTTCCATTCCCTCACACACACACACACACAGCTACACACTCGCAATCAGAAGGACAGAAACAAGATGGCGGCGCGCCCGTTTCCGGCTGATGGGCAACGGCGTGATTATCGGCAGGCGGCTGCCACAGCGAAGGGCAAACCGCAGCTACCAAAAAAAGAAGAAGAAGAAGAAGTAGAAAAAAAGTAGTATGCAACACACACGCTGCACACACTATTTGAACCTTAACTTTACCCTGTAACCAGTTTAAGGAACATAAAAAAAATGTGATTTTTAAAATGTTTTCAATTTGATATTGCTGGCAGCTCAAATATTGTTTGCAGAAATTTGGCTAATGGAAACGCGCTTAAAACTGGCAAAAATTGTTTAAAAAAAAGGTAAAGTTCTTCAATTAAATTGCTATAAGTTTTTATATAAAATTTAAATTATTATAAAAAATTATAATTGCAGTTCAACTGCTTAAAAACAGTTCAAAAGTTATTTTGATATTGAAATACTTTTTTTTTTTAACGTTAAAATATAAAGCTGTCATACAGGGTATAAACACATATAAACACACACACACAACAACACACACACACCAACACACACTTAGTAGTAGCCCACAAAATTGCTGCCGCAGCAGTAAGCTGCAAAATAAGCCAAAAATATGCGTTATCAAGTCGAGCCAATATAAAAAGAAAAATTCTACGGCCAGGCACAACATACACACACAATCACACACACACACACACACACATACACACACATGAGACAGCCGACGGGCCCCGCACAGCTGGAAAGACAACAACGACGCAGGACATGGCTAGGAACAGGAGTGGGTGGGTGTGGCAATGATAGAGGGGTGTGGTGGTGTGGGGGGGCTTTAGCAATTGCAGTTGCCGTTGCCGTTGCCATTTTGCATTACTTTGCATAACCAGCGTGAATATCCCGCTGTGTGTGTTGTGGAGTGGCAGCTGGCAGGGCTCTGCCAGTTCTGGCAGCAGACGCCAGTTGCCGACACGTCGCCTCGCCTCGCCCCGCCATGTCGCGCCTGCTTTTGGTTGGAGCTGTGCCTCGGATATGGGAGCTGAAGTCTGCTGTTTAACCATAAACTGCTCGACCATGGTCATTACTGGCATTGGAGCGCTTCTTTCTTTCCACTGTTTGTTTTTCTTTTCTTTTTTTTCTTTTTTTTTTCTTTATTTTTTTTGGTATTTTCGAGTTTCCACACATTATTCTTATTTATCGGTGCTCGGCAGGCTGCTAGGCTGCCCACGAGTGGCCATAATAAGCCATAAGCCATGTTGGGCTCGTAAACTGTTGCATATTATAAAGAATTTTTATGACACTCTGAAGATGGCTCTTCATAAAGAGACAAGTTTTCCCATATCCCAATTGCCAGCTTGAAAGTGAAGCTTTTTTCAAATTTAATAACTCGAAAATATTAAAACTATTTAAAACACTTGAGAATAATCCAAATCTGGATTTAAGACGATTTTTCTACTAGAAATATCATTAATCTTGTTTGAAAATACATTTAAATACTGTTAATTCTGCTTATTTAAATTATTCTCCTATTATTCTCATATTTATTGCACTTTTCAATATAGATTTATATAAAATTACTTTTTCCTGTTTCTCATATCCCAATTGCCAGCTTGTCCAACGTTTGAGAGTGAAGCGTTTTTCAAATTTAATAACTCGAAAATATTAAAACTATTTCATTCACTTGAGACTAATCCAAATCTTGATTTAAGACATTTATTCGACTAGAAATATCATTAATCTTGTTTGAAAATACATTTAAATACTGTTAATTCTGCTTATTAAAATTATTCTCCTATTATTCTCATATTTATTGCACTTTTCAATATAGATTCAGATAAAATTGATTTTTCCTGTTTCAAAATACATAGTGGTATTCAAAAAAAAAAGTGTGCAGTGAATTATTAAATTATTAATAATAATATTAATATTAATATTAATATTGATATTTATAATTATTAATTATTAAATTATTATTAATTTCATACTTATTTCTCCATCCAATATAGATTTATATTTATTGATATGAAAACATGAGGGAAAATAGCAATTTGCAAAATGTTTTCACATATTTGTTGCATAGAAAATGCGTAAATAATTCAAAGTTTTATCCTCTTTTTGGGCATTTTGTTTATCTCAGTTGAATTTTTAATTTAAGACAGCAAATCCCTTAAATTCTTGTGCAGCTTGTCAGTTTTGTAATTTATGTAGCCCTCTTTGAACATTTCAATCAAGTGTTATCCAATCTGTTGGTGACAACATTCCGCAGCTAAATCAGTGCCGTTTCGCATGTTTCTCTGATTATTACGCTCATTACATCATCAAAAAAAAAATCCAGAAAATACAACAACAAACTACCAAGAAAAGGCTTTCAATATGCGATGTTCTCAGCGGGTTTTGTTATTATTTTTGTGCTTCGCTGCGTTTTCACAGCTCGTCGGCCAAATTGGGGAAAGGGAAAAAATCGCGCACGTGGACAAAAAAAAAAAAAAAAATAGAAAAAAAACACCATTGTTTACCCTTTTACGCATCAGTTTTAGAAGAGGGCGCAAACATTCGATTTTGTCGCCAAAAAAAAAACACAACGCCTAACTTAACCCAATCCCGGCGAGAAGGCGATGGCGTTGAAATCTTTTCAAGTCTGCACTGCTGCTGGGGCAAGGGGAGTTGGGCAGGGTGGTTGTCTTGTGCGCGAAATTCATTTGTTAACCCGGAAAGAGGGACGTCTAAAGCACGGGCACTGCAGTCGCGACCCCGCCAAACCGGAGTCACAACCGGAGGATGCAGACCCAAAGTCCCCAGCGCGTGACACAAGTAATGATTGATGAAGGTATTGGCAAAAAAAAAGTTGTGCGCAAAAAAAAAAACTGAACCAAACAGAAAAAAAACGGATCTGGAACGTGGCTTAAGGAAACCCATTTAAATGCATTAAAGTACAATTTTTCAAGCCTTAAATTGCGCCAAACAATTGCTACAAGTTATAAATACAAAAATTGTTGCATTATTGTGAGAGAGGGAAAAGGAGGGGTTTTCGTATAAATACAATAAATATTTCATTTTTAGCTTTATTATATATTTAATATTTATTTAAAATTTGTAATTGATTAGAAGCGAAGGTTGTTTGACACTTTTTATATGACCCAAATTAGCCAAGTTATAAATAGAGTGAACATAATTTGCCACAAAATTGGAGAGAAAGAAAAAAAAAGGTGTTCAAATTAATATAATAAATATTTTTTATATTAGCTTTGTCACCTTTTTAAATATTTATAAAGAGGTTTGTCATTATTTATAAGACCAGTTCAAAAATGAGTTATAAATAGAGTTTGTCTAATTTGCCACAAAATTTGTTGCACACTTTAGAAAAAAAGAAAAGGAGGAGTTTCGAATAAATACAATAAATATTTAATTTTTAGCTTTATCATCACTCAGTAATAAATAGAGTTTGTCTAATTTGCCACACAATTTTTTGAACACTTGAGAAAAAAAAGAAAAGACGCTGTTAAAATAAATATTTATATTTTAGCTTTGTCATATTTTAAATATTTATTTTGAATTACTGATTGATAAAAAAAAACAGCAAAGTGCTACAAGTAAGAAATAGAGTTGGTCAAATTTTGAGAAAAAGAAATAAAGGTGTTCAAATAAATACAATAAATATTTATATTTTATTTATATTTTATTTATATTTATATATTCATCGCATTTGAAATATTTATTTTGAATTACTGATTAAATAAATAAATAAAATGTGTTCCACAATTTGGAGCAAAAGAAATGAAGTGTTCAAATAAATATAATAAATATTTATATATTATTTATATTTATATTTATATTTATATTTATATTTTATTTATATTTACATTTTATTTATATTTACATATTTATCGCATTTGAAATAATTATTTTGAATTACTGATTAAATAAATAAATTAAATGTGTTGCACAATTTGGAGCAAAAGAAATAAAGGTGTTCAAATCAATACAATAAATATTTATATATTATTTATAATTATATTTTATTTATATTTATATATTCATCGCATTTGAAATATTTATTTTGAATTACTGATTGAATAAATAAATTAAATATGTTGCACAATTTGGAGCAAAAGAAATAAAGGTGTTCAAATCAATACAATAAATATTTATATATTATTATTTATATTTGTATTTTATTTATATTTATATATTTATCGCATTTTATTTATTTTGAATTACTGATTAAATAGAAGTTTTTATCTCTATTTAAAGGACCCAAATTAGACAGTTCCGGCGAAAGTTTCTAATATGCTGGATGCTCAGCAGGTGGTGGATGGTCTATGTTCAAGTGGGTCTAGTGGGTGAAAGTGGGTGGGAGTGGGTTGAGTGGGTAGTTTGGAGGACATAAGTGTGCTACACTTAATTTGTTTTGAAAGTTTTATGTGCCGTATCTTTTAATGGGCACATAAAGTCATCCATTTGCTCATTTATTGGCCAGTCTTTGTTGTTGACCATTCTGTTTGCTAGTTGTCCCCCTCCCCCCCTATCAGTACCACCCACCATCAAAAGTTGATTGCTTTTTGCGGATTCTATTCTATTCTGGCCGTGTGCAGCAAACAGTTCTGTTCGCCTTTATAGTTAACCATTTAGTGCTTTTATGGCTGGTTACTCTCGTGTTTTTGATGGCATTAACATAATTTATGTATGAGCACGAAACAACAAAGTACTTGAATCTCTCAGTTTGCAGACAGCAGATGTGTTCACTGCGTAATCAAGCCATAAGAGGCAATTGTGGCAGCAGCTTTAAGCCACAAATTAAAGATGCATTTCTGGCTAATGCAGGCTCCTTACCAGCTCCATTTTAAGTCAACAGATTAATTGGATTAAATATTTATGTTTTTTTTTATATAAATGGCAACTTTAATCTCCATTCACAAATATTCATTATATTGTCTAATTAAAAAAAGTCCAAAAAACCATAACAAACTAATAAAATATATAGAAAAAAAAACACACACAAATTTTTCGTACATTTAATTTTATGATATGCAAAATAATCATAAAAAACGCCAAAGCAACAATGCCCCTCAAATGCTGTGATAATAAAAACACGCGCACCTAACAAACACCAACAACAACAACAACAACAAATAACAACAACAAACATTAACAACAAAATGTGTAGCAACTTCCGTTTCCGCTGGGCGAGCATCGCCGTCGCGCACAATTACAAAATCGCACAATGGGCCCCATAAATTTCGAAACTTGTGGAATCAAAAAAAACGAGAGCAGAATTCAACAAGGCCAACGCTGATAATACTAGTCTGATAATACGATTTGGACACTTTTGCTGCGGCTTAAAAGCCAAGTTTGGAAATGTTCTAAAAATGATATAAAAAATAATATACATAAAATATTTATAAAAAAAATACAAACTTAATTAAAGTTCAGCGCTTGACAATAATATAAAATAATAATAATAATAATAATAATAATAATAATAATAATAATAAAGCCAAGTTTGGAAATGTTCTAAAAATGATATAAAAAATAATAATAATAATAAATAATAAAATATTTATAAAAAAAATACAAACCCAATTAAAGTTCAGCGCTTGACAATAATATAAAATAATAATAATAATAATAATAATAACAAAAATAATAATAATTATAATAATAATAATAATAATAATAATAATAATAATAATAATAATAATAATAATAATAATAATAATAATATTAATATTAATAATAATAATAATATAAATATTTATTATTATCATTTATTAATGCCACAGTCAAAGATAACTAATTCTGTCAATTTAATTGATATGTATTAAATTTTATATATTTTTTTATATATTTAAAAAAAAGGTTATTTTTTTATCGTTTTCCACTGTATAAGTTTCACTGTGGGTTCCACTGTGGGTTCCACTGTGGGTTGCCAATGTCCATGCTGACATTTTATATACACATTAAAATTGGGCGCATGCATGTAGTGAAGACCACATGACATGCCACGCCTACTATACATATACATATATATATATATATATAGACGCCGGCACAGACATACACATAACCATAACCATAACCGTAAACAAGCAACGACAAACGACAAACGCGACATTTTATAGCTGAGAGGCGGGTTTTGGGTTTTGGGTTTGGAGTCGGAGTTTTGGGTTCGGGATTCGGGGTTCTTGGGACCCACGGCTTTCGGGCTTGCCGTTGACGGGTTAGCGGGCACTTGGCATAAATTAAAGCGCCGTTAAGCATAAGCTTGTCCAATTACCTAAGTATCCTTTGACGTTATATTTACGGATTTATTATAGTGTTGACTGTGTCGCTGGCGTCTTCACTTTTCACCTTCGTTGGCCAAACTGCAGCTTGTATACATGTGTGTGTGTGAGAGGCGCACCTCATGACCCCCCCTATGCCCCCCTTATGCCGTCCTCCTCACCATCGCTGTCGTCTGGCAAATGCATGCATGTTTTTTTATTGGCCCTTTGTCATTTGTCATGTTAATTTAATGATATTCCTTTATTTATTTTTTTTTGTTATTATTGTTATTATTGTTGTTGTTGCTGTTGCTACCTTGCGCCTGCGTCTCTTTTTGGCTTCAATGCATTAACAGCAATGTCAGCAGCGACCAGCGACCAGTTCCCTTGAATACCCTTGAACACTTGCCCCCTTCAGCCCAGTTAAGTGTGTGTATTTAGCGTAGGTGTGTTTGTTTTGTAACAGTGTATTTGCTTAGACGGGTAGTCGGGTAGTCGGGTAGTTATCAACATGTTTGTCAGACGCAAAAGTAAACGTAAATTAGACGGTTCAAAAATTAATGGACGCCCAAGCAATTTGCCTAATGCGTGACTCGCACAATTTAACCAAAAACGAACTGCCAGAAAGAAGAGTGAAATGAATCGTAAAATATAATTAATATATAATAAAAATATACAACATTTATTATAAATTCATATTTTTACTAGAAAATTATGTGTTTATTAAAATAAAAATCATTTGTTTTTGGTTTAATCTTGAAAGCTGTTTATATTTTTTTTAGTTGTTTTTATAATTTGAAATAGAGCTAAACGGATCATAAAATATAATAAATATATGGTAAAATATACAAAATTTAATATAATATTCAAAGACTATATATTACTAGAAAATTTGTGTTCATTCAAATAAAAATTAATTTGTTAGTTTAAATCTAAAAAGCTGTTTTTTTTTATATGTTTCTATAATCTGAAATAGACTCAAATGGATCATACAATAGTCGAACTCGTGATTAGTTCTAGAAAATTATGCGATTATTAGATTAAAAATAAATTATTTTAGTTTAAATCTTAAATTTTTTTATATTTTCTATATGCTTCTATATTGATATAGCCACATATCTTCCACAATTTTAAGGCTTCAGTAATCAAATTTAGTTTGTTGGCGTTTTTCAAAGATGGGCATGTGTCACGCCCACCTACAACGCCCCTTTTGCCCTACATTTTTAATAGCTATAATTAATTTTTGAGTTTTTGGAGCAATCAAATTTGTCGATATTTATCGATATACATTTAAAAATTGGTCGATATGTCCGCACATCATTTTTCAGACCATCCTCACATCTAATTTGAAAGCTGGATTCACCAAATATTGCTACTAATACCCTTTAAAAATACCACGCCCACTTCAAGGCTTTCTCCTGTGTTAGGTTAGATAAGATATATAAGCGGCATCTTAAAATTTTTTATATAAATCAAGTAAAAAGTCTGATTCTATTTCAAATAAGTATTTTAATCATTATTTTGATTTGAAATGGAATCAAACTTTTTGCCACAACTTTAGCTTTATCCCAGCTATATCTCCCGATATATATGCTAAGAATTAAAGAGTTTTTTTTAATTAAATGGAATTTATATTCAGTTGGCGAACAAATCAAAAATGTGAGAATAAATTTGATATTTGATATGACTACAAATCGGTTGATACATTTTTTGCAATTTCGATGTGGACAAGCGTCTTTTAATTAACGCGAGATCTAATTGAAAATCTCAGCAATATGTTGTGCCTGCTGCTTGGTGCTATTGATGCTATTGGTGCACTGCCTCTGGCACTGGTTCGGGCGCTGGCTCTGGCTCTGGCGTCGAGTTTATCTGCGGTGTTAATTGAAATTTAATCTAGGCAACACGAACGCAACTCAAACTCGACGAGCTGCGAATGCGAATCACTGTGCGTGTGTGTGCGTGTGTGTGTGTGTGTGTGTGTGTGTGGGAATGGGTACGAGTTGTGTGTGTGTGTGTGTTATCGGCCAGTGGCAGTTGGCGGCACAGATTAGAAACATTTGTGCGTCTAAATAGCTGGATAGATGGACGTGTGTATCTCATGGATACGGATGCGAGGCAGGCAAATAGCTTTCTTTCCACAGTCTTTGCTACCAATAATTTAACCCAGCCTCTCTGCCCCTGCCCCTGCACCACTCTGCTCTCATCCAGAACGTTTGCTTTATTGCGTAGCTGCTTTTGTTGTTGTTGTTGTTGTTGTTGTTGTTGCTGACTATCTGAACTTTAATATCTATCAAGACAATTCAATTCTGTTGTCGCCGCTTTAAATCAATTGCCTCGTCGAGGCATACATTTCTCAAAGTATCTTTTAACTTGGCTTTCTACGTTTTTAGCCTGCTAACTTCTTCTTACTGTCTTCAGTCTTCTGACTTGTGTTTTGTGCTTTGTCGTCTCTTTAATTTATTATGTCTCCTCATGCAAGTCAGCGCAAGTCAGTCTCCTCCAGTCAGTCT
This sequence comes from Drosophila dives, assembly GCA_035042365.1. Lineage (NCBI taxonomy): Eukaryota > Metazoa > Arthropoda > Insecta > Diptera > Drosophilidae > Drosophila > Drosophila dives. The sequence goes on along the minus strand of JAWNLJ010000276.1, from coordinate 3,730,140 downwards.
CCGCCAACTCTTAACCCAAAAAAAAAAAAATTAAAAAAAAAAACCAGCAGCGTTAACACAGTTTTGCCACAATGTGGGTTGCCTGCATTTCTTTTCATTTATTTGAGTTGCAATCGATTCGCTGTGCTCAACCGACCAACCATATGCGACTTCTGACTTTTCAGATACAATTGTATCTGACTTACCAGATACATTTGTATCTGTTTGTTGCACTTGATGTTGGCTCCTCATTAATGCCACAACAGTTGGCTCAGTTGCACAGTTGCCAATCACACAAATCACTCTACAATTTTATTTATATCAGAATTAAATACAAACTTTTATGCATTATTATAAATTGAGCAAAATTGTGTTTCTTTAGAAATTCACAAATCATATTTTCACCACTGTACCCGAATTTTTATATATTTCTTGGGTATATCAGCATTTTCAGATTTGTGATCATTTTATCAGCTGCTTAAAACTACAAATTAAAGATGAATTTTTGTACCAGATATATTTAAAGTTAAACGTTAATTAAATTAAATAATTCTTCGTATTTTTTCTAGTAATTTCTATTATATGTACAAATTCATAATAGGAGAAATTTATCAGTGTAGGAGAACTTTTATGTCCATTTACAAATAGTAATTATTTTTTATTAATAAAAAAATCGAAACAAATAAATAAAATATTTAAAAAAACAAAAAACAAAAAATTTTTTGTACATTTAATTTAATGATATGCAAAATAATAATAATAATCGCAAAAGCAACAATGCCCCCAAATGCTGGGATAATAAAAACACGGGCACCTAACAAACACCAACAACAAATAACAACAACAACAATAAACACCAACAACAACAAAATGTGTAAAAATATGGCACCTTTATTCCTAGCTAATTATCATATTTCTAAATAATTCTAAGACAATTCAAATGATTTAACACTATGAGTTTTTCAAAGGATGTGCAATGAACGAATTGTTAAGTTCTGTTTAAGCTATACAAAATTAAAATTTAAATTTAAATTTAAAATTTTTAACTTCATTTATAATATTTGTTTTTTGTTGCTAAATTTATTCAATGGTTTTTTTTAAGAAACCTTTTTTAAGCTCGCAATTCTTCAACCTATCCAGAAGTTCCTTGCTTTATATTCTGCCCTCATTTGATGTAAAAAGTTAAGCAATGGTTTCATTTTATCTCTTGAATATTTAAGAAAAAAAAATTGTTTTATTTATAAATGATCTTTAATTAATTCTCGAACTTGCAGGCAAACATTTTCATAAAACTAGGCTGAATATAGAAAATATCTGCAAATTGACTAACTTGTTATGTTTCCATGTGAATTATGTTAGTGAGCAGATTGACAATTGGTACTTGCAGCCATTAGTTTGTCCATGCGGCAAGCTTTGTGGCATGCTTCCATATGAGTGGCCTTAATACTGAACAAATGTGACATTTATGTCGTTGTGTCGCAATGTGGCAATCAATTTATTTCATTCATTTCAAATGATTCGAGAAACTATATATATTGAATGCGGTCCCTCGGCTGCTGCGGTTTCCTTTCATTATCTATGGGATTTTGTGGAGCCGGGCACCGTCGACGCACTCAGCGTGTGATTGTTTATGCTGACCAAGACCCCACCAAGACACCCCACTCTTCCTCTCTTTCACCCTCCCCTAGCCAGGCACCTTTCTTTGGCAGTCGAGTTGATAGGAAAGCAGTTGTTGCAGTTGCGGCAGTTGTTGCAGTTGTGGCAGTTGTTGCAATCTTAATAATATTTTTGCAAAGTGCGCGCATTGCTTTTGCCTCGTTTGGTCCATTTGCCGGGTGGAAACTTGAGAGCAGAGAAACCAGAGACTGGAGACTGGATGACTGGATATGACTCTGGGTGCCTCTGTTGTTATCGAATTATTATTCCGCTTCGACGTTTTTAGCTCTTTTCCTTTTTGCTACTTTACTATTATGTGTTTCTTTGATTTCAGTTTTTTTTTCTTGCTTCTTTTCTTTTTTTTCTTTTTTAGTTTCTTTTTATGCTGGCCATAAATGGTTCATAAAATTTTATACGCTCGTCCATAAAGGAAACCGTTTGCTCCACTTTCCACTCGCTGCATTGAAAATAAATTAAGATATCGCCACAATGGAATGGCGACAGCTTAGAAGTTATATGAATGATACTAATAAATAAATAAAAATAGTAAAAATAATAATAATAATAAAAATAGTACAAATAATAATAATAATAACAATAGTAAAAATAATAATAATAATAACAATAGTAAAAATAATAATACTAATAAAAATAGTAAGAAGTAATAAAAACAGTTAAAATAATAATAATATTAAAAATATATAATAACAACGTAAATGAACATATATTATAATTACAAAAATATTAAAAATAATACTACTAAGAAAAAATTGTTTATAATAATAATACTAAAAATAATAATGGTAATAACACTAACATAATACTAACAAGATTGGTAATAATAATGATAATAACAATAATTACAATATATACAAATTATAAGAATAATAATAATAATAATAATGCTACTACTACTTCTACTAATAACAATACAAACTAATAATATTACTAAAATAGTAAGAAATTTTCTAATATTGATAAGAATATATAAAATTAACAAACATAAAAATAAGATAATAAAAGTAATAATAGACTAAATAATAGCAATAATAATAGTAATAGGAATAGTTATAATCGTAAATATAATAATAATAACAGAAATAATAAATATAATAATAATAAATATATACTAATAATGATTGTCTCTAAAGAAAAATTGTTTTATTTCTCTTTCATCTGCTTAAACTGATTTCCATTTGTTAATTCTCTTAATTTATACAGTTTGTTTAGTAAACCCAAATTTATATCGATTGTGAATTGTTAACAAGTGACTTGAAAAATATTTTCAAAGTTATTCAAAGTGCCATTTCAGAATCTGTTTATTAGTGTTGGGCACGCAATGTGGATGTAGATAAGCTTATGTATATATATATATATATATTTATATATATATATATAAAAGCGAATATTTAATCGCATTTAGTTGTTTGACCAATACGATTGGCCAACAGACAGATATGGCCTATTCCACGTAGAGATCCCTGTAGGCTTTTTTGTTTTTTTTTTTTTGTAGACATTTGCCATTTTCGTTTTGTTTAGAAGCAGTAAAAGCAACTTGCAACTTGCAACTTGCAATTGCAATTGCATTGTTAAACTGAATGGCAAAGCAAACTGAAAAGCGGTTTCGAAATCGTTTAGATGCTAGCTCTAACTCTATTTCGATGGCTATGGCTATGTCGATGGCTATGTCGATGGCTATGGCTATGGCTATGTGTACACTGTACATATCCATGGCTCGTATCTTCCGCGTTGCCAAAATCAAATTGAGGGGCTTATGCAACCGGCCCAGCAACGGCGACAGCAACCAAAAACAACGCCATCCAAATCGCAGTCGGAATCGTTGCTTACGTGACCAGCCGAACGACTCAATCTTAGCCAGCAAACAAAAACAAAACAAATCAGATTTTTCTAGTCGAGGGAGCTCGACTATTAGTTACACTGCACTCAGCTTATTTACTTACTCACATTTAAGCAGAATGTTAAAACTGCTCGTCAAAATAGTCCTGTAGTTTCCTGGCTAAATGGATTTGTTTATTGATTTCGATTAAATATATAATAATAATTATAATAATAAAAAAAATAAAAGTAATAATAATTATTGTCTCTATAGACAAATATATGGCAAGAAGGCAGCAGTTGTTGTATTTCTTATTCATCTGTTTAAGCTAAGTTTCACTTGTTAATTATATCGATTTAATTTATTTACTTATACACATATGTATATATAAATATATTTATATATATATAAACTCTATGTCGTCCTGCTGCCTGTCGCATACTCTTGCGCAACTTCAATATACCCTACACAAAACTGCAGAGCATAAATAAAAAAACAAAAATCACACCAAAAAAAAAATCAAAAATTACCGGTGCATGGTGCAAGCTGTCGCCGGGCCCAATGCCTGCGCCGCTCGTCGATCGCCCACAGATATTAGCTGTATGTTATTCGCATTCGCATTCGCATTCGTATTCGTATTGGTATTCGTGTACTTATATACGTGCATTGCTATTGGTGTTCGTTTTCGTGTATTTGCTTTCGTGTATTCGTTTTGTTCGCTGTATTTTATTATCAACTGACGGCGGCGCAGCGCTGAGCGCGGAGTTCGCTGGCCGTTCATGAACTACAAACGCCGTTGGCTGAGTTTTGCGCTTTGCATTGGATTGCATTGGCAGTCGCAGCCTGTCCTCGATGCGGTTGTTGGCTGTTGGGACGGATGCATGGGCGAACGCACTGTGCCGAAAAAACCAACCTGTATCTCTCTTATTGTGTGTGTGTATGTGTCTGTGTTTGCCAAGAGATACACTCGACTTGACGATACTCTGAATTACATAGTTACAACTAACAGGTTGCGGCTGTTATTTTTTTTTCTCTTGTTACTTCACTTTGCTTGAGGGTGCAGCTTGCCATAAATTATTATTTTGCATTCAATTTCAATTTCGTTAAATGCATTTTCAATTTAATTTTAATTGTATTCAATTACCATGCAATGTGAATTTTGTGTTTGTGAAAAAAACATTCCTTTTTAAATATAGTATTTTCATTTAATCGTTTTGAACATTTATCTTGAATTTAATTGAGCAGCTGAACAATATATTATAAAAAAATAAATTAACTATGAGTTTCTAAATATTTTGTTTGATTTCAATTTCGGACTTTTATTCAATTACAATTAAACAGACATTCAATTTAATTTAATGTTGAATTCATTTAATTAAGTTTTAGCATAAATTCAATTTGTTTCAAATTTTATTTAAGTCATTTACACAACTATAAAATATGCAATTTATTTAATACTAAAATCTATTTATGTACAAAAAAAATATATCTTATTTTGTATCTTTTCTACTTAAAGCCAACTTTGTTGATATAGAAACGACCTTGGATATGGAGTACTGTCAGCAGCAGCAGCTGGTTGAGCACATCTCAACAGATTCAGCATTATCTTTGACGATGTTTCACTTTTTGATGCCACTTCAGAAGATTTTCATTGTGGCCAAAACAAAACCAAGGCACTTTTCCTATACTTGAAGTTATAATGTGCTGATGATGATGATGATGATGATGATGATGATGATGATGTGGCAACCTCCGAATTTCGAGTGATAGACAAATATTTCTAAGCAGTCAGCACTTATGCTGTGCGTAATGTAACCTGTACTGTACGCTGCACGTTGTGAACGTTGTACGTTGCACGGTGTGCGGCGTGCAACACCCTTTCAGAATCCACTCGCAGCGCTCTGCAGCTCTTCAGCAGCGTCTCTTGTCGTTTGCATGGGGCACACTTGAGTCCGCCACTTGAGTGAACTCTTCGTCGCTCTTCAGTCAAGACACTTACGAACACCAGGCCAAAATGAATAATATGTGGCAAGTACAAAACTTCATTAAGCCAAAGCATGCATCGTTTATTTTCGACTAAAGATCTGAACAGTTTCGAAAGCACAGCATATATATATATATATATATATATATATATATATATATATATATATAAATTTAACTGAGTCCAGAGAAAAATAAATGATTTAAAAAGATTTCCAACTGGATAAACAGTGGAAATAATAATAAATTATGAAAAATAAATAAAAATAATAAAAAAATAATTAAATAAAATTATTAATAGTTTAATTTTTTTTAATTTAAATTAATTTAAATTCAGACATTAACTCTATAAAATTTTTACATTTTAATTATTGGCCAAAAAGCCCGTGTTGCAGCAGCAGCTGACGGATTTGCTTGCAACCTGACTCGTCGACTTGAAGCAGTGCCTCATCCAGCACTTGGGAGACTGTCAAATCATCCAGCACACGTTGCTCCGCTCGTAGCTCCTTCCACAGGCAGTCGAACAGCTCGTCCCGGCAGAAGTAGCGATAGTTGATGATTGTGGTATCCGTGGGCAATTGATGCAGCAGCTCAAACTGTTCCCAGTAGTGTGCCACGTGAAGATTAAAGATGTACACGACGAGCACAGTTTGATTGGATTCGCGCTGCTGCAGCATCTGGTTGTAGATGGGCACAATGCTGTGGTCGCAAGTGGACAGATTGTCAACGATTATCAGGTTCTGGCCACAGTCCGATAGCTGCTCCACAAACTGACGCATTAGGTGAAATTTCTGGGCACCGTCTGCCACTTCTGTGCTCCACGAGTAACGGTGCACGTTCTCCGGCCAGGGAAAGTGTTGGCTCAGCTCTGTTGCTGTCAGCGTCTTGCCCACTCCGGGTGATCCCAGCAGCGCCACAGATTTGAATTGCCTGCCACTCTGAACGACTAGTTCCAGACAAGCCAGAGCCTCCGCCTGATTGAGCACCTGCTTTTCGATCTGTCGAAATATGCGCTTTGTGTCCAGCTGCTGATCGCAGTGCAAGGCTTGAAGAGACCTTTCCGCCGCCAGTCGTTCCCTCAGGCCCAGCACTTCCGACACGCCCAGCCAGAGCGCATCTTCTGGATCGACCACCGTCGACTCATTCCAGTTGAACCACATCATGCACAGCACTGTGAGCAATCCAGTGAATATAACAAATCGCAGCAACTTGTTGCACTTGGACGTGCTCCGCACCTGCTCCCTGTACGGGCGGCAATCCGTGTTCAGTAAGATGCCACGCCTCCGACGATCCTCAAAATCGCAGAGTCCGGCATCCAATGAGCGTGTGTTGGTAAGTCGCCGCTGTTTCCATTCCGGCATCCTCAACATGGTAAATCTCTAATCTAAATATTAACATAAAAAAAAAAATACAATTTTTATTTATTTGTTGAGTGCCAAAAAGGCTAGTAAAAAATGCAAGTGTAAAATTTATATATGATTTGTAACTTTTTGAATTACAAATTTTGACAATTTTTTCTATGATACTAAAATTGTGTATAATATAAATATAATTTAATATTATAATAAAATATTATTTAAATAAATACATAAATTGAGCCTGCAGAAATTAAATAAATTTTCCTTTTAAATTACTTTTTTTTTATCGATTTAAATGTTAAATGATTAAAAACTGTGTGTTTATTGAACGGTTAATAATTTTAGAAAATTTCGATATTTTAATAGCGAAGCTGTTTGCCAAATTGGCAGTAAAAAATGCATTATTCAAGTGTAATCAAAGTTTTGCTATTTATTTTTATAGGTTTTGTGTGTGCAGAATCAGCTTTTGATGGGGTCCATGTGGAGAAGGTCTGTTTGCAAATAAAATGCTTTGTTAAAGAAACGCCACATGAATCCAAATGGAGTGCGGATGCAGTGCTTCAAGCGTTTCTTTTGTTGGTTGGTTGCCATTAAAAGCGCTTACTCATCATTATCAGGCGGCAGTCATCAGCAATCAGCTGATTTGCAGTCAACCTGCAGAGAGAAAGAGACAGAGATATATATATATATATAGGAGATATAGATAGAGAGATACATAAAAAGCAGTAAGACAGACATTGCCATTAGGCCGACAATTAAGTTTTGACTCGCGCGGAAAGCCGGCAGCCAGCAACTGGGCCACTCTTTGAAAGCAGCTAAAAAGATCTGGTGATCGTGATTACCAAACAACCAAACAGGCAGACAATCAGCCAGCCAAAGAGACGACTGGTCTGGCCAGAAGCAAGCGACCAGTTGAGGAGACCAGGCCAGGTTAGCACAGGCCAGGCCAGGCCAGGTTGGGAACGCAGAGGAGAGTAGAGACGAGGCGAGACGCAGACAAAGACAAAGATAGAAAAATGAGCCATTTGGGTGCTTGGCAACAAACATGGCTCAAAGACAACAAAACACTTCAATTTGTTGTCGTGTAATAGACAAAATTGAGAAAACCTTTAGCTAAAAACAGCTGAAGCCGCACTTCAGTTGCTCTACTTAAAAATAACTTTATTAATTAATTATAATTTATTTAAATTCTTCGTGCATATTTATAATAAAAATGAGTAAAATTATCTTCATAAAATGATTTAAATTTATTTCGCAACTGTTTTAATTTACCAAAATACGAAAATAAGACCAAAAAAAAAAGTGTTAAATGATAACATTTATTTATAACTTATAAATATAATTTATTTAAATTCTATCTTCATTAATGTGACTATGAAAAATGAATTAAATTTATTTCGTTACTCGTATTTAATTTAATTGCCAATTAGATGTATTAAATAATTGTCAAACAATTTTATAATTTGATAAGAATACATTTAAAAACGGCATTTTTATTTACAATCGAAATCAATTAAAATGTTGGCATAAATTGTGCTATGAAAAATGAAATGAAATTATTTTATTACTGTTTTTATATATATATATATATATTTATATGTATGAATACAAGACCAAACTAAATTCGTAATATAAAAAACAATTAAATGTATTAATATTAATTAACTTTTATTAATTAATTTATTAATTAACTTTTATTGATTAACTTTTATTAATTAACTTTTATTGATTAACTTTTATTAATTAAATTTTATTAATTATCTTTTAATCAATCTAAAAATTGATTTGAATGTATAAATAATGATATTTTCGCAAAATAAATTGAAAATGCAATAAAAAAATGTTATTTAGATTTTTTATTTTATTTATTATTATTTATTATTTTATATTTTTATGGATTTGATAAAAATACTGCTGGGAGAAAGAGTATAGACAAAAGATTTTTTGAGTGTGCTGACAAACAGATGGATGGATGGATGGATGGATGTATAGATGGATGTATTATAAATAAAGAGAGAAAGAGAGAGAGAAAGAGAGAGGGAGAGAGAGAGAGACAGACTGACAGACTGTCAAATAGACAGACAGCGGTTTGAGCTCAGAGCCGTAACGGTTTCTTGAAAATCAAGTTGGGCGACTTGCAAAAGTGTCTTTCATAAATCAGTCAACGCTCTGGCTAACAGCGTCAGCTGTCAGCCGGAGAGCATTTTGGTCTTGGCTTGAGCACAGCGGTAATTATGTCTCTGCTCTACGCTGGAGTACTCATATGTGTGTCATTATATGATCCAAGAGACAACAGACAACAGACAACGGACAACGGACAACAGACAACGGTCTTAGCCGACTTAGCAGACTTGCCGGCTCTGGCGTAAAAGTTTGTTGGCCCTCAAGTGTGGACTGGTCTGGCTGAGACATTTGGCTGACTTTCCGTCTTAGCCATATTTTTTTTTTGTTGATACGTTGGCGCTGCTGTTGCCAACCGTTTTGAAGCGGGCCAACTGCGACGGCTGCGCTTTTGCCCCTGCCACTGCCACTGCCCCCGGCTGTGGCTCTGGGTCCGCTCAGTCTGCTGAGTCAGCGATTTTAATTGTTGCCAAAAGCGGAAAAGTTTTGTAAGAGAAAAGTAGGCAATGAAAAAGTCATTTGGAAAATTGACCATCAGCGAATGAAATTTCCGTAAACTCGAAATTTGGATCAATTTTGCTCATTGAGTTAAGGCATTTTTTTCAAGTACAAATTATGTTTTTTTCATGGCTATTAAATTTGCCAAACACACTAGAAAATCCATTACAATTCTTGCCTGGCAAAATGGCTTTAAGATTTGCTGCATGGCCAAAAGCAAAAAAAAGAGCTCAAATGAATTGCAAATTAAGATTTAGTGTCGAGAACGGCCACAAATGTGCAAGTTGCATGTTGCCTGAATGAGTACGTGTATCTGCAAGATACAGATACAAATACAGATACAGAAACAGTGCTCATTATTTGAGTCTGCAACTGCTGCAACTGTTGTTGTTGCTCATGTTGCTGCTGCTGCTGTCAGTTGCAACTTCAATTAAAACGCATTTAATTAGTTTGTGCCTAATTTATGCTGCCATCGACATCCACATCGACATCGATATCAACATCAACATCAGCGAACAAACATCGAAGCTGTCATGAAGCGTACATTGTGCTACTTCTTATACCCTTTTTTTGCAAAGTGTATTTAACTTTTACGTAGGTAATAGTATTATTTAAAATAAATATATATATAAGTCAGTTTTTATGCTCATTTGTTGAACTCAACAGATTCTGTTTAAGTTCTCAATATAATTTATTAATTATAAAATTCTTGTTACTTTTTCTATAACTGATAATCTGATTACTTTGCACAACTGAACAGATTTTTAGTACCTTTTAAATATGATCTATAAACTACAAAATTCTAATAACTATTTTTATTACTATATTTTATGATAATCTGATTACAAATGAACAGATTTTTAATATCATCTGAATATGATCTATAAATTATAAAACACTTTTTTTATAAAAATCTAATTGCTTGGAATAACTCAGCAGATTCTGATGAATAATCTGTATATGTTTTACCGATTCTTATTAATTTCTAAATAGGATCTATAAATTATAAAAATAAAAATCTGATTGCTTTGCACAACTTTACAGATTCTGATTAACTTCTCAGTGTGATTTATAAATTATTAATTTCTATAAAAAAAAGTACTCTAATCTATTTTATAAGACTAATTCTTGAGCGATTGGTAAGTGTATTAAATCTTCGACTTTACGAAGAATGGCAAAAGTATACTTGACTGTTATCTATTTTATGGCAGACATTAGAGCAAATCAACGAATGACGACGACGACGACGACGACATTTACGGGCCAGTTGATTGGTTGGGGTACAAAATATTTAAAGACAAATGCACTAGAAATGTGCTCAGAGAGAGAGAGAGAGAGAGAGAGAGAGAGAGAGACGTGGCTTGTAGGTCAGTTTTGCAAGTTGGCATTTGTCTTGGCAATGGTATTGGGTATGGTATATGGTGCTATATAGTTAGGATTGTGTGTGGGCCAACATGAGCAGCTCCCCTGGCCAAAGACGGTTCAATTAATTTAATTAACGAACGCCTTCCAATTGACGTTGTGGCATTTGTTAAATTGTTTAAAGAGCCTAATGGCAAAAAAAAAAAAAAAAAAAACACAAAGCGTCATTTAGTGTTGGAGAGACGGGGGTTGGGTTGGGGTTGTGGAAGGGGGGTTAGCAGATGTGGGCGTCATGTCTTTTGCTTTAGTTATTTTGATCACATTGTAAGGCTTCACAGTAAAATCAACTGAATGCGTTTCTATGATTAACTTTCATTTGATGAAATATTTTCATTTTGGCTTTTCTTATTCGTTATTCGTTATCCCTCCCAACCCCCACCCCACCCATACCCCAGCGAGTCAGACCCCAATTCTAGCAACATAGGGCTTCATAGTTACCCCTCGCCTTTCCCGCTTGTTGTCAGCTGAGGTCATGTTTGGGTCTTGAGTTATTCCCTTTTCCATTGGTCATTCGTTTTTCTTAGCTGACATATTGCCTGCTCGCGGGCGAAGAGAGAGTGGGGTAGTGGGGTAGAGAGGCTGTTGTTATTTGTGTTCAACTTACATCTTTAATCCCAGCTAATCTTTGAACTTAATATCATAACAAAAACGGGCTTATTTCTTTTAACAGTTTTTATAATATTTTGAACAATAATTTTATTGAGAGCACTTTGTGAATTTTTTTCTTTAAGTTACAAAATTGTTAAAATAGAAAATGCGATAAAAAAAACTTTAAAGTGCATTTAAACCAATTTAACTGAGTTAATAGATGCATTTACTAGACAAGCTTTCTCGACTTGAGCATTCTTAACTTGCACTATTTCATCTAAAGTTGTCTTTTATTGTTTGTTGATCCCTCTAAGAAAATGGAAATGCAGCTGAGTCTATTTATTAAATGTTGTTTTGATAAACTTTATTCAGCTTCTCCATTTTATGTACTTTATAATATTTTTAATAACAAATTTAATGATACCACTTTGCGATTTGTTAACTGACAAATTGGCTAGAATAGAAAATTCGCCAATAAAACTTTAAAGTGTGCATTAAATCGATTTAGCTAACAGCGACTAGACGAGCTTTCTCGACTTGAGCATTCTTAACTTGCACTATTTCATCTAAAGTTGTTTTTAATTGTTTTGTTGATACCTCTAAGTAAATGGCAGTGCAGCTGAAACTATTTTAATTATGCTTCGATTTATTTAACTCAACAATAATTAATATTAATTCATATTTCATATATAATTTGTAGCTCTTTCTTGGCAGCCACGGTGTAAACGGCTTTGGTGCTGATGACTCTTTGCTATTTGGCTATATTCTTGTTGACGATGATATCGCCATATGTTGATCTCTGAGCTCTTTTACCATTATTGTTATTAATACTATTATTATGAAAATGCAAAAAAAAAAAAACAGAAAAAAAAACAAAAGAAAGAAAAATACAAAAAAAAAAACCGGGCTGCGGGGCAACAACAACTTGCAACTGGCCGAACTGGTTCTCCTCGTTGCTTGGTACCGGGCCACTACTGGAGTTACACCTACTCCCGCTGGCGAGTTGTGGACTTGGATTCAGCTTTCAGATTCAGCCACAGCCATAGCCATAGCCACAGCTACAGCTTTATCTTTGGCTTCGGATTGAGATTGAGATTTGTTGCCGCTGCTGCTGCTGTTGTTGGTTGGCTCTGCGGGGTGTGCGTTGTGTTGTTTACGTTTAGCGCTCGTTCCTTCATTCCACGCTCGTTTGTTTTGATTTTAAAAAAAGGTTGGGCCATACAAAAAAATAATAAAAAAAAAAAAAAAAAAAAACTGGATGCCCTTGTTTGTCTTTAAATGTTTGGTCTTTGTTTTCGTCGCTTTTGCATACACTCTTTGCCTGCCTATCCATCTATCCATCTATCTATCTATCTATCTTATATATATATATATATATATATGTGTGTGTGTCTGTCATGCATAAAGAGACCTTTTGCTATGCTTTGCATTATTATTTCAAGCTGTCATTGTCGCTGTTGTTGTTGTTGTTGTTGTTCTGTGTGGCACAAAGCAAAACAATCTTTTTCTTCAGCTTGTTCTGCCACAATTCTCTTTTATATTTTCCATCTGGTAGGGTTCTGGGTCTCAGGTTCGGTTCGGGGTTTGGGAATGGGTTCGTGTTGCTTCTCTGGGTTTTGCGTAATGAGTTTGAGTGTCGCTTGTCTATAAACTAATTCCCCATTTACTCTGCCACATCGCAGGCAACACAGGCTACTATCCAAGTTGCCCCTTTACCATTGTTTATTGTTTTCTTTCTTATATATATTTTTTTTTTTGCTAATTAAGATTCATGACGAGTTAATCTGCGGGCAGAGCTCAAAGTTAACTAGTCAGTCAGCAGGCTCTCTCCTATGGGTCATGTGTGTGCATATAAAGGTATCTATAAATATATATACAATATATATATATATATATATATTTATGCATCGAGTTCTTATCTCTCGTTTTTCATTTGTTTCATTCTCGCGCTCACATTTCAAGTGTGTCAACATTGGGAGATGAAATTTGTTATTATCTAATTGGCTGTTATTTCTTCTACTTGTCGGCTCCCTACGCCAATTGCCTCCTGGGAGACGACCCCATGCCCCCCATCCAACGGGACTACAGCCAACCCAATGACTAACCGCCATCGCGGGAGCTGCAAACAGAAATAATAAACACCAACAAGTGTCGTAAAAACAAATTAACGGCGCACAAGCAAACACTTGTACACCCCAACACACCCCCCGCCAACCAACCTACCTTTGTCCAGCACACCGCGCCTCCCATCTCCCCATCTCCCAACAGCCCCTAAGTTTTAAATGAGCAAACATTATTTTAATTTATTGCATAGCATGGCAAACTCCGCAACACTAATCCGCGCCATAATAACAACAGCTACACTCCCCCCTCCCACACCCTTACTTATTCCCTATTCCTCTCCCATCTCTCACGCTACCAGATGCATTGTTACCCCTGGCTACCCCCTTGCTCCCACGCTGCTTCACACGTTCTTCTCTGATCATTCTAGGTAGAACGGGAAATGGTAGATGACAGCAGGGAGTAGGGTGGGGAGGGGCAGCTGGGCTCAACTTAACAGCAAATTCCCCCTTGCGTCGTCCACAATTGAGCACTTCTCATATTTTCGATTTGTATGCAGAAACACTCCGCTTTCCAAATCTAAAGCGATTTAGGAAAAATACAATTTTCCCAACAAAACAAGTGCAAAATAAACATTAAAAATGAATTAAGGAAAATTTAAGTATTTATATATATACTATATATTTTATATATATATATATATATATTTAAATATAGTATGTATATATAAATTATTATATATTATTAATTATTTATTATTATATATATATCCATTATTTATTATTCACAGCCTGCAAGTGTCTTATCAACAAGATTATCTATACATAAATCGTGAATATTTCTATAATAGTTGCAATCAACTATTTTTTTTATTGTTAGTAAATTATAATTGACTATTTGTTGGCACATTGAATTAAAAATTCAAATGACGCCTGCGTTGCCCAGTTGAATATCGAAATAATTGGTCAAAAATATAATTAACACGTCGCATTGGCCATTGGTCGTTTTCAACAACTGTTGTTTAAAGATTGAGTATTATTGTTACCAAATTATGTATGTGTGCATCATCACTTAGCCCATTCCCATTTCCATTCCCATTCCCATGACCGCACCCCAAACGTGCTCTGAATGAAGTCATTATTAAAATTAAATAAATAAAAAAAACTTCATTGCGATTGCTCGACTTAAATATACTGCGTAAAATATCTGAATCGACTGTGGGATGAACAACTACCAAATACTACGAAAAACGTACACTAAATAGTAGTATTATTATGGGTATAAGTTAATATTAGATGCTACTTATAGTACATAAATAACTATTACTTACTACTATTTACTACTTATACTACTTAGATAACAATTACTTACTACTACGTACTACTTTTAGTACTTAATTAACTACTATTAACTACAACTAACTACTTTTAGTACTTAGATAATTACTATTAAATACTACTTACTACTATTTACTACTTACATAACTACTACTAATTACTATTTACTACTTATATAACTACAACTAACTATTATTTACTACTTATACTACTTACATTACTACGTATAACTACTATCATTATTAGTATACAGCTACTTATACTACCTAATTAACTACTACTAAATGCTACTAATTACTACTATTACTCTTATATATCACTTAATTTTATTACTAATAAAACTACTCCTTCTACTATTACGTTTACAACTAATTATTTTTCCTTAGAGACTAGTTTTACCACTAATATTATTAATGCTATTAATATCACAGCTATTTTGGTAATATGACTATATACTATTACTATTTCTACTATTCTACTACTTCTCTACGACTAATACTACTAATAATCTACTCGAAAGAATACTAATTCTACTTCAAACTACTACACCTACTACAACTTGTAATAATACTAATTCTACTTTTGTTAGTACAAATTGCTACTTATAAAACTACTTTTTCTACTACTATTTATATAACTACTTTACTAGAATTACTACAAGTATTATTAATGTTACGAATGCTATGGCAATTACTAATACTTCTATTACTATATAATATTACTAATTCAACTACTGCTACTACATATATAATATACTAATTCCAATTCTACTTCTAACTACTCCTTCTACTACTACGAAATGCTACTAATTCTACTTATAATACTACTTCTGCTACTACGAAATGCTACTCATTATACTAATAATCTACTAATAATAATACTAACTTGACTTCTAACTACTATTTCTGCTATTAAGAAATTCGGTCAATACTACTTCTACTACTACTGCCATTTCAACTACTACAGATTGCCAATGATTTTACCTATGAATAAATCTGACTCGCCTACGGATATGCCCATTTAAATGTCTATTTATATCCAGGGAACATAGGGAAAAAAGACAAAAAAAAATCCGACTCGTTTTCAAATTGTTTAATTTCATTTGACAGAAAACAACAAATTGAAATTTGTTTTAATTATAGATTTCAGTTGTAGCCATAATCATTTCTGCTCACTTAATTGTGGCCACACACACACATACACACACTCGCACATACACACACACACGCACATATTTTGGAAAAAGATACACATTTCCACGACAATTCATTTGCATATAAAGAGCGGCGCTTAAATTGAAAGCATTTGCATTTGCATAATTTGGCAACAAAGGAACATGGCCAAGTCTCAGTTGTACAGAGAGTTATACAATTAGCAATTTAATGACACCCTCCCCCCAACACCCCTTTAACACTCGTCTACCTGTGGCATAAACACACTTGATAATTGACTAATTATTGTCAATAAATCAATTTAAAAACTAATTATATATTTTACTAACTTTTAAAAATATGTTTTTGCATTTCTATTGACTTTACTAGATATTTTTTAGAATAGTTCATAAATTGTATAAGTATAATTTAGCTGAACCTAAATTAAAATCAATGTATTTATTTATATAATTTTCAATTATAATAAATATTATTGCTATTTTTATTATTTTAAGCTGGTGATTCGATATCTGGCTCTCTGCATATATATAAAACATATATTAAATAAATTATTTATGTATTTTCTAAGAGTAAAATATATATAACTTAGAAGTGGATTTCGATATGATTAATAAAATTGATAATCTAATAACTTATTTACTTAATTAAGCAATACGAAAAAAACAAAATAAAATAAAATCGAACAAAATAAAATTGAGATTTGTTAATTGATGATTAATTTGAATAAAAATAAAAATAAAAAATAAAATAATTTAATTATTGTGCCAAACATAGATTTGCATTGAGTAATGTAAATGGATAACCTGAATCCAATCGTTCAGTAATTAAAGAACAGACCATATCCCCTGTACTGGGCACATTTTGTGGAACATGTAGGATCGGATGGTGTGCTGGGGGGTGAAGCAGGGCAGCTGTTCCATCTGGCAGCCTTATGAGTCACGCGAGTGTTTTGTCTGCTGCCCCAGCTGCCTCAGCTGCCTCAGCTGCCGGTCTGTGCTCCATATGTTTTCACTTAGAGCATAATCATTGCTATGCTCCGCCTGGCTGGTAGGGAAGGGGAGTTGCTGGAGGGAAGGTTGGGTCTGCTGTTGTTGTGCTCCATATGAAAGCCGAGACTGTTCCATTTAACGATGCATTTCGACTTAAATTTAGTGGCAAAACATTGTTGAGCGCATTAAGTAATTACGATTATGTTGCATACAGATAAATATGAAAATGCATTCGATTCATTGGTTGCAACTTGTTCAGCTCCACACTCGACTCCCCCACATCTTTCCACCCCTCACAGGCAGCGGCAAGTGCATGCAGCAAGGCGAACAGACGCTGAACTCAGAAGGGGGGCATTGAGGAAATAGGAATCTGGGCTCATGTTGGGGTGTATATATATATGGAAATATGCATCGCTATTTAATTGTTCCCACCAAATAAATTGGTGCATTCACATGGAAAATCTATTACTTAAAGCAATTTATCTTATCAAATTGTGCAACAAGCAACCAGTGCAACTGTGGCACACTAAAAACTGGAGTCGACACAAATATCAAAAATTAGAGCCTTATCAATCGTCATGTTTCTGCTGTTTTCACGAATTTCTAGTCATATTATGACCATTTCTCAATAGTATATTAAATATATATTTTTTGTGTACTTTAATCTCGATTTGGGGTTTAACAAAGAAATGGAGGAAAAAAAGAGGAAGAGAGAGGAAAAGCGCGACAACCATTCATTATGGCCACCATTTATCAAGTGCATAGCATTTGAGCGCATTCCAAACGGAACTGACACCCCCCCGCTCCGCCACAAACTCAGACCACTTATATTTTTTTTTTGGAAGGGAAGGGGTCAGACTAAATGTCAGTTATGTTGGTGGCCAGTAGTTGACCCAACGCGCCAGGGCCATCCATCAACTTCATGGAGAGCAAAATGGGCAAGTGTGCGTGTAATTTCTATGAGGCCGCACACTTATCGAACATGCCACCATTTAAGGGGCGGGGAGGACACCTATAAGCACCATATATATATATACTTTATATATATGCATGTTTTGGCAAAGAAACCCAAAGTCTACTTTCATTCGTGCGTCCATCCATCCATCAGTCACATCACTCATTCATTCATACATTCGTTTTTCTTTTCATTTTCATTTTTTTTTTTTTTTGTTGCTTCCTGTTTTTGTGGCACTTCATCAACATCACAATCATAACTGACGAGAGTCCTACCCAGAACTCTTTCTCGCTAAGTAACACCCATCAAAAGAGGGTTGTTGAAGTCCCCAACTCTTTGAACTGATTGTCAGAAGCGTATTTTATGTCGTTTAGACGAGTTTTAATGGTTTATTCAATGTTTGATTTACGATTTAAGCAATGCTAAGTTAAAGATCTGCAAACCAACGAATTGGTTAAAATGTATTATTCTAATTTCAAGAAAAGTAATTTGACATCAACATCAATAATTGCCATACTTTGGTATATTGAATTTTGTATAAATAGTAATTAAAAATTAAAATTAAGTGCGATCACTTTATTTTTTATTAAATATATTATTATATATGTAAAAAAGCCATATAACCCATTAATTTAGAGCTCGTATCGAAAATCAAAGCATTTGGGCACCGCATACAAATCAAATTTAAAAATTAAATAATTAACAATAAACAATAAAACATTCAATTACCGAAAGCCAATTTAAACTTAATGAAAACACAAGTCAATTGTGGGTTTTGCTGGGCGGAAATGCTCCGAGGCGGGCAGATGCCATTAATTTAATTTAAGAAAAAATTTAAAAGCGTCATTTTACGTTGTCTGTCAAACTAACGATACAATTTAAGCACTCTTTAAACATCTAGTTTAAAACGACTTATCGATAACTAACGAACACTTGCAAAATGATGCTTAAACTGCGCAAAAGCTTTAGCTGAACTTTTAAAAATATTTTTAAATATTATATATATATAAAATATATATGTATAAATTACATATTATTTTATTTAATTATATCTAAGCAAATTAAAAAAAAAATACAGCATAATCGATAATTTGAGAGAGCGGCAAATTTAAAGAAAGGCGAATTGTGTCGCCAGCTCGCTTGCACATCCTTACATCGAGCGAAAGCTGCAGCTGATCTTCTCGCACATATTATACAAATTTTATATGCACTAAAATCGCCAGTTAAGTAGACATTATTCGCGTGCAATCACCGAGTTGACTGGCAGGCTATAATACTTATAGCCCTGCGAGAACTCCTCCAAACCAACCGATTTTCTTAATCGAATCCATTTCTGTCAAAAAAGAAAAAGAATAACAAAATCAATGCAAATGCGGAAATTGAGAGAGAAAGGTTAAATTCAAGGTTAAAGTTAAGAAGTTAAAGTCAATAGATAGCTGATAGAGATGGCTGTTCCAAATGATTCTCGAAATAAATCTATCTATAATAATGATTAGGGCAAGACGGCGGCATGCCTTAAATTATATAACCTTAAAATGACATTGAAACAACGCACTTTTACCAGCTGCAGCCTGTGGTTATGTATTGGGTACCGTGTTGCCAAAATAAATCCGCTAAAAGCCCCTTGCGCAAAAATGTTTTTCCTATTTTGCATAAAAAAGTTGCGTTTATCCCTTTTACGTTCGCATATTTGAATTCGTTTCTATGATATTTGAAATTCGATTTTTGTACATCCTTTTTTTTGTTAACAATTTTTTTTTCCAATTCTCCCCCCCCTTCGAATCATACGAATTTCCGGGTACGGATTCTGATTCGACGGGCTGGTTTTTCAGTTGCATGCTTATCATTCAATGGGTTTTCGTGTGTATTTCACGTGTGCCACGTGTTTGTTTATTCGCACACACACACACCAGCACACACACACCAACACACACACACCAACACACACACACTCAAAGTTTACTTGTCGGTGTGGTTGCGTGTGAAAATTCACAAGTGCGAGTGGATTTTTTTTTTTTTGGGGTCAGGCAGCTTGGGTCGACTTCTCTGGGGCTTATAACTATCTGAGCAGAATTTTAAATTGCAACTGACAGCGAATGTTGCACAAGCGACAGTTTAATAAGCAACTCGAGACATTAAGCAACGCTCTGCAACTGAAGCCCCATCCACTTTGTGGGCGCACCTCTTCAGTTGCACACACACAAACACATACACACACAACTGCTTTGATTATGCCAATCCCATTCCTTAGAACTGTTACCTAAGACTAGGAAGGTTTATCTGACATATCAGAGTACTTGTAGCAAAGGGCTGTCTAACATTGCTTGATTTTTAAAATATATTCTCAGTTT
Source organism: Drosophila dives (assembly GCA_035042365.1). Lineage (NCBI taxonomy): Eukaryota > Metazoa > Arthropoda > Insecta > Diptera > Drosophilidae > Drosophila > Drosophila dives. The sequence continues at coordinate 3,709,833 of JAWNLJ010000276.1, read as the reverse complement.
TTCATTAAATTTTATTTTATTTTTAATCAACATAATCTAATTTACTATAAATTATATTAAATATAAATCATTTTGTCATCTTTTTGCACATGTTTTTTGTTTCAAATTGTGGCTGTTTATTAATTGGCCAATTTAACGGAACTGTCTCTGAATTTGTCATTAAAATGTTTAGAATTTAATTAGAAAGCAATTTAAGAAAAAAATTTAATTTTAATATTGCATACTTTTCAGGGCATTCATTTAAATCTAAATTTTTGATTTATTCTTCCTAAATGCAACTTAAAATTTCGACTTTTATTAAAAAATGCAGTTGCCTAAAAAAGCTATCAGATTTTACTTTTCACACAATTCACCGAAAAAACGCGACAAATCGCGAGAGAGCGCGAGAGAGAGAGTGATAGAAAGAGAGGGAGGTAGAAGCTGGCCATGCAGCCAGCGCAAAGGTCAGTCCAAGGACATCGCGAGACGCCAGCGAAATGCACACAACAACAACAACAACAAAAAAAAGCACCTTAAAATGTTGCTCTTATTAAAATCGATATTTAGTGGCAGGGACTAGACTAGTGGCATTTGTGGCTTGCCGCTGGTTTGGGTATTTGCATTAAATTATGCGACAAGCAGCGGAAATGTTTGCCATCAAATGAGTGCACGGGCAAGGGGGGGACACAGAAGAGGCAGTAGAAGCAGAAGCAGAAACAGAAGCAAAAACAGAAGCAGAAGCAGAAGAAGAAGAAGCCGAGCATCGTTAAGTGCGGCGGAAACAATTTCACTCTTCAGCACAAGGAAAGCCATAAAAGGAAATAAAAGGAAAGGCAGCTGCGAGCAGAGAGCTGAGAGCTGAGAGCTGCGAGCTGCGCGCTGCGATCTGCCAGCGTCGACTGCGAAGCATTTGTTAAAGCGAAGCGCCCGCAAAACAAATTGTAACAGAAATCCTTCAAACATCTGTGAACAACTCGCCTGCAATTTAGCCCCCCCTTCCTAGACCCCCCCCTACTTGCTATACACCCTCTGCTTTTGGCTTTCAGTCATCAGCGCACACATGTGTATGTTTGTGTGTGTGTTTGTGTGTTTGTGTGTTGTATTTGTAATTGTTTCCTTTTGCTTTATGAGTTTTTCATGTATCGCACAAAGTGTCACCCTGTTCCTCTCCCGCACTGCCTCTCTACCTCTACCGCTCATTCGCTCACTCTCTCGCTTTTGCTGTCTCTCTTGCTCTCCCCCGCCTTGCGCCCTATTAGCGACTGCCTTGCACCTGCGTGCGCCCCCCGCCACCCTTCGCACCATTTCCACTCAACGCCTTTGCATCCATCGCTCTACTTACAACGCGCAACTTTTGTGGAGCGCATTTTAATCGTCGTCATTAAGGCGGCAGCGCGTGCAAAATGTCCTTTCATTTCAGCTACGCTTCCTACTGCCTCCCTCCCCCCCACCCATCAACACAGAAATTTTTGTTTTTGCATTACTTGCTCAGAGGATATTTTATGTTTTTTATTTTATTGCTGAGTGTTTAGCTGTGTTGCAGTCTGTCCGAGCAGAAAAACAATAAAAAGCAAAACATCAAAGTGCTTCAAACAAAATGCCACGTAGACAATATATATATATATATATATATATATATATATGCTCTTATAGACAGGACCAGCCCCTAACTAGCTTATTAATTTAAAAAAAAAAAGAAAATAAAATTCCCTTAATATTTATCCAAAATACAGCAAATTAATTTGTCACGTGATTTATATTTAGCTAAATTTGACAAATTTATTATGCTTTTCATCTGCTTTTATTATTTATAGAAGCACTTATAAAATCCAAATATCAAATACTAATTTAAACAATATGTTTCTAGTTTTTCAAGCAGTTTTGTTTGGTTTTTTTTTTGCTAAAAGTGGCACTTGGACAAAATCAGCCAACATCTTCAATCGAGCGTAAAAAATGATGAGGAAAAATCATTAGACACAGCTGGACGCCAACTGAGCTCGACTAATAACTTTGAATTGCGGTTATGATGGACCCAAAGCTAAGCAGAGCCCTCAAACCACCCCCCCCCCTGGGAGACCCTGGCAGTCCCTGGCAGTCCCTGGCAGTCCCCAAGCAGGCCTTGTCCTTGGCCACCTATTAAATATTTATAAAATGTGTTGTAAGTAGGAAATTGTGTTCGTTCGCTTTTCAATGGACCACAAAGTCATTCAAGCTAGAATGTCCTTCCATTTGTCCCAGTGTACGATGCCCGTTGCCCGATGTCCAATGTGGCATGTCCATCAGTTGGTTCCTTCTCTCTTATTTATTTATTTATGTTATGCCTGTGCGTCGTTGTTGCTGCCTCGTTTTGTGCCTCTTTGTGGGCCATTTTCAAAAAGCGCAAAAACTTATTTTAATTTTAATAGAAATTAATGAGGTAATCTTCTTTCGGCGTTCGCTTTTCGTAAACCGACCACCTCCCCCCTCCCACCACACCCGACCGCTTGGCGCTCTTTGCCTGCCTTTTAGCTTTCTCCCTTTGGCCAAATGGATTTTAATTTCGAGCAACCCCATCCACAAAATGGAAAACTTTACAAAACCAAAAATCCGGCCGAGCCGCCTCTTTGTACAGATTTATAATTGTTTGGCGGCGTTTGAAAGTTGCCTTTTAGCGGAAATGGAGTTGGCTCCTTTGATACATCTGCCTATTTACCTGCAAGCAGCAAAAAAAACCATTTTTCTACATATTTTACTCGATTTTCATACTTTAATTTCAAGTAGAATAAACCAACATCTTTCTCAAAGTTAAATTTGACATTTTGGCCATAAAGACTAGAATTTTATTTCGTAAAAGTCTTTCGAGAGCAGCGAATTTTTTTAAGTAGCTTTTGAGGAGATCTGTCTGTGCCAAGGCAATCAAATATGCTATCAAAATGTGTATTTTTTCAAAGAGGATTATATATGCGCAATTAAAGTATGTATATAGATATATATATATATATATATAATAAATATATCTAATTTACCACGTAAGCTAATTAAATGTTGGCAGAACTTTTTGCTAAAAACTTGACAAAAACCAACTGTTCAAATAAACATTATTTTTGCAAGAATATTTTATCATCTTACAATGTACATTTTTTTTGCTGCTGAGTATGTTAAACATTAATAATAAAACTAAATAAAATATTATAATTTTAGCGCATTTAATTTCCACAACAAACTGCCAGGGAACATCAGCGATGGAAAGGAGCTAATGTTGCAACATGGCCAAATACCAAAGACAATATTATTTACTTGGGGTTGTGCCCCCTCCCGAGCTTATAGCTCCTCCATCAACCCCAGTTCCTGAACGAATATCAAAATCTTTGATGGGTCGAGGGCTTCTAAATCTTTGACATTCACAGCATGCATCCCTAGGACGCTGCATCTTCTCCTGGCAAGGGCGATTCACTGCTGCTACAGATACCAATTTTGGACAGGTGGCTTTTTCGTCTACAATGTCCTGTCAGTAGACCGACAAGTATCCTTAGCCTATTCCTGCCCATGAATATTATTTGCTTAAATCGTTTATGGTTATATCCGCTTAAAAGACATTTGGGCTTGTCGGAGTCCCGGTGCTTCCTCCCAGCTCCTTAGTCGCCTTTGTCTTTCTTCATTCCTGAGTTGCAGCCGTATTGTGTGTTTACCTATGACACAAAACGGTTCAGGCCCTATAAGGGTCCTCTCTGCACCCATTCTCGCCTGCTCATCCGCTGCTTCGATCCCTGCTATTTCCCTGTGAGTCTGTTATAAGCCCCGAATTGGTCAAGCTTGGATCGTACCTCTTGGACTAATTTTGAAGTTACCTTCGTCCCATTTATGGCATTTATTGCTGCTATACTATCGGATAGGATAGATATATCCGCATTCCGCGGATTAAATTCGCTTTAGATTAAATTCCGCACACCTCCCAATGGCACATACCTCAGCTTGGAATATGCTGGTGTACATCCCCAGAGATTCATGTACCAAAGGCAATAAAAACTATGATTTATACAGAAAAAAAAAATTAATTTTAGTTGGTTTGATTAAGCAATGTATTTTATTTAATTAATTGTGCTCATCATTGCAGGCAGTTGGTGACTGTATCTGATTGGTGATTGTTGCATAAGCAACGCATCAGAAAACTTATCGTGCCCCCGTAGGTGCCACACTGCCCCTTTGGACTTGTCGAGTATTGACCTAACGCGTAATTTATGCAAATATTCCAATTTGCTGAACTGAAACAAAAAACACTTTCGAGGCGAGAAGCGCTGCCGAAATAATTGCGTCGATTTATATGACGAAAATCGACAAAAGAGGCGAAAGGACGAAAGGCGAAAGGACGAAAGGACGAGAAGACATTGCCTGCTGTTGCTGTTACTTTTGCTGTTGTTGCAGCTGGTCTCATTACCCCTTCTGCGGAGACAGGGCAGTTACCCAGCCACCCAGCCACCCTGCATCCTGTATTCTGTATCCTGTTTCCATCAAGTGGATATTTTTCGTACACGAATAAACTTTATGGCGCCATTGTAGCAAAGTGTCGTCGTTGTCGTCGCCGTCGCCGTCGCCGTCGGTCCTGCTCTGAGATGACATAATAAACTTGGATATTAGAAATGCGAGTGAATTTGCCGTAGAGCTGTGCAGAGCCAAACGACAGGACACAGCACCAAGCGGGACTATCCAGCACCGACCAGGACCAAGCAGGACCATCCAGGACCAACCGGTGGCAAGTAGTTGAAGCTCTGAGGCTTCATTACGTGAATTTTGCACTGACTGCCTTTTCGCTTATTAACATAATGAAACAATGAAATAGCTGGGAAACAAGGCTGTGGCAAATGCCCCAACTGGGTGGCCCACACTCCTCCCTCTGCTCAGGTCTGCTCTGGTCATAAGGGAGCAGCCAGGCGGGAACTTGGAGAAGCTGTCAAATGAGCGCGATATCTTTACGCATTATGCTAATAAATTTCTAAGAAAAGCAACAACAACAACAACAACAACAATAAGCCAAAAAAAAAATGAGGGAAACTTTTGCTCTAATGAAAAACTGAACCAAAGATTGAACACAGATTGGGAAATCAAAAGTAAATACACCTGCCTCCAAAGTACTTTGACTCGATAGGTTATCAGACGTCCCCCCGGGGATTTATATGAAATACTTAATTATATAAATATATAATATAAACATATTTATTTTTCTACAAAAAAAAAAACATAATTTGAGTATTCTTTGAGTTTAAAGTTCAGTTTGAAATATAAATTTTGCATTAATTCATCGAGCAAAATAATACTAAAAACTATTTCTAATTGCAAAAATGTCAGAACGTAATTCAAACTCAAATACCACTTTGAATCCAAGTGTTTTTTTGCCCATACCACCGTCTGGATGGATACCACTTGGATATGGCAGCACCATAAAATCACCTGGAGATTTGCCTGATGCGGCTGCTCCTAAACCGCTTCCCGGCGATTCGCTGAGTCTTTTGGACATTATGTTTTTCAGCATTTGTATATTGATAGTGCTATCGCTAGTAATATTTCCATTTATTTGTGCCTATTTGGCCTGGAAAAATTATTGGCAAACTGACTAATTTGAAATTCAATTAAAATATAAAATATAAATAATAAATAAAAACGAAAATGGAAACATAAATTGAAAATAAATTTTAATTTGTTTTTTTCAGGTAAATTCTAAAGAATTTGTGTAAATAAATACTTGTAATAATTATTAAATTTTGTTAATATTATTTATTTATAATTTATATATATATTTATATTTATATATTTATATTTCCTGCCAAATGAGGCATGGGGCAAATGGGGAATAAAATGCCAAGCTGCTTTTCTTAGCTTCAATTTTTTTTGTGTTTTTTTTTTTTGGTAAATTATGTAGCACGTGCGAGGCGGCAATCATCAAGCTGAGGACGCCTGGAGAGTTCGTCACTGGGTTTGATTTGTGCCTCCTGCTCTGTGGTGTCTTCTTGGCTTATGCCATCGGCATGGCTCCCTGATTATAAGGCTCAAATTGCCTATGCGAGGTGGGAAGGGAGGATGGGTTTTTTTTTTTTTTGGATGAACTGCCTACTGTGTGACGGCCACATCTATTTGGCCATGGATTGTTGGCAGCGCAAAATATTTATTTTATTTATGACAGTTCAGTTTAGACAGAGGACAGGACAGGACAGGACAGGACAGGCCTGGGCCCCGGCACAAATTGCCAAATTCACTTTGAGCCCTGACCATGACAAACTTTGACTTGCCATCTTATCCTATATATTTGACGCAATCAGTTTAATGCGCAAAATATAATGCGCGCCCATCGAAGTGGAAATCAATTTTGATTGCGAACTATAAACACTGTGGGTCACCAGGCGCTCCGTCCCCGTCTCCATCTCCATCTCCATCTCCGTCTCTAAATAATGCCTAGCACAGTCCATGATCCCAAACTCAACTGAATACGCTTGATTACTTGAGATTCATGACTGTTTCCGCTCCTAATCTGCTTGTTACACATTTCCTTCCATTTTTTTTTTTGCCTCTTTTTTGGCCCTTTTGGCGTAATCCAATTGTAAACCAAACAGTGTTGTCACATTTAACACATATCGTCAAATACCAATCGCAACCTGTCAAGCGAATATTGAGTCAGAAAAAAGGTGTTTTCAATATTTCTCATTGGCATTTCTGAAAATTAAATATTTATCGCTATTTTTATGTTCTTCGAAGCATTGAAATTGGGATAAGAAAAAAAGTATAGTGATTTGTTGTAAATGTATGTAACAGTCAGAAGAAAGCATTTTTGACTACATAAAGTATATATATTTTTGTTCAGGTTGAATACTCGATTCGATTTAGCTGTGCAGATCATAGACTATAGAGAAAATTGTAAATATAGATTCTCGTTTATCCGGCAAAGATCAAGCTTGCTTTATATTATCAATAACTACCTCATTTTATCGATTACCAATACAATAAAAATATATATACAATTTACATATACATATTATAAGTCAGCCACACAAATCTTAACAAGATCTGATAAAAAACACCCAAGTTATTTGTCAAAAATATATTCTCATATTGATCTCATTTCTGCCAGCAGCCGCAAGCTTTTTTTGTATGCATAAATATGCGAGCGCATATGTTAGAAAGAGATGGCATGATATATAATACGAGCTTAAATAAGTTTTGTGTTTTCTGCAGAGCCCCGTTACATCAATTTGCTTGTACCTATGTATGAATGCATGTGTGTTGTGCACGTATTTGTAGCCAGCCAATTAGGGATCACTTCGAGCTTTTAATTAAAAATATGAGCTGCATGCACTTTTTTTGTACTCTTAAATGCCTCGGCTTGGGAAATTTGAAAAGGAAATTTGCCAATAATTTGCCGATTGCCAACAGGTAGGGTATATCGTAGTCGAGCTCACTCAACTTACTTGCTTTTAGTGATTTGCGATATGCTTTTTTTATGATTTTCTTATCTTGCTTAGCTTTAAGATGGCTTAATAATGAAATTAGTGCAGCCCGAGTATCGATCGAGCTAGCAATTTAGAGAGATAATTTACAGCTAGACGTTGGGAATGCCCATATATACGATTTGAGCAGCTGGAGATTAGTTAGAGCCTGTGGGACCACATTGAGATTTGAGGTGCAGGTGCTGCTATATTTGCTGGCAAATGTTTCTTATACTGAGACTGAGGCGGCGGCCACGCCCAACTTCAAGTGAAATATGCTATGAAGTTGTTGTTAGCAAAGTGGCCACGCCCCCTTTTGCAAACTGCTTTTGGGGGGTGGAGGGGAGTTGGCTGTGGTAGAAATGGGCGCGCTTAAGCCGCCAAATGCTTTTCGCTTAATGAGTTTTCTACTTGCGGTTTCGAGGAAAATTTGCGCAAAAATGCGCCACTTTACCGACAACATGCAGTGGAGGAAAAACACCAGAGATTTTCTACCTTGACTCCGCAACGAAAGGGAAGCCAAAATGGGTAGGCAAATACGGATACGGAGTGGGAGTGGGAATGGGAGTCGGCAGGCGGAGGCGGAGACAAAGACGGAGACGTAGACGGAGACGGTGCCGGAGACGACTTTGCTGTGTTCGTTGTAAATGTTTTAGTGGTTTCTACGTTTAAGTCATTAGAGCAAAATTCTTAGCTAAAGTGCGGCATAAAAGGAGTGCGCTGCTTGTAAGTCTTACAATTTGGCATCTTTTGTAACTGTTCAAAGTTGCAAACGAGTGTTGGAAAGGGTGTGTGTGTGTGTGTGTGTGTGTGGCAACCACAAAAGGTGGCAATGGCTGATGCTTAGCAGTGGAAAATTGCTGCAGGCGCGGCGAATTTACGACCCGACTTCCTGCCGTTTATTTGAACTCAGTTTAGTAATTTATTTTAATATAAACTATTAAAATTTTATAACTTAATTAAGGTATCCACATTGGCTTAGCACATAAAAATATACATAAAATTTCTATATGTATCTGAAATATTTATAAATACCTTTATTATATCTCTCTTTTGTTTTTTTTATTTTTTTGTTAAAACTTAATAAAAATACTCTTAAGCAATTGGAAAAAAATCTTTCGTCATAATTTAAACTTGTTTTGCTAAAGATTTTAGTTGCAATAGTTTTTTCTGATTGTGCAAGAATAAATCTGACTAAAATATACAATTTCACTCAAATGCTGTTTGCAAATAAGAGATTCAAGTTCCAGTTAATTAGCAGCAGCAGCTGATTTGTGAGTGGGAATTTGAGTGAAATACGGCCCGGTGAAAAACAATAAAGAGAGGTGCACACAAATTAAGAGAGAGGGAAAGCTGCGCTGGCAACTCTTGAGCGTTTCTGGACAGCGTTCTCTTAAATTACTTGCCCCCAATTACTGAGTGCTCTTAACTTTTGAGTACTTTTCTCTTTGCTTGGGCATTGAGCTAAAATTTCTACGCTCACCACTCTATGTATCTCAGAGTCAGTCAGGCAAAAGTATCTCAAACGTGCTTTGTAAAAAAGTGCTCGTTCACTCGACTGCCATGTCATGCCATATAGTACATAAATAGATACAAATCTCAAATATAAAAGTAGCCCTGCGACCATTATGATCTTTGTAAAATTGGCAATATTTTCGTAGAACATAAATTACACTATTTAGAGCAATTTATATTGTTATACAAATATTTATATATATATATATATATATATATATATATTTATATAATTTTGATTTCAACTAGACAGCGTGTCGTGCATTGTATTTACTTAAATTGCTGTTTTTCCTATTGCAGAAGGTATTTTCATTTTATTTTCTCAATATATATATATATATATATATATATATATATATGTATAAATATATATATTCTTGATCAGCATCGCAATCATGTTCAGATTTATATATAAAATAAAGACAAGACTTTCTAATATAATAAACTTCTTCGATATTTTGTAGAATTTATTAGAGATATAGAAATAGTTCAGAAGCTGTAAAAATAGATCGATAGATCGATCAATAAGCACTAATAAAAGGGTTTACATTATGGGAATTCTCTCAATATTTCTATTCTAGGTGCTTCATCATACGACTTTAAGCAATATGAACAACTTTTTATATTTTTTTATTGAAAACTTAATTTGAAATCTATATTAAATCGAAGTAAATAAAATCCATTTATTTGCATGGATATTAAATAATCAATCTATATTTATGACATATAAAATTTGTTAAGAGTACAAACAATAATTATTATACACAAAAATATGGAAATAAACCGAATTTGATGTCAGCGAATGTCTAATAATAGTAAAAATAATAATAAAAATAAAATAAGAAACGAAAAAAGCAGATCTCAATTTTATTGGGAAAATTTAGGCAAACACGCTTAAGCGTGTGGCAACAACAGCGTGCAACACCTTTGTGTGCGGCAAACAAACCCTTTGGTGCAAGCCGAAAGAAAATCTCGCACCTTTGTGGATTCTCGCAAAAGTACAAAAAACGCTGACTGGCAACAAAAGTTGTTATTGTACGGTGAATGGGATAGGAAAGGGGGAGTGGGAGGAAGAGGAGGAGGAGAAGGGATGGAGGCCTCAAAGCAATGCAAGGTAACTGTCGCCGCCGCCGACGTCGACAGCTGGCACCGAGTTGTCTTCAAAGTTCCGTTGGAAATTTGGCGTTATCGTCGAAGTCGCCGTCGCCGTCGCCGTCGCAGCATATAACAACAGTAAAGTGCCTAAGTACACACACACACACACACAAACAATTGCACGATTGCTCTGTATATGTATATGTGTATGTGTGCGTGTGCGTGTGTTATGTGCACATGTATTATCAGTGCGGCTGATAAGCTGCGCGCGCACATTCAAATATTTACAAAAGCGACATTTGTACTAATTGCTTTGTACATATTTAGATAGATTAGTGTGTGTGTGTGTGTGTGTGTGTTGGTGTTGGTGTGTGTGTGCGTAAATGGAACAAGCAAAGACAACACAACACAAGACAAGACAATTGACCGATTGTAATTGCTAAAAAATGGCCACGATTTGTCAATTACGAGAAGACAGCTGAAGGCGTATATGGGATATAAATAAATATATATATGTATACATGAATATCGTTTAATTTGGTGTTCGGAGTTGTGTCAATAAAGATTAACAATGATTATCAATTTAATTCTTACTAAAAATAGATTAATTAGTTAATGTTTTCTTTTTATTTAATACAGGAAGCAGCTAAAACGATTAAAACGCTATCGATAAGTATAAAAACTGATAATTGATGGATTAATCGAAAAACTTAAGCAGTTAAATTAAGCAAAAAAAAAAGTAAGAAGAAATTAGTTTTATGAGCTGTATTTCAAAATAGATTTAATAGTTCAAAAATGCTATTTATTTTAATTGATTTAGTTTACATTTCCTAACTTAATTTACGAATATTATTAGCATATTCTTTGAAGAACGAATCTAAAATATCAGTTGAAGTTATAAATATATAGATATATATGCCAATTTTACTTTCAACAGTTGCCAATATTATTTATTTATTTATTAATTATTGTTTAATCTAAGCCTCGTTTAACAAGCTAGTTTCTAAAATATTTATTGCAAATCTCATCTATATATTTAATAACTCAACGGATTAACGTAATCGTAACTGTATAGTAACGGTACAGGGGGCCTCTGATAAGGCACCGTTTTGAGCTGTATATATCAGTAATAATAATTTATATATATATTGTCTTGGATGTCTTGGCGAGTTGTCCAATTGTCCAGTTGTTTGTTATCAAGCCCGTAATTAACGTGATCTATTTTTAGATGTCGTCTTTTAGTTTTGCTCGTCGTTTCAGGCCTCCATCAATTGTATCATCAATTGACTTTTCAGTTGTTGTTGTTGTTGTTGCTGTTGTTGTTATTGTTGAACTAGGACTGGGGAGCAGTTTGGGGGGGAACGAGAGACCGATTATCAAGCTAAAAAATCAACAGTAGCTGACGGTTCCAAGCTACTGTCTGCTTCTCTCGGTATTATTTTTATTTTTATTTATTTTTTTTTATTTTTCAGCACTGCGGCATTATAAAGGCAACTGAGGCAGCCACACTGCTGTGGCAGCAGCAACAGCAGCAACAGCAGCATCTGTTGTTGATTGTTGTTATTTTATTTATTTTTTTTTTCTTCTTTTTTTTCTGCTGTTGATTTAATAAATTAAAACCCGTAAATTAACTGTGAAGGCAAAACGACGCGCGACAAATCAAATAAACAAATAAATGGCAAGCAACAGCTAAAGACTCTTTCAGCAACAAGAGAGAGAGAGAGAGAGAGAGAGAGGGAGAGAGAGAGAGGGGGTGAAAGATAGAGAGAGGGGAAGAGTGTGTGAATTTGCCAATTGATGCCGCTTGTTGCCATCAATTGGACAATTCTAAAATTATTGTCAGCTTTGAACTCTACTTTTGGACTGCAAAATTGGAAGCTTGGTTAAATCGAACTATTCTGAAAATAAAGAAAATATGAATAATAATTTAATATATAAATATATATATATATATAAAAAAAAGAGATAAATATATATATGTATGTGTAAGTAAAGTAATTTTATAAGTAATGTTATGTTATAAATATTATTTATAAATATAATTTATCTGCCCGATAAAATCTCGGTTACTTTGAAATAAAAAGATAATAAGAATAAGAATAATAAAACCAGTCGATAATAATTTAATATATAAATATAAAATATAAATATATATGTATGAGAAAGTAATGTTATTTGTATAAATATTATTCATCTGCCCGATGAATTCTCGGTTAAATCGAACTAATCTGAAAAGAAAGAATATTGATTAATTTAATTTACTATTCTAGTAGTTAGTATTAAAATATATTATTAAATATATATATATATATATATATATATATACATATATACTTACATATATTTTTATATATGTAAAATATATAAATAAATATTATAAAGCCTATTTATTTATTTTAGCAGTTATTTTTGTATGCTTAAGTTAATTTTTGAATCAAGCTTTCATTTTAAATCTTCTGAGATATATCTGCTATTTACTCTATATATGTATATGTATATATATATTTATGTTTCCCACAGAATTTAAATCGAATTTGAATCAAGCTTACATTTTGAATATTCTCAGCTTTTTCTGCTTTCTACTCTTTATATATATATATATATATATTTATATATTTATATTAATCGAAATATTTGTTCGGTCTCCCATCTATTTACGTATATAAATATATATAATAAATATATATAAATATATATAAATGTATATAAATATATATATTTATTTATTTATTTATTGAAGTAACATTTGTTTGGTCTCCCACAGTGCGGGTAACAACTAACATTTGGAAGTTAAACCAAAAATTAGCACACGTGTTTGGAGACGCCAACGACGCCCCAATGATAAACCCCCTAAATCAGATGTATGCGACCCATGGACAATTGGACAACATGCACAAATAAATACACAAATACAGAAACACACACATACACACACACACACACACATGTGTGTACATTATATCTATCAATATATCCCTGTCTGTTTATTTAGCCACAGCTGGCAGAGCAATGACGATGACTACGACGACTACTTATCAGTGGATCCCATCTGTGTTAATGATGCCCTGGCGTTCTGATAACCGTTAGGTATCTGCCCGATACTGGCACGTGTTCAATGATTTGAGGGGGGCGGGCAGTCATATCGAACTCCCCCCTGCTTGTTGGAGAGCTTAACCCCACGTGGTGTTTGTTTAACATCAGCTGTGATAAAACCTTTGGTAAACTCGACTCCATCGGGCAGTCAATCGCCAGCTTTGCTGCCAAGTCGATAACCCTTTTTTTTTGGTACCAGGTAATGCAGCCTGATTGATTTATCGCTGGGGTCGACCTGAGGCCATTGGATATCGACTCCAGTTTACGCAGGGCCCATAACTTAATCGAGTAGTCGAATTAAGTTTGGTGTCGAGAATCAGATCATTTTTTACTATACTCCTCATCAAGTTGATCGATGGTTTTATGAGATCTGAATTAAAAAACAAACTTTTTAAATATTAGATATAAGATATAAGATATAAGATATAAGATATAAGATATAAGATATAAGATATAAGATATAAGATATAAGATATAAGATATAAGATATAAGATATAAGATATAAGATATAAGATATAAGATATAAGATATAAGATATAAGATATAAGATATAAGATATAAGATATAAGATATAAGATATAAGATATAAGATATAAGATATAAGATATAAGATATAAGATATAAGATATAAGATATAAGATATAAGATATAAGATATAAGATATAAGATATAAGATATAAGATATAAGATATAAGATATAAGATATAAGATATAAGATATAAGATATAAGATATAAGATATAAGATATAAGATATAAGATATAAGATATAAGATATAAGATATAAGATATAAGATATAAGATATAAGATATAAGATATAAGATATAAGATATAAGATATAAGATATAAGATATAAGATATAAGATATAAGATATAAGATATAAGATATAAGATAAAGATATAAGATATAAGATATAAGATATAAGATATAAGATATAAGATATAAGATATAAGATATAAGATATAAGATATAAGATATAAGATATAAGATATAAGATATAAGATATAAGATATAAGATATAAGATATAAGATATAAGATATAAGATATAAGATATAAGATATAAGATATAAGATATAAGATATAAGATATAAGATATAAGATATAAGATATAAGATATAAGATATAAGATATAAGATATAAGATAAAAGATATAGGCTAACAAATAGGAAAAAGATATATTAATATTTATTAATATTATTATTATATTTATTATTAATAAATATTATTATATTATATTTATTATATTCAGCATAAAAGTAAAGCATTTTTTTGCATTGGATATAATTTGCATAATCGAATCGATTGGAGATTACTGCTGTGGTTGATAGGTATCGATAATTCGATCAATTGTATTGCAGCTCTGTGCTTTCACCTCCCAAAGCGTTTATTGAGCTCCCTACTTGAACATAAATACTTGAGTGTGTTGCATGGGGATACGTGTGGCACAGACAACATCTAGGATATGTGCATACTCGTATGTGTGTATGTGCATGTGTGTATGTGTGTTTTGCTCCTCTTGTGACCCGGCTTGGGGCAATCTGAAGTGCGGCACTTCAATTCCAATTCGACAGCAGCCAATTGCAAATCGCAGATGAAACAAGAACATTGCTCCGGGGGGTGTTCTCCAGCAGTTGGCAGTTTTTGTTTTGAAGACGTCCTTGTCGTCATCCTGCCTGTTTCTGTCAGTTTGCCTTATCCACTTGGGACACGGACCAGCTGCAGCGGAAGAGAGAGAGAGAGAGGGGGAGGCAGAGAGGAACCTCGCTGCAGCTTTCCATGTTGTTGTTGTTGTTGCTGTTGTTTCAACTGGGGACCCTTCACACATCCTGTGCAGAAATTGGAAAAACTACTACAACCAAGTTCAATTGAGACGTGCTTCTGACCTGTCCAGGGCACGAAACGGACACTATGATTGAAATTCCAAGCACTGCTCGAGGCGCCCCTTGGCACAATCCGATAAACACTTCAATGGAAACTCCCATCCTGTGCTCTCCGAGCACTGCTCGCATTACAACTAATTACGATGGATGTGTATGGACAAACTGACAGACTGACAAACTGACAAACTGAGGCAATCAATATTGATATTTTGTTACGCCTTTCAGGCAGTTACTTTTGGCCATATGCTCGTTTTAGCCATAATTATCGGCTGGCTGCCCACAGATGAAGATGATAAGCCAGAAGAGGCTGTGTGCCGCCAAAGGGATATGTGAAGCAAACAAACAAACAAACAAAGAAACAAACAAATATTTACAGTGTACACTCGCCATTTAATTACTGACCACAAGCAGGATGCAGCCGATGTGGCATATGGCGCTGAAATGTGAGCAGCTCTTGCCACAGATCAGCTGTGCACAATTATCCATTTTTGGGTATTTGCTGAAAGGTTGCACTAACAGCTAAAATTCCATTTGCGGCGTGGGGTTGCAACACGGGGTGGGTTTTTGCACCCCCTTTTCTTATTTATGGTTTTTAATAAGTTTCCATTTTCAGCTGCAGTTTTTATATCTGGTTCAAATCGCTTTCAACTAAGCCAATAACTGAAATTATCCTCATCCAGCGCAAGGACCACAAACTGATGCACTTTTTATTTAATATCAACCGTCAGGGATATATATATATTTTTTTTTGGGATTGCAACTCCAAAGAACTATTTCAAAACTTTGCATATTCTTGGAATGGAATGGAAATGATTTGCATATTGGAGCAGTGAGTGCACCAAGTGGGTGCTTCAAGAAGATTCAGCACATGCAACTTGGTTCCAGCAACTTAGTTAATTTAATATAAATTTAAAGCAATATTATATATATTATATCATATATTTTAAATATAAATTAAAGTAAAGAAATAAATTTTTATTTATAGTTTTTTTTGTTTTATTTTTACTATCATAATAATCGTTATTCTCGTCAATAAAAACTCCGTTTGACTTTTTATACCATTTTTATTTTATTTTGTTTTTAAATTTTTTCTTTTGTGTTTTTAGCATTTTTTGTTGTCTAATTATAATTGCAATGCTGCCAATTGATATAAAAATATTTATATAAAAATATATATAAATTAAAACTAGTTCCTGAAATAAGCAAACTTATCTGATATATCGCAGCTAATTTTATTAATCGAGTTTTTGATCAGAGCTGTTGCAGGCACAATTACAAACCTTGCCACATGCTACCATTAGCCCAAAATATTCCACATGACGCAATGAAGCAATTCACCGTTAACTGATGGAAGGTTTTTGGGGAGGGGGGTTATGTGGAGGTCCTTGGTTTAAATGCTTGTTTCGTCTTTGTTTGTTTATTTGCTTTTTTTTTTGTTGCTTATTTACATGCGACGCAAGTAATTTTTATATTAAAAGTAAATGTGGCAAGCTAATTGTGTTAGAGGCGTTTCGTGTGTGTAAATACGGACAGAGTGACGTGAATTCTTAAGTAATCCACACACACAAATACACACACAATCACACACACCAACAGGCACACTTAAACTTGCCACATTTATTTGTCCTTTTGTTTTGTGCACCGCAAAAGTCGCCAAGCAAAAGAAAAATAATCTTTGAAAATTTAATTTTATTCAGAATACAATTTTACACTTAAGCTGATTATTTTTAATACAAATTAACAACAAATTCAAGGAAAAGAAAAACATTTTACTGGATTACTCAAAGTGCTACTCAAAAAAATAATATTAAAAAATAAAACAAGCCAATAAAATTTGTAAATAAATCGAAACTAAATCGAAACTGAAATGGATGAATGTGTGATCCACTGGACGTTGTGCGTCATCAAGCAAGAGACGATCTATGCCGAATTCCTGTGGTGATCAGTGCCCAGCTGAAACTCTGGATTAAAGCAGGGATTTGCTTTCCTGATCTGTTATCTGATGTGGACAGGCGAAATCTGAATCTATCTTTTTCCCGCTGCCTTTACTGATTTTTTATCCATTTAATTCCAACACTGTCCTTTGGCCACTATTTGCTGAAGTGCCGCTCAAATAGCAATGTAATAAAGCAATTTCCGTTCCTCCAAATCACTTTGGCCAACTGTCGCCGGGTGGACAGCAATTTGCATAGAAATGCGCTGCTTAAATAGCCAAACGGAAATTGCTGGCAATAATAATGACAATTGACTTGTCAAAATGTTACAAATACCAGTTAAAAAAGAAAAACCTAATCCAACTGACTTGAACTGCAACCTGGCCCAGACAAGGGTTGGCCCTCAGCTCATCAGGGTTTGAGGTAATTCTTCTTCTTCTTCTTTTCTTTTGCGGTCGCCGAAGCGTGGAATTAACTCAAATCGATTCGCTGCACTCGTCGAGGGAAGTGTCTATTCCCAACAACTGTAGTATTATCCACTTAAGGGTTTCCAGTTCTTGGATATTTCAACTTTGATAGGTGTTTTATAATTCCGCAATTTGTGTTCAAATGCAGTAAATAATTGAGTAAAATGTAGAAATAAAACTATGCCAAGTTGGAAAATGGTTGGAGCAGTAAATTCTTGGAATTTCAATTAGGTAAGAAAACTGTTTTAACACATATATTAAACAGTTTTTTTTTTAAACAATTTATTTATTTATATTTTAACACATATATAAATATTATATTTTAACTTGGAAATCACTTTTAAATAATCTAAAAGCGAGAATAATTTCAACTGCAATTTGCAAAGACAAAAAAGGCTCAAAATTGTTTGTAAACTTGAATTAATTTCATTTGATTTCAATATTTATTACACAACAAAATTGAAGATTTATGTTTCAATGATTTAGTTGGTTATATTTGCAATATGGTTTTTAAATTAATAACGGTACTTCCAGCCCATTTCCCTGGCTCAGATGAGCAGCCAGTCATCCCTTTGGCTTTGTGATTGCGATTCGGATTCCAATTCCAATTCCGATTTCACATTCAGATTCAGATACATAAATCATTTGCTGGCAGCTGGTTTTTGGGTCACGTGCACAGCTAGCTAAATGGCAATGGTTTTCAGCTGTGTATTGCTGCAAAACAGCTGAAAAACTGGCCAAAAGCCGACCCAAAACATGAGTCATTCAATCCTTTTTCAACAGAGCCCAAAAACCTCAACATTTTTCATGGAAAATTTGAAAACATGCTGCGGCACTTGTGCTAAAAATATTTCTATATTGTATGAGAACAGCTGAGAATGCACACACACTCGCACACACACCTTGAATGTGTTTTTGTTGTGGGACGGAAGCTGGCCGGAAACGTGTTTCATATGCCAAAAGGAGGAAGTCCTGTGAACTGCGCTCTGTGTCCTGTGAGCGAGCCTGCGAGTGCGCCTCACATTTTATTTTGGGAATTCGACTCAGGTACTCGATCCTTGTGCAGAGCTGAGCTCTGTGCTCAGCATGCAAATGAACCGACAAAGCAGACAACGGGAATCGCCGGGAATCAATTGAGTCATATGGCGCATGCCTGCCTCTGCAGGATGTGCCAGGATCTCTTCTGTCAGCTGCCGATCGACCCGTGCGAACCGAACCCTCCGCTTTGTTCACTTCCACGCACGATTGATTCAACCCGATGTGTTTCAGATACAGCTACAGATACAGATACAGTTATAGCTATAGCTATAGCTATAGCTATAGCTATATATCATCAAGTCAGCCAACTGCGGTCTGTTTTTTTTTTCTTGCTTTTATTTGGCTCGATCTCCGCCCCTTTTTCGTATAATTTGTGCAAATATTTTTGTTTGCCCGAACAATTGTTATAGTCTCCTGTCTCCCGTCTCCCCTCTCCCGTCGCCAATCTCCTCTCTGCTGACTCCTGTCTGCTGTCTTTCTGGCCGCCGCACACAAATTGTCAATTTGTCACCCGCTTGAATTGCATGGAATTGCAACAACAACAACAACAACTGTTACTACAACAACAACAACAACAACATCAGTTAGGAGTACTATCTTCTTACATTCATTGTGCCGGAAAATTGTTTATTTATTGTTATTCATTTCTGGCTCTCACAATGCAATTTCACGTTTAATTGCCTGCGTTTGTCCAACGATTTTCATAACTCTCTTTGCACAGCGTGGAGGGAGGGGAGGGGGGGGAAAAAATGCTGGCTTGTTTGTTTAACCAAACCAGACACACAGGTAAAATGTTAATGACACCAAACATCGATTCCCCCTCCCTTTGCCACATTGCCACATTGCCACAAAAGAGATTGGCTCCCGCTTGGCCCGCATAAGTTGAACAGTTAAAGCTATCGTTCAGTTTTTTTTTATTCCATATCGGGATAAATACTCTGACTATGACTTGAAGGGGAATCGAAAAATAACTCTTTGATATTGTTCAGTTCTAGGTTTATTTGTTGTCTTTCACAGTAAAATCAGGCTTAAACTGATTTATTTAATTTAATTTAATGACAGCAATATATGTATATATATATATATATATATATACATATATATATATTTATAATAACTCTCTGGAGTATATATATAAATTAAAATAAATAAATACATTTAAATTATTTTGTTTTTGTTTTTAATCATCATAATTATCGTTATTCTCGTTGGTAAAAACTTCGTTTTTTCTGAATTCCATTTTTATTTGGAGTAAATTTTTTTTCTTTTATTTTTTGTTTTATTTTTCAAGTTGTTGTTTTTGCTTTTGTTTTTTGGTGCTTTTAGCATTTGTTGTATAATTATAATTACGATGCATTTTACCATTAGATTAATCATAATATAATGTTATTATCATAATATTAGATAATAAAATAGAACCCTCGACGGGTTTTTATATTATTTTGTTATATTCGATTGCTTTTTTCTGGGAAGTCAAAACTATATACATAAACCTCGAATATATATATACATATTTATATATGTATATATATATATAAATCCAAAACAATAGCAGCTCTGCTTTCCTCTCCTCAAAACTAATAAGCAACTTTTATTGTTAAGCCAAATTTTCCATGGAAAATGAGGCAACTTTTCTTTTCAGTAAGAAATCAGAAATTAATAAAAGCATTTTTCAGCAGCAAAGAAATTATACAAATAATTCATGTTTCCAAAGTTTTTAATGCTAAATTCAAATGAAAATCTCAAAGTTTTAGAAATAGCAATAAGCTGCTTAAAACTTGACTGCCAAATCGGAAGATTTTAAATTATTCTGAATTTTTTGGTCTTTAAATTCTGATTTTGGGTTCACTCGCAATTCTGTTTCGCAATCGTGTTGCAAGTGCAACGGAATGCATTTCTGCGTAATTCCCTGCGTCCTCCTACTTCATTATTGCCTTCCCCCCCTACCGCACACAATGTTGCAACTCCCCCCCTCCTTGATGCCATTGTCTTCTGTCAGCATTGATTAAACTTTCTGTCTGCGCTTGTCTCGCCCGGCGTCGCAACGCTGCTTCCCGTTGTTGCATGCATGAAATTTCGCCCATGTTGCACAAATTGATGTTGCATGCCGCTGTCGTTGTTGCTGCCACCGTTTGCCGCTCGACTTGACGTTTGTTGTTATTGTTATTCGTTGCCTCCTCCGGTGGCATGTTCGCGAAAAGTCATGCGATTTCCTCAGACGTGCACAATTAGGGGAGGCAAAGTGTCTTGCCAAAGGGTGAGGCAAGGTAGATGATTCCTGAAAAGAGAACACACCCCACACCCCACCCCTTTCGGTAGGGGGAATTGCTTCTTCTTTGTATTCCAATGAAACTCAAGTAAAGTTATGTAAAGTTAACTAAAGTAAAGTCAAGAATTCCACTGGCGGCGCAGACTATTAACCCAATTAATGACAAAAGTTTAGCGGCTCTGATTAGAATCAGGTGAAAACATGATGACTACAAAACGTTGCAACAACAACAAAAACAGTTGAAAAACTTTGGGTCTTCTTGCAGATTGCAAATTTTTCGTATTCGCAGCACAAGAAAAATGAGCTCAACTTTTGAGTTGATTTCTTTATTTATCTCAAGGGAATTTGCCATGGACCGAATGTAAATTTCAAAATAAAATTAAATATTCATTTCTGATATCCAACATAAATATAAATAAATATATAATGAATCTGGCTGTATATAAATATTGCAAATATTTTTTTGGCATTCAAATAAAAAATGTTTTATTTATTTTTTTTATTTAATTTAATATTTCAATTACCTGCAACATGCTTCGAGCACGTTTGAGAATGACGTGAATTTTTCTTGCATAAATTTTGGATAAAAAAATGTATGTAAACAACGCGTTGAGGATGCAGGCAACATGTGTTTGCCGCCCTACGTGGCACAAAGTGTTAGGGGAGCGGAGAGGAGTGGAGTGGAGGGGAGCGTGGTATATCACGATTGCGGCAATCAACAAATGGAGCGGCAACCTCATTAGTCAAAAGGAGGGAACAAAAACGGCGCAAAGGAATCACAACGCCCAGCCCCTGTACCCCTGTTCCCCCCGTTTCGCTGTTCCCCTGTTCCCCTGTTCCCTTCCCCCTTCTTCATAGATATATGCATATCGTCTGCAGCGAGGATGTGCGGCATATGTGGCCACATTAGTCAGTGGGTCGCTGAGTGGGTGAGCTGAAGCATTCACTTATGGCAATACACACTCGCACACACACACACACACACACACACACACACAACACGTGCGTGCTCGCGAAATGTACTCGTTGGGGTAAACGCAGCGGAAATTGTAAATTTTTTACTCGCAAAACGAAAGAATAAATCATCTGCGTGAAATGTTTGCAGTCCCTGCGACTTTACACGCCACCCTTTCCCCCCTTCCCCTTCTAGCGACAAACGGGATAACAACATCAAGTGCACAGTGGTCCACAATCTGAACAAAATTCTGCTCAATTTGAGACTTTTAATTTGCTTTTCAGTTATTTAACATTAAATTTAAAACTTTTTCGCCATTTTAAATATTTTTAAAAATATTTTTATATTATTTTTATTGATTGAAATTTAATATTTATAATTCACAAGTTGCAAAAAAAAAACTTGTATTTGTAGCACCAAACTCGCTTGATTCTCAGCTCTCAATTCTGGGGCGCCAAGCGACTGTTTTGGCCACCAAACACGGATTCGCATCAAGTCTTGTTATGCCAAGGCGAAAATAAAAAATAAATAAAGAAAAAAAAGTATTACAAAAAAAAAGTAAAGAAATGGATAGGAAAAATCTGGTAACACAGTCACAGACACAATTACGATTTGCTGGAGGTGGAGGAGGAGTAGGAGGAGGATATGGCGCATGCTGCTCCTGCTCCTGCTCCTGCTCTGAACATGATGGAGAGACACACTTGGCACACTTGGCCACGGGATTGCGCTGAGTAAAATACATATATATATATATATTTACATATTCACAAATGCAAACAATCCCCGAGAGCTGCACAACGTGCGGATTGGAGGCGGGTAAAATAAAAATGTCATGTTTGTGCCTGTGCCGCACATGGATGATGAAGAAAGATGCGAACGGTAAATTGGTGTGCCGCTGGAGTTGGAGTTGGCTTTGGCTTTGGGGATGTGGCAACACATCCAGTTGCCACTTTGTAAAAGACGAAATGACAAAACGACAACAACAACAAAAACAGCCACAATAAAATAAAAAAAAAGTATAAAAAAAAAAATGAAATTTACGCTGCTATGAAATCCATAAGCAGCAAGTGTTTCCTTCGGGAATAGGGCAGCAGGAGCAGGACCTGAACCTGGAGTTGGATGAGCTGCCGACTTGGTTGGTATTTTTTTTTTTTTTTTGGTTTGTTCACTGTCAACTGCTGTCGCCTCACACTCACACCCCGCTCCCCCGACGCTTTGCATAAAGTAATTTCAAGTGACAAACGCGCATTGCTGCCATTTTTGGTGGCACAACCAACACACAGCTACACACACCAGCTACACTCGCCGACAAAAAAATTGCCACAAAAAAATCTACACTCTTTTTGATCAATTTATAAATTAAAAGTTGGCAAGAAAATCTCACAAAATTACATTTTAAATGTAAGCCAAAAAAAAAAATATATATTTTTTAGCCAAGTTTTTTTTAGCTTTTAGAAAAGTTTGTTATTTTATATGTAAACAATAGTGTTTACATAATTTCAATTTTTTCAATAAATGTATTTTATTTAAAAATGTTTTTTCAATTTATTTATATTTTTCATTTACATAAAAATATATTTTTTTTTTTTTTTTAGTATACGCCGACTACACGGCGACATAAAGTTCCCTTTCCGGCATTTGCTTATAAGAAATTCTATTTCTTTGATTGTCACACACACACACCCACACTCACACACACACACACACATAGCTGCATAAATTATGTGCGAAAACTTTTTTGGTGAGCCACAGCCGACGCACAGGTGCGACTAAGTTCGCAGGACCTCAGTGGCAGGTTTGGGGGGTGGCACAACCGGGGAAATGGCAAGTGACATTTTTAATTATGTCGCATTTGAAATGATGTAAAATATAATCAACACACACCAACACACAACAAACACACACACATAAAACACTTGTAGTATTGTTTACAACGCCAAAGCTATTTTATTTAAATGCATTTCACTCGACTGTCAGAGCAGTTCCCCGCCCCTACACCCGCACCCGCACCCACACCCAGCTGTGCCACCACTTCATCATCTGTAGTCGCAATTTCAATTTATTGCCTGTCCTAACCTGATGGCAATTTAAATAATGTCCTGCCCAACCTGCCCAATTCGAGCCAACATTCGCCTCAAATTGTCACTTCTGTGGCAGCTGGCAAATGGTAAAATGTGAAATGGAAACTGAAAACTGGAAACTGGAAACTGAAAACTGGGCTTCAAATATTTATTTATTTAAAACTTTTTAAAGTAAACTACATAAAAAACCCAACCAAATGGAAAATCAACCAAAAATATTTGCAGCTGTATTCAAAATAATCTTGAGCAACTTTAAGAAGTATCTGAATTTTACAATAAAATTCAACTTATTGCTATAAATAATATTTGCATAATATTCAGTTTAATTTGAATTTGATTTTTTTAAATATTCATATTATATTTCTATTTTATGTGTGGCTTTTTCGGTCATCGCAATCAAAATTAAGAAATTCAGTTTTTTGTGAAGCAGTCGAAAAGTTTTCATCTTGGAATTGTTTGAGATTTTTGTACCAGTTTTGTTTGCTTTATGTGTTTTGTAATGAATGCAAAAAAAAAAAAAAAAATAGAAGGAATACTTAAGGCAAATGTGGCCCAAAACGAGAGTAGGCTTAGTTTGTTTGGGCCCAAAGCAAAAGTTTGTGAATAGTTTTTATGCACAACTTTTGAACTCGACGAAACCTGACACTTGAAATGGAGCCAACATTGCCAATCGCCTTTGGGCCAAACAAACACACACACACAGAAACACACACACACACACACACAGAAACACACACACACACACACACACAAATGGAGAATGCTCAACTTTAATTATCAAAAAATTGTTTTCATGTGCGACTACAACAAAGTGTGGGCTGTGGCAAGTTGTTGGCTGTTTTTAGTTTTTAGTTTTTAGTTTGAGTCAGTTTTAGTTTTGTTGTTTTTTGTTGTTTTTTGTGTTTTTTGTGTTTTTTGTTGTTTTTTAGTGCCAGGCAACAACAGCAGCAACAAAGTTGCCACAAAGTAATAAGTGCACGCCAAGGGAATTTAAATTAAGTTACAAACTTTGCATATTAAGCGCCTTATATACTCAACCAAACACCCAACCGCACTCCCCCCCCCACCTCACTTCTCCCCCCATCAGCAAACCCTCTCTCAGCCCATCAGACAGTAAACTAAACAAACTCACTTGCAAAATACAAACACACAACTCGAATGAAATTTACCAATAGTCGCAGTTACCCTTTCATAACCAACACACACACACATCCACACACACACACACACAACCACATAATGGCCTACACTGTGGCCCATAACACACACGTGTAATGGCCAAAATGGCAGTCAGCATTTAAACAATGCTCGCTGCATAAATACCCTGTAATTGAGCAACTTTGTAAACTAAATGCAAAAACTGATTTTATTTTTTCTATAAATTTTT
The DNA here is from genome assembly GCA_035042365.1 of Drosophila dives. NCBI lineage: Eukaryota > Metazoa > Arthropoda > Insecta > Diptera > Drosophilidae > Drosophila > Drosophila dives. The sequence continues at coordinate 3,684,687 of JAWNLJ010000276.1, read as the reverse complement.
TATCTAGTTGAATTAATTAATTTTCAATTATTTACAAGTCAAATAAAAAAAATTAAAAATTTTAAATATTTTAAGCAAATTAAAAACTAGTTAAAAAAAAAGGAAATAACAAAGATTAACATAAATTACAGGGTATTACAAAAACATTATGTGCCCAATTTTGAGGCTAGAGCTGCTCACTTCAAAGCCAGCGGTTGATGGAGGAGAGGGGGGCAGGGGGTGTGGCTGGGGCAGTAGGGCCAAGAGGAACTAATTCGGCAACGAGGGCTTACATGATTTTCATATTAATGCCTTTTGGTAGGCTTACCAGGCGTTGTGGCAGCTTGTTAGCAGTCGACAACATTTCAAACTGGGGCATGCAACATTTTTTTTTTTTTTTTTTTATTTTTGCAAAAAGTGCTGCTGGGTTGAAGCCTATTAAAAATGATGTTTGGACTTGTATGCAAACAGCTAAATTGCATATTTTTGCTGTTATCTGGCCTTTGGGCAAATACCAGGGCGCTGAGATTCGGAGTAGTTGTGGCCGGCTGAGATTTGCTGCTCCACGTTTAATCATCAACTTCTGCTCAAGATTGGGGTTAAGAGCAACCAGGAGCAGTTAAGCAGTTAAGTATAATTCACAGTTTTTACGAGTATTGTCAAAATGACATTTAATGGCTTTCAGTTGCTCTGCTGCCGATAAGAGCCATTCAAAAGGTGGGCGTGGCATTAAGACCCACCCCAAGACAAGGCAGAGACAAGCAGAGATGCTACATAATTTTATGATGTGTAAATGGCAAATTAAAACCGACAGCGGACAGATTTTGGTCCCATCAAGAAACTTGTTCACTTTGGACTCGATGTCTGCTGACCATTCCGACATGGTTTGGTTCATTGCGTTCCGTTTGATATTGAAATAAAATATAATAAAATATTATGGCAATTCTTATATAATATTATTTGCACGTCGTCGTTCGATTTCACATTTTGCCACGCAAATCGAGAACGAAAACGACAAAAACCATAATAATAATTCGAGAATGTTTTGCACTATCTGCGCCTGATTTGAGTCCTGTTGTTGTCCTGTTTACGACGGCGATAGGCTCGCAAATGGGGGGTACACCACACCCCCTCCGTCGGTACACTCCCCGCATTGCCATTGCTTAGCTGCCACATTCGCATCTTGATGGTTTGTGGCACATTAAAACCGCACGCGTTTCAGTTTTTATGTTTGCTGCAGGATTCGCTGCTTAGGTGTGTTGCTGGAATCCCCCCGTTCCCGATGTGGCTGCCAGCCAGCTACCACAAAAATAATCAAATGCAATCAACTGTTAACAATTTATGACATTTATTACATTTTTAATGTCGCACAGAGTCGCCCCCTCAGTCGCCCTCTGCTTAGTTGTCCCCTCTGTTCTGCTCCTGGACATGCTTTACAATTTCTGCAACATTTCAAGCTGATAAAAAAAATTAAATCTTTTAATGCATATATAAGAAAAGTTAAAGATATAAATAAATTGCAATTTAAAATTATTTACGATTTTAAATAGAGATTTTTTATTGCTATTTTAATTGGTATTTGTCGCCGAAAAAAAGGGGCACAGTTTGAATATTAAATTAAAAACTAAAGTTGGAAAATTGAAAAAGTCAGTTGAGCAATTGTAAAATGCATTTGAGATATGTTTTTTTTTATATTTAATTGAAGTAACATTGAACCCAGTCGAGCGTGGTGGCATGCCACAAGGGGGTATGGGTGGGGTAGGTGCGTAGCATTTGGCAGCAGCAATTTAGACATCCATAATTGAAAAACTTGAGCTGAATTCGTTCGCGAAACTTGAAACTAATTGGCAATTAAAAGTTAACTGAGTCACATCTAAGATTTATAACCAACAATGCGGCCTAAAGTATCATCAAACGGCCAAGAATATGGCCAGATTCGAACACTTTCGTAATAGGAATCCATTTGAAAATTGCCCACTTCGCCTGACTTGGCCCACATATATTTTGGGCCAACTTAACCAGTTGGCTGCAAATTCTTTCTTTTTTTGGAAAATTGATGAAAGACGTCGAGAAACAAACACAAATCTCAATAAACTTAACGATTTCTTGGAAAAATTTCAACTTGTTTTTTTATGCAAATTGAGCTCAAAGTTGGCTAAGTGTAAAACAGTTAGCAGAACTTTTGAACACAAATTTATTGTGTGATTTATAATGAATAAATGGAGTTAAAATAAATCTGGGTTTTTCAGTGAAAACTGTTCAAATGACAGATTGAAAAGAAATGACAACTAAACAACAAAATTATGGGAATGTTCCCAAATTGAATCTGGCATAGTTTGGTGTCGGATTTTACCGGACTACCGGCCAGCTAATCCGAGTTAAGGACGCCCTTTGGCCTTTCGTGCCATAATATTAAACCCAAAACTTTTTTACAGCCCATTTATGAGATATTCAATGCATACATCGGGACAGGACAAAACAGGACACAAAAGCAGAAAGAAAAAAAATGCAGTAAAGGAAACGAAATAAGTAAAAACTGTTTCAGGCTCAACGTGGCCAAGAGAGAGAGAATCCGAGCGGAGTTCTTTGTAAACGTGTTTAAAACTAGAACCGGGCAAACAATGCTCGCATTGTGTTGAGAGCAGAAGAAGAAGAAAAAACTGAGTGGGTGCAGGATGAGAAGGAGGAGAAGGAGCAGCAGTTGTAGACGTACCAGCAAAAAAAAAGGACACAGTGCGCACTTTAGTGCGTTTTGCATGAGTGCCAAAGGATCGAGGAGGAGTCCCTGACTTGAATACGAACTATGCACGGAACTACTACGTGCACCTCGTCCTCGTCCTCGTCCATGTGAAACAATGCGAACAAACAATGCCAAGAGCCGACAAAAACCCCGGGCAAATAGCCATATAGCACTCACCAACACACACACACACACGCAGAGTACACACAGAGTGAAGAGGAGTAGCAATAACAATGGACAAGTTGGATGGATGGATGGATGGATGGATGGATAGTTGGACGCAGTGCTGGTAAATATATATATGTGCACTATGAGCCAAGTCTGTGCATGTCTGTTCCTGGTTGAGCACTACCAAAGTGAACCTGAACCTCACGTTCCGAGCTATAGCAAAAGTTTATTTCGTTATCTGCAACGAATACCGAAGCAAGTTGTCCCCCCCCCCCCCCCCTCAACTTGGCCAATGCTCGCTTAACTTGGCCAACTGTGTGTTGGGCGGAAATGTTGTCTGCATTAAGTCCAAAGCACAGCTGCAGGACATATGTAAATGGGATTAGCCTATCCCAATGATAATCGCTGTAAAATATGCTTACGTATTAATTTTGGCCTGGAGCACAAATTGTATTTTAAATTTGGATTTCGATTATGTGAATTAATTGCAAAAGTGAAAGAGGGGAATCATCTTTTGGACCCCAGAAAGCGACCGAATTTCGTTTAATAAAGTGGCTAACTTGCTAGCCAGATTGCAGGCATAATTTGAAATTTAATATTAATTTATTAATCGATGGTAAGAAAACCTAGTTTTTTGAAAATCAGACGACTTTTGACAGTGTTATGAGAAAGTGGAAAGTTTGGATAAATTCCTCTTGGGATATTATTTAATCATTGAAATCAAGTTTGAATGTATTTTTTCAACTTTAAATGGAGTCTTTATCTAGCATTAAACCTTGATTGAAAAGATATAGTTTTTGAAAGTTAAAGTTTTCGAAAGTTCTCACCTGTTCTTAAAGAAAATATCGGTTATCAAAATCGAGCCAGAAAATTGGATGCAAATTTAAATAAAAAAATATTCTAAAGCTTAAGTCATAATTCAAAATGCATTGATTTTTGATTACCGAAACATCTTTCACAAAGTTAAGTTACAAAATGATAAGGTCAAATGTCAAGCAAATTAGGATGCAGTATTCCATTTCCATCCATCCATTTGGAGCAGTAGATTTTATGGCTTTTTATCCATGTTTGTGGATTGTATTGTAAATATTACTTTACCTTATCGAGTCGAATATCGGCTACCAATAACAGATGTAGCGTTATCACTGAATCAGGCCCCCGGGAGTTACTTCTATTTTTTTTTTTTTTATCAATATGTACGCATTTCTATTAGCCGATTATCACAAGTTGTCCCAAACCATTAACAAAAGCCTCCCCAAAGAAGGTTCATTTAGACAAAAGCTTTCCATTTTCCTTTCTCGGGACTTTTTTTTTGGTTTTGTTTTGCTTTTCCTTTTGACGCACACATATGTTCATATATATATCTATATATATGTATGTATGTATATATGTATGTATAGTTTATATATTATACATCAGTATTTCCGCTCTGTTTGCAAAATACGCACATTTTTACTCAATTGACATTTTAGCTAAAAGTCTTTGCCATCAACGGCACAAAAGTGGTGGGCGGGTTTTCGATCCCTAACAGCAGAAAGCAAAACCCAAACCGAAAAGGAAGGCATATTTACTCCCACTCCCACTCCCCTTCTCCCTTCTCCGTTCTCCGTCCTCAGTTGCTGTTCCTGTTTCTGTCCTGGTTTCCGGAGACGGACGACCAGCAAACAAAGGTGGCAGCCCAGCGGCTTCTATCTGCTCAGTGTGTGTGTAAGTCTTTAGGTTCTGTTCCCCCCCTCCCCCTCCCCTCACCATACTCTCTTTTTTCGCTAATGGTGTGTGCGCTCTAAAGCTGGCTAATACCCGAAGAACCCTTTTTTTTTCGCTACACTCCCTTTTCCCCTATAATTGCCATTTTGGGCATGCGAAAAATAAGTAAGTATAAATAAGTATTGAACTCTTCCCCTCCCCTCCCATCCTCTTCCCTTTCCACCCCTTTTGTGAAAGGCAAGCAAAGGTCTTGAAAGGTCCTCATAGAGTATTCTGTGTATAACAGAAAAATAATTGAATGGCAAAAGTAACATTTTGTTGCATTTTGTATTCAGCTAACTGATGGATGGATGGATGGATGACTGAGACAGGCTACCCCTGGGTACCCCCTGGGTGAACGAACCCCTGTCGAGTGTTTTGTCCTGGCCATTGATGTGACTGTTTCGATAATTGCGAGTTTTCCACAGGAAATCGACAATTGAAACGGTTAATTGTGGCCACTCACTGTTGGCCAAACAAAGCCAACCAGCCATGTGAAAGGCGTTGCTTTTGCAAAACCAGTTGACTCGAAAATAATGTGCGCAGCTATTGAAAACAAATATATCTATTATATTATTTATATATATATATGTATGTATATGTATATATTTGTATATGTTTATATATATCGATAATTAGTTTGCCAATCTCAACTGACTTACAAAACAGTTTTTTCGATGTTGTAAAGAGTTTAATTAGTTTTTTATTCACATATAAATTTCTAGTAAATTACGATTGAAATAATGCCAACAAATTCTATTTTCTAGAGAATTGTTAAGAATCGGCTAACACTTTAAATATGCCTAAATTGATTTAACAGGGTTATAAATTGATTGACTATCTAAATTGGTATTAAGTTTTTTCGATATTGTAAAGAGTTTAATTAATTTTTTATTCACATATAGATTTCTAATAAATTGAGACTGAATTAATGCCAACAAATTCAATTTTCTAGAATATTTCAGAATCAGCTTTAAATATGCATAAATTGATTTAACAGCTTCAAAATGTTATATGAATTTTTTAATATGGGTTATAAATTGATTGACAATCTTAACTGGTATCAAGTCTTTTCGATATTGTAAAGAGTTTAGTTAATATTTTTTCACACATCAATTTCTAGTAAATTGAAACTGAAATAATGCCAACAAATTCAATTTTCTAGAATAGTATTGTAAAGAGTTTAATAAATGACTATTTTCATATATAATTGATACTGAAATAATGTCAAAATAATTTATTTTCTAGAGAATAGTTGTGGAGAGGTTAATTAATATCTTTTCACATATAGATTTTTAGTAAATTGATACATAAATAATGCCAACAAATTCGATTTTCTAGAATAGTTCAGATTCGTCTTTAAATATGCATAAATTGATTTAACAGTTTAAAAATGTTATATGAATTTTTTAATATGGGTTATAAATTGATTGACAATCTTAACTGGTATCAAGTTTTTTCGATATTGTAAAAAATTTTAATTAATATATTTTCACATATCAATTTCTAGTAAATAACGACTGAAATAATGCCAATAAATTAAATTTTCTAGAATATAATTGTAAAGAGTTTAATGAATAACTATTCACATATATAATTGATACTGAAATAATGTCAAAAAATTTTATTTTCTAGAGAATAGTTGTAGAGAAGATAATTAATATTTTTTCCCATATCAATTTCTAGTAAATTGAGACTGAAATTAAATTTCCCAGAAGAGTTCAGATTCGTCTTTAAATATGCATAAATTGATTTAACAGCTTTAAAATGTTGTAGGAATTTGCATTTGTTTAGTTTATATCTAATTTGGCTAAAACTTTGTAAAATGTTTCAACCGAAACCCAAAAAGGCAATCAGTGAAACTCAATTATTCGATAAAGGAGCAGAAGTGTAAGAGAGAGAGAGAGAGAGAAGGTGGGAGTGAGAGAGAGAGAGAGAGAAATACGCAACAGTTAAATGGGTCATTTTGTCTATTTATCATTTCTGACTGGTTTCTGCAGCAGTTGGTCATTCAATTTGTGCCCCGAAACTGGCAGCAATCAATCAAAATGCGAATTTCTGAAATAGACGATAAAGTTGCCTCGTTCTGAACCCTTTTTTCTTTTTTTTTTGAATACTACACGTAGGAAATTGGGTAATCGGTTGTGCGTCTGAATTGGACAGCCCCAAGAGTCAATTCAGAGCTCAATGTTGCTACTTCGTCCTGGTGCAGGTCCTGCTCCTGTTCCTGTTCCTTGTCCTTTTTCGACTGGCAGCTTAAAATGCTTGAATCGATACTTGGAAAACAAATTGCACGATTTGCCAGCAGCTGCCCCTCGCAGCTATAAAATATATAAATGTTGTAGCCAAATAAATATATTTTGCGAGTAAGCACGAGTTTTTTAAAATTGCTGTAATTCAATCTTAAATTGAAATTGAAACCGTCCAAAAATGCGCTGCCAACTGAAACAAATTACATTCTCAGTCAGTATTTTTATAAAAACGCAACTTCTAAAAAATTAAAGCACTCCAAAATTCAATCTTCTCAAAAAATGCGTTCATGTAAAAAATTATTGAGTTTTAAAAATGTCTATTTGGTTGCATTTCTGATAGATTCCATGACGATAAAACTATAACTGAATATAATTAAAAATAAAAGCAATGCACTTGAAAAAATATATTAATGATAGCACCAGAAATTTTAGGGAAATTTTGGGTTTTGGTAAGCAAAGAAATCGCTTGATCAGCCCAAGCCAATTTTATCAGTATTTATTTCTGCTGAAACCCGAAAAACGCAGATAAATAAAATGATTTTAAATTGTTTTGTGTTTATTCTATTTATTAGTTTTTTCCTGTGAATCATATTTCGTAAATGTAGCTAACGAAAATCAGTTAAATGCAATAAATTTGAACATAATTAAAAAACAGGACATTTTTATATCAGTCTTCTAAGCCAACTCCTGATAAGCAGGCAAACTTTTTGAACTATATTTTCATAAGAAAAATTTTGATAATTCTTATGAATTCTATTTATTATTATTTATTTGGGGTTTTGTGCACTGCGACCTAATAAATCTATTGTGCCCCCTTCCGAGCTTATAGCTCCTCCATCAACCCCAGTTCCTGAACGAATGTCAGGATCTTTGATGGGTCGAGGGCTTCTATGTCTTTGACATTCACAGTATGCATCCCTAGGATGCTGCATCTTCTCCTGGCAAGGGCGATGCATCCCGTTAGGATTTGAGTTGAAGACTCCTCGTCGATCTCACAAAACCTGCATTGACTGCTGCTACAGATACCCATTTTGGAAAGGTGGCTTTTTAGTCTACAATGTCCTGTCAGTAGAATGAATTCTATTTACAAAAGGACAATTTTTATAGGATTATCAAATATGCAAGATATCATCAATATGGCCTAGGTGGCGAAAACTATGAAAACTACATAAGTTTTAGTTGAAATGCTTATCACAAATTCAGCATATTTTTTATGAACGAAATTGATCATAATTAAATCTGAATAATAAAAATATGTATGAAGCTAGGTAGGCAAATTAAACTCAATTCTAAATTTTTACACTTTTTTATCTACATTTTATTAAATGAAATTACATCAATAGTTATCAAGAAAAAAATATACAAATGTAATAAAAATTACCAATCCGCATTTTATATAAATAATTTAAGCATTTGCGCAATTTTTCTACAACAAAACCAAAAACAGTAAAATGCAGCAAACATTAATTTGTATCTGGCAAATAAGAAATCATCTTGTGCTCATTTGGGAATTCTTGTTTTCCTAAATTGTTCTAATTCAACTTGAAGATTATGCGAAATAATCCCACATTTTGTCGCTCGTCAAAGTCAATTTAATTTAACATCTAAACGACAAACAAATAGTAAAATCCCAAACAAATAAATAGTTGTTGCAATTGTGAATTTTGTAAGAGGTGTCATCAATTTCTTGCAACAGCAGCAAGGCAGGTATGGCAACAATATGTGGCAAGTGGCACACAGAACAACTCCAAGTTGTCACACGCTCTACTTGGGAATTGAAACGACGACTTTCACCACAACAGCAGAGGAGGAGGAGCAGAGGAGTGGGGAGGCGAGGGGGGAAGAGCATGTTTGGACAGCACAGAATGTTTGCTAAAACGTCAGCCTTTTGACATTACATCTTCATTTATCTCTAGTGATTTACACTCTTGTGTGTGTCTGTGTGTGTGTTTGTGTGTGTGTCTATGTGTGTGTCTATGTCTGTGTGTGTAAATGTTGCCGCAGCTCCTCGCCATGTCCTTGTACACATGAATAATGCATTGTAATTTAACAACCTTCTGTAGTTTCAATCCTAATATTATCATCATCAACATCATCATCATCATCATCAACATCATCATCATTATTATGCTCATCATTATCATCATGATGCAGTTCGTTGCTGCCAGAGCAACCGTTGTGTTTAAACCTATTGAATTACAAATTTCTACTCAAGTTGTGTTGTTGCAACTCATCCGTATTTTTCCTCATCCTCATCTGTGTCCTCCTCTACATCCTCGTGCTCGTCCTGGCTTGACTTGGCTTTGCCTCAGCTTGCATAATTTATGACAATGCCAAATGCAAAATGCAAACTTAAACAATTTTGCGGTCTTGTAAATAATTTCCAGCAAAACGCTGCGTCGACAGTCAAAGACTAAGAACAGAAAGCAAAAATACAATTTCTATTTACATAAAATTATTTATATTAGTTGCACTTAAATGTTTGAGCCAAAAATGCACAGAGAACATTTATGTAATCTTTACAAAAAAAAAAATAATACTTAAACATTGCATTTAAAATTTAAATACTTTTAAGAACGAATATTTTGAGTACCCAACAATTTAAACTCTCTTTGATTAAGCTGATTTTTTTTTTTGACTGAAATAAATAAAAGAAAAACCAAAAAGGTATTCAGACAAAAGAAAACTGCTGGTAAAAGTAAAAAAAAAAATGGTAAAAAAAATTACTGCTAATTTGTCTCTAATAAAAGGTCAGCAGACCGCATGACTGTGCAAGAAATATGAAAAAAAAAAAAAGAGGATCACATGGCAAATGCCCATCAGTCAGCGTCATCAGGAAAAACTATTCCTGTTCCTGCTAATTGCTTGAGGAATGAATATAAGAGTTGCCTCTGCCACAAATTACGATTTTGATTGCGATTAGAGGGCATAACTGGCACAGCTGACAAGTATTAATCACCAACTCATCTAGAAAAAAAAACTACACTTTTGATGGGCCTCAACTTATGGATCAATCAAAAAAATAGAACCAAAGAATTCTGCAAAGCCTTTTATAATTAAAAAACAAAAATAAAAAAAGAAAAAAAAATTTTGTTATTGTAAATAAAGAAAGATATAAAATTCAACATATTTTTAAATAAGGCAATATTATTATTAAGTAGTTCTATCCGTTAAAGATAAAGCCCCAACTAACTTAAAGTGCCACAAAGCATTTCCTATTCAGCATGTAAAATGTGTCATAAAAACCTGGCTAAAATCATCGTTAAAAAATGTTTAAAATGCCGAGATGACAAAACGTGAGTTAATTAATCACATTAAAAAATGTAAATCTTATTTAGATTATTTAGATACAAAAAATCTTATATAAATCTAAAAGCAAACACATCAGATTTTCTTTTGTAATTGTTGCACTTGTTTTATGAATCTGTTTCTTTATAGACAGCAATTTTTTATGAACTAACCACAAAATTATTTAGCTTCTACTTCGCACAATTTATTTTTACTACTCAAATTGAGTTTTTCTAGCATTTCTTTGGTATAGCTTACAATTTGACACTGCACAGTGGTTTAAGATTTGTCTAAATTATACACTGTCTTATTTAACTTTGTGCAAATGATTAATTTGAGTTAAAATTTATATTTATAGCTCATAATTCAATTACATATATATATAATATTAAATTGCTACATATAAATAAAATTAAATATTCACATTCCTATACATAACTCATAATTTCCAAGTGCAAGAAAATAATAAATTATATTATAAATGCTAAGATTAATTTGCTACCAATGTGCAAGCTAATTTCTTATATGGAAACAGTTGAAATTATTTACTTTTGTTATTTCCAACATTTGGCCAAGAACAGCAATCATATGAGCCGTGAATATATATTTACTTAACGCTAAATAAAGCAAGCCACATGAACGAATTCCATTTGCTAAATTGAGTAACTTTTTTTATATTTATTTATTTTTCGGATAGATTTGGTTGTTTGAAAAAAAAAAAAAAGTATTTGATGTTGGCAATGCTGGTCAGTTTGTGAGTATATAAATTATAGCCATTTATAATTAAGCAGCATTTGTTTATAGGGTTGGAGTAGTATTAATCAGTGACAGAATCCTGGCCAACATCTTAAGACAGATCATCTTTATCATCGTCTTAGCGGATTGTTGCGTTTGAATGCGTAAATGCCACAGATGATGATAGCCAGATTGAGGAATAGGCCAATGCCTACCAGCCAAGTGGCGAACTCATAGCTCACATCCAGCCAGATGAAAGCCGCTTCGATGGCCAATTTGTATGGGATGTAGGCGGACATCAAGGCGCCATTTGGTTGCTGCCAGAAGGACATCGGTTCGACATCCCGCCATTTAGTCAGTGCCAGCTCCTTGAGCTCCTCAACGCTGTGGGCAACTGGTAACTGCCGGAAAACACCATCTTTCACGTGCAAAATTAAGGGCAATTTGTGCAGTGGAAAGCGTTTGAGCATCATCGAATACTCCAGCTTCATGCTGGCCACATTTATGGCGTACTGCTCCAGTCTCATCTCTTTGGCGAACCTGCTCCAGTTGTGCTCAAACTTGATGCAGGACATGTCCAATGGGCTACAGAAACTGATTATCCATTCGTCGGTCAACATCCGTTCCCAGCTGTCTTCGTCCAATACAAATCTCTCATTCTCCCCAGTATCCTTCGCGTTGCCTTGTTGCAGCTCGCATCCAGTCCAGTTGCAAATCAGCAATGAATATAACAAATATGTTTGGATTTTCATCAAATTCATGTTTATTTTTTATTTTTTTTTGTTTTTTTAGAAAATTATATTTTTTTATAATTGAGACTATATAAAGAACTAAAGCAGAATGTGTCAAGTCTTGAGATATACTGTCAAAGCATGCTCAGTTAAATATTGATTTACCTCTGCACAAGCAGAAAAATATATTGATATATATATATATTATATATTGAAAAGTATATGTTCCTGAACAATCTGCACTGATTTATATTCAGACTATCAAATCGTAATCCTTGTTTTGTTTGTGTTCTAAGACTTTTTTGAACAACTGTCAATATTCACAGCATTATTCAACTTGTCAGCTAGGAAGAGCTGAAGGTGCTCAATGGAATTGAAATCCCGACTTGGATCAAATGGAGAAGGGAAAGGGGAAGGTGAAGTGAAAGGGGGAATCAAATCGCTTCACTGAGCATTCAGCTTAGGGGCAAACAAACAACTTGATAATGAAAGGACTGCAAAACCAGGAATCGAATGGAAAAAACCAAATCCAAAAAAACATTGAACTGTGAAAAGAAAAAAGGGCGGTGGGGGGGCGTGGCTGTTAAAACCTACAAAACTGTTTCATTCTGCTGCTAAAAGATTTAACATGTAAATTTGGTGTTTGAAGATTGAGACGATTGCAAATATTAGAAGAGAATGCAACGATTGAAAACGAGAGAGAGAGGGAGAGAGAGGGAGAGATGGAGAAAAGGATAGAGATAAGCACATATATATATACATATAACTCCGTCGGCTTAGGTACGCATCACAGCCTAATTGGAAAGCGGCGAGCCGACGACTGTTTGACACGCTGGCAGAGGCACACCTGTGGCCAGGTAATGCCATCGAGACCTATGTCAATTGCTACTGCCACTGACCCTTGCCCCTGCCCCTACCCCTGCCCCTGCACCTACCACTGTCAATACTACTGGCCTCTGCCCGTGCCCGTGCCCGTGCCCCAGTCGCAAAGACCTTGCGGCATTGTTCGAGCAACGTTTGTGTGTTCCCAAAAAAGAAGAAGAAGAGGAAAAAAAAAAGGAAAGTCTGCCAAGGTGAGCTCTATGTGGCATTGTGCGCATTATGATGGATTCGCTGCATATGGCCAAGGCTCGACTGCGATTCGGTGTTTCCCACGCCTCGAGAAGCGCGCTAAACCTGCAGCCATCACCTGTGTCCCTTTTATGTTTTCCAGTTTTGTTGAGTCCTTCGGGGTTCGGCAACTGTTTTGCCCCGATTGTCCGTGACCATGTTCAGCGCTTATAGCACCCTAGTCCAATGACAGTCCCAAAATCGACATCGACATCGCATGTTGGTTCCCAGGCATCTCGCACAGCAAATTGGCGCGCGCTTTAATCCTGTCCACTCCATCGTCCTGAAACTGGTGTAAGTGTTTTTTTTTTAAACCAATTTCATTTAAGAAAATAATTTAAATTAAATATAAGTAAATATAAATTTAACAAAAAGTCAATTTTGTGCTGTTCGTCACCCATAAAACTAGAGTCTAGGAAATGCCAGCAATTAATAAAAGTGACAATATTTCAAAATTATAACAAATACACTTAAGAAAATAATATAAAATATAATATATAAGTAAAGATTATATTAGCAAAAAATCAATAAAAAAAAGTAAACTATTCGACATCCCTCTAATCAGAGCCTTAAAGATTTGAAGAAGAAATAGTTTTTACTATAAAGCTAGCAATTTGGTAAGATAGATAAATTTAGAATTTAGAATTGTAAATAAAATGTAGGTTTATCTACAAACCTACATTTTATTTACAATTCTAAATTCAAAATTCAAAATTCAAAATTGGACTGATAGGATGTAAATGATGTTCTTGAAAAATCCACAATGCAAACTCTTCTCTAACATATTTTTCAGAAATGCCCACTAAAAAATTATAAAAAAAAAAAATAGCCATATAAAACAAAATGTGAAACCCAAACCAGGAGAAGATTTCTTGGCAACTCCTTTAAAAATCAGTTTTCCCAATTGTTAACAGAGTATTTCGCTGGATTTCAGCTTTCTCAAAGGTTAAAACTTAGTTTTTATATTCGTTTAAAATGCAATCAATCCGTTAAAAAAAAAACCCTTTAATGGTAGAGAAGCTTGAAGCTGACTTTGGCAATTGGTTAACCAAATTGTTGCTTTTGTGTTGCAAAACAAAATATGAGGTAATCGGTGGCAAGTCTCTCTTCATGTCTGAGTCACATTTGTTGTCACAAAACAACAAACACACACACACAAAAACTATGGCAAACACAGGCAAATTTTCATAGAGAAGCGCAAATAGCTGCAACACTAATTAAATATCATATTGCCTATTAAGGGGCAGATTGGGGCAAGCGGCTGATTGGGGTTAGTGGCAACTGTTCCTTTAATAAAATAACGCCAACCATTAGTGGCGTAAATTATAGCCAACAAAAATGGGACACGTGAGAACGACAAATAATATTATTCCAAATAGACATGCAGCTTTGACTATTTTGCTACGTTTTAATTAAAGCGTGGCAAGAACCACGTGCCACATTAAGTGGCACCTGAGCAACCGTAGCATCGCAGTGCATCGGAAACTTGCTGCTAATTGTAAAACGCATTTATGGATTGAATGTCCTCGATCAATATTATTTAACCCCCCCTTTAACCTTTCTAACATAATCAGCCCAAACTGCTGAAGAGGTATGCAAATTTCCCAAGAAGAAAAACCCAATTCACTCATTGGCTTAAAGTTTGGCTAAATTTATTAGTTAACTGACTTTTCCGGAAACATTTTATTTTACAACAACAGATTTAATTTAAATCATATACATTTAGATGAGCTACAATTTCCTAGAGCTATTTTTTTTTTTGTGATAATAGTTAAATTATTGAAACTATTATTAAATACTCGAAGTAAATGGTTTTACCATACCAATACAGCACATTTGGCCAGCTTTGCAATAATTCCGATTATCATGGATATAAATTTTGACTTAATAGACTTGAATATATAACCAGATACATGAGCCAAAACTTTCGTTGGAACGCTGACCATATCCAATAAATCGTTTGGCAATGGGCTCCATTCCGTGTAAGACTCAGATAGCCTCGACTACGAATTGTATCAAAAACCTCTTGACATTTTGAAGAAGGAATCATTTTGAATAATACTTTAACGACATTTTTTAATTATGCACATAAAGTTATAAATTAATGTTCACATAAATAGTTTAATTTTTGTTTAGGCCTTGGTATAAAAATTTAAATCTCTATTAAAGTTTCTTTTTATATCGGTTCTACATTTTGACCTATTATTTTCATTCATTTCTGATTCAATTTGAACTGTCAGCGAAATGAGCAATTTGGCGCCTTGAAATTTTTCCCTGTTGCACTTCAATTTATTATCACTTTTACAAACTTTAACGACATTCCTGGAAATGCTGATCATATTCTTAACACCATTTTCAAATGGGACCCATTCCGCTTGATTAAGACATTTTATGTGAGTAGTGTGGAACTCCTGTGAGGATACCTGGAAACGTTCAAAAACATCTAAACCGATATCTTCCAACCGATGTTCTGATGTAACCTTCGTTGCCCCTTGACATTCTGATGAATGAATCTATTGGATTTGCCATAGTTTAATGTGATTATCAGATTAATTAGTAGAGCAACTTACGTAACTGAGAACAACGAGCAGTCCAAAAAGTGCCAAGTATTTCATCTTAAGTTCTTTCTTCGATTTAAATTTTGGCCAGAATTATCTTTGCTTTTATACTTTTCTGAATATATTTTATGTCGACTTTGACTTAATGATTAGGAACGGTTTAATTATTCACAGCAATACCTAATAAGGGCTGTTAAAAAATTATAAATTCTAAAAAAATTTAAAAACTTAACTAATTTGGTTTTAATAGATGTATTTGTCTCCTTAATTATTCACAGGTTGTACAGGGTACAACCTCTCTTCCCACACCTAAGGTGATGCTTTTAGAGAGTATGCCGAAAACCTTAGTAAATTTTTTAACCTTATTTTTTGATGATGCACTTATATTCGATTCATATAATGCTATCAATTCTACATTAATTTTCATTGACTGTTGAAAAAGCACTCTTGCTTGATCAACTTTCGCCTTGGAGCAATTTGGGTTGACAATGGCACAAACGTTAATCACATTTTTGCAACCGGATATCACCTGCAATAATTCTTGACGTAATCGCTGCCCTATTCCATTTTGATGAAGTAACACAGAATTTGTATCAATGAACGTCTGTGAGGAAACAATAAAACTCTTATAAACAGCGATCGCCAAGGTTCGAGGTTCGATCACTTCTCCCTTTCCTCGTTGACATTCTGATGGATGAATCTATTGGATTTGCCATAGTTTAATGTGATTATCAGAATAATTAGCAGAACAACTTACGTAACTGAAAACAACGAGCAATCCCACAAGTGCCAAGTATTTCATTTTAAGTTCTTTCTTCGCTTAACAGTTTGGGCCAGTATCAACTTGGCTTATATACTTTTCTAAATATAACTTATATCGACTTTGACTAAATGATTAGGAACGGTTTAAATAGTCACAGCAATACTTATTAAAGTTAAATTTAATCCCGCAAAGTATTTATTCTATAAATAACAGTATTGTGTTAAATTTATTTATTTCATATGAAATACAACTATCAATTTTCATCCATATGTAATTATTTAAAAGAACAAACTTCGGACAACACTATTTTTTTTGTTAATTTAACATTTAGACTATAAGATATTTCTCAACAATAATTTATTGTAGACATTTCTCATTGACTCTTTTTATTATAATTCTCTTAATTTTATAATAATACCAATTCTTTTTTATTAGCCATGAAACCTTATAAGTTTTTTGTTTAAATATTTATAAGTATATATAAATATATTCAAGGCAATTCAGTTATTAGATATCCATCATTAAGTTGTACTTATAAATAAAAATATTTACATATATAGAATATAACATAATTATTGAGTTGCATTCACCAATATTTATATTTACAATCAATTTACAAATAAATATATGAAATATTATTTGAAATGCCAACTTGTGACACCTTGCCAGTTACAAGAGTCGCTTAAAATTCATTCTAGGCTTTTTCATTACATTAAATAATATTTGAGTATATAACTAGCACGACATCGGGTGATTATAGATGCATCCAATTGACTATGTTGCAAATAACATTGGAATCACATCCATTCATAAAACGAATGACAAACTTTTAATGGTTTTGAACCCATACAATGCAACTTGCCCCTTATTTATATTTGCATATATTATATATTATACCATATATATTTCCGTACATACGGTTTCTCTCGTACTACGCAACAATGATATGAAGAGCCGACATTGAAGGATCAAAAAACAACGTTGTTATGGATGCTTGGCCGCCACAAACCAGTTAATCCATATGATAACTTTCTGAGTGGTGGCCTAGGGATACCACCGTTAATATTTGAGAGATGTACAGATCGAGTCGAACTCCCTTTAAATCAAAAATATATTAATATTATATATTATATTATATATTAATATTAATTAATATAACAAACTCAAGATACTATGATCAAGAAGCTTGCGTCAGGAGCCAAAATTATAAGCTATAATAAATATATCCGTATAATGGTTAGGAAAAGATACACATTCCATTTAATCAAGTAAATAAGGAAACAATTAACTAGTTGTATTAAATTAACATTAAAACTATTGTTCTTCAGGTAAAGTCACTTCTGTTTGGTCGGGATCTTCCTCCTTTGGCTTGGGGCGCTACTATAAAACAGAAAAGAAAACTCTTTCCATATCTCTCGACGGCTTCATTATAGTCATTCCTGTTGTCCTGGATGAGCACGAGGCCCATATTCACTAAACTAAACGAATACTCAACAAGTTAGGGAATTGGAACCATATTCCTTATTGTTTAAAATTATTCAAGTGTAAACCAAAAAGTTGATTTTAATAGATTTTTTGTCTCTTTAATTTTATAAAGATTTGTATATAACTTATTTAAGTGCACCTACGGAGATACTATGAGAAAGCTTGCTAAAAATATGTGAAAAATTTTGAATTTTGGTTTTTGCTAAGGCATTTAATTCGGAAGCGTAAAATGCTTTCAATTCTATACCAATTAGTACTGACAGTTTGATCAGCAATTTAGCTCCTTCTATTTTCCCCAAGACGCATTTTGGTAAGGGAACGAGACACAAAGCAATCACTTTACTGCAATGTGATATCACAAGCAATAAATGTGTATTCAATAGAAGCCATTTTTTATGATGAAGAATTACACCAAAAGTATCGATGAACTCTATTGAGGTAGATCGAAAATGCTCAAAAATAGATACCCCCAAACTTGATGTCCGAAATCTTGGTACTTCCCATAATTCGTGACGACATTCCGATGGAGGAATCTATTGGATTTACCATAATTTAATGTGATTATCAGATTAATTAGCAGAGCAACTTACGTAACTGAAAACAACGAGCAATCCCAAAAGTGCCAAGTATTTCATCTTAAGTTCTTTCTTCGCCTAACAGTTTGGCCAGCACAAACTTGGCTTATATACTTTTCTAAATATAAAAAATTTATGGCCACTTTGACTAAATGATTAGGAACGGATTAATTAGTCACATAAACAACTAATTAATGGCTTTTCAAAAAAAATGTATATATATCTATATATATATATATATATAAATCTGTACAATCTGCTTACGAGACATGGAATGGATTCTCTGCGCCGTTCAATTTGCTGACCTTTTATTAGATACTTTGTAATGCGGACATTCGAAAATTACTAAAATTTGAATATTAATATTTGATATAAATATTTTTATTTATGCAAAATATTATAATCTTTACGATGAAAATAATGATAATTATAAAACTTGAAATTCAATAAACAGACAAAGCTTAAATAAACTGGAATACATAAATATTTTATTTATATCTAAATTTTATACTTGAAAAATTGTAATAAATTTGTGGCAAACAAATTTACAATCAGAGTTGAAATCGTTGCTTTAATCGTTTCAATATATTTAATAGCTGGCTTCAAGGTATTTCCTAAGTCCTTGTTACTTGGAAATACAGTTATCCCTTAAGGGGCATTATTTTTAAAACACAGAACTGAGATCTTGACCAGTCAGATGAAACTGCTGAATGGACAAAATCGAGCAGTTGGCAACTGTTGCCCATGCCAACTGGCCGTAGTAAGTATATCATACATGCAACATTAAGCTCAACAAAACGGCTAAGACTGTAGCAGAGCAGAGCAGAGCAGAGCATACATTGCCAGCAGTTTGTTGGCCAAGTCAACACGTAAGCAGAATCCCAATCTGTGCAAAAGGATTGCCGTTGTTATTCCTCAATGTGTGTGTGTGTGAGTATGTGTGTGTGTGTGTGTGTGTGTGTGTGTGTGTGTGTCTGTGTGTGTGTGAGCTTCTGTGTGCTGACCTCAGTATATTTTGCGAATGTCAGAGTGAAATCCGGACATTTATCATGATTCCAATGAATTATTGAAGTATATTTCGCTGGCATTCCCTATTGGGCCATCGAAGCCCCAAACAAATCCCATTCCCTTTGTGGCGGAAACGGGTTAGGTCAGTCGGTCGTTGTTGGTTTTACTGTCACAGGATTTCAGTGATTTGTTGTTTTAGTTCATTGCACGAACTGTGCTTAAACTTGGCCCAATACTCCACCGGAACACAAAGGACGCCGAACAAAAACAAAACTCTTTCATTTCCGGTGGAGTCAGTGTTTTGCTAAATTTTTGCTAATAACCCACTTTTCCTAAACCTTTTTGTACTGATAGCAACTGCTTCGGTTTTTATCTTTTTACATTATTTGGAATTTTTACCCACAGATTTAATTTTAATAATTTTCTTTTTAAATGATGTATATACAAGTCCAAAATCTATGTTCATCCAAACATTGCCAGCAACGACGCAAATGCACCTAAACCGAATCCTGGGAATCCGTTTCCTAGGGACTGCTGATCCGTTGACATTAAGTTCTCTAGAAAACCCAATCCATTATCGGGTTGAGATTGCTGAGGTTTACATTCTGATAAATGAATCTATTGGATTTGCCAAAGTTAAATGTGATTATCAGATTTATGTGCAGAGCAACTTACGTAACTGAGAACAACGAGCAGTACAATTAGTGATAAGTATTTCATCTTAATGTCTTTCTTCGATTTAAAGATAGGGAAAGACTAAGAATTCCTAATATACATTCTTAAATATGATTTATATCGACTTTGACTAAATGATTATGAACGGCATAATTAGTCACAGAAATACTTAAATTATTGTAATTAATTTGTGTATTATATAACCGACTTTTCCCGAACATTTTCGTACTGATATCAACTGTTTCGCGTCTCTTTTTTTACTTTATTTGGAATTTTTATCCATAGATTTAATTTTAATAATTTTTTTTTTAAATGATGTATATCCAAGTCCAAAATCTATGTTCATCCAAACAATGCCAGCAACGACGAAATTCCACCTAAACCCTCTTTCATTGCACCCATTCCTTTGACTCCGGTTTCTAGGAACCGCTGACTCATTACGATAAAGTTCTGTAGAAACCCCAATCCGTTATTGGCTTGAGGTTTCTGAGGTTTCTGAGGTTTACATTCTGATAGATGAATCTATTGGATTTGCCAAAGTTAAATGTGATTATCAGATTTATTTGCAGAGCAACTTACGTAACTGAGGACAACAAGTAGTACAATTAGTGATAAGTATTTCATCTTAATGTCTTTCTTTGAATTAAAGTTAGGGAAAGACTATAAATTCCTAATGTACATTCTTAAATATGATTTTTATCGACTTTGACTAAATGATTATGAACGGCATAATTAGTCACAGAAATACTTAAATTATTGTAATTAATTTGTGTATTATATAACCGACTTTTCCCGAATATTTTCGTACTGATATCAACTATATCGCTTCTCTTTTTTTACTTTATTTGGTATTTTATTAAAATTAAATATGTGGGTAATTTAATTTTAATAATTTTTTGATGTATATCAAAGTCCAAAATCTATGTTTATCCAAACATTGCCAGCAACGACGAAATTCCACCTAAACCCTCTTTCATTGCACCCATTCCTTTGACTCCGGTTTCTAGGAACTGCTGATTCATTACGATAAAGTTCTGTAGAAAACCCAATCCACTATTGGCTTGAGGTTTCTGGGGTTTCTGAGGTTTACATTCTGATAAATGAATCTATTGGATTTGCCAAAGTTAAATGTGATTATCAGATTTATTTGCAGAGCAACTTACGTAACTGAGAACAACAAGCAGTACAATTAGTGATAAGTATTTCATCTTAAGTTCTTTCTTCGATTTAAGGTTAGGGAAAGACTAAGAATTCCTAATATACATTCTTAAATATGATGTATATCCACTTTGACTAAATGATTTTGAACGGCTTAATTAGTCACAGAAATACATATTATATAATTATAATATAATATTGTAATTAAATTGTTTATTATATTTTACCGACTTTTCCGGAACATTTTCGTACTGATCTCAACTGTTTCGCTTCGTTCTCATTTTTACTTTATTTGGAATTTTTACCCACAGATTTCATATTAATAATTTTTTTTTAAATTGATGTGTATATAATTTAATTCCTTTGCAACATTTTCAGCATCGAATCAACAGTACCTACGCTGTCGTTCATTTTACTAAATGTTTTGATTCCGGTTTCCGTTAGCTCTTGTTTCATATTGATCAATTTCTGGACCATTTCCGATTCAGGATCATGTGGTTCACATTCTGATAGATGAATCTATTGGGTTTGCCAAAGTTTAATGTGATTATCATAATTATATCCAAAAGCTCCTTTTTGATATTGAGCTATCTCGTGATTAAACCCATTTTAGTGTGGGATTCAGGCTTATGTGCAGATTCCTTTGAATCTGCACATTCTGCAAGATGAATCTATTGGATTTGCCACAGTTTAATATAATTATCAGATTTATAAGTAGAGCAACTTACGTAACAGAGAATAAAGATCAATACAACGAGTGCCAAGTATTTCATGTTGATAAATATTTGATCTAGTTGAAGACTAACAATTGTTTATATTGACTTTTTTAAAAATAGTTTATATCTAGCGTGACTAAATGATTTTGAACGGTTCAATCAGTCACAGAAATACATAATTAAAATAATTATTTCTCGTTTGTCTTAGTAATTGCTGAAGTAATTAATCCCTAAAAGAGTAATTACTTATTTGGCGTGCAGATAACAAGTAAAAATGATAACGAAAAGTTGTTGATTTAATTTTTTTTCTAATATTAAATATATCGCAGTTAATAAAATATTTAGTGTTGCTGTGCGAACACGCAGAAGCTATTCAAATTACTTAATCTGCATGCAGAGACAATTACCAATCAGCCGAATACTTGGCGTTAATCGCTTTAAACAAGGCCAAGTCAAACAATTCAAGGAATTTTCGGGACACGCAATTCGCATTTATTGTTGGCCTGGCCTGGCCTGGACTGGCCTGGCGACCAGCAGCATTTAATGAGCGGGCCCCGAATCGAAGGCAACAAGCAATTTTGGGGCAATCAGTCAACACTTCAGTTCAGCTCCAGAGGAGCCCGCAGGTGCCCCAATCATCCCTCCGCCCATTCCCCCCAGAACGTGTCCAATTTTGCTAATTAGATCAAATATTTGTCTACTTGATAAATTTGGTGAAGCCACCAGCACCACCCACTTTAGCACCGCCCACTCATTACCAGCACGCACAGTGAGAGCCAGCATTTGGGTATTGTGGGGCCCATTTCCCTAAACCCTCCCCCCCCCCCCAACCCCCGCAACACCCAGTGGGAGGGCTCGGCACAGCCATGGAATTTAATTACGCGGCACAGGTCGAGGAGACAAAAATCAGTCAACCCCATTTATTGCCCTGCACCACCCAGGGATTTGTTTGCTCTCTAGGAATCACTTTTATGTGCCTTTCAAGTCGCCCCCCCCCCCCCCCCTCCCACCACACACACACACACACTTTGTTGTATGTTATATTTATGTATGCATTGCCTTCATGTAATTAGAGATTTGCTATTTCGTAAGTTTTACGAGTGGTTACAAGTAAGTTTTACGATGTTGCCCCAAAGTTGAGTAGACGATTGGTTTGCCACATCAAATAACTAAATTTAACAACTCAAATCAATTTATTTAAAAAAATTGAGAATATACTAAAAGTTTGAAATTTCTTATTAATGAGTTTTTTTCTATACTTATTATAAATAAATTAAACATTTATTGGCTTGCTTCTTGCAGTTAAATTAAGTGTGAAATAAAATAATTGTTAATTGCATTTGAACTAAATAAGAATTTGGAAATATATTTGAATGATTATACTTAACATACTTAAGGTCAACGTGCCGTTAATATTCGATATACAGGTCATCAAAAAAGCCTAAATGTTGCCACGTGTTCGGCCCACGTTCGATTTTAAGAAAAAATAGACAAATAGTGGGAGAATTAGTCAGAGATTTGAAGGCTTCGCTCATTACTAAATTAAAAATACAGTGACAAAATATATAAAAAACGAAGAGACAAAAGAGATCATTTATCAGTGGCACCTCGAATATTACACACCCTTTAAGAAAAAACTAAAGTTTAGTATGCAGTTCAAAATATTATTATATTATTTTAAACAATTTTGTTTGCTTAAAATAAAAAAACTATTGATTGAAAATTATTTTTTTAGTAAATTGCAAATACGTAAGGAAATCTAAAAGACTCTCTAAAAGGGTATACAAAAAAATTTGTAAAAATCGTTTTGCCAAGAATAAGATATATATTTGTGGATATGTACATATATGAAAAGAGATTAATTATGCATTTGGCATTGACAAGTTGTCCATGCTTTTAACATTGTTTTCGCTATTGGTTCTTTCCGCTGTCAGTTCTAAGTTAACCAATTCATCTTCCCAATTGGCCCCCATAAGCCAGATTATTAAGCTTCTACACGTGTCGAAGAATCCCATTCAAATATTCGCATTTGAATTGCTATATTATACTTGAAGAATATATATGTTAATAAATAAAAAAAAAACCAAGTAGGAACTGCGATAAGTAGAGGAACTTTGTCATACTTAAAGACGAATAATTTAGGTGAATCAAAAAAAAAAAGCTATTAACGCAAACAGCGAAGCACAAATGGAGTTTATTGTTCCATGCCGAGATTTGGGACACATTCTACATGAAAGGATTATTAAGAGATTTTCTCAGAGAATCAAAAGTTTTGCTATTTGCGACAGACTCAATAATTCTCGCATTTTATGGCCCAACTTTTATTCGTATTGTTTTGTGTTCTTTGTCTTCTTCCTACCCTCCCCTCCCCCCTTCATTGTGCTGAGTAGTTAGTAAACTTTCTAGTGCGACCCATAAAATTATATAAAATATATATAACCCATTCAACCACCACCCTCTGCTTCCACTACCCTCCCCTGTAAATGTCGTTTGCTGCTAAAAGTTGAAAGTAAACAATTTGGTGGCTTCAACGAAAACAATGTTGACATCCCTTCAATTTAATTCAAGTCAACATTGTATATGAACTCAATCCAATCATAGTTGCCACACTATACATCAAAGTTGCCACACTATACATCATAGTTGCCACACTATCAACATGATTGAGTGGGCAGAGAAAACGCATAATTGTTGCAATATCCATTAAATTACTGGCAATTAACACCGTCGACTAGTTTTATGGCTTTTAGTTTAATTTGGCTAAGAGCACAGCATGTAACCATATTAATTGTTTTTTTTTTATTACCAAATATCAAATATAAATACAAATGTTTATGTGAAGGAAAGTCATTAAATGACACAGTCCCTGAAATTGTCGCTCCTCGTAAATATAATCATCAAACCCTTGAATATCTCAAGGTGAGAAAGGTATGAGGACGTCAGCTTTAATTCTAAAGAAATAACAGTATTCTTCCCGATAGCCAAATAATATTTATTTCTCTCAAAACGAACAGACTTGGTATACTATCTGGTTTAAACTAGGATTGGAAACTGCTGAATAATCATAATAATAAAAATTCTTATAATAATAATAAAAATATATGTACATTTACAAAACTTTTCAAATCTTAACCGATTTCAATTATGTACTTAAATTTTTTCATCTTTCACATTACCTGAATTACCCACAATTGTTCCAAACATCCGGCGACAATTGGGCTAATGATGAGCACCAAAAAAAAAACGAGATCTGCGTTAAAAGTTGACGTTGATTGTAAATTAAATGCTGAGAGACAAACGCACAAATTTTAAAATCATTAAACATAATTGTGTGAAGTTTTTACGGTTCACAACATTTGTCGTTGTATAAGCCAAGAAATCGGACAATGAAAAACCATTGCTGGATATGGGTTAGAAAAAAAGGAATTGGTTTATTTAGTGCCACTTACTAAAATGTGATTCAATTTAGACCAATTCTGAGAAGACAGCTAAGTATATGACAAACCCCAAAAAAAAAAATATATGTATATATATTATGTGTAAATATATATATATATATATATATACCGATCAGTTGGCACTCAAAATAATTTCTTACCTCATCGAAAACGTTGATTTCGCGTGCCACACGAATGAAACAAGTTGTTCAAAGAGATGGTTTTAAAATTAAAAATGATCTGTTTTACGGCTAGCAAATTTCATTTCTAATTAACAATACAAAGCAAAAATTTGCTTATTATTTCAAAAGAACATTTGTGTACTATGTGCATCAAACAAATTATAAACAATACGTAAACGTTCCGACTAAAAGATACCCTAAGCATAAGTCTAAAATATAAATTAGACTTGCTTTTGTTAGTTTGTTTAATATGCAAATATTTTTTAATTTTAATAAAATCTCGACAATTGATTAATAATATGTTGGTATATGTTATATATATAATTGAATATTTTATCTTTTTTTATTGTTATTTTTTTATAAAGATTTTCTCGAAACGCGTACAGAAATTAGAAAAGCTGGAGATTAAAATTTGAATATTTCTTGTGTCTTATTTCAAGTTAATTTCATTTTATCGAAAATAAAATGAAATTAACTTGAAATAAGACACAAGAAATATTCAAATTTTAATCTCTAGCTTTTCTAATCTCTTTCATATCTTAACTGATCAAGAATATACATATATTATGAGATCAGAAATGCTTCTTTTTGTTTGTTTTTCTTTTGCAAAACTTCAATATACCCATTTTAAATTATTTTTTAGGGGTACAGGGTATATTTAAATTATAATATAAATGCTGCAAGGTATTCCCCAAATGTTTTTGCGTCTGGTCTGACATTGACAAAGTATTGTTCTTGGCAAAGATTGGCAAATTTAACCAAAACATGTATTAAAAGTTAAGAGTTTTTTAAATATGAAAAATATGAACAATAAAATTGGGAAAAAAATCATATTTTTAATCAAGTTATGTAAACACCCATTTCCAGTTTTTTAAAATATATATATATATATATAAGTTTATATATAGATTAAGTGAGTCAGTTAAACTCTGTTGTATGACTTGGGTTAGTTCCAAGTTCCAACTAAGTTAATCAAGCAAATTCCACGCGTTTATATTCTATGATTATAAATATAATATAAGACTTATGAAACTGATAAAGTTCACATATGAATAATAAAACATTAACACTACCTGGAAATATTATTATTACACATTTCAGGCGTCGATAAAAATCCACTTCAACTGATTAAGATTAAGATTAAGCATTAATATCAGCTATAAATCGAATGCATTGAGTTGCTGACAAGTGTGTGTCTGTTTGGGACCCTCTGATTTGATCCATTGGCAGTGCTTTCAACACTTTGCCATAGAATAATACAGATATGCATATAAAAGTCTTTGAGTCTCAAATTTGTTTACAATACGAAATTTTGTTGGTGGCCAAATGGGAAAACACAAAAACAAAACAAAACACATTTCAAATTGAATACAAAAATAA
Organism: Drosophila dives; assembly: GCA_035042365.1. Lineage (NCBI taxonomy): Eukaryota > Metazoa > Arthropoda > Insecta > Diptera > Drosophilidae > Drosophila > Drosophila dives. The sequence continues at coordinate 3,658,001 of JAWNLJ010000276.1, read as the reverse complement.
AGGCCAAGTAGCTAGAAGAATTAATACCCTAGTTTGAAAATTGAACATAGATTTACTGCATATATGTTTCAAAATGTTGTAAAGCAATCATTATTATATGTATATGGTAAGTTGCCTAAGGTTTATTTAAGATACACAAATTCATAAAAAGAAAATTCTGAGTGGAAGAAAAAAAAAGTAAATACAGAAATTTGTTTGTAGAAATTGGGAATGTGCTTTGTGTATTTGTGGATCTGATGTATTCGAGCACTTTGGTGTCACTTGAACATGTTTTGCCTGCTGACTTTGCCTTTTATTATTTGTATTTCGTTTCTTATTATGTTTTTTTTTTTTTCTTCTTTTTTTTTGTGTTGAAAACTTTTCCATTCAAGCTGCAAAATGTCAAAAGAGGCATCCAAATGTAAAGGGCCATTAAAATGTGTATCAGTATGTGTTTATATGTGTATACTATGAGCATATATTCCTACTGAATATGATTTCATGGAAATCCCTTTTTACAGCAATATCTAAATTTTAACTATCTTATCAAAGCGAATTTCTTCCTGTATCTGGGCTTATCTTGAGTAAAGAGAAAAGACTTTAAGTCTTGATTTAAGTAGTTATAATTCTAGAATGAAAAACATGAAATGAAGCACTGAAAAGTCAAATTAATAAACATTAAATTAATTTAGAATAAAAACAAGACCTGAGAAGCCGGCTTAATCTAAAATGAGATTTTTTGGTTTAATATGAATTTTAATCAAGAATATAAGCTTCATCTTAAGGTGTCTGAAAAAGTTTTCCTACTGAAACTTTGACTAAGTTTTAGTGTTTTCATACAGACACACACATATATATACATACATGCATGTACATATAGCTATGCATGTACAATGCATGCATCAGCCAAATTTGTTGAAGGTCAAAGAGAATAACAGCTGAGCGAGCTTGTACAATGAATATTCATACATGCATATATTGTGTACATATTTATATATATAAATATATATATATGTATATAATATATATATATATGTATGTATGTACATACACAAGAAGACAGCATCACAGCCCAAATGTCGACTGCAGCTGCAGCAGCGTCGCGTCGCGGCGATTCTTGTCATATGCTTTTGTTTATTTGTTTTTCGTTTTGTGGCTCGATTTCTGTTGTCGTTGTCGTTGTTGTCTTGTCATTTTGTTCGTATTTTTTTGGCACGAAAGGCGACATGCATTAAAATTGATAGTCGCTGACGTGGGTGCAGAGTAGTATGGTACAGCGGGGGTGTGGTGGTGTGTGGAGACAGAAACGAACAGAAAACTAAAAGAAATGACAGCATATAGAGATGTGCCTGGAGAAGCTTTTTAGTTTTTTGTTGCTTTTCTTCTGTACACTTATGAGCATATACATACATATATATACATTCATACATATACATATACATATATATATATATATATATATATATATACGTTGTGCAGTGCTGTTCTGCTGGCTTTGGTGCCGATGTGTCTGCCGGCACAATTGAATAATATTCGTACCTCTGCATGGACATACATACAACACATACCCAAATGTATGTGGGCATATGTGCTTGTGAGCTCTTAAGTGAGTCGCCGCATGCTTTGTGTGTGTGTGAATGAGAAGGCTACATGCAAGCCGATAACTTCCAAAGAAACAACTAAAATTACCGACGCGAAACAACAAACAAGAGTAAGCAGATAAGATAACATTAAAGTTCGTGTTTAGCAAAAGTATCAACAAAAAAATATTTAAAAAAAATGGGAAAATAAACACTGGGACGAGTGCAGCAGAATCAAAGCAATTAAATCTAATGCATTGGTTTACATAGATCTACAGTTATGTTTACAATATATATATACAAATAAACATTTATAATAATAATCGTAATTTTATAAAATTCGTTGTTTTTCTTATATCTCAAATGGGAAACTTAGCATTCCAGAACCATGATAATAGCAAATACTTTGATAATTGTCTTGTTCATAACTGCAAATCTAATCACATTATCTAATCACCATTTTCTAGACACGCAGCTAATCCGCAAAAATTCCACAAGTGTTCAATGATAAAATATTTTTAACTATTTATTTTAAAGCAAAAGCGACGATTTTAAATTTAAAAAAACATAAATTTTACTGAAAATTAAATTTTATCTATATTTTTTAATAATTATTTCTAAATAAATACATATTTTAAACCTAGAAAAAATTTTCTACTATTTTTCATAAATTTTTTATTATTATTTAGCAGACATAGCTTCAGATTAGCTTTGGGTGGTTCTTTTCTTTAAATACACTTGAAAAGGCTTATTTTATTGTAAGGCTATAATTGGCTAATCAAAATCGGAAGCTATATATATACAACTTAAGTGCATAAGTGAACTATTATTGAGCATTATCTTATCGTTGGCGATACACCAAAATCAACAGTTATCGACCTATCGATGAGCCAATTGAATTCATTGTTGTCACTGACACGGAACGGGAAAGTTTATATTTAAAGTTGAACATGCCCCAAATACGGCCCCTGTCGGCGAGTCTGCAACGCACAGCCATCGAGCAGTTGAACGAGGTGCCCGATCGCCTGGACGCGGATATTGAGATTCTGCGTACCTGGATTAAGCAGCAGCCGCATTTGCGCTCCCGTTCCGACGATCAGTTCCTGGTCGCCTTCTTGCGCGGCTGCAAGTTTAGCCTGGAGAAGGCCAAGTCCAAGCTGGACAAGTACTACACCCTGCGCACCCTTTATCCAGAATTCTACACCATATGCGACGTCGACAGCAAACGCACCCTCGAACTGGTGCGCCTGGGGTAAGTTCCTACAGTGAAAATAACAATTATAAATAATAAATAAATAATTAAAATATAATCAATTACTAAAATCAAAAATGAGCGTATATTCCATATAAGCAAATCAATAAATCTTTATCAATTTCATTTTTAATGTCATATTTTTAATTAGAGATTTTTATTTCTAGTTGAGCAGTTTTTACTCTAGAAAATTAAATAAAGTTCGAAATGTACCTCCAAAATTTTAATTGGTTTTCTTTTTACAAAGAAATTCAAAAGGGTTCCTCAACTTATCACTTGATTTTTTTTTAATCTTAAGAAAAAATATATCTGTTATATTTACAAATTATTTGTAGTTCTCTAATTTTTTCTCACAGTGAACTTTGCTAATTACTGCATTAAAATTGTAGATCTTAATTTGATGTTGAGTATTCTAAATGAAAGATTTTATAATTTAGAATAAAAAATTGCTCAATCATGTTTTATTTTTATTAATTATAATTATTAATCTTTGTGCAGGGTAGCATTAAGGTTACCAATACCATTACATGACAATGGACCGCGAATTATCTATGTGCGTACCGGTTGCTATGCGGCGGATAAATATAGCTTTGAGGAGATCATTGCCATATCGCACGGATTTAGTTCGATTACAATGTATAACGACGACTATGCGGTGATCCATGGCTGGTTGTTGGTGCTCGACTTTAGCAATTATTCGCCAGCACATCTGGTTCAGATGACGCCGAGCAACGCCAAGAAGATGTCCGTCTTTGCGGAGGAAGCGATGCCGGTGCGCGATAAGGGCACCCATATGATTAACACCAATGTAGTCTTCGAGATGGGTTTCAACGCGATGCGTTCCATTATGCCCGCCAAGCAACAGAAACGCGTAAGTTTATTTTTTCTTTATTAAATATCAATCCCTAAAAAAAACTTTCCCGACTGCTGCAGATATCTGTGCATGGCAGCAATCTGGAGTCACTGTATGCCCACATTCCACAAAAATATTTACCCGCCCATCTGGGCGGTGAGCAGGGCACAATTGAGGAGCTCATGCAAACTCAGTGGGATTCTTTTAAGGAACAACGAGAATTCCTGATTGATGACAAAAACTATGGCGTGGATGAGAAGCTGAGACCAGCCGGTCAAGGATACGACTACAACAGCATCTTTGGTGCCGAGGGAACATTTCGCAAGCTGAATTTGGATTGAATGAAGCTAATTTGAAGGATTTTCATTCTGGTTTTTCTTCGATTAAGTATACATTTTCATTTGGGCATTGCATGAATGAAAAAAATAAACACAATCGCCTCTGATTTATGTGAATTCCATGCATCTATTTGTTATTTCATTAACAATCTGAATTATATAAAAAATAAAAGTCTTCAATGAATTTAGAAGATTGCGAATTAATTTACAATCGTTTCAATTGGCAAGCCGCCAAAGTGCTGGCGCCACCTGTCGTCTGTAAAAAGAAACATATCCATTTTAGAGTAATACTTTTGTTAAAATATTGTCCAAATTAACTTGAATTTATTTAATTGTATATATTTTTTCTAGGGGTTCTACTTAAAGCAGTCGAAATTTATCTAGTTATCCGTCAAAGCTGAGGGAAAAAATACGACGAGTGTGAGAAATGTTTGAAATGTTATTAAATTCTTTTTAAAATTAGCTTTGAATTTATGTTTAATAATTTACACTTATGGCGCAAGTGAAGACAGGCCGCCAAAGATTTGAATAAATGGGCAACCGATTCTCTGATTTGGCCAGAAACTTTCCAATTGTTGGCCTTGCTTGTGGCTCCAAATAATTGTATCCATTTCGATTGATAAACCTCAAGCTAAACGATTTATCGAATGTGTTAATTTACATATGGTTTTTTGTTTTGTTATTTATTGAACTTTTCTCCACTCGAAGTTAAATTTATTGTTTTGGTTGAAGGCGTGCGCCATAAATTTATTGTGATGGGCTTTAGATTTACGACTAATCGAATGTATTCGATTTTGCGACATCTCACAAAGTTTTACGAACAACTTTCAACACTAAAAACTGACACGAAATTATCTATTATTCTGACGACCTAGAAATGACAAAAACGGGTTAACAAAGGCAAGTACAAAATCAATAAAAATAAAAATAAATATAAAAAAAAAACCACAAGCAAAAATGGGAAAACATTTCACAGATTTATTGCAAATTGTAAAATGAGGTAAAATGCTCAAAACCAGCAGCAAACAGAACAATGTAAAACACAAAAAAAAATAATATATATATATATAAAATAGAAGAAAATTGAATTTAGTATTTATTCGATTTATTCGATTTATGCTTGTGTGAAACGCAGCTGCTCGTTTTTGATTTATGGTCACAAATATTGACTTGGCGTATTTAAATATGCGAAGAAGCTTTTTCATTAAAATCATAGAAATAGAAACTAAATAAATATTGCTTATGACAACAACAATAACAACAACAACAACAAGGCAATGTGTGCCCCGCACTTTGTTTACTTGTTGACCAAGGTTATAAATCAAGTTGCTCAAAATAAAGGCAAAAACTAACAGGTATCAGCAATGTATCGAATTACAAATACCCTTGCAAACTGATCAACCAATTTATCAATTCAATAAACAAACAAATTTATTGTTTATAGATTAAAAAAAAAATGTATAACAAATTTGTAGAATTTATTTTTCTAATATTTGCTTGATTAGCAACAAGCTGAAGTAGTTAATAAAGTTTGACTTATATTTAAACTGAAGAGTATATATAAAAATGAATTTATTTGTGTCCGACTTATATATTTAATCTGAAGAGTATAAATATAAAGTTGGATTTATTTGTGTTTTACGGTTATCGCATTTGCGAATCTGCAAATCGCGTTGAGTTCACAAATATTGAATAGTGGCAAACAAACAAATTGATGCCAAGCCCTGCCCTCACCGTCACCCTTCCCAAAAGCCCGCCACTCACCCACCACTCATCAAGAGGCCCCCACCCACTTTCCCCTTCACAACCCCCTCACCCGACTAACTACAACTGGCAGACAAATTGATTTTCGGTTGCCCTGTTTATTTATTTCAAAATTCGTATTTTTCTTTCTTAACTCGCTGACGTCAACCGGGCCGGACATGAATATTCTCAATACCCGATTCCCGTTGGTCGTTTCTCTATTTTCGCTTCTCAATTCTCGGACAACGGGGCGCGTGCCATGGGGCACGAGTATTTTGGGGGCAGCAAATGATAATCGCAATATGGTCAAAACAGCAGTCTTTGCAACTGTCAGTTGGCTGGTTGTTTTGCATTGACCTTGAGAGGCAAAGAAAATCGAAATTTAGAAGAAAAAAAAACTGTACAAAAGCCGTATTTGTTTTGGCATAAATACGAACTTTTACAAGCCAACAAATCAGCTGGGCCAAAAATAATCAAACAAATAATGCACAGCCAAAAGCAACTCACAATCGAAAAAAAAATAAATAAAATAAAACGAATAAACAAAATGTAAAATTCTCGGCAAATGTTTAATCTTGAGCACACTTGAACTACAAATTATGCGATCAACATATACACAAAATTCTCATATTTATAATTGTCAACAATTGAAATGTGTTTGCCAAATGAAATCTGTCAATGATAGTTCAAAGCTGGCAACTGCATTTGACGAGCAAATCAAGTATCTGAAAGATACACAAAAGCATCTTTTTTTTCTATATTGAAAATTTGATTTTGACTACCCGCCAGCAAAGTGAAAATTTGATGAACGCCGCTTGGGGTCAGCCAACTGAATATTACTTGGACCTATTTCCAGATGCAACCCCCCATCGTGCACAATGTCAGGTAATTATAATTTTGGCAAGGGCCCAGATAGATGATTTTTATTTTTATATATATTCTATTTTTTTTCTATTCAGCTCGAAAGTGTCCCGCTGCTATTTGCGCACTGGACACATTTGCTATTCAATAAACCAAATATGAGTTACCAACATAAGATATATTTTTGATTCATTTGAGCCATAACCAAGACATAACAAGACGCCCCATCAAGTTGCAAATTGTGTGTATGGAATATGCATTAAATTTAAGCATTAGAATTGATTTTTAGCAGAGTTAATTATTTTATTTATTGCTTGTAATTAAGGCTAAGAAGCAAGATTCAGCTAAAAGAATATAATGAATATATCTGGGTATCATTATGTATTTTATTTCAATCGAAAATCAATTTTAATTGATTTTTGTGGCTGAAGTTTTCGATAAAATTACACAAACTTTATAAACCTGTTGCAAGATGTTTTTTTATTTGCTGATTTCTTGTTTATACCCTTAGCAGAATTTGTAAGGGCATATTATTATTATATAATAATATAATAATATTTAATAATTAATATTTGATTGAAAATTTGAAAATCGATTTTTATTGATATTAACGAAGTGGTTGAAGTTATCGATAAAATAACACAAACTTATGCTGCCTGTTGTAAGCTGTTTCTTACCACGAATTTCATATTTCCACCATTTTTAACGGCCTTAATTAATAATAATATATATGTAATAATATTTAATTATTAATAATTTAATTTAAAACATTATTTTCAATTTTTAAATATTTTTGTTTGACTTTTGAGGCACTTTGCAGTTGAACATTTCAGACTTGAGCAAAGCAAATCTGATTGCTGTGCTGACACAAGATAAATCATAGTTGTTGCCACAAATTGCGGCGTGTGTGTGCCACTGTGCGCTTGTACATCTTTAGGTACAGATAGATAATTGGCATTTGGCAACGTCGACCCACTTAATTGCCAATCGGTGGTCAGTCGAAGCGTGTTTGTGCAGCATTCGATCATTATATTTTTGCCATTTAATAACAGATTTCCGTCAAAACAAACAGTGAGTAAATGTGCTAAGAGCCAAAATTCGGCGAAAAACAAGAAAAGTGCGTCAGCAAATGCAAATTTTGTTTTTCTCTTGAAATTCTTATTTTCCCCCTGCCCCCTGCCAGCCTGCCCGTCACCAACTCACCAACTTTGCCTCGTTTTTTGCCAGCAATTTCGATTTCACGTGTTTTTTCAATTTGTGCGCGTTTTTTTTTTATTTATTTGTTTGTTTATTTGCTGAGGATTTTAACCTTTTGTCTATCAAGTTTTCGCCAGCTGCAATTTTTTGTATTGCTATGCGAAAGAATCATAAAACATAGCTCTTAATTCGCTTGGACATTTATCTATATCTAAATCTGCCATTTGCGTATCTTTTTTATATTTGCATCTTTAAAAAACACTTTAAATAATGTTAATAACGTTATTAACATTATGCAAATTGTTTTTTGCCGAATAAATGGTATTAGTTCAAGCATAATGATTAAATTATATTTATTGCTTTTTTATGGTTGATTTAACTACATAGAGATAAATATAAATTACTTGAATGAACTATATCTATTTGCATAGATTATCATTCCACAAGTGTGGAAATCTTGATTCTAGCATAGAAAAATCTTAAATCAATCTTAAACCTAACTCAATCTTCTTGCTGCTTGCAGATTTCTTATTGAAGAAATTATTATTATTTTATTAAAGACTAATTAGTCTATATTTATCTCTATAAAGCATAGATTTTTTTTTTTATTTATAAAAATTAATGTAATTTAAAATAAATTCTTTTATTCTTAATTTTAGTTTGCATTTATTTGTGTAGAGTATTTAATAATCGTCAGTTGTGCTTTCTTAAATTTGGTCGTATTTCATTTAGTTAGTCGACTATCTCTGCTTTTTGTAGTTGCTAGCTGGGACATCGATGACTCATCGAAATAATGCCTGGGGTTAATCGAAATTCATTGCGGCGTTTGTCACGTAGACCCCATGAGGCAAATGATGACGAAGTCGACGTCGACGTCGACGTCGACGTTGGTTCCAAGTGCGATTAGCTGACAACACATTGGAACTGGCGATTCGATTAACTAGATAATGATGAACGTATCGAATGATGAATGATTGTTTGGCTAATTAGCCTCTAGGTTTAAACACTAGACCCAACTGACTCTACAAGCCATATTTAACTGTCAACCCAACTATGATGAAAACAATACAAAAAAACACAATAAAAATGTTCTTGTTTTACTTGAGGCACACATATAAAAAAGAGAAAAAAAAAACACATTTTAAGAATAAAGTTTTTTAATTTACAAGATTTTAAATACGAGAATATTGCGCTAGAAATAACAATTTGGCAGATGATGTCCGAAAATGAAATTGATTTAATTATACCAATTTGGCAAATACAAAATAATCTTTTGCATTGGCACACTATTTTGAATAAATGATTTAGCCATAATAATTAACAATGTCTGCGACTGTTGCCCCCAGCGGAGAATGCAAATTTGGAGTCTGTGAAACTGGGTCTTGTCATTCAAATGATGACGTCTCTGATGGGGCAATGTTTAATGTTGTTGTTGTAGTTGTTGTTCTAGTTGTTGATGTTGTTGACAGTTGCTGTCGCTTAACAAAGTTATTCATTTTTGTAATTTCCGATTATTTGATGTTTTGAAAGGCCATTTTCGAGGAAAATCTTGGCTCGTATCGTAACTTGATTTACTAAGCCTGATATTTGAAATCGAATGTGGCAAAGAAAAACGAAGACCACAAAATATACATATTTTAGATAATTTTAATTTCAGAAAATAATATTTCAAGTGAGAAATAAAAGCAATATTTTTTGGGAGATTTATTAAAGGTGCTAAAATGATAAATATCTATAGTTGTTTCAAAGACGTAAATTATGAAATGTTAAATATCTTTATATACAAATCTTTTTATCTTTTTATACAAATAATATTTCTCATTTTTACATTTAATCAGTTTTAAAATATTTTACAAATTTGGGAAATAGTCTACAAACTGATAAACAGCTGCATATTTATCACGCATATATCTAATATTATTTTTTAAATATTAAACTTCTTAATTTAAAATCATTGTCATTTTTTTACTATTAATATAAGTTTCGTTCTCAGCTTTAATATAAATTTGCTGTTTGTATGCGCAATTTTCGCTTTATTCCCTTTTGTTTTAAGTTAACGGTTAATTGAGCTGCTTGCGCTTGACTTGATGCTTGCTTAAATTCGGCTAGTTGCTAAGAGCTATCACAGCGACTACGACTGCGACTGCGCCGACGACTGCGACTTCGACTGCGACTGCGACTTCGACTGCGACTGCGACATGGTTTTCGGTGTTTCGCTTATGCGTCGCTGCTGCTGCCGCTTGGCAACAGAAAAGTCAACTACGACTGCGACTATGACTGCGAAATGTTGATCGGTGTCGCTTCTGTTGTATGTGTTATGTTACAGCTGCTGCTGCTGCTGCCGCCGCCGCTTGGCAACAGCGACGCAAAACTGCGACGCGAAATGCTGATTGTTGTTTCATTTGAATGTTGCTGTTATTTGTTGCTGCTGCTGCGGCGACTACCGCTTGGCAACAGTGAAGTCATTTTCGACGTTTCGATGCGTTTTCGCATTTGTCTTCTGCTGCTGCCGCTGCTGCTGCTGCTTTTGCTTCAAGTTTGTGACGTCGTCGCGAGCGTGCGATGTGAAATTTGTTGTCGACGCCAAGGAGGAAATGAATGTCAATTACTCACAGACCAATACATATGCAGCTATCAACACATGTATTAACACACACTGTGTGTGTGTGTGTGTGTTTGTATGTGCATAAATTTTAGGTTGGCTTCAGGCGGACAGCATTGCAGCAATCGCACGTTTTTTTTTTGTTGTTGTTGGTTTTTATTTCTGTATTTTGTTTTTTATCAGCGCCAACGAAATGAAAGTAGCAGCCGCAAGATTTGCATAGGCGCCACAAAGATACGTTAACCTCTTGCGATTGTCGCCCGTTGGCCACAGATATATTTACAGCTACAGACACAGATACAGATACAGTATCAGATACAGTATCAGATACAGATATAGATACAGATACAGATACAGATACATTTGGATGAGTCGTTGCTTTTGTGGCTTTGATTGATCGAAACTTCCTTCGCAGAAATGCTAATTAAATTCGAGATGCGTTTTTTGTAGATGGTTTTATTAATTTTTTCGTTTTTCATTCTTTTGTTTTATATATTTATTTTTTTTTTAATTTAAATTGCGATTTCATTGAACTCTGAAACTACTTTTGAATGAAATTCTGGTAAATCCAATCCAATACGTGACTTGGCATTACCCTACAATGCTGATTTAGCTGATAATATTAATTTTTTATAATACAATTTTTATTATGAATAAAATATGTTTATGATTGAAGTGAAGCAATTTATTGCGTCAGGCTAAAAACACAGTGATAACTACACGTACGTCTTACGTAATTGAATTAAATACACAAATCGCTTTACTATACTATATATATATATATATATATATATATATAGCAACGATCACTTAATCTGTTTACTAACAGCCGCCAAAATGCTGACGCAAAAGGTGAAAGAAACGTGAAACAAGACAATATATATTTTTGTATATATATATATATATATATATATATATATATATTTATTTATATATTTACATTTATTGTGATCTAAAATGTGCGTCACATACATTGTTTGACAACAATATCTCACAAATATTTATATATCATCAAATAGATCAAATAGATCAGTCGATTTACCTGATTATCTCAGCTAATTGCATTAATGGCAAATAACAATTTCAACTTAATAAATAGGCAAATAAACAAATGCTAATATTAAATGATTAAATGTGGATGATGAAAATTTGCACGCAAATAAATAATAGCTAATAATCAAAAATCACATCAACAAAAAAAACCAAAAGAAAACATTCATTTAAATAATAATAATAATCATCTGCCCATTAAACTGAAATCACACGTTTAATATAAAAATAACATAAAATATTAATTATTATTATTAATTAAGTAGAATAGAATTTCTTGTTTATTTGAGATTTCCTTTGAAAGCTGAGCATTTACACTCAAACTGATTTTTTGTTTAGAAAAACAGATGTTTTATTTATTTTTGTATAATTAAATTAAAGACTACAAATATATCTATCTCTATAACTCAAGCATCTTTACTACAAATATTTCTATCTCTATAACTTTAACATCTTTACTGCACAGTTATCTATGCAATTCTAATAAAGGGGTATATAATTATATATATATACGATTTATTATGGTATTCTGTTTTGTATATACAGAATACGCAGAATAAAACATAAGAATTTTGAGACAACCAGAAAAAGATACTTCGAAGATTTTCGTTTTATCGATAACTGCTATAGTTTTCAAATCGAATCTTAATTGATATCCAAATAATTTGCAATAAAACACACAATTTCAAAGACAGAGACTTCGAAAAGATGCATTTTATTGAAATACTTTAATAATAAATAAATAATAATTAATAAATAATAAATTATCATCAAGTTCGCATAAGAAAAAAACAGTTTTTGGTGTATTTTCAATATGCTAAGGAAAAATTCATGCATGAATTGAGAACACTTTCAGTCATGCTTACATTTGGTTATGCAAAACTATTACACTTTTAAAACTTATTTAAACTAAAAGTAAGTACACTTAAAATAAAAAAATAACTTTAACAGATCTTTTTTTTTTTAGCATCTGAGCCACCCCAAAAGAAGTGTGTAATTAGTGACGTCACCAAACTCCACACGGAAGCGATTACGGGCCAAACCTTTGAGGGTGCCGACTATCGGCTTTGATTGGGACCTGGTTGCCAGGTCGGCACGTGAGTTTGTGGCCATCTTCCTGGTTGGTTATCCGTCACAGCTTATCCGTCACATTAATGCGTCTGGCGACAAAAACTGCCAAGCACTGGAAGAACTCTGACTACCTCGAACCCTAAATGACTACACACACACACACACACACGCACACCTATTCGTGTCCGTGTCATTTGGTCAACGTGTCTGTCGTCATATTTGCGGTTAGTCTGCTCCCCGTGCGGATCGTACGTGACTGGAACTACGTGTCCCATGCAAAGTTCTGATTTTGCTGCTGCAAAAAAAAATGCTATTTTAATAAGCATTATTAAAGTGAGAAAAAAAAACCTTTATGCATATTCCAGCAATATTTCCATACAACCAAATTTTAACTTTATTTCAAAGTTGATCATTAAAAATGTTAAAAAAAATTTATTTTATCTACGCAACAGCATCAAAAAAATGGAAAATGATTGCCTATGACGCAAGTGGCACGATAAGTTAAGTGATCCATAAACTAAATACTTAAGCGCCATTGCTGAGTGCTTTAAAATTTGATGGCAACTGGCCACGATTAAGTGCCACACACAGATGATGCAGCAAGTGTAAAGTGCACAAAATTGCCACAATAAAAAATGTTGAACTCTTCTATCAAAACTTTCGCTCATATCCACACACACACACACACACACAGACACACCCAATGCTGATAGCTGATGGTAGATATTTGTTGGAAGCCATAAAATTGGAAATTATGATCATCAAGACAGGGCACGCCCAGCCAATGGGTGGCACAGCAAATAAAAAAAAACAAAAAACAAAACAAAAATAAATAATAAAAAAAAAAACAAGAGAAAAAAAATTAAATATATATTTTAAACTCAGGCTACGCACTACAAACGGGTGCGCCAGCAACTTATACAGATACTTGCAGCTGCAACAGATGTGTGGCAAGAGGCGCGGCGCGGCGAGGCAAGCTTGAACTCGTTAAAAGAGTTCGCGTCTGGCGTTAAAATTTATGACTAGTTGAGGAAAGAGTGACGCTGATAAATGATAAAGCTTTGCAATAGATATATATATATATATACATACATTTGTATCTATGTGTATGTGTGTGTGTGTGTGTGGGCAGGTTATGTAGTTGTTATGGTCGTAAAGTGCCAAGAAATTGGTTTTTGCCTTATCACTTGAAATAAAGTCCAAATTTAAGTTTTTTTTTGGTATTTTTCAAAAGTGATTTGCCCAAATAAAGTCGTATTTCTATTTTCATCACAATCTTATCTATATAATTAATTATAATAAATTATTTAAAAATGCCATCAACATATTTATTTATTTATTACTTAATTTGTGTTGCTCAGCTTTGATTTAATTGACAAATGGAAAACGATTCTGCACAGGAACTGGATGGACTGATCCTGCACAGAATAGGTTTCCATTGGGATTAGTTTTGAAAGATAATTTCCATAAATAATTTTTTGTCTGACAATTTTAATTTTAATTTAATTTTAAGTAAAAATAATATTTATAGAATTGTTTCTAAAAAATTATTTATTATTTTTAGAAACAATTCTTTTCAACTCTATAAATATTATTTTTACTTAAAATTAAATTTGTAATTTTGACTCATTTATTTTTTTGACTAATTTATTTGTAACATATGCCAAAGAAAAACAAGCCAAATTTTTTTTTGTGTGTAAAATTTTTAATTTAATTTTTTGTTGTTGTTTTTGTTTTTTGTGTTTATGCAAAATGCGCACAAAATTCAATGGCCTTAACCGCAGTCCAAATCCAAATCCACAGACATTTCCAGTTACAGTTCCAGTTTGAGCTTTGGAATTGAAGTTGGAGCTGAAGTTCGAGTTCTAGTTGCTGTCCCAATGGACAGATTCAGATTCAGAGTCAGATTCGGATTCAGCGGTGGCAGCAACAGCAAAGCGGCATATTAACATTATTTTGTTGTTGTTGTTGTTGTTGTCATTTTGACGACGAGATTCAGAGAGTAGTCGAGTTGATTTCATTGTGTTTGGGGCATCGTCGCATGGTTGGCTGCATGAAACGCACCAAAGAGTGACAATGGCCCCATGGATGGGTGGAACCATGGAACCGTATCCGTATCCAAAGTTGGCTCTGGCCAAAGCGCACACAATGGCGCCCAGTTTGGGTGAAAAGCTGAGCGCATTTTCAAAAGGCAAACACACACAACTTACACACACACCTCACACACACACACCTCACACACACACACACACACACACATCGGTTTGTAAATGTAATTCTCTCTATTGTTTCATATGCATTTTTCTCTTGTCTTGTTTTCTGTGTTCCTATTTTTTTTTTATACATATTTTTTTTTTTTTTTTGTTATTCAGCTGGAGAACAGTTGCCCAACGAGAGGAAACGCCAGGCAGACAATAGCCACAGTTGCCAGCAATTAGTTTCAGATACACAAAACACAAACACAACCAAAGTTTCACCGTTTTGCCATTTTGGCGAAAGTTGCATTCGCTGGCTGAAAGATTCAGATTAAATGCGCAAACGGTGTTAATCCACAAACGCATCAGATTCAGATAATGAACATATATATATTCGCATTGTCTGTGGCCATAAAGAACTTTGCAGCACTCGATTTTATTTGTTTATTTTACAGACCAAAAGCATTTTGCAATTATTAGAAAGGTTTTCATAAATTTTAATTAATAATGAAATGTAATTTTTATGTAATCAAAAAAAGTTGATAAAATATAATATTAGAATAACAAAATAAATTATATAAAATGTTATTTTAGAGTAACGAAATAAGTTATATAAAATTTAATTTTAAAGTTAAATTGTATAAAATGTAATTTTAAATTATCCAAAAAAAATTATATAAAAATTAATTTTAAAGTAATGAAGAAAATTATATAAAATGTAATTCCAAAGCAACGAAATAAATTATATAATTTATTTATTAATATACATATAATTTTAAAGTAACCAAATAAATTACGTAAAATAAAAAAGAATTTATAATAATAAAATTTAAATCAAAATTAAAGAAAATAAATATATTTATGCACAATAAAATATAGATGAATTTATTTTTAGTTATTTAACGCTTTGTTTATCGAAAATATTTGCTAGCTAAGTTCAAAAATAAAACAAAAAAAAAAGCACAACAATTAAAAGTTAATATTTGAGTAATAAAGTTGAGTTTGCCACATTTTTGTTAATTTACTTAAAGCAAAGAAAGTCAATAATTTAATAAAAAAAAATGTATACAAAATGTTGAAACTACACTTAAAAAGAGCATTAAAATTAAATTTTAAGTGATACAAAAATGTCTTCTGTGTGTCAATTGGGGGAGTCTTCATAAAATTAAATTTTACTTATGCAACAAAAACACTTGATAAATGATGAATTGATGATCAAATGTGGATAATAATCAATTTTTGATTAGTTTTTTTTTTTTTTAAGGTAAATTGAACATTTTGAAGAAGTCGAATCTTGTTCAATCCGCAAGTTGGTTAAATAAAATTAAATATGAAAAATGTTTAACACTGCTTTGAGTTACATAAGAGTTGAACTTTTGCTGCTGATTAAACCGCAACATCAAACATGACAACAAGACAGGAAAATGGACAAACAGACAGACTGAGAGACAGACTGACAGACTGAGAGACAGACTGAGAGACATGTAAAGAGACAGAGACGAGACGTAACATGACACAGGGGACAAGCCAATGACAAGAGAAAGGGCGTTGCAAAGGGGGGTTGAAGGGGGCCGGTGTGAGGCAGGTTAGACAAGTAGCCAAGAAGCCCCACAAAGACGGGGTGCATAATACAAATAATGTGAGTCGTGTCGCTTTGGCAAGGGCTATGGCTATGGCTATGCCAAGCCACGGCTAATGAATGATGTGGGGGTATCGGGAGTGAGGTAGGTGAGTTAGCTGAGGTAGGGGGGCGGCAAGCTATAACACGGCATGATACAGGCAATTAAACAATTGTAAACCAATTGATACGCATGCTCATTAATTAAATTAAATGATGGAGAAACAAACTAAACGCAGAGAAAAGCAAAAACAGCTCCACTCAGCCACAAGCTGGGAGAGGGGGGAGTGTGCAGCAGGGGGAGAGGTGGTTAGGGGGGTCTACCACAACAATCAATCATGCCAATTAGTTTTAATAGCCCATCTCTCACACAGAAGCCGTCCACAGATGCAACCCACAAAAGCCAAAGAAGCTGCGAGTGTAACTGCAATTAAAGACTACACTGTAAACAATTTTACTTGTTTCTAAATAAAAATAATAAGAATAACAACTCATGCTACTGCTACGATCAAAATTAAGCATTCATTCAGAAAAGTTGGAACTAAAATATTTTTTCAAGTGTGCGTTGCAATTGTGTGTGGCACAATGAATGAGTCCAAGACCCAGAGCAAGACCACAGCCAAGTCGAAGGCTAGGACTGCGCCTGGTAATGAGCATAGAGCCGTTGGCTGGTCGTTAAGTTAAACGCCCCTGGCGCCCTCCCCTCCCCCTTGCTCAAGCCAGGCCACAGCAAATCTGAGCTTGAATTGCAGCCTCAGCTGTGCGAAGCTATTTGGGCCTTTTGTATGTTGGCCATCAAATTTGCTAAAGCAGAAAGGGGGGGAACAGCTGCAGCAGCAACTGATGACATGTAATCAGCCGCGTTGCTGATGGCCCAACAGCAACTCTAACTGCAATCCCCCTGCCCATCCACGACCCATCCTCGACCCATCTTCAATTGAAGCCATCAAATTAAACGACTGCAATTAAAGGCAATTCGTAATTGTGAAAACCCATTTGGAGTTGCACCCAAGATGACTCACAGCTTGCCCAAAACAGATACTTCATCTGCAATGATCATCTATCATTCCATAACATCATTTTATTATTATTATTGTTATTATAATTATTAATATGCACCTGGCATCCATTGGATCTAATGTGCTCCTTCTGAGCCCAAAACTCATCCATTAATCCTCATCGCTGCTTGAATGTGTGAAAATATCTCCTCTTGGGTTTAGGATTCTAAATGATGATCTATATATAATATAATAATATATGGTGATCTATATATAATATTTATTAGCTGTCGGTGATATTTGAGGAAATTGGAGTTTAATAGACTTTAATCTATAATCTATAAACCAATGTTAATACTCTGAAACCAGATTTTAATAAAAAATATAATCGTTGAATTTGGCAGTAAATTTTGGACAGATTTGTTTGAAAGGTATTTCTGTAATTTATTATAGAATAACCAAGAAATCAATATATCTATAGTTGAGAGATATTACTTATTGCATAGAATATATCTCTCTAATAATTCACTTAAGATGAGTTTGTATATTATTAATAAAGAAAATGAGTTTATAGAAGTCATAAAAAATTCAAATTTTCAACTCTATCAACTAATCAAATTTTAATTAAAATCTTGCTTTCATTTGGGTAAAAAATAAATGAAGAAATGCAGTCGAAAGGTAAACAAAAGTTGAGCACTTTTATATTAACCGCTAACTGAGTATTGACTGATATGAAAGTTGAGTTAAGATTTAATATAAATTGTGCTTTTATCTAGCTAAAAGGTACTCGAAAGGAAACAAAAAAAAAATAAATGAAATAAAGTCAAAGCCCCTTAAAGTGTTGACAAGCGGAGTGCAATTGCGATAATGGGACTATCGATCAACGAACCCTTATCGAATCCAAGGCAGTTGACCAAATTTTGCGGTTTGTTGGCCAAGAGGCTTTGGGGCAAACGAAACAATGTGGTGCATTGAACTGTGCAACTTAATTGTGTTTCATTGCGGTGCAATGCACCCAACGCACATTTTGAGGCGCGATAATAATTATGATAACTTCTTGATCGTGACACGCTTAGCAAACATTGGCGCAGCATTTGCTGCCACTTGCCACGAGTGGTGCATTTTTTTTTATTTGCACACCATATTTGCGGCCCTGATTCGGCGAGTTCAATTTGAGCTGCTGGATAAATATTTCGACAGCTGTTTGAGTTTTTTTTCTTAATTGGAATTTAATAACTTGTGAACTTTGTTTGGCTTTCGTCAAGGTGCTTGAACTCGCTCGGACTCGCACACGTGCAACACACACACTGCAACACACTCACCAACCATTACTGTGTTTAGCTAAGATTCCAAAAATTAGTAGCCCAACAGTAAAATATACGTTAACACAACACAACAGTTTTTTTTATTAGCAAACAATTACCACACTGCAAAGAGATTGTTTCTAAGCCATGAACTAAATTTGGCTAAAAAAAATAGAGGGTAAACTGAAGTTGTGCAAAAAAGCAAATCGCAGAGACTGCGAATGATTTTTAATTCGCGAAATGTAAGTTTTTTTATAAAGTATCAGTCAATTTATCGATAACAGCACCGCTTAATAAATCAATTTTTTAAATATAATTTTTATTAACAGTAAAATTTTAGTGAGTTCGTTGAAAAAAACAAATTTTGTTAACTGAAACATATTTTCTTAGTATAAAATTTAATACATCGTACAGGGTATCTACTAGTCGATCAGTCTCGCTTTGATCTTTCCAACTTGTTTTTTTTTTGTTGCATTTTGAGCAGTTTTCCATGAGGCTTTTCCAGGGGCGATCAAAGACTTCTAAGTAATCACTTTGATCGTTTGCTGACTTGGTTTTTTCGTTCTCTCTTTTTATCTCGTCTCCCTCGCTCTCTCCCTCTATTTCTGCTGAGTCTATTTCTTCTTTTTCTGCTTTTTTTTGGATTATTCCCCGTTGCTAGTTGTTGCTAAGCGAAACTTTCCTATTTGTTTTTTTTTCTTGTTTCTTTTTTCTTATGTGTTGTTGTTGTTGTTAAAGCTTTGGCTTCGTTGTTTGCTGGTCTGTTTGCTCGCTGGGTGAGTTGCCGCTGCTGCTGCTGCGGCTGCTGCTGCTGCTGCTGCCTCGTAATCAACGCTGTCGATCGCTTGCCATTGCCAAGCTGCGCTACGCAGTGTAAAAGTGGTCGGGCATATCAGCATTTGCTGTTTGTTTAGCGCAGGTCAAGTTATCTTATTTTACACAAGTTGAGCTTAAAACAGCTTCCAGGCTTTTTGCTGGAAACTGATAAGCCTAAATCGATGTAAGCTTAAAAAGTGTAAGAATTAAAAATGAAATGTTTTTACTCCAATGATTTTTTAGGTGTGCTTTCTATATAAGCTTAAAAGGTGTAAGTCATAAATATAAATTTTTTTTTTATTTGTAATGACTGTTTAGTAAGAAAATTACTAATTAACTAACTGGAAAAAATGTAAATTAAAGCCTAAATCGATGTATGCTTAAAAGCTATAAGTATTAAAGCTGAAATGTTTTATTTTAATGAACTTTTAATTATTTTAAAAGAAAATGCTTAAAACTGAGCCGTTGAAATAAAAAAGCTTACATTTAATGTACAAAAATATCTCTTTATGTTTCAAAGTATTAAACTCGTTTGCATATTAAACTGATTTTTATTAAGATTAAAATTTTAAATTGTATTTAAATATTTTGTAAGACTAAAATATATAATAGCTTAAATACATTAATATTGAAACTTGAAAGCTTAATTTGATTAAACATAAAAAAAAAATTGCAAGGATTTTAATGTGTTAAATAAAAGAATTAAACAAAGTTCAAAGGATGCGTAATAAATAATAATAATAATAAATAAGCAAATTTGAACAAATAAATATATAAAACAGAACTTAAAAAAAAAGAAGGTAGGTCATTAAATGCTCGCCAAGATCGAATCAAAGTTGTGTGCAACATTTACTTGTTGTCGTCGTGGTCTTTGTTGTTGTTGTTGGGAAACAACAGCTCAGCTGATATCTGTCGTCAGATAATGATGAATAACTGTGCTGTTCAGAGTGTAGCACACACACACACACCTAGAAAGATAGAAAGAGATACACTCATATAGGAAAATAGGTGAAATTGAAAAGTAAGTCGCTGCGATAGCAAAAGTCGAGCCCAGAAATGTGACCAGAAACGAGCTGCGAACCAAACAACTAACCAACTAACCAACTTAGCCACTAACGCTGCTAACCTGTCCCTGTGTCCGTATCTAAAGCGTCTAGTTGCATTTGACACCCGGCGGCCATAATTCACCGACCCCCACTGTTACTGGAGGAGGAGGGGGGGTTGGTGCTTTGGACTGGCGATATTTTTTTTGGTCACGAAACGTGTTTTCTCGAGTCGAAAAACTAAATTCGACGGAGCCTAAAATGGACTGCATCGTCGGGGAGTAGAAGTAGTCGTCGATAAGATGTGCCACATAAATCGATGAGTCATTTGACAGGTTCCTGTTCCAACACCCCAAAAGTGTTCATCTTATCTCAACTGTCAACTAAGTGTGGTGGGGGAATGGGGGCAGCAGGGGCGCGCCGAAGCCATTGTTTTCATTGTCTGCTCTCAATTTGCATATATCTTTGGGTTCGCACAAACTATCATCTACATTTGGAAAACAGTTCGAAATGCATTTCTTTTATTGGAAATTTTAAATTTTCTTTATTTTTTCGAATTTTTTATTAGATTGGCATAATTAAAAGCAAAAGCAACAAGGTTAACAAATTAAAAAACAAACAATTGTCATGAAATACTCTGAGCACTGCATGACAAATAATATCAGTTCCCTAATTTGATTTTTAAATGAATATTGAATTTTTATTCCAATTCCGATTTTGATACTGAATTTTAAGCAAAGTTATCAAAGCACAGATATAAGCACAAATATTAGCAGATCCAAGAAACTGCTTAATATTTGATTTATTTATATAAAAAAACATAGCTTTTGCAACTGTTTTTTTTATTAATCTCTTGGTAGATCAAAAAAAAAATAAAGTTTCTAGAAACATTTTCGATGAGTAAAGCAAATGACGTGTTTCATTTTGAGTGAATTGTTCAAATAACTTAAACAGAAGAAATGATTAAATTATGATTCCAGTTTGAATATTTAGTCCGCATTCTAATTTTCAAAACCAGTTGATTAGAGAAGAAAAAAATTACTCACAATTTTGCTGGGAAAATTATAAACATATTTCTGATTCACATTGTTAGTGAATCACTTTTGGTAGCTGACGAAATTGTTAACATAATTCATAAGAAAAAAGAAATATTAATTTTAACATTTAAAAGAGATTATAACAACTGCTGAGGATCTGACTAATAAGAGCCAAAAACTAACAAATTTCTGGCAAGTTAATTCAATTTTCTTGTTGTCAGTTTTAGACACGGCAAGAATACAATTATCAGCTTATCGAACTTTTGGCTAAATTGCAATGACGTCGAAGCGTTTTTGGCTCTTGGCAACAGGCAACAGGCAACAGCTGCTTTCTGTCAGATGAGTCAAGACAAGTTGGGCAAACAATTCCACTGCATAAATTGGATCACATTCGCCGGTGTGCGAAAGTGGCCAAAGTGGAAATCAGCCAACTAGCCAAGAAAACTCTCAGAGCAATGGGAAAAAACCCGCTTCGCCAGTTGTGCAAATAGAACAAGTTAGTAAATATGGATGGGTCAAGTAAAAATATATATTATTCTTTCGAATGTTCTCGATCAGCAGATATGCTGCAAATGTAAATCAACTCAGTTCAAATTCAGATATTTCCTATAAGCGAAACAACAAAATTTGAAAGTGTAACTAGAAAAAAATTAAAAATATTCCAGTTTATTTCTTAATATTTTGCAAATAATCATTTTTAAAATTTAATGAATAACATTTTGCAATCAGTTGTAATAATTAAAAAGGATACCCTAATTGCTATTGTTGTGTACAGGGTATCAAGAGTCGCGTGACAACAGCGCCAACCTCTGTTTGCCGAGCAACTTGAGTAGATGCAGCAAATGGTGGCATACGAATCCGAACACGAGTTTAAGGTCAACCATGGTTTTGCTGTGGTAACTGTGAAATTGTTTGCCAGACCCCTCGGCACAGCAGCGTACCTCTAAGTAGACCCGCCTCCCCCCCGTCACCACCTTTTGGGGTGGGAGAGTCAGTTAGACTGTTGCCAACTTGTCTGTGGCAACCAATCGATTTTTGTAAGCACGACGTGGACTTTGCTAATGCCAACTAACTAGCTAGCATGGCTTAGTTCTCCCTCCACCTCTCCGCCTCTCCTCTCTCCCAATTCATTTTTACCCAACTCACTTTGGCCACTTAGAACGAGTGACGGTGACTAACAGTACTTTTTGCTGGCCATTGTTGTTGCTGTTGCTGTTGCCGAGCTTCTATAGGTAATTATCTGTTGAGCCTTCAACAAACGCTGCTCGCGTGCTATGCGCCCCTCCCAGACCCTCCTCTAACCACCTCCTCCCTTGTAAGTTGCCCTGTTGCTGAGCTGCGAGTTGCGAGTTGCGAGCAGCTAACTGAACCGGTCGATGAGTAATCATTAATCATGAGATATCATTAAATGTGCTCCGTCCAACAATCGCACACAAAGCGCACACGATCCAAATCGCATTTGATCTGCTGCCAGCCCATAAAAAAAAAAAAATAGAAGCAAATCTGGCAACGACTAAAAAAACACACTTCAAGGAATAAGTCTGTAAAAAGCATATCAAATTTGGTGAAAGCAAATCTTTAAAAAAAGATTCATCTATTTATTTTTGTAAATAAAAAAAATACATTAAAGTAATATTAATTTAAGCTCAATTTTTTATAATTTACTAAATAAAATTATTATATTATATTATATATTATATTATTATACATTATATTATATATATATATATATATATATATATTATTATATTATATTATTATATTAAAGTTAAACAATTTTTCAAAATAAATTCCGACGGATTTCAACGTATTTTAAAAGCTTACAAATTACTCATAATAATTTGCATATATTTAACTAAACTAAATATTTAACTAAATTTTAATTAATCTTTTTTAGGAATAAAGTTTCATGAGAATACTTAAAAATATAAACAACATAAACAATACTTTACTTAAAAATTTAATGTAAATTTGACTAATTCTAATCAATACTCAAATAAAATTTAATATTACATATACGACTTGTTAGCCAACAAATTTAATAAAAAAAAAATATAGGCAAAGATTTGCTTATTGAAGATTGAAAAACTTGTTTCATTTGATATAACAAACAAATAAATTTAAACAAGTTTGTTAAATATAAGAACAAATAAATACAAAATTCAATACATAATATATGTCCAATTTGTAAGTGAATTTAATTCACATTTATTAACTAATGTAAAAGTAAATAAAAAAAAATTATGAAAAATGCAAATATGTAAATAAAATACTCAGCTCACATCAAAGTGCCAAAAAATATGTAAAATATTTTTAGTACGCGTCTAATAAATAATAATACTAAAAATAAATTAGTAAATATAAGAAAAAATAACAACATAATAAAAAAAGATGCGAATTTACTTCACATTAAATAACTAATGTAAAAGTAAATAAAAAAATGATGGTAACAAGTAAATACAAAATAAATTATTTAAGAGTGCCAAAAAAAAAAGGATAAACAATTTTTAGTACACATTTAATAATTAATAATACTAATAAAAAAAAGTAAATTTTTTTGCCAATTCTTGAAACAACTGGCAGGGTATATATATATATAAATAAATATATATATACATATCTAGCTATATATATATTTACATATTTATATATATATATATATATATTTGACGACACACAACCTCAAGCAAGCTATAAACCCAGTCCCCCATTTAGCTAACGTACGTACGTACAATCATCATACCCCCCAAACCCCAACCGCCAACCCCCGTGTCCCACCACCTTTGTACGTCATCCATCAGTGCTCGCCGATCCGTTTGCTGGGTACAGAAAATCACACGCTGCCGTCAGTTTGTCTGGCGCGATTTTTGCTTAGCTGCCTTTGTTGCTGCTGTTGTTGTTGCTGTTGTTGTTGCTGTTGTTGTTGCTGCTGCTGTTGCTGTCGCTGTTGCTGCTGTCGCTGTTGCTGGCCGTGTAATTGCAGGCACACAAAAAAAACAAAAAAAAAGGTGGCACAAATGTCGTTTCCCTGTTGCCAGCACACACCCGCGACCGCACCACGAACTTGGACCCCATTTGCAAAGCACCCCCCCTCCCAACCATCCCATTGCCGGTCATACCCCTTAGAAACCAGAGGCTCAAGCTCTTGGCACCGACGGCACCTACTGCATTGAATTTTGTTGCTGTTGCAAGCTTGTTGCTGTTTCTTGCTGTTGTTGTTGCTGTTGTTGTTGTTGTTGTTGTTGTTGTTGTTGCCTTAGCGGTTGGTGCTTACGTAAGCGCAAAAGGCGGTAAAATGAAATGAAATTGTTGTAATGGGCGATTTTCATTGCGGCATTACACGCCAACAACTCTTACATAGTCAGTCGCATTAGAGATGTGTCCACTGCTAATACGCGTGCCACAACCCCAAAATAATACAAAAAAAAATATAAAAAATAATACAAAAAATAAAGAAAAAAAAATAGGATTTACAAAATTTAGATATCTTTGAAATTGCCTGTTTATGTTTGTTAATCAAAGCCAAATCTTTGTCTCATCCTCTTAAAAATACCTCATAAAATTAATAACAATATTTATTTATTTCTAATATTTTAAGAGCATAAATTAATATTATATATATACGAGTATATATCAAATGTTTATTAAATATTTTATATTTGGTTTATATTTTTAGTCTATTATTTTTACTGTTTTTATAAATTCAGCTTATATATTAAATCTTATATTTTTGCAAGATTTTTAACTGATTTGTTAACTTATTTTTAGCTTCATTTAATTCATGAAACATCGCAATTAAATGGCTGCTCACGAGATCACGTGCTCATCTCTAGCTCGCCTCAATGTGTTTGTGAATCTACATGCCCATTTCGGGCCATATCTGCAACCGCCCCACACCACCCTGCCACACTGCCCCACAAGCCGCACGTTGTTTGTGAGCTCGACTGTTATGTGTATATTTGTTCTATAATTACAGCCTATTTGCGCTCTATTCTCGGTACACATGAAATTTTAATGGACCTCTGGCCCCTCCTTGGACTGCCTTTGCTGCCTCCATCAAAAAACACCAAGCTGAAACATTTCCAAAGAAACGCTTTGCTCCACACTCCGTTTAGGCCTGGCCCACAGTTAACCGTTCCAATGAGTGTGTCTATGTGTGTGTATCTGTGTGTGTGTGTGTGTGTGCCTGTGTGTGTCTGTGTGTGTGTGTGGTCTTAGTTGCTGTCTCTTGGCTTTCAGATTTAGTCATTCGGATCATCAGAGCCACACAATTAAGTAAAATTAACAGCAACACTTTGACATTTTTTCTAACGAATAAAAAAATCAACCTTTAATTTTTACAATATTTTTATATATTATTTTATATATTATTTTTATATATTATTTTTTTATAGTATTTTTATATATTATTTTTATATATTATTTTGTATATTATTTTTATATAGTATTTTTTTATATTAGTTTTATTTATTATTTTTATATATTCAACTTATCGATTTATTTTTACTTTTCATAATTCTAAATAAACATTTAAATGCTATTATTTTTATCATTCATTTTCTTTCCTTGACATAAA
Source organism: Drosophila dives (assembly GCA_035042365.1). NCBI lineage: Eukaryota > Metazoa > Arthropoda > Insecta > Diptera > Drosophilidae > Drosophila > Drosophila dives. Next base: position 3,631,888 of record JAWNLJ010000276.1, on the reverse strand, counting down.
TTTTATTGCATTAAATTTTAATTATTATCAAAAAACGTATTGATAACTAAATAAAACTTACAAAATTGAAAAAGCCACATTTTATAAAAATTACTTTTAAGAGTGGTGCTATTATTTCGGTCACCATTGTATATATTCTAGATGAAGCTTCTTTTAGCTGCTGCTTTTAATTTTTTTTTCTTCTTTTTATTTATAATCTTTTTTTTTGCTGTCTTTCTGCAAACGCTTTCTTTGCCACTTTCTTTTCTCTGTTTTCGTGTGTGGTCTGCCCCACAACTGTCCGCCGTATTTGTCCATCTGTCCTTCTGTCCGTCTGTCCGTCTGTCGATGGCTAATGGGTCGCTGCACTGATCTGTGAAGCTGTCGCTGCAATTTCAATGGCAAATCCAACATGAGCCATGCCTAATGACCAAATGCAAATTCAAATACATAAATAAATACCTACATACATACATACATACATATATATATGTGCATACACTGTGACAAAAGCGAGGTTGCTTCTTCAAACTTGAGTTAATTATTGCGATTTTCTAGTGTTTTATTTTACTTTTTACTTTTCAGTTCATTTTTATATCAGTTCCACTCGAAAAATCGCTAAAAATCGAGAGAACTCGACTAGCAGATACCCCTCACTCAGCACAGATATTAATTAATATTTTGATTAGCACAATCTGCTTCTCTTATCAGACAATAATAAAAAAAAAAACAAACAGTTGATTAATAATGTGACTGGTTATAATCTAAATTAAGTGGGTTTTTTATTGCTATAGGAAATCGATTTGTTCGATTCATTATTCGCTAATTGTAGGCAATTATCAATACAAATTAATACATTTGATATGTCTGTAGATTACTAGAACATTTTTAATTAGAACTTTTCTAAAACCAAACTTATATCCCATTAAAATAAAATAAAACGCGAAATAAAAACCGGGCTAAAATCATCGTTAAAAACTGTTTAAAATACCGACATGACAAAACGTGAATTAATTATACACGTTATATAGAAATGCAACAGCCCACGTTTTCTCAACTAAATCGAAAAAAAAAAAAAAAAAATAAATAAATCTCATATAAATCTAAAAGCAAACAAATCAGGCTTAATATAAGTTTTGCCATTGTTTCTTTGTTCTCAGCCTAACACAGATTTGCTTTTGTAATTGTTGCACTTGTTCGGGGTCGATTCAACGTGTATAACTTTAATATATGCACGTCAAAATGTATGTGTGTGTGTGTGTGTGTGTATTTGTTATACGGTCCCATAAGTATTGCATTTTATACAGCAATTAGCGTAGGTTGCGATGCTTTGTGCACATTTTGATCGTAGTTAAGATTGCCTCCATGTATATATGTATATATACATATTCATATATATATATAAATATATATCGTGACATGATTAATGCGGAAAATCGCCAATCAACTAATTATATCTGTATATAACAAATGATCAAGTATAATGACCTCGAACTTTAATAATTTCACAGCAGTATCTCAAATCGAACAAGCTAACAACTAATTAATTACATGCGATTAGCGAGACATTTTGGCGACTATATATACATATATATATATATATATATTTATATAACATATTCCATATAAATATGTATACATTTCGTACATATTATCTATTGTTTTGTATTTTATTATACTCCACTTATATTTATGTAATTTTAAATTGTTGAAAAAAATAGTTTTGTGCTTAAATTTTTCATGCTTTCTTTTGCTATTGGGTCGCATTTTTTTTTTGTAGGTTTTTGGTGTGTTGATTGAAGCGGTTCTTCTGCTTTTCGGGGTGCAGCAAATCTTGGCTACCATTCAAATGCAAATCAAATTGATGGACGAGCGTGGCAATGTTGGCAGCAGACATACAGAATCAATTGCTTGCCACAGCAGAGGCAGAGAGAGAGAGAGAGAGAGAAGAGTCATGAACTGATGCAATTCGAAATGAAAGTTTTTTTTTTTTTTTGCCAAATCGAATTCGAGCAACTTGCGTCAAATCGAATAAAACTCGGGCAAAAATTGTGTGAAAAATGGCAACGAACGAATTGAACGCATGTAAAAAAAGAAAAGGAAATAAAATAAAAATATAAATAAAAGAAATGCAACAGAAAATATGGCAAATATAACAGTTTTGCGATTTTCATTTTCAATTTGGGTGCAACAATATTTCACATCATGTTTTTTCCCCCTTCCACCCTTTTTTGTGGCACATCGTTCAGTTGACAGGCCGAATGTGTTTGTGTGTGTGTGTGTAACAGTCACAGCCAAAAGATCAAAAGATATTATTGCTGCAGTCTGGCGGACAGCCCAAAACACACTGAGCAAAACATTTTTCGCCTTCTTGTTACACCCTCTCCCCGCCTAAGAACCAGCCAGTGCTGCTCATCATTTCTTACTTCTCTCCACCTCCTTATGCCCACACTCACTGTCTTGTTGACGTTTGTTTATAATTTGCCTTTAGTTTTTCTATTCTATCCCTTCTACTTTTTTTCTGCCTTTTCTCTTTAAATAATCATTTTATTTTTGATCGTGCTCGCCTATAAATTGTCCAAGCACACAACACACAGCATACACATACATATATGTAAGCATCTGTGCTCATCTGCGCTTAACTGAGTAACATGTGTGCGAGCGAAACAACAACAACAATGAAATGAATAGAAATTCTCACGGACAGATAAGAAATACAGAAGTAAGTATGTGTGTAAAGTGCAGCCAAACAAGTGTACACATGTTTGGATTAAAATGAACAGTTAGAATATTCATATTACTTGATTTGGGCAATCTGATAATTTTAAATAGTGTTTTTTTTTAAACAGATTATAATATAAATAAATATAGTTAATAAAAAAATAAATGAACTTTATGTAAGATTTAGCTATACACAGGTATATTTATAAATGTAAATAAGATTTAAATGTTTGACACTAGAAATTGTGTTTGCCATTAAATTTTTGGCACTTTAATCACTTTTTTCTCATCTCTATATTTATATCTGTCCCCACACCCCTTTCGCTTTCTCTTATTCTGTTTAATTTCGTCTATTGATCCATTTCAAATTGTGACTTAGTACGGAATAGATTGCAACAATCTCGCTTAAATGTAAATTACACATTTGCCCAATATTCGACCAATTAATATGTTAGTTTATCTCCCTATTTCGCTTTATTCGTACTTCATGCATGTGCCTGTGTTATAATGTGTATACGAATATGTACGCATATGCAAATTTACTGTGAGGCAGGTCGCAAATAGCGCAGCGACTATTTTTCCTCACGCAGCTAGAAACGGCTAAATAATCAGCTAAATAGCTGTATGTTTATCTCTAGATGCATATGTTTGTACGCATGCGAGAGTGTGTATAATAATCAAGCTATCGGTCGTTGCGCTACACATACACACTAAAAACACACATATATATATCTATATATTTATAAATATATATATACGTGCATATGTTGCAAGCGTTAAACTATAATAAAATCAATGTGTAGACGAAGCTACCACAATGTGCCACATGCTGCCTCTATGTGCATGCATACATAAATATATATAAACCCATATGCATTTATTTATTGTTTGTCGTAAGCAAAATTTATTTTATTTTTCTCTCTCTTTGTATATACAATATTTACCACTACAACTATACTACCTAAAAGTGTTTCTCTCCCCATCTACAAATTGAGCGTGGTGCTCAGCGACGATCGCTGAAGAGAGCGCGCTTCTGCCTCTCTCACTCTCTGCCATTATGAATGCTCTCAAGAGAGCGCTCAGTTGCTCTTTGAGTCAGAGAGCGCGAACATAATTACTCTTAAGTTTGCTCTCACTCTCTCAAACATACTCACACTGCCTCAGCTGTTTGCTGGAAAATCAAAAAAAAAAACTAAATAAAAAGATCGCTCGACCCAACGAAACGTGAACGTGACTTGGCTCGCCTGCTTTGCCTGCATCGCCTATATTTATAATTTTGTTTTCCTCTCTTTTCGTGTGCCATAAATATAACTCTTGTTGTTGCTGCTATTCTTTTTTCGCTCGTTGCTTGCCACTCCTTTGTTCTGCAGATCGCTTCCAGCCTCTACCTCCCCCTAGCCCACCCCGCCCACACACACACATCATACACTAGTGCAAACTTCGTATTTTTTTCGCTTGATGTTTTTCTGTGTCTTTGGCTTCGCTTGTGGTTGTTTTTGAGCACTTTTTTCTGCTCTTTGCATGGGGTCTTCTGCTTTTCTTGTTTTTGCTTTGTTTCTGTAGATGCACAGATACGAATACAATTCATAGGCCTCTCGGTGTGCATGTATGTGTGTGTGTTTGCATGGTTTGGCTTGTTTTCTGTTTATTTTTTTGTTTTATTTATCGTTGGTTTCCTCATTTTACGCCTATTTGTTTTGAAATTAAATTAAACGACGCATAACAAATCAAGGGGGAAAAAGACACACTTCCCCTTATTGGAACACCTTTCCCGTGTGCAGTTTAGCAACATGAATTGTATGTCTGGAAGGGATCCATCGAATTTTCAGGCAACAACAACAATAAGAAGAACGGGCCCCCCTTTAAAATGGGTTTAAGAACAATAACTTTAAAACTGGTTAAGCAATTTGCATTGGTTTGCAAATTACTTTGACATAAACAGGAATATTTAAATATAGATCAGATTAAATAATTAGAATTTATTAAAATCAGTTTCACTTTTTGGCAAAAAAAGAGAATTGTCTGATTAACGCGAATTTGAGGACATTGTGTCGTATTAGTAATAAATGTGTATTCTCCTTGCTAACGACGTAATATGTTTGGCTTAATTGTCAATAAATAATGGTATAAAAAAGAACGCAATAGTTAACGTTATACACACATACACGTACACTTGTACGTGAATTTACCGCAAAAGGAAAATTAAAAAAATAAATAAAAACAACAGAAATCTCAAAAAATTCGCACATCATTTTTCAAGCTCAACGGCGATAAAAACAGCTGCGAAAATAACGAGCAGGATTTGCAGCGGGATGCAGGCAAACCTTTTATACACATGTACATGTATGTGTCACCAGTGCTGCCGCTACAGCTTGATTTGTTGGCTGTTTTAACATTTACTATACATTAATTTTGGTTCTGTTATTTAAGGTTGCAGCAAACATAAAATATTATTTCAAAATATATCATCTTCAAATATCTTTGATAACTATAAAATAATATTTTTTTTTTATTATGCCAACAACTAGCATTTATTGCGAATTTTTCTTAGTAGAGCTGTCAACACTGACGTGCACGTCATCGACACCGGCTGAGCAGACATCATCGGCTGATACATCCGCAAACATATACGGGCACAGGCTACCCTTACAGTATGAAAGATAGACAGAGAGATGGAGAGGAGAGATAGAGAGTTTATTTTGTCGTTTATCCTCTTCTCCATGGCTGATCAACCGCAAGTTACAAATGTCAAATGTTGTATTTGTCATAAAGGCTTTTTTTTTCGGTACGTGTCTTAGTTTTTGTACACGCAACCCTTACAACCGTTACACCCACTTCACCGGTCGCCTTATGTACACATGGTACACATACAAGCAAAGGTGCCATGACGCAACAAATCTATTCTTTAACGCAAAATTATACCTACACACAAACATATCCATTTGTATGTGTTTATGTACATGCATTACGTTTTGAATCCCTTCTGACAATGACCGACATTGATGGCGATGATGACGCAGAAGGACACACCAAAACATATAAAAGATAAACAGGAAGAAGCGAAAAGCATCAGAAGAGCTTTTGATTTTATCATGTGCAAAATATGAAAACAGGAGTTATTCTTTTTACTCTCTATTTCAGTATTTGTAATATATAATATATATTTTTATATAATATTTCATATACTAGAAAATCGGTGTCCATTTACGTCCCTCCTGCCCTGCATGCGACATATTTGCTTTTGCAGCATAATAATCGTAAGCTCATTGAGCAAGCTTTAATTGACATCAAAGCTCAAAAGTTGAAGAAGAAGCACTACTTTTGAGCCTCGAAACAGCTGTTCTTCTTTTCACTTTGTAAATATATATATATTCGTGATATAATAATAATTGATTTATATTTTATATTATATTATTTGATATATTTAAGTCCCCTCGCTCTGCATGCGAAAATTTGCGCAGAGCATTCATTTCATTTGTGTTGCCAATTGGCGTTGTTAACTCGGCTCAAGACAGTGTGTGCACATCGGCATTGCTATCGATTTGGTACGATCACCTGTTTCTATTGCACCTCAAGGACAAATGCGCATTGTTATCTCTTCTCGCAGGACAAACTCGTGCTTCTCGTGGAGCTCTGCCTAGGTTTTGGGTGATATCGCATCCCCTCCCAATTGTGTAAAGTATTGTATTGTGTTTATTATTTTAACAAATAAATAGCAGGGAACGAAGCAGCGGATGAGCAGGCGAGAATGGGTACTTGTCGGTCTACTGACAGGCCATTGTAGACTAAAAAGCCACCTGTCCAAAATGGGTATCTGTAGCAGCAGTCAATGCAGGTTTTGTGAGATCGACGAGGAGTCTTCAACTCACATCCTAAAGGGATGCATCGCCCTTGCCAGGAGAAGATGCAGCATCCTAGGGATGCATGTTATGAATGTCAAAGACATAACAGCCCTCGACCCATTAAAGATCCTGACATTCATTCAGGAACTGGGGTTGATGGAGGAGCTATAAGCTCGGAAGGGGGCACAATAGACCAACTAGGTCGCAGTGCACAAAACCCCAAATAAATAATAATAAAAATCGATTTGATACAATCAGCTGTTTATGTAGGAAGTTGGTGTAATATTGTTTAATTTTAACTAAAATAATAAATGACGGAACTTATATGGAATAACAATTATTTCCTAAAGTGTAAAACTGTGCGCAGTATTTTAATAAATCTTGCAAATTTATTGCTTATGTAAACAAAGTTTTTTATTTATATTGCACATTTTAATTTTGATAAAATATTTCAAATTAAAGTTGATAATTTGTTAGGCTAGGCAGCCCCGCTTGCCTTATTCGGCGACTCTTCCTTGAGGATGCCACGCTTACGCAATTCACCGATCACTTCTAGCACCGGCGCAAACTCGTTCAACGTAAAGAATTGGATTCCATGCACGCCCAGATTTGCGTCCAGCACTGTTTGAATAAGATCCAGTGCGTGCTGCACAAAGAAATTCTGAGCTTTGGCATCATCATTTTCAAATTTCTCTGCCTCGGCACGCATTTCACTCGGCATACGGACTTTGGACACGCGCTCCGTTTGCGTATAGAACCTAAAGGAATTGGGCACAACCACGCCCACCATTACGGGCGCCTTAATGCCGACGGAACGCATCTTGCGCAGCAATTCAATAATTGGCTCTGCCGTATAGCAAATCTGAGTGATAACAAAATCTCCGCCGGAATCAATCTGCAAAAATAAAGTAAAGTTGTGAATGAAAGATCTGTGTTGTCCTATACTTGACGCACCTTCTCCTTCATGTACTTCAGATCCTTGTCTATCAGCTGTGGTCCCGACTCCAAACTGTTGGCATGTCCCTCCGGATGACCCGCCACGGCGATTGTCAAGTCCCCTGCATATGGAAAATAGTGCTGAAATTGGGAATCAGGAATGGATATTTATACTCACTGCCGCGAATGCGACGTGCGTGTTCTATCAGTTTTCGTGTATACTTGTAGACCTGATCCTCGTACACATCGTCACCGCGGACGGCGAGCACATTGTCGAAATTGAGGCCGAAGAACTCGTCGAAACGCTTCGTGGTCTGGCGATAGAGGCTCAAATGCGGCATTGTCGGAATGTGGCATGCGAGGGCGCGTGAGAGTTGCAGCGTTTCCACTTGGCTGATGGGCTCCACCTCCCAATATCGCGCTAGCCAGGCCAACGAGATGTACGTGGGCAGCACGGGCAAAAATAGATTGAAGTCCACGCAAGTGGTTGCATTCCGATTTCTACTCGATATCTCAATGCCGTAGAAGAACTCACCGTTTCGCGTCTTGTTTGCCACCAGATCACCCAATCGCGGCTGCTTGCCAGAGTTCGCCATCTGTCCGAGCGTAAATTGGAAGCACGGCTCAATGGGCGGCGACGTTGATCCCGTCACATTTACAGTATCGATTGCATGCATGATTTGGCTGTTGATCCTCAACTGGCGACACCAGCATCGAGAGCTAATTTGTCGCCGCTCTACGGCTAACACGTGTCGGAACAGCGTGAAACGCGGAACGGCACTGATTCCGGCACAAAAAAAAAAAACAAAACGGTTGCCTAGCCTAACAGGTTATCTTAATTTAATTTTTCTAAATTTTGCATTGTGTTACAAAAATAAAACTACAATTTTTATGTATTTACACTGACACTCTGGAAAAACTAAACCACTCGAAACCTAATCTTCAACGAGTTCGGAAACGGCGAACTGAAAGAATTTACATATATTCTTAGGAATAAAAAGGGATTATTTGTTCATTTTTTTTAAATGTTGATTTTTAACATATTTTTATAGCAATCATTTTATATTTTTTAAGTTAAAGTTAGAACTGATATTATTTTCAATAACTATATATATAATGGAGATATCTGCCCCTTTACCTTTCAGAACAGAGTATAAATAATGACCTTGACTAATAACTATTAAATATTGTTTACTATGGTTTTATATACCACTTGAATTGATATACACTGTAACATAAATTTGTGTATTATGTTTTATATATATAATACAATAATAAGAACAGTCAAGCAAGTTTTAAACCTTATTTTATATGCATTTTTTTGTTTATAACTGTTTATTTAGTTTGCTTATCTTTTTGTTTATTCAGTTTAATTGAACAAGTTAGAATGCTCTCGTCGAGAGTGCTCGACTAGCAGATGCCTTATCATCTGGGTTATTAAATATTATTTGCTACATTTTAGTTTGTTACGTTTTAGTTCACTTAATCTGGTTTTACTGCGGATCTATATTGTGAATGAGTATATATATATATTATCGGTTATATGAAATATATCTGTTCTTGATCTTCAAGTGGAATTATATGCCCATTTTAGTTCTTATAGTCTCTGAGATCGACTTCTTAATATAAACACGGCTAACACGATTAGAATCTTCATGTTGATCCTGACTATATATATATATATATATGCCTTATGGGATCGAGCATGATTTCTTCTGTCTGCAAATTACTTTATACCCTTTACCCAATTTTTAATTTGATATATAATCATTGCTCAGACCTCAACTATTTGCTTGCTTGATAAGTATCAGTGGTTCGCAATCTTAAATATAGACAAACAACCGTTTGAAGAGCACTGCTCGGCACATATTAATTCGATATGTATTCGATAAGTATCGTCCAATGAATTACATGAGTTGTACACCAAAATCGATGACCTCAGCTAGGATCGTAAAAAGAGCACTTAAAAAATGAATATCAACTTTCAGTTTTGTTTTCTTTTCTTTTCTTTTATTTTTTGTTTTCTTTTTTTTTCGTGCATCGCTTACAAATGAGATTTTTCATTAAACATAATTTTCAAGTAGTCAAAAATTACATGCAAAGCAAACTGAACGCAATTCGAATTTGAAGAAATTATGGCAAACGTTGCTATTCATTTTGAATTTTACGATCAATTCAATTTTTTTTGTTTTCCTCGTTTTTTGTGGTTATGGTTTTTTTTTGTTGTTGTTGAATGGGGCAAATTACTTGATGGCGTTAATTACAAAACTGCAGCCCATTTAGATTAGAGAGGAAAACGGAAGGCAATTGCTTCAAACAATTTGAGGGGAGGCGGGTCAGAAGGAGGCGAAACTGTAGCAGCAGATTTAATTGCTTCGCTTCGTCCATCCACTTGAAAAGATTTTTTGGAGCCGCAGCAAAGCAAGGCAATCCAATCTCGAATCTCCCATAGCCACTTGGGTTACGCTCCAGAGCCATAATCATAATTTAAATGCCGCTGGCAACACACTCGAGAGTCGTAAAAAGTTACAGCAAACATAACATATAATTTCAAAATATATCATCCTCAAATATCGTTGATAACTATAAAATAATATTTTTTTTTTTATTATGCCAACAACTAGCATTTATTGCGAATTTTTCTTAGTAGAGCTGTCAACACTGACGTGCACGTCATCGACACCGGCTGAGCAGACATCATCGGCTGATACATCCGCAAACATATACGGGCACAGGCTACCCTTAGAGTATGAAAGATAGACAGAGAGATGGAGAGGAGAGATAGAGAGTTTATTTTGTCGTTTATCCTCTTCTCCATGGCTGATCAACCGCAAGTTACAAATGTCAAATGTTGTATTTGTCATAAAGGCTTTTTTTTTCGGTACGTGTCTTCGTTTTTGTACACGCAACCCTTACAACCGTTACACCCACTTCACCGGTCGCCTTATGTACACATGGTACACATACAAGCAAAGGTGCCATGACGCAACAAATCTATTCTTTAACGCAAAATTATACCTACACACAAACATATCCATGTGTATGTGCATATGTACGCATTACGTTTTGAATCCCTTCTGACAATGACCGACATTGATGGCGATGATGACGTAGAAGGACACACCAAAATCTATAAAAGAAAAATAGGAAGAAGCGAAAAGCATCAGAAGAGCTTTTAATTTTATCATGTGCAAAATATGAAAACTGGAGTTATTCTTTTTACGCTGTTTTCCAGTATTTATAATATATAATATATATTTTTATATAATATTTCATATACTAGAAAATCGGTGTCCATTTACGTCCCTTCTGCCCTGCTTGCGACATATTTGTTTTTGCAGCATAATAATCGTAAGCTCATTGAGCAAGCTTTAATTGACATCAAAGCTCAAAAGTTGAAGAAGAAGCACTACTTTTGAGCCTCGAAACAGCTGTTCTTCTTTTCACTTTGTAAATATATATATATTCGTGATATAATAATAATTGATTTATATTTTATATTTTATTATTTGATATATTTAAGTCCCCTCGCTCTTCATGCGAAAATTTGCGCAGAGCATTCATTTCATTTGTGTTGCCAATTGGAGTCGTAAACTTGGCTCAAGACAGTGTGTGCACATCGGCATTGCTATTGATTTGGTACGATCACCTGTTAGTCTGCACTCATTCTCCAATTGGCATTGCTTCCTTAGCTTTAGCCAGTGTGTACACACCTGGTTTGTAAAAGCTTGCCTTGTAATCGATTTGATACAATCAGCTGTTTATGTAGGAAGTTGGTGTAATATTGTTTAATTTTAACTAAAATAATAAATGACGGAACTTATATGGAATAACAATTATTTCCTAAAGTGTAAAACTGTGCGCAGTATTTTAATAAATCTTGCAAATTTATTGCTTATGTAAACAAAGTTTTTTATTTATTTAGATTGCACATTTTAATTTTGATAAAATATTTCAAATTAAAGTTGATAATTTGTTAGGCTAGGCAGCCCCGCTAGCCGCATTCGGCGACTCTTCCTTGATGATGCCACGCTTACGCAATTCACCGATCACTTCTAGCACCGGCGCAAACTCGTTCAACGTAAAGAATTGGATTCCATGCACGCCCAGATTTGCGTCCAGCACTGTTTGAATAAGATCCAGTGCGTGCTGCACAAAGAAATTCTGAGCTTTGGCATCATCATTTTCAAATTTCTCTGCCTCGGCACGCATTTCACTCGGCATACGGACTTTGGACACGCGCTCCATTTGCGTATAGAACCTAAAGGAATTGGGCACAACCACGCCCACCATTACGGGCGCCTTAATGCCGAGGGAACGCATCTTGCGCAGCAATTCAATAATTGGCTCTGCCGTATAGCAAATCTGAGTGATAACAAAATCTCCGCCGGAATCAATCTGCAAAAATAAAGTAAAGTTGTGAAAGAAAGATCTGTGTTGTCCTACACTTGACGCACCTTCTCCTTCATGTACTTCAGATCCTTGTCTATCAGCTGTGGTCCCGACTCCAAACTGTTGGCATGTCCCTCCGGATGACCCGCCACGGCGATTGTCAAGTCCCCTGCATATGGAAAATAGTGCTGAAATTGGGAATCAGGAATGGATATTTATACTCACTGCCGCGAATGCGACGTGCGTGTTCTATCAGTTTTCGTGTATACTTGTAGACCTGATCCTCGTACACATCGTCACCGCGGACGGCGAGCACATTGTCGAAATTGAGGCCGAAGAACTCGTCGAAACGCTTCGTGGTCTGGCGATAGAGGCTCAAATGCGGCATTGTCGGAATGTGGCATGCGAGGGCGCGTGAGAGTTGCAGCGTTTCCACTTGGCTGATGGGCTCCACCTCCCAATATGGCGCTAGCCAGGCCAACGAGATGAACGTGGGCAGCACGGGCAGAAATAGATTGAAGTCCACGCAAGTGGTTGCATTCCGATTTCTACCCGTTATCTCAATGCCGTAGAAGAACTCACCGTTTCGCGTCTTGTTTGCCACCAGATCACCCAATCGCGGCTGCTTGCCAGAGTTCGCCATCTGTCCGAGCGTAAATTGGAAGCACGGCTCAATGGGCGGCGACGTTGATCCCGTCACATTTACAGTATCGATTGCATGCATGATTTGGCTGTTGATCCTCAACTGGCGACACCAGCATCGACAGCTAATTTGTCGCCGCTCTACGGCTAACACGTGTCGGAACAGCGTGAAACGCGAAACGGCACTGATTCCGGCACAAAAAAAAAAAACAAAACGGTTGCCTAGCCTAACAGGTTATCTTAAATTAATTTTTCTAAATTTTGCATTGTGTTACAAAAATAAAACTACAATTTTTATGTATTTACACTGACACTCTGGAAAAACTAAACCACTCGAAACCTAATCTTCAACGAGTTCCGAAAACGGCGCCTACTGCGTTCTACCCTAATATTTATACTTAACTGTATTCTACTAACTGAAAGAATTTACTTATTTTTTTTAGGAATAAAAAGAATTATTTATTTATTTATTTATTATTTTTATTTTTTTAAATGTTGATTTTTAACATATTTTTATAGCAATCATTTTATATTTTTTAAGTTAAAGTTAGAACTGATATTATTTTCAGTAACTATATATATATATAATGGAGATAATCGTTGTTACTTATATATATATATATATCTGCCCCTTTACCTTTTAGAACAGAGTATAAATTATGACCTTGACTAATAACTATTAAATATTATTTATTATGGTTTTATTTAACACTTGAATTGAAATACACTGTTAATTAAATTTGTGTATTATGTTTTATATATATAAAACCATAATAAGAACAGTCTAGTAAGTTCTAAAAATTATTTAAGTTATTTTAAGTTATAACTGTTTATTTAGTTTGCTTATCTTTCTGTTTATTCAGTTTAACTGAACTGCTCTAGTCGAGAGAGCTCGACTAGCAGATGCCTTATCATCAGGAATATTAAATATTATTTGCTATATTTTAGTTTGTTACGTTTAAATTCACTTAATTTGTGCTAACAGCTGATTTATATTGTGAATGAGTATATATATATTATCGGTTATATGGAATATATCTTTTCTTGATCTGCAAGTGGAATTATATGCTCATTTAATGTCTTTAGTTGTTATAGTCTCTGAGATCGACTTGTTAATATAAACATGGCTAACACGATTAGAATCTTCACGTTGATCGTGACTATATATCTATGCCTTATGGGATCGAGCATGATTTCTTCTGTCTGCAAATTACTTTATACCCTTTACCCAATTTTTAATTTGATATATAATCATTGCTCAGACCTCAACTATTTGCTTGCTTGATAAGTATCAGTGGTTCGCAATCTTAAATATAGGCAAACAACCGTTTGAAGAGCGCTGCTCGACACATATTAATTCGATATGTATTCGATAAGTATCGTCCAATGAATTACATGAGTTGTACACCAAAATCGATGACCTCAGCTAGGATCGTAAAAAGAGCACTTAAAAAATGAATATCAACTTTCAGTTTTGTTTTCTTTTCTTTTCTTTTATTTTTTGTTTTCTTTTTTTTTATGCAAGTTTGTTCGTGCATCGCTTACAAATGAGATTTTTCATTAAACATAATTTTCAAGTAGTCAAAAATTACAAGCAAAGCAAACTGAACGCAATTCGAATTTGAAGAAATTATGGCAAACGTTGCTATTCATTTTGAATTTTACGATCAATTCAATTTTTTTTGTTTTCCTCGTTTTTTGTGGTTATGGTTTTTTTTTGTTGTTGTTGAATGGGGCAAATTACTTGATGGCGTTAATTACAAAACTGCAGCCCATTTAGATTAGAGAGGAAAACGCAAGGCAATTGCTTCAAACAATTTGAGGGGAGGCGGGTCAGAAGGAGGCAAAACTGTAGCAGCAGATTTAATTGCTTCGCTTCGTCCATCCACTTGAAAAGATTTTTTGGAGCCGCAGCAAAGCAAGGCAATCCAATCTTGAATCCCCCATAGCCACTTGGGTTACGCTCCAGAGCCATAATCATAATTTAAATGCCGCTGGCAACACACTCGAGAGTCGTAAAAAAAAGCAAGGAGATCGTTGTTGAGTTGCAGTCGGAGGCTGGCTAAAAAAAATTGCCAAACAACAAATCATGGATATAAAAAAAAAACAAAAAAAAATTGAGATTCAAAATCAATGCATGAGGCACACAGATACAGGCAGCCATCGGAGCCATCGGGCGTCAAGTGGCAATTAAAGATACATTTTATGGCTCGACTCCTCCTCAAACTTGGGTTTCCAAATGTATCTCCACTTATGCCTCCAGAACACAGCCCCAAATCTCCAAGCTGCAAAAAAAACAAAAGTAAAAAAAAGAGCGAAGAAAATGAAATAAAAAATATACAAACGCATCATTAAAACATCAAGTAAAATACTTAAATAACAATTTATTACTATTTATATATAATTTATTTAGTTTAGCTGATTTATGCGATCTATATATATATATAAATATTTATTGCGATAATAAATCATTTAAAGAACTATAGACTTTCTGTGCAGTGTATTTAAGATAAATAATGAATTATTCTCTTTTTGGTTGCATACATTTTTTTAATATTGCAAATATGAGTTTTTGGTATGGTCTAAATGAAAAAAATTTATAACAACATTAATTTCCATAAAATAATTATTTTATTTAAAATGTATTTCTGTTTGAAGTTTTGTCTTTAATATAAAATTCGTTGGTTGTTGTATTTGTTTAATAATTTTTATTATTTTAATAATTTTCTCATCAATAAATAAGCGCTTAAGTTATTGGATATTTTTTTTTTAAATATTTATTTAAATTATAAAATTATTATATTTTAAACAGGTTTTTTGTGTGTGTATTGATTTTTATTATAATTATTATATAAACACTTAATTTATGAAAACTTTATATTTACCTATTAAATAAAAACCGTAAATAAAAAATTGCCTTATGAAGGGATTATTATTACTGGTAAAGTTGTAACAAAAAAATTCAAATATGGGTAAAATTTGCATTATAAAATACTATTTTCATTAAACTTGTTAATAAAATAAAAACTTTTACTTTGTTGTAAAACTGTATGCAACGAGTTTCACATTGATATATATATACATACATTATACATACATATACATGCCTATATATATATATATATACATACATAATATATATGCACATATTATATATATTTTTCACAGTTTTTATTCCAATCGCATTTCGTTTTTATGGTGCCTGCATTTTTTGTTGTTTTATATATTTGTGATAATTTCGGTGATATAAAATACTTTACGATTATTAGTTTTTGCTTAGGCAACAGGAATGCCCAAGGGGAATGAAAAATGGAATTGAGAACCTGCTCGCTGGTTGGATTCCGTATCCCAAAACCAAATAAAAATACAAAAAAAAAAAATAACACTGGCGACATTGAGAAAGTGGGCACTAAATCAGCAGAGAAGCCGTCGACTTCGCCGCCTAATTACAAATTTGATGCAGCTGCAAGCAGGCAGTCGACGATGCCTTCAACGGACCTTGAAATACATAAATATATATATACATATATATATATATGCATTTTTGTGTATATGTTTTTTTTTGTGGGCATGTCATTAAAATTGGTTCGGGCTCCGGCAAAGTGCGGTGCACATGTGGCACAGTTGCCCTCAGGATGTGCACAGGGACTGCCCGTATATAGATATATACATATACATTTATATATGTGTGTGTGTAGTCATGTGTGTGCACTGCTGGATGATCGGAAATGCGACGCGTGGAACCTGTTCCACGGATTTTAGCTTTGTTGAAAGGCTATTCTATAATTATATACATCGAATGTGTGGGGTAAAGATCGTGTCATATTGGTCTCTAATAGCACACAAATAAACATGAGCATAAAAATACATCCACACATATATATATATATATATATATACTAGTACGGTAAATCGGTTTATTTTTGTGGCAAAGATTTGCGATTGTTAAGGGTGGTTTTTATGCATGAAGTTCAATTATTATGCTTGTTTTTCAAACTTTAAAATATGAAAATGAAACAACTCATCTGAGAAATATCAGGTTAATTTATCAGCTTATGAAAAATAACAATTTGATGAAGGCTTAATTTTAGAATTTACAATAGAAAACAAACAAGAATGCTCAAGTCGTGTGCGCTCGACTTGCAGATACTCTGCACACAGCTGCCAAGCTTGCCAAAAAGGCTTTTCAATATCTGTGTTTTTAATCCAATATTAAAAGAATATATAATATATTAAATATCGGAAAGTGTCATTCATAAAAGGAAGAAAAAAATTGATGTGTCTATTTATATTATAAATTTAAAGTGTCTTCATCTTGTGATCCCTGAGATGGGCGAACTTCAGCATACCCTTTTTACCTCCTTATCAAAGGATGCACAAGGAGTACAAAAAACGCATCAATTTCTATGGTTACCTGTCGGAGTGGTTTCTATGATTTTAGTTCGGATTTAGCAGCCTGTTTCTATGATTAAAACCAAGTTGATTGAGTGGCCAAAATGATGAATGTGCCTGGAGCAGATGTCTATTAACAAATTTTCTGGTGCAAACTGGAAACTACAACGAGTTAAATACAATTTGGAGAGAAGATTTTATATTTGATGTGTATGAAAATGTTTGAAATGAAAAGCGCTGAGAAATTAAATTACAAGCCAAGACAAGGAGACGCCCCAAAGGAAATGGAAAATCTTTGATGAAATGCGGCAGCTCAAGCGCCACGCACAGCGACTCCAATTGTGAAAGGGGCAAGGTAAGACGAAGAGACGAAGAGGAGAGGTGGGCATATGAGGAGGACGAAGAGGAGGCATGCAACACGCCAACGCCAACGCATGAGATACATTACAGTTGCTATGCCGGTGATGTATGAGATACTTTGACTCTGTCTAAATTAAAAAATTCCATGGAGGAGGAAAATTATAATGCTGCCAGTATGAAGAAGAAGAAGAAGAAGAGAAAAAAAAAATGTAATAAAGACATGAGTTGTGAAATTATTAAGATGATTATGAAAAACGAGACGAGACGGGACGAGACGAGTGAGTGGCAGAGGCAGTAGCAAGGAGCAAGCAGCAAGGAGCAAGCAGCAAGCAGCAAGCAGCATTCGGTAGTTGGGAGTGAGGGAATCAGGAATCAGGAACCAGGAGTCTCGTAGCAAAAAAAACAACGGCATCTTTATTTTTTTGTTGTAATCAGCCAGCGGTAGAAAATAATCATAAAGATGTGGACTTAAAAGCAAACGCAGCTTGCAGCCTATGAAATATATCTCTCTGAAAGACCCTAAGACCCGACAAAGTAAGCACATGTGTAAGCACATACTTAAAAGAATGCGATTTATATTCTGATTTTGTAATTTTTAATTACATTTTTACATTTGCGCTTATCTTTTGAATAGGTGAATATTTGTCACGAATATTCTGTTTGAAACGTTTTGTATAACAAAATTTGGCTCAATGAGTACCGTTAAATAAATAATGCAATTGAATTTGAGATTATTTTGCTTATTTCATCTAGATCTGAATTAGAATGTGAAACAAACACAACGTAGACCAAATTTGAACTAAAATATTAAATTTAGAGTAAGTAATATTATTAAAATTTTAAATTGTGTTAAATTAAATTTACTCATCAAAGAAATAGCAAGACGCATTTATTACGTGTTTAGGTTTCCACAAGGAAAGCGACAAGGAGAGATAGACAGTAATAATTTATCAGGAGTGTTGTGTTAGCGATAAAAATGAACAAATGGGAAACAATTTGCTGTCTCTCTCTCTGTCTCTCTCAACTAAACACAAAGCAAATCAGCTGTTCACTGTACACATGCAAATACATATACCGTTCTCCTTCTACCACTCCTTTTGCTTCTTTGATTTGGATTCTGCTTAGCTCATTTAATTCAAATTATTGCGAATGCTAGCACAAAACGTAAGGAGCAAAGCTTTTGCACACACGCAGTAGAACAGCTGGTTTTTTTTTTTTTTTATTATTTTCCTTTCTTTTGCTCGCATTCACATTAGGCTTGCTGTTGTTGCTGTTTCCCTATGCCTTATCTTGCATATTGCGCATGCAAGCTTGTGCTTAGAATTATTTTCTTGTACCAAATGCGGATCGCGTCTTCAAGAAGATCAATTTGATTCAAGCGAACTTTCGTCGCTATTTGCACAAGTACGACGAGGAGAGGAAACCGTTTGGGTCAACGTTGTGGTATTTTGAGTTGTTCCGGTTTTTTCCATTTCATACAATCCTAACTATCCAACTCAGCAATACAATCCTTTCCCAGCCACAAAGTGTCGCTTGGCTGTTACGGATGAACTGCGCGCATCTCCCGTTACTCCTGCCACACTGCTGCACTCCAGTGTCTCCCACTCATCCAGCTTCCACAGGCAGCCACTTGCCCCACACCTGGCGCACTCAATTTGATGAGATGCCCAAGCAGCAGCAGCTGCTCGCAGGCAAGCTCATCTCGGATGTGCTCCATTATGGGTGCATGGAGTAACTGTACTCGCATATTGATGTTGCAACTTGAGGATATCAACACGGTGAACTGAATCTCCAACTGAGAAATAATATTTTAAAAGTTATCAACTTTAAATTAAAATAATTATTAACCATTTGAAATAATACGTTAAAGGCTAAATAATAAAAAAATTTATTTAATATTGATATAATAATAATCAATTAGAATTAATATGTAAAAATTTATTTTGAGCTTTAAAATTAAACAACAATTTATTTTATAATAATAAATCATAAAAGTTTAAATATAATAAAATAATAATTAATTATTATTAATAAAAAATAACAAAGAAAAAATAAATTGAAAATACTTTCTTATAATCATTTTTTTAATTATTAGATCAAAAAACAATTTATTTTGCCGTTTCTAAATGGATTTCAATCAAATTTATTTCTTGCTTAATACACTATAAAAAATTTATATTAAATTCCAGGCAAATTTATAATTGCAGTTTGGGCAATCTGAAAAGTACTTTTCATAATTATTTAATAATTATAATAATTATTTTTGCACATTTTTTTTAATAATTATAAAAATTTATAAAAAAAAACCCTTTTTGAAATTCATAAAATATTAATAAAAAAACGAGAAATTTAATATTTTTTTTTGCTAAATAAATAAAACTAAAGAAAACAAGTACATTAATTTCTTAGAGTGTATATTTTATATACATTTTGTACATATTTAGAAACGCGTAATTTTTGCTTGGAATTTTCCATAAGCTGTGAGCAGCAGCAGCAGCCGCAACATTTTGGGGGTTGTTGTTGATATGAAAACGGGGGTGCATGCACCACTTTGCCAGATGCCGGACGAACAAGAGGCAAAATTTTATTTTTACCTATTGCAGCAGCAGCGATAGGGCGAAATTTGAAGGCTTATTGTTGCCAAGCGAACGTTGAAGGACTCAAAACACTCGTAACTGGGTGAGTGGGCTGCCATCGCTGCTTCCATAATTCTCCACTGACTCACTGACTGACTGACTGAGTGACGCACTGACAAACTGACGCACTGGCTGCCAGTTGGTATAACGGGGGTTGATTGTTGTTGTTGCAGAAATCGCATCGTTAAAATAGCTGAAAAATCTGTTTAAGCAAAAATGAATGACGAGCCGGCTGCGAGCCAAAGGAATAGATGAATGAAATGGGTGGCCCAAAAACCAACCCTTGTCGACGGCAAGGACGACAAGGACAACGTGTGCTTTGTGGTTGCGCTGCATCCTTTCATTTAATATATGAAGTGTATGCGTGTATGTGTGTGTGTGTGTGTGTGTGTGTCATTTTGTCGGTTGCAAATCTTTCCACTGTGTTTTGCGTCATCAACAACATCATCATCAATATCATCATCATCATCATCATCATCATCATCATCATAGTCAGCAGCAACCCTGATGCGTGCCTGGCACGTATCAAACTCACTCGCACAGTTGCCCCTGGCCTGCCCTGCCTGGACAAAATCCTTCTGGGCCACTCGTGCCTCACACTCTCCTCTCCGCCTCCCCGCCTATCCGCACAGGCTTAGGCTGCCTCTGCTGAGAGTAACTGACATAATTAGGTCTTAACTGAAAGTCACGCGCGTCGCATTCGCAATCGGTTTCAGCATCTCCAGAATTCCACACACAATTTTTTTTTTTTGTTTGTTGTTTTCCGTCAAGGTCACACATTTAAACACACATTTTGGGGTGGTCGACAATATAATTTAGCCCTCAATTCCTCATCTATGGTTTCCAAATCATTCGCACAGCTGTTTTTCGAAGCGAACTGTGAAATTCCACATTAGTTAATAATTGCATTTTTCAACAGTAAATTAAATAATCTACGGAGGAAATTCCATTAAAAAACACATAATTATTTACTTTAAAATGGACGTTATTAATAATAAAATAATATATTCTTAACTTAACTAGTTAAATTGTTTCAAGGCTTAAATTTAATTGAAAAAGCAGAATCCACACAAAAGACTTAAAAAGAATGTATAAGTAATATATATATATATACATAATTAAATATTTATATATATATCTAACCTTCCTACAAACTGAGAATAATTTGTTTAAAATATTTTAATATTTATATTTATTAGTTTACTTTAATCTTATGTTTTTTGTAAGCAAAATACTAATTTATACGACAAATATTTCTAGAAACAAGATTTTATCAGTTGAGATTTCTAGCTTTAAAAGCAAAGCTCTAAATGTTGTTTAAGCCATTATGCATTTTTTCAAATAGATATATAAATAATATAAAATATGGAAATTCAAGATTTTTCATTGATAATGAACAAATATTAACGGTAGGGCTTAGATATTCTGTGAACCAGGTTTATATATTTCATTAACATTTTATTTACTAAATTTGCAATTTGAAATTATTATAATTTTTTTTAATGTAGTCTATATCTATATTATATAAATAATCTTACAAGTGCTGTAAATATATATTTATATATTTATAAAATCGTCAATTGTTCTTACGAAACACATTAAATTTACTTTGCCGATTTTATTTTGTATTTCATCGTTAGGAATATCATCTTAAATAGAAAAAAAACAAATCTGTTGTTATTCAGCACTTTTCTAGGCATTTCTTGATCCCCACAAGAATACACAAAAAATGTATTAAGAAGAAGAAGAAGCAGACCTGAGAAAATTATTCACGCCGCAAATGCATTTTGTATGGTTTGAAAACAAAACACACACATACATGTGTGTGTGTGTGTGTGTGTGTGGGCTGCAAATAAAAACGCAATTACTTAAATTACAAAAAAAAACATTGCTATGATTATATATTTTACATTTACACACACACACATATACACGGCGCCAAGGCAAAAGTCGTATCCATATCGAAGTTTTTGCTGTCGACGTCGTTGGTTCGTCAATTTGCTGCTGCCGGATGTGATGGAGTAGATGGGGTGTAGGGGAGTGGCAGCGGTGCAGGCCTTGAAAATAAGAAACGCGGCGCACAAAAGAAAAAGCAAGTCAGCAGGCGTTCGGAAACAAACACACACACACACACACACGTGCAAGCAAACTGTAAATGTGTGTGTGTTTGTTATTTGTAATTTAATTATGGGCCCAGGCTTGGACAGCAGCAGCAGCGGCAGCAGCGACGAAGTTCTTTCTGCGCGGCAGCGACGCGTGCGGCAAATTGCCAAAAATTGTACGCATATCCTGCTGTTTAAAAGTCCTACGCCAGTCTCGCCCTCCTCGCCCCCTTTTACTTTATTCAGGTTTTTCTGCCCCTTTTCCACTCGCATTGTTTGCCGTATTTTGACTCAAGCTGTGCACATTTTCGGTTTGATTATCGAATACAATATTTTGTTTTGTTCGCTTTCGTCGCTTCCTCTTCTACTGCTTCTTCTTCATTTTTTTTTCCTTTTCTGTTGCTGTTCCTTTTGCCATTATTTTTGTTGTCCGCCCATAATTGACGATTGCGCCATGAGTTGTCACTATTTGCGCTCTGCTTTCTTTTCCTTTTTCCCCCTTCTCCCACTTATCACTTACCCCTCCCTCACAACAGCATTTCAGCATAGGTCGCGAAAACGCATTAAAATTCGTTTTTAAATTCGTTCGGTTTTGCAGGCACTGGAAATTCATTTCCATTGCGGAAATTGCAATAATTTTAATGCAAAACGGCGACATTGCTGTGATTAAACTGACCAAATTTACTGCGCATATTTTTTTATCTGTATTTACATTTTGTCATCCAGATTTCAAATGTATCCAGCAATTTTGTGGAAGATTAAAAATGATTTACTGAAATTTGCGGTAATATGAAACAGGTAGGACGCATCTCCCATCTCAGATACTGTGAAATAGAAGTCTTCGTATACTAAGTAGAAATAGAATAGATAGATAGCAACTTTAAATTCTAAACAACATAAAAAAATAACCACCCTAAATTACATTAATATAATTTATTAAAAAAAAGGCTTAAATTATTTAATATAAATACAGATAAAAAAATCTTAATTTTTTTTAATTTAGAAAAATTAACTGTATTTGACTGCTTACGAATACAAATATATTTTAAAAACTTTACGCTCTAAAAGCAGATCAAGCTTAAATTATTTTATCTATAATTTTCTCTCTCTCTTTCTCGTCAATATCGATATAAATCGATAGCCGATTACTATAAGGGTTTTAAAGCTGTCTCTATGTTATCAAAAATATATATTTTACCTTTACTAAAGATCATCTTCAAAAAATCTGATTCCTACGTTTGACTTGACTACAGGGCAAAGGGTAATAACAATAATAAAGAAACAAATCGCAATAAAATAAATTGGTTTTTCCAAATTTTACAAAAATAATAAAATGTTATTTCAAATAAACACAAACGTATATAATAATCGTAAAGAGGTGTCGCAGTAAATGGCCATATTTTAAATATGATGATGACATCTGATATGGTGTCTAAACTTGAAGATCCAAAAACTTGATAAGCGTTTTGTATGAAATGTAGAAATTTCATTGTTCAATACAAAATCAAAAACAAATTTCGAGCACTTTATTTTTTTTGGCTTGCTTTTGTGTATTTTGGTGGCTAGCGGTAACAATAGATCATGAGCCGAAAATGGAAAATACATGCATTAATAATAATAATAAAAGTCGTAAAAGTGGCAGTAACCGTTAAAGCCACGAAAACCCGTTAAGCGCACGAGCAACACCCACACAAAATCGAGTTTTATATGCGTGTGCTATATCAAAAAGAAGAAGAATCAACAACAAATATATATATATGTGTGTGTGTGTGTATGAGAGTGTGTGTGTGTGTGAGTGTGTGCGTGTGTGTGTGAGTGTGTGTCTTTGTGTCATATACGAATAACAAGAGTCAAAAATATTGGTAGTACAATGGGCTCAGGCCATAAATGGCATTACACACACACACACACTTACACAAACACTCACATTTACACACACAACACACACACTCGCACACACACACACTAGTGTATTTTTTTTTATGGTATCTTGTGTGTTGGTTCATTCGTGCGTTTCTCAATGCTATTGATTTGTGACGCTGCCTAATCAAAGAGAAAAAAAATATATATATAAACTTATATATATATATATATATGTATATATATTTGTATATAAAAAACCATAGTGAAAAGGTGTACAAAAATTAAGGGAGAGGCATAAAAAAAATCGTCTGCAGCCCATAAAGCGAAGCGAGACGACAAAATTGACAAAATGGGGAATGGAAACCTTATCCTGCTCAGCCGACAAAAAAAAAACAAAAAAAAACTAGACAATTTTGGTATATGGTACCCAAAATTCATCAAAAGATGTGGATGTATGCATAAAAGTGAGAATCAGCTAAGAATTATTTAATATATATATATATATATATATATATATAAAGGTAAATCTACTTGTTAGATTTGTCTGTGTTTTAATTTTTAATTAATTATTTAATGTTGTATATAGCAAATGTTATAGAAACTAATCAACTGTTGTTAAATATATAAATTTCTCGTGATACAGTTTTGGCCGATCAGCCTTTTAACCAGTTTAACAAACAGTTATTCTTGTTGCCATATTCTGTACTCAAAAAAAGTTGCATTTATATTTGCATTCTAATTTTGTGGCACACACAATGATAAAAGCTGTAGATAAAATGTTTAAAAGAAGTCAACTGTTTTTGTATTACAGGGTATTTGCTAGTCGATTACATTAAATATTTGCACTGACTTTGTTTGTTGTCATTGCAGCATATTTGGCAATTCATTTGCAATGGCAAACTCGATCTACGACGTCAAATGTCAAAAAGTGCTCATAACCAATGTGAATTGTGGTTGCCTTCCCCCCTCTCCACCCTCTCTCTCTCTCTCTCTCTCTCATACTCCCCATTGCCACTTTTGTCACACCTGAAGTGAGACAAAACTAGTTTTATCGTTTTGTTGCCAAAATTGACTTGATTAACTTTTGGGCTCTTTGCGAAAAATGCGACTTGTTAAAAGGAAACCTTATTAAAATTTAGTATTTACAAAAAATAAATTTAATTGACAATAAAAGCAATTTTTTATAAATATGATTTTTTATACATATTTATATACATTTTATTTTTCATGTACTTGTCAAGAAAATATGTACAAATCTAGCTGAATCCATTGACTTTTCTAGCTGTCCAAAAATGTGTGTTGAGCATTTTAATTTTAGGAGCAAATTTCACAGCTACCAATTCTGATGACTTCTACAAATGTCTTTGTTGAACTTGTTGCAACCAGCAACAACAAAAAAAAGACACTTCCATATTATGGCTATTTATATAATGTATACATATATATATATATATATCGTATATATATATTTTCTGTCTTTATTTTTTTTTTGTTTTTATATAGTTTGTTTATTCCTTTTGTTTCACGGCCTGTATGCATTTTGAGTTTTATTTTAGATATATATTTTTTTTTTGTATTTTCCGCTTCTTTTTTTTCAGTTTTGGTGTGTTTTAGGGCCACTTAGAGGCGCACCACGATGTCGACTGGCGCGCCAAGTGGATGACTGACTGACTGACGGACTGACTGACGGAGTGACTGACGGACTGACTGACTGATTGCATGACGAACTAACAAAAGATATGACAGTTTTAAAAATTTAAAAAAAAAAAAGAAGCGAAAAACGTCAATATTTCCATTATTACCGAACTAACGAATCAACGAACCGAGCGACAGCCTACACATAAAAGTACAAACAACAACAACAACAACAACAACAACAAATACAACAACAACCTCTTAAAAGGCTGGCTACGCCAAAGAAATACAATAATGGTCTTTTTGGTCTTTTTGGTCTTCTCGGACTCGGTTCCCGGACCGGGCCTAAGTTTACTTTTGCCTTTTTTTTCACTTTTGATATTTTGACATTTTCATTTGACAGCTGATTGAAGGGCCTGTGGTTCGATTTCGTTCGATGTGCAGACGTGTAGGAGTAGGAGGAGGGGCTGGTGCTGTTGCTGTTGCAGGGGTACGAGGCAAGATGTTAGCGGCACTCTGTACCTGCCTGGCACAGCGTTAGGAGCACAAATGTTGCCTGCGAAGCTGATGCTAGGCCCCGGTCGTATTTGGCGGACAGTGGAGGCGACGGTGTCAAGTGCCGCACAGTGGTACAAAATTGCATATTTATGAGTATATGAAATATTTCTAGAGATGTACCTTAAGTCTTTCGAGAGATATATCTACATATATACGCATATTTATTAATATAAAATATATATTTATAGAGCTATTCTATAGGTCTTATGAGAGTTATATATATAGTTATCTATACTTAAAGATATACCTACAGAATTGGTTTAAACTCAAGCATTGAAAATAAGTAGAAAGACAGAAAGCATATTCCCATATTCAGTTTACTTAATTTTATCGATATATATCAATGGCCGATAGCTATATGAACCACAGCTGTAAATAAATCGATTTTTAAACAATAATTTTACTGTTCAAATTCCATAAAGATCGCATAAAAATCTAAGACTTTTTTCCTTAATATATTTTTATATTGAACAAACTGAAATCAGCAAGATATTTAATAGCTGGGCTTGTAGAATTATTACTAGATGAGCATATTTATTGGGAAACATCGCAGTGAATAGAACAACAATAATAATAAAAATAATTGGAATTATAATTGTAGTAAAAACAATAATATTAATAATAAAAATAATAACATTATTATTTGAGCTATACAAACATTGAATTAGTTTTAAATATATGATAGAAAATAAACCTAAAACTTACAACTTTTTCTGGTCTTTAAAACATAATTTTTAAATACATAAAATTTCTTAGGATTAGAATAGAAATATAAAAATAATAATAAAAAATATTTAAAGAAAACCTTTTTAAAGAATTTTAGTAAAGAAACAAATTGTTATATTTGAAAAACGAATACTTTTTGAAATATTAGTACCACTGTGCCGCTGTAGCCAGCAGGTAGTAGACGGGGTAGATTGTTGTGGTATGAGAGGGGGAGGGAGGGGGCGTTAAGCGTTGCCGTTGCCCATATGAATGTGTGACATGTTTGTCGAAAATGCTCAAAGATGTTTGCTTCTCGTTGTTGTTGTTGTTGGTGTTGTTATTGTTGTTGTTGTTGTTGCCTTTTGATGGATATGAAAATGGAGGTTAGGTGTTCGTTTGCTGCAGGCCAAGTTGCGCCTAATGGCGTCGCCAGCGTTTACTTTTAGCGTCAAGTGTCTCATTTGTTGTTGTTGTTGTTGTGTTTGTTGTTGTTGTTGTTTTTGTTGTGTTGCTGTTGTGCGTGTGTAGTTTTTTGTTTTTATTTGTTTTATTTTTGCTGTGTTTGTCTAACTGCACTTGACAGTTGGTCCGCATTAGCCTTATTCAATTTGCTACTCTCTCTTTTCCCTCTCTCTCTCTCTCTCTCTCTCTCAACTCTGTCTCTTTTTGGACTTGCATTTAATTGCCACAAAAGTCACAAAAATATTAACTCTGCCAATTATTTGGCAAACTTGGCTTTTACTTACCCAAACCCTACCCCCCCCCCCCCCCCGCACACCGCTTTTACCTGCTAACAGCTTAATTACGAGTTGAGTTTTGTTTTTTTTTCCTAATTTATTTACTTTTTTTTTTGGTTCCAATTTGCGCAGTTTTTCGCCCATTTCACTCGAACATTAATTGCAGGTGACAATTCTTGGCCAATTACAAGTTGCTTTTGGCCACAGCACAGTGCAAATTTAAGTTCAACATAAAAACCTACCACAATTCTACAATAATAACTGTTTCGATAAAAATTTATATTTTTTAAAAATATTAAGAGAATATTTTAATATTCTTAGCAATTTTTAAGCTTGCTTTAATTTTTA
Organism: Drosophila dives; assembly: GCA_035042365.1. Lineage (NCBI taxonomy): Eukaryota > Metazoa > Arthropoda > Insecta > Diptera > Drosophilidae > Drosophila > Drosophila dives. Next base: position 3,604,040 of record JAWNLJ010000276.1, on the reverse strand, counting down.
ATCATTATGTTTAGTGACTGCTGCTAAATGTAATATCTAAATAAAAAGTAGAAAGCATTGTTTCTTTAGTATTATATAAAAGAAACCTTGGAGGGGTACGGGAGGTGCTCACATTGACAAATCTGGCACTGCAGATGGGGTCTGCAGAAAAAATTACATTGTTATTTTCACATTTTAATTCACTTGCTGAGGGCATATTTATTCCGTTACAAAGGACAACATTAAGACAACATTATAAGAACTATATATATATATATATATATATATATATATGTATATATATATATTAAAATGGGTAAAGTGTATGGGTTTATATTCATAAAAACAAAGTTTGTCGAGTCGAACTTAAATTTAAGCCAATTTATTTAAGTCTTATTCTGTAAACTAAATTTATAATTTATTAATATTTTTATCCGTGTTTTCTAGCCGCTTAGATCAGCGCACTATATCATATATAACTAAAAGGATATTTATGTATACAAAATTTATTTTGTGTAATTTATAAATTTGCCCAGCCAAACTTTGACTAATAATTTTTTTTGGGATATTCTATGAAACAAAGGTATCCAAATGAATTTTTAAATATATAATAAATCTCGAGTAGCTGTAAACTGCTTAGAAAGTGTAGAAAATATTAGGTTTGACTTAAGTAACTATTTACCTGATATTTCTTTTCATGCTTTGAGTCTAATTCTTTTTGTTTTGTTTATTTCTTGAGTGCTTTGGCAGAGCAGCAAAGGTCGACGCCAGCTGCAAGAACAATGTGCAATGGGGAGTTGGGTGTGTTGAGTTGGGAGTGGGGAGTTAAGAGTGGGGAGTTAAGAGTGGGGAGTTAAGAGTGGGGAGTTAAGAGTGGGGAGTTGTGAGTGGGTAGCTACTGCTGTAGAGGTGACTTCGTTGGCTGGACGAACCTGAGCTGCTGCTGCTGCTGCTCTGCTGCTGTTGTTGTTGTTGTTGTTGCTGCTGCTGCTGTTGGAGTGTGGCGTTCAAAACGAATTTGCCACAGCACTTGAGCGCTTAACAAGCTGCCAAGAAGGACGAAGCACGAAACACGAAGCCTGGCGATGCTGCTGGTCATGTTATATTAAACAAGAGCAGCGACAACAGCAACAACAACAACAACAACAACAACAACAGCAGCAACAACTGAAGCAGCTGCAGCAGCGATAATAATGATGGCGAAAACAATTGTAACAACGGTAAACAAGGATTCGCTCGACACGCTCAACACTTGAGAGCAGCACTAGGCCCTGGGTGGGTCCAGGAGAGCGAGTGTTCACTGTAGTGGCAGGCACGCAATCACGCGCACTGCACTGCGCTTCATGGTTTGCAGGGGGTGTTGCGGGGTGCAGTGGAAATGGGCTTTACTGGGAGGGGTGGGTTAGGTGAGGTGACTCTGCAGCGCTTCGCTGAGCTCTTTGTTGTTGTGTAATAAGCATTAATAGGGTGCTCACCAGGAGCATGCACTGCATCAGCTGCTGCTGCTGCCACGACTGCCACTGCTGCTTTTGGTCCTGCTGCTGCTGCTGCTTTATTCATTGCAAATGTTGTTTTTGTCTATCTGTCAACATGCAGCGGCGGCTGCACAAACAACAAACACGCCATCTCAGCTACCGGACAAAAACAAACATATATATATATATATATATATGTATATATGTATATATATATATACATATTATTATATAAATAAGTAAAAGGAATGTTAGTTAACTTTTTAACCATGGCAGAATTATGTTTTGTGGGAAACTTTAACAAGTCAAATTTTTTAAATTTTTTTGTTCTTTCCGTTCTCTAAATTTTACTATAACTATTTATATTTTACTTAATCATTTTGTTAGAATAAATTAATAAAGAAAAAAGTTTTCAATGTAGCCATTTGATATAGTTGACCGATCTCAGTCATGACAGTCCCAAAAAATATGTTTTAATAAATATTTATTTATTTAATGTCATCTAAAGTCAGTCGGCACATAAAAAAAAAATTAGAATTTAATAAAATTTTAAATAAAAGCTTAAATTAAATATATATAAAAAATATAAGAAATATTTTTATTTATATATTTGTGATATTATGAAGCTTTCCTTTCAAACATATTTCAAACATTCTGCAAAAAATTTATCTCAGAACTTTTGATCAGATATATTTTGAATTATTTTACTATTAGAATCACTCCCTTTTTTTTTTAGTGTACCTTTGCTGGGCATAATACGACTTTAAGCAGGAACATTAGCGAAATGCCCCCTGTGGCATGTCAGCCTCATCAGTCAGTTGCCTGTTTTGTCCGTTTACCAGTTGTAAACTCATCGTCATTCGCATTCCCCATCCCCATTCTCATCCCCATCCCCAAAGACATATCCATCTCCAGCCGTTTTCTCTAACTTCATCCGTTTCCCCATTCCCATTTGCGATGTTCCTTCGTGTTTTGTGCCTTTCACTGATGATGACGCACACGCTGACGATGATGATGATGATGATGATGATTATGATGATGATGATGATGATTACTATTATGAGGATGGCCACGTTGCCCAGTCAAGCGAGTGTGAGAATCCATCTTTTCAATTTTCACAATCAAATGTTTTTGTGTTATTATTATTTGTTTACCCTTGCAAAGGTAATTGATAATTTTCTTATGATATGTGTAACGAAGTGAAAGATATGTTTTCGAGTCCAATTTAATGTATCGATAAATCAATTTATAATAATTTATAATTGTCTCCGAGTTATGGAATAAATTAAAAATCTACTTTTCTTATTTGTTTTATTAATTTCCATTCAATTTAATTTTGTATATAACTATATTTGTTAAATAAAAATTAATTAATAAGCAGGGCATTTATTATTCGGCGTGTTTACGCTTCTGCAATTACAGTTTTGGCAGGGGGTGGGGCGGCATACAACTGGCCGAAATTTGTGTTCGTTGAGCAGGAAAGGGATGGGTTGTGTGGTGGGTTAGCGGAGAGTTGGATGGGGTTTGCTCTTGTGGGATTTGTGCGTTTTGTTTGCGGTTTATTATACGCAAATAAATTAAATTTATGCTTGTTTCCATTTCCATGCAGTCACCCCCTCCCTACTTTATCTTTCACTCTCTCCGATTCTCCCTCTCCCCTCTCAAACACATACTGTGTTCTGCACATTTGTTTCCATTTGTGTTTTTTTTTTGTTCTTGTTTCATTTTTTTGCCGTTTTCCGTTGCGATTTTCCCAAACTCTAACCGTTAGCTCACCCTCTGCTGCTCCCCCCTCTCCTAATGCTGCCTCACTCGACAGCTCTTTATTAATTTGATCAATTCATGATTGCTGTTGTTGTTGTTGTTGTTGTTGCTGTTGTTACTTGTAATGTTTTTGCTTTTGTTGTAATTAACCTTTTGTCTTTTTGCCAATGTTTACTGCTCATTTGTCTGGCTCTGTACTCCGCTGCTCTGCTCTCCGCTGTTCTGCTCTGCTCTATTTGTTTATTCAGTGGCACTTTCTCTTTGCTTTGAACTCCTCCCCCTCCTCACCCGTACTCGCTAGTGTGAACAGCCAGCTAGGTAAAAGGTCAAAGTGGGTCCACTCATTGTATTTAGGACCCTCATCGACCCCTACCCCAGCTCAAACATCATCAGCTCATCGCCACAAGGGTCGAACCCTTACCTTTTGACCATTGTTATCATTATTTTTGTTGTTGTTGTTGTTGTTTGACGTTTTTTGGGCTCTTTGCCTGGCCAAGATGGACACACGCACAGCAGAAACACTTTTTAGTGGGTAATTATGCACTTGACACTTGATGAGGGCTTTCCCACCTCATCTTTCTTAAATGGCCAACATTTTAGTTTCAGTTAACAGCTTCCTCAAAACACCTGCATTTTAAGTCTGTTTCGCTTTTGGCTCATTTAATGGGCAAAATCAAATTTTGTTATTAATGTGCCTGCATTTTAAATATATTTAATAGCAAATTTCTCTTGGCCATAATTAGACTTTACAACTGATTAATTTCAGTTTAATCCCTCAATCAGCTTTTCAAATGTTTTCCTTTATTTAAAATTTTCAAATATTTTAATCCCACTCGCTTAGGCGATTTCTTCTTGTAGTCAATAATTCAATGAAAATCTTGTGGAAAATTCATTAAAATTGCACGTTAAATTACGTCAGGGGCAATTTTCCGTTTTTCTTTCGCTGGGCAGATTCATTGAGAAGAAAACAAGAGAAATCTAAATTCCTTTAATTTATATACGCATTTATTTTGTGTTCAACATTTTAATTCTTCTATAAATTTACATTAACATTTTTTTTTTGCTGTGGCGTCAATTGAGCATAAAAAAAGAAAAAAAAACTGCAGGAAAAACCAAACGCTGCGAAAACTCATTTAAATTTTACGAACTTTGGGCGCAGTTTTTCACATTTTATGAGTTTTTGGCGAGCGTAAATTTCAATGGATGGACTGGAAAGGGGAAAGAGGGGGTGAAGAAGGGAGCAGCAGCCGCACTTTGCTTAATTTCATAGCGAGGAGGCGACTCAACGTTCAAGGACCTTAAAAGAAATTCTAAATTTTGATCACGTTACGTTTTTTAATTGTTCCCCTGCGGCGTGCTCATTTAAAATACCCTTCCCCCTTCGGGCAGACCCCTACAGCTGTCGTCTATTTTCCGCAGTCCGCTTCCCGTATACCTCCCCCCTCCCTCGGCCAGCTATTCTCCCATTGTAATTGAGACCTTGAATTTTATTTGTTATATTCTAAAAAAAAATCGAAACATTTTACTCAAGTCAAATTTTTATTGAGTTTCGTTCGTTGAGAGTTTTCTCAAAATATATTTTATTATTGTAAAATATATTTTCTATCTAAAGAAAAACCCTCATCGAAGTCACATCGAATATGTTGATTCTTTATGGGGCATTTAGCAGCGGGCAAATCCTGAATTGCCTTGTAAGGATGCAATTATTCTTTGGCGAATTGGCCATTAACTGACAAATGACCCCATTTCAGCCAGATGAGTCACACTTAACGCTGACATAAGCTGATTAGCGATACATGACCAATAAATCCAAAGTATTTATTGCCATTTTGTTGTACACTGTGCCAAAAATCGGCGTGAAGAATTAATAAGAAAAAAGGAACTAGAACAATTATTTTTTTTATATATCTATATTCGCATTTATTTATATTTATCATATAATTTCAATAAATAATAATATAAATAAGTAAATAATAATTAATAATATAAATATAATTTATAATAATGTAATAATATATTATTTAAAAAAATATCAAACTTGTGTTTATAAAATTTATCGCCTTATTCTTTTCGCTCTGTGTAATACCCATTTTGCGGATTATTCTGTTAAGTCAACTTTTATGATTATATCTGAATTAACATATTGAATAATATAATTTAAATATTCATTTGTAATTTATTTGTTATTCCCTTATTTATCACAATTAATTTGTAAAAGTAGTTGTTAAATTAGTTTGTTTATTGCCAAATTCTTTTAGCAAGTAGTAAAATGTTTTACATAATTTCTACATACATATATAAATATATATATATATACATACAACTATTTCGTAGCAAATAAACTTCTCAATATTACTGTGAATCTGTGGCAAGCAAACTGGTAGCAGCTGCTGTGGTTTTAATAAGAGCTTATATTTGCGGAGGGGGGGAAGGGAATGAGAATTATGCACTATGCACGTGACTTACCAGACAACTTGGCCAAAATACGCTTTGTACGAGATATGTGTAAATTTATTAGATTTTCATTGAACGCTAAATAATAAACAATCTGCTCAACGCAACGCATTTAATTGGCTAATTTATTAATAATCAACTGGAAAATGGGGCAAAACACCATTGGAAAAAAGCAGCTGCCCCTTCATAGGGTGGGTTAGGCTTGGTGCGGGGGGAGGGTGCTAGAAAACCTTGCGCAACAAATTACATTTTCATCAGAGACACGAAATTTCGGTCGATTTTTGCAAATGCCCAAATAACTTTCATTGTATACCCTGTAATAATTAATAACAGGATTAATAAAGTTGTGCAACATGATATATATATATTATATATACTAACTTTATTTATGTTTGGTAAAACATATGTTTAACATCGCTCCCTAATTAATGCCACATTAAGTCTGAATAAATCAAGCTATTTCCATACAAATAATTCTAATAAAAATTAAAAAATTCTGCTTAGATAATAATAATGAAAATTAATGATAATATTTAATATTAGAGTATATTTTTGTATATCATGTCTGATACATACGAGGATACGCCCCAAAATTTGTAATTTAATTTATTCAATTTATTTTTTTTAATCAATTTAAAATTATTTTTTTTTAAATGACAGCTGTGATAAATTGAATAAATTCAAAATGATGGAAGTCATTTTAATATTCTGTTCAGATTAAGTGGATAGAATTTATGTGAAAACTGAATTTACTAAAGAAAAATAATAAAAATAAAAAACAACTAGAAATAAATCAGATTTTGAATTTGTATTTCGTGTTTAAGCCAAATTGAAAAATTGATCCAGCAATATACAATTTGTTAATTTTTCCGGCTTAGACTTAAATGAGAAAATCAAAAGAAAAATATGGCCAAAATCTATATATTAAATAAGGGTATCTGCTAGTCGAGTTTGAACTGTGTGCTTAATTTTTGCTTAGTCTACAGAGGGGTGTGAAGAGGGGAAAGGAGGAGGTGCTATGCGCTGCGAAGCGAGTCCTTTGGGTAAATTAACACTCTTTGATTAGGCAGCTGCCTGCTTATTACGTATACGCCCCGATGGCAACCAGTCAATGGACACTTGAGCCTAGCGCCACAAATGTCCTTTGCAAGTTGCCATTGTTGTTGTTGTTGTTGTTGTTGTTGCGGCTGCTGCTGCTGATTTTGCTGTCAGGCAGAAAGTTACGCAATTTTTGCTTATTATTTTCATAATCAATATTCAATTTAGCCGAGAGACACTTGGCAGTTGGCTGTTGCTGCCACTGAAATCGGCTTCAAGGGATCCATAACACACAGACACAATGCACCTTGGCACAGAACTTGCCACAAATTAGGCTAACTTATTTTTTACTGAAATTCTACATTAGTTTTGCACAGATTTTCCGCAACTGTTGACCACTGTGCAAATTTCCCTTGTGGCAGAAGCAGAGTCGCTAGCAGAGGCACAGGCAGGGGCAGTGGCAGTAGCAGAGGCAGCAGCAGTGGCAGTGGCAGAGGCAGCGGCAGTGGCAGTGGCAGCGGCAGTGGCAGTGGCAGAGGCAGTGGCAGAGGCTGTGGCAGTGGCAGAGGCATCGCCATCAGGCTTATAATTAAACATGGAAATCGTGGAAAATGTTGCAAACGTGAACGCAAACAAAAACAGCCAATTGGTAAGCTGACTGGTTTGGTCTTGCTGTGGAGAGGGGGTGGCGGGGTTGATTTTTGGTTGCTGTGGGGCAAACTCAGTCAACAGTCGAAGCGCGGCGGCAGGCGTTCAAATTGAAAAAGTTATTTTGCATTCGATTATTCCACTTACAAAGACTACACATCAATGAAGCATCATATTTCAGAGAGCAGACTGCTCTCAATCTATGTATGTGTGTGTGTGTGGTATACAGATCATTTCATTTGCTGTGGCTTTCATATAATAGTTGATGCTGTTGCTGCTTTTGCCTGCGGCATATTCTTGCAATTTTGCGTAATATTTTGCTCATTTACACTTCGTTGCATAGTCAATGGCAATTTGTATGTGTATGAGTGTGTGTGTGTGTGTGTGAGCGGCTTGTGGGTGGTTCTGTGCTGCCCGCGATGTGAACTATAATTGACCATTGGCTGTGGCAACGGATATTGACGAGGAGTTGCATCAACAGCTCCCAAAAGGATCCCTTTCATTTCATAACGAAACTTTTGATTGGACAACGTCAAAGTGAGTGAAATTTGAGTTGCTTTAGTTTATTAGTTAGTTTGTGGAAAATTCGTTTTTATCAATATAAAAAGCTAAAGAGATAAAAAGTAAAAGAGATAAAAAGCAGCACAGTTAATGAATCAAACAAATGTTTAATAAAAACTAAATAAAAAAAATTCAGTTATCGCATTGGATTTGAGCTCTTAAAACTATTTAAATTTTCTTAAAATAATCCAACATAATTAAAATATATATTTCTTGTGATTAATTTATGAACACATTTCCCAATGAGTTAAATTTAATTTATTTGTTTTTAGGTTTCAATTATAATACAATTTGTTACTTGCTGACAGCAAATAATTTAGCTTTAAAATACTCAATTTTCGATTTTTCAACGGAAACAAAAACAGTGAAATAAATCTTTTGTATATTTGCCCTGCACTGCATCGCCCCTCCCCGCCCCAGCCCATTAAAAGTGTCTTGTGTTTGTCTTCGATAATTTTGAAGACACAGCCAGAAAGCAAATTCAACAAGCGAGCGAACGCAAGTGTAATTAATATTTCAAAGCGCAACATTTATCAAATAAAAAAAATAAAAAAAAAAAAACTAAGCAGCATTTTCGAAAGTTGGCCCACAACGCACAGCAAACAAACAAAAAAGCCAAAACAATTAATGGCACACTCTAAAGTTACCCCACCTACCCCCCACTCCACCCCTCTGAGACCAATCCCTTTGGTTCCCCAAAACCCCATTTAGAGTTGAAAGCGACAACAAGCTAGGAAAACAATAAACCCGAGTCCAAAACTTGGAGCTGGAGTTGAAAACTTTAACAAAACTGAATACATAGATTTGTTTGCAGCCCAACAAATTATGAAGGGGCCCCAGCGGAGCCAGTCAGTCCATTAAAAATTCAAATGATGAGACACAGTAGCCACAAACACACACAAGCATACACACATACATATACTATTAACTGCCTACTCAACAAACTCATATTCATATGTATGTATATACATATATATTTACATGTCCGACACGTATCTGTTATGCTTATGTATTCGTGTACGCACAGCTGGAACTGATAGTCAACTCAAAAGTTTTGCTGTCTAGTTGTTGTTGTTGATGGGGAGACGGAGAAGGAGACGAAGGCGAAGGCGACGGCGAAGAACGAGACGAAGACGGAGACGGCTTGTCGATCCCGTTGAAACCAGCTGTGATTAGTGCAGCAATCATAAATTGAACTTATGGTGAGGTTCACTGTATTGCTTGTTGTTTCGTTGAATGCCCTGCAATTAATACAAGCTGATAGAAGAAGGCATAAAAGTAGATTATATAAAGTAAATAAAAAAGCTTTTAATATAAATAGGTATTCATATATCATTTAATTGGCTTGTGTGGCTGTATTTTTAAGTACGTTCATCAAAATCATTTCTGCAGCTAGAAACATTAAACAGTTATAGCAAGGCTTATTACAGCGTATCTATCTAGTCGAACACTATTTTCTTTTAATTCTTTGCTGTCTTTTTTTGTATTTATATTGATTTTTAAGTCTGAATATGGCCGACTTTATCGCACACTTGATCTACAAGTGATTTATCTACAAAATTAACTTGAGTTCGAGTACAAAAAAATTAATTAATTTATAATTTTTTTATTGGTATTAGATTGTTCAACCGTCGACCGCCAAAAACCCATGTTTTCATTTGATAATTTTTTTAATTTGTTATTTAATTGCACTAACATTTTTAATTCTACAACTTCAATGAGCATCGCATATACTCCAACTGGAAATATTACTATTCGAGAACGTTGAATCAGTTTTGAGTATTGTTAGTTGATAATTTGTCTACTCAGTTGTTGGCTTTGTATTCCGTTTAACCACAAAATATCTCCAACTGTCGAAATGTTGCACTGTATGTATTTGCTACGTGCATCGTGTGCTTTGTGGTACTCGTATATCTTTAATGGCATATTCATCAGTCAGTTGTGATAATATCGGTATAAGCACACACAAGAACACAAATACACACACACACATACATACACATATGCATGAACAGTATTACTAGCTTGGAGACTTGGGTCTGCATCGCAAAGAGCGACTGGGCAAGTCGCACAGTCATTTAGTTAAGTGGCAGTTGATTGGAACCAGTCGCAGTCATCATCATCATCGTCTTGATCATCATCATCATCATCATCGAAAGAGTGCTTATCATCATCATGATTATTACGTACCCAAAGCCTATTTGAATTTATTGCTGTTGTTGTTGTTGCTGTTGTCTCTCGTTTTGTTTTCTCCAACAGATTTAGTTTATTTTTTTTTTTTCATTTTATTTTTCATCCTCAGTCTCTGTTTCCTCTGTTTGCTGCTCCTCCTCCTCCTCCTCCAACTTCTTCTGCCTTTTGTGTGTCTTAAATTGCTGTCATTAATGAGTTACGAATATTACACTTTTATATCTGGCAGACACGCTTATCCACTCTACATTCTAATCGTGTTTTGCCGTCTGTCTTAATGTCTGTCCAAACTGTTATACCCCCACCCCCTGGCTTGCCCTATCAACCACTTTTGGCTCTTTTTTCAAGCTCCTCCAGTTTTACTGGCTACTGTTTGGTTAATGATGGCTTGTGCGTTGTCTGTTATTTTCCCCCGATATTTTCTACTTCGCCTCCGCCTTCGCCTTTGTCTCGTCAACTCTTTTCAGCTCTTCCATCGATTTTGTGGCTACTGTTTTCTTTTTCTTTTCTTCTATCTTTCTTTTTTTCGTATCTCATCCAATTTTAAAGTCTGTTGTTGTTGTTGTTGTTGCTGCAGCTGTTGTTGTTGTTGGTTGTCTTGTCTTTCTAATAGGCTTCTTCTTCTTCGGCCTGTGTCTGGCTTTGGCTCGATTGCTTTCTGCCTGATTGATTTTCGAGCTTATGATTCTTGCTCTCAATTCTTTTATTCTCTATCGTTATCTCGTGCCTTGTTGTGTGTTGCACAGTTGCACTGTTGCAGTTGTGGCTGATTCCTTTAAATTACTTTAATTGATGGCAGCTACAGAAATGTTCGGCTCAATGATTTCCTTTCATCGCAATCTGTCGTGCATCACATCGATCGACGAATCGAACGATCCACTTCAAATCTAGTTGCAAGACCATTCGCTGTGTGGCATTTACAATCTTTCGCTTCTCTGAACTCGGGGGTCAGTTCGATTAAGTGATCTCTACGTGTGTGTTTGTGTGTGTGTGTGTGTCTATGCATTGGTGTTTGTTGTTGTCTACTTTGTTCAACGTTCTGATTCGATTTGTGTTTTTTTTTTTTTTTTACAAATTTGCAGCGCATGATTTGTGCTGCGGTAAGCAAAAATGTAATCGACTTTAAAAGCAATTGTTGAACAGATGAAGACTTTCCTAGATAAAACCAAAGACATTAGAGATCTACATATATATAGAGTTAAAAATTTATAGATAGTATATTACACAACATATTCAAATTTTTATTTAATGGAGTATTTTATGTGTTTTTAATTTTCTTAAATCAAAAATGTTTGACATTTGCTATAATTTTAATATATATAATATTTATATCATTTTTGATTTGAGAAAATTAATAGAAGCATAAAATACTCCATTTAATATATATATATATAATATAATATATATATATATATATTTTACTACGCACTATCAGTTGGTCAATTTACTATAAGTTTTAATGTCATCAAAATGGATTTTAAAAGAAATTAATTCCCACTTCTCTAAAAAACATCCAAGATCTTTCTACTTCATTAATTTGATGCAATGGAAACTTTGGTATATAAAGTAAATACAATTCTTTTGTATTCATTTTTATATTCTTACACTTCAATATAAATAAATAAAGACCCAATTACTGGGAACACGACCTGTCAATTCGATCCGATTTTGGGATTTTGGATTGGGCTCAGTACTCAGTATGTAGTTGCCGTGGCGGACATTTGAATGAATGGAAGCATGGCCCATAAATCTGAACGGAGGCCATTCATTTGGACGACAAGTCGACAAGGCATGGCGAAAGTTAATAACATGCAAGAGGGCAATTCTAATTTGGCCTGAATGACTGAAAGGGCAAACAGAATTGTAACTGGATGTGGAAGTCCTGAAGATAGGAACATGTGCGTACTGTACCCGAAGGCCAGCAGGCCAGCAGGCAAGCAGTCAGCATTGCAAGGACAATGGACAAGGACAAGGAACTGGGTACTGGGTACTGGGAAGGCAGTGCGCATATTAAAACCGGAAATAGTCGAAACCAAGTGCCAGGCAACCGACTGACGCACTGACACACATTTCGCTAACAAAGGACTCGCACCAATAAAGGAGTCGAATTTATACATAAAAAAAACAACAACAAAAAATACGAACAACAGCGAGAAAAAAAAAACAGAATTGAGTCGAATAAAAAGCTCAAATAAAATGCTTTTGTCCAGCGCCTAAACTAAATGCCGGCGGCAGTTGCTGCTGTGTGGCAACCACCCTTAATGGCAGAAGGACATGCAGGACATGCCCTGGGCTGCCTGGCAACAGGCATGACGATGACGTTGACGGCTGCTGCACACCCAACACACACACTCACTCACACAAATATACACACAGGCAAGCACATAAAGGACACCGCATAAAATAGAGATCATAATAATGCGAAAACTTGAAACCAAGGATACCCATCAGGATACCTGCCAGCAGCACTCAGTCTCTCTTTATCTCTCTGCCTCTCTCTCTCTCTCTCTGTCTCTCTCTCACTCTGTCAGTTTTCGTCTCCCTCTTTTTATCTCGTTTGGTTTAACACACAGGCGGAATGCGCAGTGAGATTGCATCATAAATTCTAAGAATATGAAGCCAAAAGTGAATCATGCAAAAGAGCCACAGCATGGAAAGGGAGGGGGGAAGGGGAGAGACAGAACAGGCAACGGCGACTGCGACTGCGGCAAGCGAGTGAAAAAAAGTAGAATAAATAAAAATTAACTTATTTGCATATTTCAGTGAGCGGGCGAAAGGATACGCTGCTGGACAGACACACACACACACACACACTAACTAACGGGGATGTGGACATTCATGTAGCTGAAATTAAATAAAAACCAAACACACTCGCGCCAGGATGTGCGCAAGGATGTGCGTGCAGCGGCTTAACCAAGCGAATGAACATTGCAAAATCCTCGCACGCAATTTCTGTTTTTCTTCTTTTTTTTTGCCTTTACGGTATTTTTCATTTTTTTTTTTGCCCGCTAACCGCTTAGCAACTCAGTACTCGAAACAATTCTAAAACGAATTGATTTGGCCAGCACGACGCGCTCGATGCGCTACTTTCAAGTGTTAGTTTAAACAAATAAAATTTAAAAAGTTTGTAAACAAAATAATAATAAATAAATCAATAACATGCATATTATAAAAGTATCATTTTGAAATAAAGTAATTTGCTTTGGAATATTTATAAAAAGATAACAAGAATTTTATTTTATATGTTTATTGATCAATTAAAACTAATTTAATAAAAACCAAGTATTTTCTAATATTGGGCATTTAATAAATATTTTATTAGTTCAAAATTCCTATTAACTTCCAAAAACCGTATTAGACAATTATTTATTCTAAGATCCATTCTGCTTTTTTTTTAACTTATTTGCATTACATACACAACTCTCAACACAAACGATATGCTCGATTGCCGTAGAGTAGAGTGCTCGACAGAGTTGTTGGAGGTGGGGATGTGTACAAGGTGAGGAGTGGCAAATAAAAACTGTGAGTGTGGTGGCGTGATTAAGTGATGGACGTGTATGGACACATGCAGCTTTATATTTAGCATACAAAAGCCCAAACAGGCTCTCAGCTGAACATATACATATGTAAATATGCGTGCGTGTGTGTGTGTGTATGTGTTTGTACTGCTGACGGGTTCTTGCGCTTTTAATCATAAATAACAAAGGACACATGGCGCGTAGATTCTCGTATAGCATTTAGCTTGTAACCAACAAAAGCCTGGTTGCCACCCTCAAAAGCACAGAGCTTCATGTTGACCAAGGATATATGTCTGTATGTGTGTGTGTGTGTGTGTGTGTGTGTTGCCTGTTGATAATCCTCCAACTACTGACCAACCATTTTGTGCCACCCACTCGCACTGATGCCAAGCGCCCATTTATTTCCGCCTCATGGACGCCAAACATGCCACTCGCTGCGATTCATAGGCTGACCTGGCCCCAGGATGTGGCTGTACATATATATATATATAAAAAGAGAGAGAGAGAGAGAAAGAGAGAGCAAGTGAGTGGAGCATATTTGGTTTGCTCTGTCCGAGCTAAACAACTGCGCAGTTGTTTAGCACCCCCTCCCTGGCACCGTCGTTGGTTTTCCCCCATGTTCATTTTGTGTGTGCGGAATTTTGATATTAATAGCTTTGGACAGTTTTATAAACGCCTTTCGGGGTTAACATGCTCAAGTGGTATTCATATTTTCCACTGACCGACCTGTCACTATTATTCTGTGTGTCAGCAAACTGCATAAAAAATAAAACCAAATGCGAAACTTGCCCCGTTGGCGCTTGACACAACATGCTTTACAGTTATTCATGGCTAAGAAGGCAACGAGGATGTTGGCAGTTGCATACTCAAATTGGAGTTACTTGCTGGATTTTATTTTTGCACACATTTGCCTGAAATAAAATTATAGAGTTTAAATTAATTTATTCAGTTTTTGCGTTAATCATTTATAAAACATCTTCTTAATTTTTTTAAGGCTATTACTAAACAGCAAAAATAGAATTTTTATCTAAAACCTTTGCTTAACTTTCTGTTATTTTATTATAAAAATATTTTAGAACTAAAAGAAATATTAATATATATATATATATATCTATAGAGAAATTATTAATAAATATATAATAAATATTAATATAAACACAATAGATAGAATTTGATGGATTACACAAAATTATATAAATACAAATTGAAATTCTTCAGATTACTAGTTATAACAGCTTTCATAGCGAAAATCGGTGGGTTAGTAAATTTATAGAAGTCAACAATTTGACAAATATATTTAAAATGTTTCTTCTTTATTTAAGTAACATTTCGCTGGATAAAATGATGTACTTCAGATTACTAAATAGGTCAGTTTTCATATAAAAAATCATTGGTATTTTTTATTTAAGAAAGTCAAAAAATTTAAAAGAAAATATGTAAAAAATGTTTTTTCTTGTTTAAAGTTACAATTGGCTTGATAAAATTATATTCTTTGAAGTACTAAAAAGGGGTTATTAAATTAATAGGAATCAACAATTTGACAAACATATATAAAATATTTTTACTTATTTTAAGTAACATTTCGCTTGAGCTTATCTCCAAACACCCTGTGACTGTACCCAAAAGCAGCTTGATTGAATTAGAAGGACGCAACCAGGCTGTGGATTACAATGGCAACAAACTGATGTTGATGTGCACGATAAAATCAAAATCGAAATCCGTAGATGGTAGTCCAAGTAGGACAAACACGATTTCAACTTTGGGGGTTGCTGGGTGCTTCGGAAAACGGAGGGTTGAAGTAAAACGCAGTTTCCCGAATTGCGTCTTAGAGCAAGTTCAAAAGTGGTGTCTTTGGTTGCATACGTTTTTTTCCATTGTATTTTCTTTGCTTTTGGTTTTTCATTCCTTTTGTGGACGCTGGGAAAAGTGCAAGCTTTACGGATACCGGGTACAGTTAAAGGTGGCAGCAACCACCCGTTGCTAATGCTGACTTCTCCATTCTTACTGCGCAGCATAAATTACGCATTTTCCCGTTTTATGTTTGTGTTTTCCTTTGCTGCGACGCAGTTTTGCGTTGTTATTTATGATTTATGTGCTGTGATGACACAGAGGAGGAACTGGCACAGCACACACTGCTAAAGTTGCAGCCGTTGTCGCAGCCCCGCGTTGCCCCGCCTCCTCCAACCCGGTGTCGGACGGACCCCTCCAATTGAATTGTGCTGCGGAAAATTACACGCAAATTGCACGCAACACGCGAAGAACGAGAAAACTTCGCATGGAAATTACGGCGAAAATGCCGTTCATGCATGCGTTATACTGCTCCCTCCCCCCCTCCCATCATAATACCCTACACCCCCATTAAACCATCCAATAAGTAGCCCTACTCCCGTCAAGGATGACGCACGACA
Organism: Drosophila dives; assembly: GCA_035042365.1. NCBI lineage: Eukaryota > Metazoa > Arthropoda > Insecta > Diptera > Drosophilidae > Drosophila > Drosophila dives. Next base: position 3,588,005 of record JAWNLJ010000276.1, on the reverse strand, counting down.
CATGCGTGTAAGTCGCCGACAATTGCCTGCCCCTGTGTGGCATGAGGCACTTTAAATAAATTTCAACATTGTTAAATGCTAATCCTTAAATATATATATATACATATGTAGTACCCCCCCTCAGCTCTACAAGGGGGCCTATGAGTCAGTGCACTTTTAAACAGTAAATGTTACGGTTGCTAAATTTACTGCCAGTTTCCGGTTTCCGAGCAGATCAACAAACACTTAAAAACCCATCATCCTCAAAAAAAAAAAAAATAATAATTCTTCTCTTGTAAATTTAAGCCGATTATCGAAATATCTTTTTTACAATTTAAAAAACTTAAGCCAAGTATTAAATTGTCTCTTAAAGATACGCATTTTTCACTTAACGCAAATTTATCCATTTTTATCAGTTAAAATGAGTTTTTAGCTATGTTTGTGAGTTATATTTTTTCGGTAAGTTTAAGCCGGATATTATCGATTTATTTACTATCGAAGCACAGATGAAAATATATATTTAAAAATTTAAAATTGCAGCCCTTCAAACAGACAGAAAAAAATGACACAAAAGCAAAAAAAAAACTCTTTTAACTGTTAACATTTAATTTGGAAATATTTCAACAAATAAAAAGCAGCTAATGAACTTGACCATTTAAATTTGGGCTCAGCACATTGAATTTGTTTGGGCCACTTTTAAACACAATGAGTTTTTGCGTTAGCAGCTGGCCGACAATTTTTTTGTAAAAAGGTTTTTGGCATTTTTATGGCATGCGAAAAAAAAACATACAATTTAATAAATAAGAGTGTGTTGCAGTGTGTGTGTGTGTGTGTAAACTCATATGTCTGATGGTCTGCGCCTGCCGCAGTTCACTTTTTAATCACTTTTCATGAGCTTTTAATTAAAAGCCAGTCGTCGCTCCAAAAACCCATTCCTCGTCTGTTAAAATTTATGAAAAAAAAACCAAACGCATAAAATACTTAAAAAGGCTCTGGAAAAAAATTAAAAAAAGATTGAATACAATTGTCGAAATGGTTTGTGCTGAAAATACCTCTTAGCCAAAATAAATACATATTTTTTAAATTCAATTTTTAAGTAGAATCAGAATTTGTAAAAAACGGAAAAGATTGAATGCAATTGTCGAAATGTTTTGAGCCGAAAATACCCTGTAGCAAAAATGTATATATTTTTTAGAGATTGAAAAATGATGGAATGCAATTGTTTGCAATGGCTTGTGCTGAAAATACCCTGTAAACAATATAAAAATATTTTTTAATTATATATTTTTTTATTTAATTTTTAAGGAGTTTCGTCTAAGAGAATAAAAATAAATGTGTTTTGTTTTTGTATGCGATAGGATCTGAGGCAGTCGCTGTGGCATTTGGCATTTGTGTGTTTGTGGCATGCTTCAGGATACAAATGTAAATATGCATAAATTCTTCACTCATTTCCGTAATAATAATGTGCGAAAGGATATTAATTATGAAACAAGCGAACGGCAGGAAGCACTGGCAATAAAAACAGCCAGCGACAGGCAACACCATGCGTGACCAACAACAACAACAATTGGAACAAAACCAATCTTGTATATATTGTATTTTATGCCACTGGCCACATGGCCAATGCCCGTCGGGTGTGTGTGAGGTGTGGGCGATGGGCGGTGGGTGGTGTGTGTCGCAACGGAAACGGGAGCAACATGTGCAACATGTCGAACGGAAGTGTTGGCCATATTCTATACACGCACACACACACACACACACACACACAACATGTGTAAGCCTAAATAGGCCCACGTCTATCAGCAGGCAGGAACCAGAACCAGAACCAGAAACAGAAACCAGGCAAAAGGACAAGCGTCATTAGGAGCTGGGCCAAGTAGATTTTTATGTAATTCCGCTTGGTTATTGCTTTTATACATTTATTTTATTTCATTTGCCACACACTCGCACACATCCTCACACACACACACACACACATCCTCTCACACACACTCACACACATATTTCATATTTTAACTGCACATTTTTGTAGAGCAAAATGTATTTTTTTTCGAGTTTTTAGTTTCCAATGCAGCTTGTAACGCATAGTTTATAAAATATAATTAATAATTTTTAATATAACAAATAAAATTATAAAAAATTGTTGGCCTGTTTTTTCAATTATTTATAATTTAAATATGGCCAAATATTGATTTTACCAAGCATTAAATTTGATAATAGATAAAAACTAATAAGAAATAAAATTTTTATACTTTTCGCTTGGCTAATTATAAATTGGCAATTAAACTAAAAGAATTAAAATTATTTAAGTTAAAATAAAAATTTCTACAAATATTTAGCTATATATTTAAGCTGTTTTTGTTGCCAATGCGAATGTCCAAAAGCGACATTTTTGTAAATTTGGCTGCAACAAATTGTGTACAAGGTATTTGGAATTCGAATTCTTTGGCTGGCAACCAGCCGAGGGCCAGGGCCAGGGCCAGGTCCTAAAGGACCACCGCTGGGCTGAGCAAAAAGAAAAAAAAAAAAGAAAAATATACAGAGAGAGAAAAGGGAGCAGTTTGCCTGTCAATGACAGCGCCGACGTCGACATCAACGCGGCCAAGTTGCGTCCATCAGAGTTGCGTGCGTCAGAGTTGCCGTTGAGCACGTTGCCGCTTCACGTGACACTGACGAGGATGCCTAGGATGCCAAGGATGCCCAGGCAATAGTACACCAGTGTACAACACTACCCCAACCCCCCTTTCACCACCCCCCTTGCATATATATTCACCAGGCGAGTCAATCGCCCGCTTTGCGATTGCGGCTGCCTTCTGCGTGTAATTGCCGTTGTAATGTTGCACGAACGCGAATATAATTGCTAAAATGTTGCCTCCCAAAACGACGACGACGACGACGACGACAGACGTGCCAATGACCAGTCGTCGGTCCGTCGGTCCGTCGTCGGTTTACGACACTTTTCCATTTGAATTTAATTTTAATTTACGCCCAACGGCCACTTTTTGCCCCGGAAATTGGCAATGGCAATGGAAGAGCACATTCCGCATTTCCACATCCACCATCCGGCATACCCCATCCCATCCCAGACTGAGACCATCATTGACCAAATTCGAGAGGCCCGTTTGCACCGTTGGGTTAATGAGATAACCGCCGGCAGACATTTCTGTGCAACTGGCCAAATTGTAAAAGGAAGTCTAATTGAGGCACAGCCCCAAGCAATTAGTCGATCAAATTGAAACTGCCAGCATTTAAATACAGTCATAATTTTTACAACATAATTTAAATACGTTAATTTAAATTCTATAAATAATTGAGAAAAATGTGAAATTCAACTCTGAAATCCGTCGATTAAATTTTAAATTTCCAGCATTTAAATGCAGTAATAATTTGCACATGTTTTGTTTAGAAGCCAATAAATTAAATACAATAATTAAAATTTTTATTTATAAAAAAAAAATGTGTACATTCTCTGAAATTTTGACATTAATCAAAGAATTTTCTTGTAAGAATTTTCCATATTGCATTTCAATTTAAATACACTCATCCTTCGTAAAAGCATTATCAAAAGTCGATAAATTAAATACGATAATTTAAATATATAAATAATTATAATAATAATTGAGAAATATGTGAACATAGACTATGAAATTTATGTTTAGGAAAATTTTGACATTTACTATATAAATCTTGTAAAAACTTTCCATATTTCAATGTCAATACTCTCATCTTTTTTACACGAATATTCATAATTTTAGTTATATAAATAAATAAGTTTGCACGCATATTCATTTTAATATTTAATTTTAAATACCATAAATATTTAAGAAAAATATGAAAATTGACTACAAAATTAGTCTATTAAATTAAAACTAGAATTTTTAGCTGTCGATAAATTAAATACAATAATTTTAATGCTATAAATAATTAAGCAAAATGTTAAAATATAATAAAATTTGCGTTTAGTAACAATTTGGCATTAACTAATCTGGTAAGAACTTTCAATATTTCAATTTAAATACACTCATCATTAGTACAAGAATTGTCAACTGTCGATAAATTAAATACGATAATTTAAGTATGATAAATATTTAAACAAAATGTGAAAATAGTCTCTGAAATAGTTAATCAGATCTTGTAAAAACTTTCCATTGTGAGTTTTTATTTAATTACAGCCAAAATGTGTTCAGCTATCGATAAATTAATTTTTATATATTTAAATACAATAAATAATTGATCAACATGTAAAATTTTTGCTTACGTAAATTTTGACATTAAATAGATACATTTTGTAATAAATTTGCAACATTTCCTAGGCCATAATTTTCCACTCCTCCAATTGACATCTTTTTCTGATTAAAGCCAATAATTTGTCATATTTATTAATATAATAATTTTTGTGCGTCGATGAGTAGTTTTCCGCTGTGCACAAATCGTGCAATCAAATGAATTTTTAATTTAATTTAATTTAATTTAAAAACAACGAAAGCTGTTTTCTCTAACACAATTTTTATTGAACAGAGTTGGACTTTTAACAATAAATTAGAGAAAGAGTATTGGTTCGATGAATAAATATTGACGTATGCAAAGATGAAGAAAATTTGTTTGTCAATTTTTGGTTAAAACTATTAACTAACCCATGTTAATTTCATTAGCAATACTTTATTGCATTCTGTTTGTGCTTTTGTCTTTTATATTTATGTTATTGATTGCGCTAATTGGCCAACCAATTAGCGTATCTTTACCGGATTCTCAATCATTTCTGGCCACTCATTCTCTGACGTCAACGGCAACATCTTCGATCCATCATCATTGTTGCTGTTTGCCACCGATACATTCGAGGCATTCGAGGCATTCTCATATGCGGCAAGCTCTGCCAAACGCTGCCTCATCCGTTGCTCCAGTTGAGCAGCGCTGAATCTCGAATTCAATGAATCGTCTTCATTTGATTGCTCTTCCAGCCGTATTTCATCGCCCAAATTGGACTCCATCTTCAGATCCTTTGTCTCCATTGTTGTGTCTGCCATAATAATAATAAAATGAAATAAAATAAAATACAGATTTCGCCGTTGATGTATTATTTAAGTGTGTTTCGTCTGGTTTAATAAACTCATATTTATAACAATTTGCACGAAGCTTGCTCAGTTCATAAATTGATTTTTTAATGCATATTCGTTTTTTTTTTTTTTGGTCTCAGCTAATTCAGATTCGCTTTAAGGTAAATAAAGTCGGGGCTTTCTCACCTGCAGCAAGAGGAAAATGCCAAGGTTCGCACTGGTTTATGTGGTTGGCCAAAACAACAAGCCAGCAACAACTTACAGTTAAAGCCAGCTAACTGAATTTTCAAACAACTGCCAGTTGGAGTTTGGTTAATGCATTTTGCCTGTGTTTGCTTATGGCTTTTTTGGAGCTTTGGCTCAGACTCATAGACTGGTTGGCTCTTGGGCAACAACCAGACCAGACCAGACCAGACCAGGCCAGGCCAGGCAACTCTAGCTGGCTACACACCCAGATTTCCTAGGAAAGGAAAAATATATATATTTATACACATATAAATTTGGGTGCGTTAGTCAAACACTGATAAAAATCATAAGCCAAAGATGAGATGTAGCAAGCAGCTTGCCCCTTAACACACACACACAAACACACACAAACACACACATACACACACAGTCAACGCAGTACGTGTCTGGGGCACAGACATTAGGACAAAGCAAGCTAAAATATATTAGGCCAATTATGTTTTGTACAAAATTTACATGTACTCTGTGGCGTCAAGTGGCCTCCTCCACCTACTCTTCAGACTCCTCTCCATTCACATTTTTTACTTGTGGCAACATCACGATACAAGGCCCGAAACGTGCAACGGCATAAGCGAGTCAACCAAGTGAGCCAAGTGAACCCATCGAGAACTGAGCCCATCTTTCCACCAGACTCTTTTCTCTTCCCTTCTCTTCACCTCTCCTATTTTTTTCCTTTTGTTTTTTTATCGCACATTTTTCTATTTTCTATCTAGTTTTTTTTTTTAAACCTATCTGAGCACTTCTATCGCCAACGCCTACGTCCATTTTCATTTGTTCTTTTCAGGTATTCACGTTTTCAGCTAACGTCTTTTCTCTTCTTGGTAACACAAAACATTGCATTTTGAATTGGGGGCGCTGTCTTAGGTAATTAATTTCGAGGATTTCAATTCAGATTTCTGTCACCGATAGTCTTCTGTATCTGAATAATTTCCATATTGCCCGGACACGTACATCGGAGCTGTCAATGGGTCTTCAGATCATCTTTTTTGGTTGGGGTTGCACGCTGAAATACTTTAATTTATTTTATGTGTCAATGATTGCCACTTGTGGCAAATGAGTCTCTGCATTTGTGTATCAATAATAATATTATAATTATAAATATAAATTAAAAACGTGCTAAGATTTATACATTTGAATATATTTTTATTTATTTTTTTAGTGCGACTCAGTTGATTGTAAACTATTTTAATTATAAATATAATTTATTAATTTGATAGGTAGGTTTTTTTTTTAAATTAATTTTCTTAGCTTTAACTAGTATTTTGTTAAAATTAAACTGTTTCTTAAGCAAAGGAAAATATTTGTATTTATTTTTAATTTGATTCAGCATTCGTTTAACAAGTTAAACTTTGTTAATTATAAATATAAATATAATATAATAAATATAAATATAAATTAAAATTTTATAGGTATTCTTTTTTTAAGCATTTTTCTTAGCTTTAATTACTTTAAGTATTTTGCTAAGATTTAATTGTTTTTAATCAATTAATTTTAATCAATAAATTTAATTAGGTCGCAGTTCACAAAACTCCCAATAAATAATAAAAATCATATTAATTAATTTTTTTTTTTTTAATGATACTCAGCATTTGTGTAACGATTGTAAACAATTTGAACTATAAATATAATTATAAATTGTATAACACTGCTTTTTTATAAGAATTTATTTGAGATTTAACTACTTTTGGTACTTTTCTAATATTCAATTGTTTTTTAAGCAATTGAATATATTTTTTTTTATTTATTTTTAATGAGACTCAGAATTTGTGTAAACAATTTTAATTATAAATTGCATAGCTTGATTTTCAATGTGAATTTATTTTAGCTTTATTTTGCCCAAATTGATCTGTTATTTAAGCAATCCAAAATATTTATTTTCTTGGTAAGAAAATCACCAAAATAATATATGGGGCCTATAAACATTTGAGATAAGTTGATATTTATCAAATGGGGCATCATTTGCAGCTGGCTGGGAAATAGAAAATGACTTTCGACACGGTTATCAATAATCGGCTATCGATATTTTATGAAAATGGATGCGGCACACACTCAGTGGCGCCGTGCCCCCCGCCGTGTCGAGTGTTTCAAAATAAATATAAATAATAAAACGCATTATTACTGTTTATACCATATCAAATAGTTTTTTTTTTTTTTTTTCGTATTTGTTGTGTGTTGTGTGAGTCCTTTGGCAATGCCACTCATAAGCGCGCTAATCCGTCAAAATTTATAGCCATAACTTGGCTGGGATGTGGCATGTGGGTTGTGGCAGGCATGAGATGAGTGGCGTCTTCGGCCAGGCCAATTGATAACGTGCGTGTGAAATTTATCAAATAAATTGAGGCCATAAATGTCAAAGCTGCGAATGATTCATAGATGGGCACAGAGCCAACCAGCCAGGGGTGTGTGTGTGAGTGTGTGTGTGCGAGAGAGAGAGGACAAATCTATTGTTGTTGCTGCTTATTAAACCGCATCCGTTGGCAATCAACATGGCCCAAAGTCAATTCGCCGTCAGCTGATAAATTTGTCGGTCGATTTTTGCGATTGCCAGCAATTTATTAAAATGCCATCAAAAATTAATCATCACATTTTCTATGTGATAAAATCGTATCTCATATTAAATATTATATTTTGATTAGTCATCTTAGATGTGTATCTCAAACAGTCAGCAGTCTCAATTGGAGTCTTTTAACTTGTTTTTATTTTCCATTTGTTGTTAATAATCAGAAAGCGTTGCGATTATTTGAATATTCAGTTTGAAGTTGGGGTTCAGCACAGCGTGTCTATCATTATTTTGAATTCTGATTCGTATTTTTGCTGGTTTTTTGTTTTATTTATTTTTTTTGCACTCAGGTTGCATAAGAGAGTTTAAAGCTTTTTAACACTATTATTAAATTTGGCTTTATGTGGTAGTCTGCGGGCGGAACTTTGATAATGACAATGCATTCGTTGCCACAAAACACAAAAGGCGGCGATTTTATGAAAATACATACATAGATAATACATATGTACATACATATATATATATGTATAGAGTACGAATATACTCATGATTACATACTACTCCCAGTTCTCGTTGCACTGTAAGAAAATTTGCAAGACATTTACGTTTTAGATGTTGGCACAAACAGATTTTTGATATACAGAAATAAAGTAAAATTTAATAAATAGAAATGTGCTTTTCTAGCCAGCAAAATATATATATATAGGCTTAAAATTTATTAATTTTTATTAAGCCCTAAACAAATACTAAAAAGTCAATTTATTGTATTATTTGAATCATAACAAGCAACAATTTATTCTAACTATTTTTATAGCTAAACCCTAAAAGTTATTCAAAACTTATGTTTGCCAACTTTTGAGACAATTTACAAGATATTCATATATCAAATAAAATTGAAGTATATTCGTATTCAAAGCGCTTTTGTTCCTAGGAACTGAAGAGGCAAATTAAGAGCTGTTCAAAATTTATAGTAGACAATCTTTGGTGTTGTTTTTGTTGTTGTTGTTGTTGTTGCCCAGATACCGTAAGCTGTCCATTTAACTATTTAAACAATGACCTCCCAACCCAATGCAGACGATTGTTGAAGAAAAACAAATAATGTGCTTATGCAGCACCATCAATTAGATCTGTAAACTGAAACCGATTCCAATCATAGCCAAACAAATGGCCAGCAAACCGAACCGAGCTGGGAGCTCTTAATAAAAGTCAATTGGCAACCACACATTTGTTGTTAGGGGGGAAAGGGGGGAGGGATGTGGGTTGTATTTTGGGTCTCGAACACATTTGAAATTTGAATAAAATGTCTTTTTATCGCACTTAAAGGCCATTTAGTAGGCTAAATTATAGCGATGAGCAGGGTATTTTTCTAAGTACGGCAAACACAAATGCTAAATCCAAAAGCCCATAAAAAAAAAAACGAAAAAAGAAAATCTTAAACCCAAACCCAAAATCCAAATACAAAAAACCCAAAAAAAATCGCTGTCAAATTGGCCATGTTAAACCGCAAACCATTTGCCGTGGCTATTGTAGTTGATGTTGTTGCAAGTTGTGTAGTTGACCCGACTTATCTTCAAGCGGCAAGGGGCCAAAACGTAAACTTGCCACAAATTGGCCGAGAGTTGTTGTTGCTGTTGCTGCTGCATAAGTCCAATTTATTTTTGGTTTTCGGTTGTTTTTCTATTTTTTGTTTGATTTTTTGTTTACTTCGAAGCAAAACCAAATCGAATTAAACTAAAATCTACATAAGCTTTTTCTCTCTGTGTGGCTCTGCTACAAACACAACTGTGGATCCACTTCTGTCCCTCTAGCGCCTCTCTCTCACACTCACACTTACACTCACTCTCTCTCTTTCGCTCTCTCTTTCGCTCCATTTGTTCATTTATTTGCTGCTGTTACTGATGTTGTTCGTGTTGTTGTTGTTGTTGTTGTTGTTATTGTTGCTGGGCATGAATTACATTTCTCCTCGCATTCGCATTCGCATTCGCCGTTGACTTTTCTTATGCCCTACGCGTAGAGTCCCTACATTTTCTCGTAACGTATATAATATAAATGTAGTTGTAATAGGCTTTTCTAAAAATAAATAGTACAGATATATATATATATTTGAAATATTATTCTACAGCCAAAGAAAATATCTTAAGTCAAAAATTGTAAGAAAATCGATACCATTTTGTTTTTAAATTAACTACTTTTCTGAATTTAACAAAGTGGCCATCACAATTTTAGTTAAATAAAATATATATTTTAAGCATATTATATATACGATTTAATATAATTTATATAAGTATATTTATATAAAAGCTAAAAAAAAATATTAATTTGAAATTGAAATATTACTCTACAGCCAACAAAAGTAAAATAGGTAAAAAATATTATCAAAATCCAAAACATTTTCATTTTCGATGTTCTAATTTTCCACATTTACATCAAAATTTTAGTTTTCGTAAAAAAAAATTATTTTTTAAGCATTACATATATATATATATTTTTATATAGTTATGTAGAAGAGAAAGGGTATCAAATTGTTGACCAGTTGTAAACTGTTTTTCTTCTTGTATTGCTTTTTCTTTTTTTTCATTTTTTTGTTGTTTGTATTTTTGTTGTATTTTTTCTAAATGCTAATTTATGGGCATGTGTTGCCATTTGGTTGCCGTTGGGTAATTTTAGTACCAACAGCAGCACAAGCAACAACGACTACAACAATAATAATAACAACAATAGCAACAACAACAACAACTGGAAACAGGAAATGCAGCAAAGCGAAATAAAAAGTTGAGTAAATTGCATATTTATGAATCTGTCAATTGTTTATACTAAGTTTTTGATGGTTGTTGTTGTTGTTTTTGTTGTTGTTTTTGCTTGGCCCGCTCTTTTCACAGAATTTCACATTTTGTTATTTTTATTGCTAGTTTATTTTTGCTTATTTTGCCCTGTTTGCTTGCTGCTTACTTGTCTCGCTGTCGACTTCTGCTTCCTTCCCCCTTTTTTCTGTATGTTTTTTTTTTTTGTTTTTTGCATTTATTTTTTTTTTTAAACACTCTTGAATCGCCCTAGCTCGACATGGCCATAACATATGATACCATTACCATTACCATTACCATTCGATTCGCTTGATGCTTTTCTCTTTGCAGTTGCAGTTCCACTCTATAAAACAAGACTCAAAAACAACGATTCCATATCCTGTTTATGATCCTATTTGAATGACTTTTCATATAAAATACACACAACGAAAATGGTTTTATTGGGCGATTCATTTGTGACGCTTAACAATGCAATTCATTTACTTTTTATTGGTGATAAGTGTTAATTAAATACAAAATTGGTTTAACTAAGTAATTAGACATTTACAAATTTTTCCAATTGATTTGAAAATGTGGCTGTTGATGTTGAAATCCTTTTAGGCAGATTGTAAATCGTGAAGAGCTCTAAAAACTAAATAAAAATAAGCAACGCAAATAAATGATTACAATTGAGGCCATGTTATTAGAAACAATTTGGCAATACTTGGCACTAGGCCCACACAAATGTGTGTGTGTGTGTGTGTGTGTCTGTATGTGTGCAATAAACTTAAATCAATAAACTGAACAAAACAACTTTCATTGTATCCAACTCGCAGTCTGTCCAATAATTTGTATTGCTCTTTCTGTCTGTCCATCCGATTTCCTGGCCTCCGTCTTGCCATGGCTGTAAGAGAAGACCCCCGGTTCGGTTTGGTTCTGTTTGGCTGTGTTTCTCATTTCATGCGAAAGGCATTAAATAAGTCGAAAGGTATAAACACAAACCGGCAAACAAATAAGGCATGGCCAGGTCAAATGGTTTTCTTGAGGGCGGTGTGGCGGGGCTTGTGCAGCTCAACAGCCACCGTGGAAAACAAAACAGAAGGAAAAAAAACAGTCGAAATTCCTTCACAGAACATTTATTTCGGTTGCTTTTTCGTTACACACATTGATTTTCGAAGCGGTAGCAACAACAACAACAACAACAACAATTCTTGTACTAGGGACCGGCATACTTGCAACTGGGGCGAGAACCAAAAGCCGAGAGCTGGTAGCAAAAAAAAAAAAAATACAAATAAACAAAAAAAAAAACTGGAAAAAAAAACACCATTGCCATAAACTTTAGTAAGGTAAATGGGCAAGCGTATTTTGTATTTTACCAGAAGCAGAACAACAAGCTAAAAAAAAAATGCCCCTTTGCTCAGTTGCAATAAGTACATAAAGTAAACATGTGTATTTAAATACATATTTGCATTTCTGAGCCACTCCAAACATAAACAAACCAAACTCATGCATAAAAAAAACCCTTCCAGAATCCTCTGAAAGAGCAGACAGTGTGCCAAAGACTGCTCCTGGAATGCTCCCAGAATGCTCCCAGAATGCTCCCAGAATGCTCCTAGAATGCTAAAAAGCAACGGTAAACACATGCTTAGACGGTCCTTTATAGAGAACATTACTTTAAAAGTACATCAAATAATAAGGTTATGCAAATCCAATTTATATATAATATATAGCATTATAAAAATTAACAATTGAGAATGCTCTAGTTGAGAGAGTTTGGGAGATGACAACAGCTGCTAAAAATATATTTATTTTCTTAGACTAAAACCAAATCAAATACAAATCTAATTTATTATAGGCTTCTTGATATTATTCTATATAGGAGTATTTGGTGTCAGTAATATTATATTATATTATATTTATAATATATATAAATTAAAATATTATTTTCTTAAAATTGTGATTTCTCTAGATGTCTGATCTTAGCGAAAGGAAGCTGAAATAAACCTAATTTGCGTATGACATACGAGATTTTCCAGAGAACTCCTGAAAAATAAAATATATACTTTATGGGATCAAAGATGCTTCTTAAGGGCTTTTATATATTTAGGCACAACTTCATTATAAATATATAATTCGTAAAAAGGAAACTTATTGTTATTAAAATGATACTGCGACAAAGTCAAGCCCAACCCAAAAAATAAGATAGAAAAAAAACTTTCGAGTATGCCAGGGATTAAGTAAAGAATCTTAAGAAATTCTGGCATGATTGTTGTAACTACTTGTAATTATTTGCAATAGCCAAGAGTATTGTAATAACATAATATACTAAAATAAACACACACACACACACACACGTAATACACCCAGTGGAAAGTGAAGCAGTTGGCATAATTACTCCGTTGTACACTTAATTGTGAACCACATCCGCAGGCATTAGTCGCAATGCGCCAGCAGCAGCAAAGAAAAAACCAACAACCACAAAAAAACAAAAACAAAAACTGACCAAAAACAAAAAAAAAAAACAAAACACACACAAAGAAAAACAGAACAGGGCACAACTAAGTGGTAGAAATAGTTGTTGTTATTTGAGATTGCGATAGGGAAAGAATCAGCGAGTGAAATTCATTGTGAATTCTCATTAGCAGCAGGTAAACACATTTCTGGAACATTGCTTTTAATTAGTGAAACAGACGGGGCCCTGTCACGGCCCGGCAAGGTGACCAAGAAAAAAAGCAACACACAACAACAACGAAAACACTGAGGGGGAAAACCCGGTGCCTTTTTAATTGCGAGAATGTCAAAACATTTACCAGATTAACGCAATCCAAGTTCAAGTAAATTGTCGAACAGCCACAAAAAAAAAAAAAACATTTGGCAGCACAACATAAGAAGAACGAAAGTTGAAAGAAAGCAAGCGAAAAATGAAGCAAACAACAAACAACAATAGCAAAAAGCGTACCCCAACTAAAAAAAAAACAGGCATGGAGTGGGGGAACGACTAGGTGAGAATCCAGCTCGACATTAATCTGATAAACTTGCACTAATTTGTGTACAGTTAACGATCGATGCAACTGTATACAAAAATGAAAATAATAAAAGGAAATAAATTAATAGGGAATATGTTTATGGCAAGGGGAAAGGGAAACAGCTGACTGTGACGCAAATTGACACAATTAACACACAAGCAAAGAAAAGCATATTAAATTAAAAGTCGCACAATGAAAAGGCTTTTGCACTTGCGATGCGTTGGATTTTTATAAATAAATAATATCAAATGATGTGAATTGTTTTTCGTACAATGTTATTTGCGGCTGTGTGTGAATTTGTGTCGGTGCAGATACATTTTAAGTCATTCAGTGCAGATACAAGCCAAGAGAGTGTTCGTGGATGGGGGAAGGGAATAACGAATTAACTACAAACGACTACACATTAATGCCAACTTAACAACAGAAGCCGTCCAAGCGACAGACAGGCCCGACGGACAACCGGACGGACACGGCACACAGCAGTAAACAAAAGCAGAAAAAAGAGAAGAAGAAAACACAAAAAAACACCAGAAGCTATCGTGGCAACGACGACATGCAAACAGAACGGATATGCGAACGACGACGACTGAAGCTGCGACTGTGTCAAAAAAAGGGAGAGAGACCAAGTGAAAGCAAGAGAGAGACAGCGAAATGAAGAGAAAGGAAGTGAGAGGGAGAAAGATATGCATATACAAGATAGGGCTATGGATACGGTCACGGCATGTTTGTGTTTGGGCCTGGCTAAAACACAATATATATTTTATATGTGTTTGTCTCCTCGACTTTTTATACCCTGAACCCATTGAAGATGGTTAAAATGGGTATACTGGTTTTGAAGCACACAAGCTATGGTCAAAAACATATTCTCATATTGATCTCATTTCTATTAGCAGCCGCAAGCATTTTCTGCATTCATTAATACGCGAACGCAAGTGTGAGAAAGAGATGGCTTGATCAATGCGGGCGTCAATATGGTTTTGTATGTATTTTGAAAATCCCCGTTACGTACGATTTGCGTGTTCGTATGTTTGTATGTCTGTATGTATGTATATTTAGATGCATGTAAGTACGTTTATGCACGTGGTTCTGGTCAGCCAATTGGGGATCAGTTCGGGCATGTGAATAAAAATATGCGCTGCATACGTTATTTGTACTCTTCAGTGCCTGTGCTTGCTATAAGAACTGACTTTAAAGGGAAATTTGCAAATAAAGTTCGAATATTTGTAACAACTGGTGCACAGGGTATTTCATAGTCGAGTTCAATCGACAACAGCATTCTTACTTGTTTTTTTTTCTTTCTTTGTGCTCGTTGGCGTTGTTGCTTTTGTTGCTTACTCGTTAATGCCGCCTCTAAAAATGAACACACGCCTTACACAAATATATAAATATAGCACGAAAAACCCAGTCAAGATCAGGGCACAGCCTGTAACAAAGAAAATCGGATAAAAATCTTCATATGCAGTTCAAAGATTATAATCGGTGCATTTTTAGCTTAATTTCAAAAAATACAAAACAAAAAAAGAAAAACAACCCAACCCAATCTGCTTGGCTGCTGGCATTTTAAATCATTTCCAATTTAGAGCAAATCCTTGATGCGTGCCCAGTATATACATTTATTGGTACATCCGTTGTAATCCTCGGCATCAAAACAAGCCACAAAATTGCTTTGACAACGGCAACCGACGTCCTTCACATCCTTTTAGCTGTGTTCAATTATAGAAAATTGCGCAAATCCTTCAAAGTTTTGGCTACACAAAACAACAACAACAAACAGCAACATCAACAACAATGACAAAAAATATCTTTAAGAAGTGCTTGTATCTTGTATCTTATTAGCGCTCTCAACTTGGCCTGACATTAATCCCCCCCGCCCCATACTCCACTACTCCTCACTTGTCCCGCAGACAGAATTCAGCTCTAAGATGCGTCTGCGTTTGTTGCCTCTTGCCTGCATTTCAACTTCAACTTGGTTGCACATAAGCCGATGATGCAGACGAAGATGCAGTGGTGGTGGGAGTGGCAGAAGGAGAGGGAGAGGTAGCTGGAACCGCCTTTGGGCCGTCAGATGTTTCCCCCATCAAAGCAAGCAGCAATAACAACCAACAGCAACAATCACACAAATATCTATCAAAATCTGTACACCCTTTACAATGGCAAAATTTGGATAAAATATAGAAAAAGGATTACAATAAATTTTTATATATGTATATATAAATATATAAATATATAAAAAATATATGCGTGTTGTTAAATTGGCTATTAAAAATTTAAACCGAAATATAATAATATTTTTATGCTCGATGTCTGTTAATAAATGCTGATAAAAAATAGCTCAAGAAACATACCATAAAAAATTAATATATATATAATAATAATATAATATATTTATAATATATAAAATTAAAACATTTTTACATAAAATTTTCAATTTAAAAAGTCTTGAAGTTTGTCACTTTTCGCATTAGCCTTTTTTAAAGTGTATAACCACGATTTAAGAACGGATTTCGATTCTGATTCCGATTTCAATTGCTGAAACAGATTAAAATCCAAAATTGTTTTTCTGCCATTGCCGTTCAACTGGGCAACTGTGCAACTGTGCAACTGGGCAACTGGGCAGCCGTGCAACTGGCTAATTCCCGCATGTAATGAAAACAATTTTCTCTACGAGTATTTTCAAAACAAGCGCGTTGATTTTATCAAGCTTATTATATGGGTTGTCGCTGACTGAAGAGGGGGGTGTGTGGTTAACAAGGGGGGTGGCAGTAAAGAGCAGCGAGAAGAGTCGAGCAACCCTTTTACAGCTTTTTCTGTTTTGTTTTTTTTTTTTCGGGCTCTTAAGCTGAGTTGCAACAATGACAAAAGGGGCAACCGCAGCAAGTTGAATGCCACATATCATGCAGGGGGCTCAGGTCAGCTTGCAACGCATTGCATCCTCAGTGCCCGCATTCCGCAGCTACTACTTCTTGCACCACGCTTGGCCCTTGCCCCAATGTGCAGCGCAGCACAGCGCGAAATTCCATTCGTTTTTTTTTTTTAACAAGTTCTTGTTGGCTTTTGTTGCCCAACAATGCGAAGGTTCCATAAACTTAAGCGGCAGCACTGGAAAGGGAAGTGGGAAGGGGTAGTGGCAAGGGGACGGAGATGGGTTCGACTTGCTGGCTTCCTTTACTGTCTTCACAGGAAACATCTTCGACCCTAAAAAAAATGTATACGTAAGGAATAAATGTTTATATATTTTATTGCTTGTTAACAATTCAGTTAATAAAACCATATTTTTAGTTGTAATTAATTTATTATCCCAATTTATTATTTTTAATTGCTGCTTGCAATGCTACTTCAGTTTCTGTTATCCTTGTAATTGTAATATTAAAAAATAAATTAATTAAAATTCAAATTAATAACAATATTTATAAAATATCAAAAATTAAATTAATTTCTATGCATTTTATGCATATACTTTATATATATACAAATTTAGTAACAATTTAATTAAAAATGGATAGCATTGCCATATCCTATGAACTCCTTCGACTTTCATCCTTTATTCCCAGGTACTCCTAGAGTAAAAAGTTCAGATTCTGCTGTTTTATAAGCTATAATAATTGATGAACATTTATATAAAAAATTGTCATAGTCGCAGTTCCCATTAATTATTTTATCTCTTTCAAATTCAAACAATAATTACATTTATTTAAATTAATTGAGTTTTATATTTTAACAAAAACTTTGAAAGAAGATCCCAATTTATAACATTGATTAGATTATCTTCATTGGACTTGGATTTTAAATTTACTAAGAAGCATAGAAATATTTAGTTAAATATTTGATCAATTTTGCATAGTTATTTTCTTTTACAAATAAAACTATTAAAGTCAAGTCTATCAAAATGGCTTAATTTTAGCTGTTTGTCAGAATTAAGTTTTATCAATTTGGTTAAGATTAATTTCGTTATTTTGGCAAACTTTTGATAGCCTTATTATATTGTTGCACCTGTATAAAGAGCTCATCCGATTGATGATGGATCTTCTAATTATTATGGCTAACAAGTCAACACAAGCCCTGAAAAAAGACGAACCTGGCTAAATGGACTTAACTGCTAATGCAGATTAAAAATATATATTAAGACTTTATCAAAGGAGTTTCGTTCTGCTCGTTCTGCTGCAGGGTATCTGCTAGTCGACCCCACTCGATGGCAGCATACTTTGTTGTGTTGGTAACTTGAAACTGCGCCAGCCAAGCCAACCAGCATAATTCTGAGCACTTGAGGACGGAGCCAGCAGCTTGGCCACAATGTCAACGTCAACGTCAGCCTGGCTGCTGTCGTTTAACTAGCCAATCTCTTTGCTCCCCCACCACCCAACCCCTTACCACAATCAGCTGTTGCTGTAGCCCGTTCTGAAGACGGGTCTTTAAAGAGCTACCTGCGGGTTCCTACATTGTTTTGGCACAATTAAAGCTGCCACTGCTGCTGCTCAGCTGATGTTGCACAGTGGGCAAAATTGTGATGCAAGCTAAAAAAAAAAAAAAATACAAATGCTGAAAAGACCCATTGATTTTTTGTACTCTTTTTATTGTTAATACAACTTTGCTAGATAATCTTGAAAACATATTTCAGTCAAGCACAAAATTATTCCTTCTTATTAAATTAAATGAAATTAGTCTATTTTTTGATATTTTAAAAGTTTTCTCAATATTTATTAAATTTATTATCTTAAGCAACAAAACATATGTTTATATATTATTTAATAGCTTGTAATTATATCTAAAAATTAAATTAATCGATTTTTTGATATTTTAAAAGTTTTCTCAATATTTATTAAATTTATTATCTTAAGCAACAAAACGTATATTCATATACTATTTAATAGTTTGTAATTATATTTAAAAACGAAATTGTATTATTATATAATAATTTATTCCATTTTTAAATTAAATTGAATTAAATTGTATAATTTTATTTGATATTTTACAAATATTTCTATAAACAAAAGAAACTTTTGATATTTTATAAATATTTCTATAAGCAATTTATTTATTTAAAAATTATTGATTTATTTATATTTATTTCTAAGAACTAAAATTGTATTAATATTTATAAAAAATGTATTTTTTATTTGTTGGAGGCACCCATTGTATGTTGTAGTTACAAAGTTGCTGTTGTTGCTTTTATTGTTGCTGTTGTTATTGTTGTTGTTGGTGTCATTATTGTTTGCTTTCTTAGTTGCTGTCGGTGTTTTTCTCTTTTTACTGGTGTTTGTTTTTTTTTTTTGCTGTAACCTTAGAACTTCTCAAGTTTTTGCTGCTTGCCGCTCGCCGCCTTTGTAAATGAGCATAATACCGGAAAGCCACAACAACGGCAGCGACAGCGACAGCGTCAGCGATAACGACAACGTCAGCAACAGCAGCAGCAGCAGCAACAACAGCAGCAGCAACAGCAACAGCAACAACAATCAAAACAACAACAATAACAGCTGAGCTGCTTTGGCATGCGGTTCAGCTGGTGAGCGGTTCGATGGTTCAGCTGCTCCGCTCCGCTCCGCTGCCTCTCAGCGATTCGAGAACAAAACGAGCCATATCCAAAGTTTCAGACGCAATCTTCGAAGCCAACAAGTTGCCAAACCCCATTTTTTTTATTAGTGTAAAAAATAAATATTAAAAAAAATATATATATATAAAAAAAACTTGCCGCTTGTTCCGGTGAAAATCCACTGGCCTTAAACTTAAACAGCTCGTTTAGACCAACAATTAATAGAATCCCCACATCCAGTCGACAACTGCACAATTTACAACATGTTTTCTGTTTGTCTCATTGTTTGTTTGTTTGTTTGTTTGTTTGTCTGTTTGTTTGTTTGCTTTGCTTTGCCTGCTTTGCTGTAACTGGCAGCATAATTAGTACATATTTTCTGTAAGTGGCACAAACACAAAGTTCCCATTTAGTCCGAAGTTGTTGCCACTTACCACTTACCCACTTACTGGGCACTTCCCAGTGCCGACTGCACGGGAAATGAGATTCATTCTTTGCCTGCTTTTTGCCATACCATTTAAATTGCTCCCAGCTGAGAGATGGCCTCCACATCCACATCCACATCCACAAACATCTCTGAAGTTCACCATTTCACACACACTTCGAGTTCCTCTGCGAATCGTATAAAAAAATTTCAGTCTATATAATAATTTTTACGATAAATAAATAATTAAAATAAAAAAGCAAATTGTAAATATTTTCTATATATTAAATTAATAAATTTACTTTTTTGCTGCTATAACTGCATTTTGTTTCACATTCTGAAAGATTTTAGCAGTCATAAAAAAAACCTATTATTTTTTTTTTTTATTGCTTTTAATAAATTTTTGAACCAATTAATGAAACCATTTGTAAACCAGACTAAAACATTTCCGAAACTATAATTATGCTTATATTAAATAATTTCGGAACCATATCGAATCGAATGTAAATATTTTCTGTATATTAAATTATTTAATTTACTTTTTTGCTGCTATAACTTTTTATAGCTGCATTTTGTTTCACATTCTGAAAGATTTTAACAGTCATAAAAAAAACCTATTATTTTTTATTTTATTGCTTTTAATAAATTTCTGAACCATTTAATGAAACCATTTGTAAACCAGACTAAAACATTTCCGAAACTATAATTATGCTAATATTAAATAATTTCGGAACCATATCGAATCGACAGAGCGCACAGATCTAAATAACATAATTATAATTAATTAACTCACATTAATCGGCGACGACTACTGTGCTGTTGGAGAGGGGGGGAAGGGGTGTTTTGGAGTTGATTTTGGCTGCATTTACATAATTATATATAATGAAAATTGGCGCCACTGCGATCGAAGCAGATAGCATTCAAATCAACAGAGTTCCCTTGAGTCGGAGGGAGGGGTAGGGGGTAGGGGTACAGATCGGTATCTTTTAATACGTAATTAATAAATGAACGCGTGAAAAATAAGAGGGGAGCGCTGAGAGCAAATCCCCGCATGATGAGTAGCCGGAAAGGGGTTAGTAGAAGCCGCTTGAGTTGGGGCAATTTGTGCCATGGACTCTGTCCAGGTAAGCAAAAGACTATCTACCCCCCTCCCCAACCATCTCTCCAGCTGTGTCTCCCTTGTAATCCCCTTTGTCTGTCGCTGTAAAATGAGAATTGAGAGGCGCGGCAACCAAAAACCACAGCCGCAACGAATTCAATAGAAAAATCTTTTGAACAGCAAAAGGAAAAACACACACAGAAAAAAACGACAACAAGTTGTAAAGAAAAGTTCATGCATTGTTTGTTGCAGCTCCCTCATGCCCCGACTCATCCACAGACACTTTAGACCTAAAAAAAAAAAGAAAAGACAAAAAAAAAAGGAAACCCTTGGGACATGTCGTGGAAAAGCCGGACAACGACGAAGGAAAACTTTGCTTAGCTCTCGGGGTGAGCCCAAGTCTTGTTTGTTATTGTTGTTGTTGCAGCGTGTTATGCCAGGGGGGGGAGCGGAGATGTGCAGAGCCAAGGGTGCCTCCCTACGCCGCGACCCCTTTGAGAAGCGTTTGCGAACAGCTTCATTGATAAATTGCAATTTCTCAACAACATTTAATGAAAACAAAAGACAAACCTTTTTTTTTTTTTGTTGCAACGCGGCACATTTCACATTTCACATTTCCATGCAACACAATTTGCGTAACAATAAACTTTTCGCTCGCTGATTTATAGTTATTTAATAAAGCGCTTTCCCAGGCCTCGTCCTTAAGCTTCAGGATCTGCATGATAAAAGGTGTGTTTGAGGAGCAGGGTGGAAACCTACTCCCTGCTCCGCTCTCCGTTCTGCTGGTATTTTATTTATTTTTTTGTTTTTGGGTGTGTTCCCTGGCAATAATAACAAGCATTTGGCTGATTATCTCGTTAGGAGCACCGTAATGTGCACTCCGCACCCCGCACCCCTCAGCACGATCAGGAAATGCAAGTTTTTCACAAATTTCCTTTTCTTTTCCCTTTTTCTTTGCCTTCTCGTTTTTATATTGTTTACTCGCCGCCTTTCAGCGCCAGAAATTATGACGCAATTTATAGTTTTTATTATCGTTGTGTGATTTTTCCGCTGCTTTTGTTGAAGGATTTTAAAAAAGCATAACTAAGATTTATTTCCGGCTTACTGTTATATACATTATATGCCGCGATACGATGCCGATTTTCCCAGCTGCCTGCCCAGCCAAAAAAAAAAAAAAAAAAACTGAAAACAAAACCAAACTCAGCCAACTTCTCAGCAAACTCAACTGGGGGGCGTGGCAATTGCAAAGGAAAACTTTTGTGTGTGTTTTCAGTATAGAAAAATGTCCAAATAATAAGTACAAATATATAATCCGATATTAAGTCGAAATGCTGACGCAAAAAACTTCAAAGTTTGGCCAACAAATCGAAATCCTACAGTAAAATACATTTGCAGAAAGGCAAACACAAAATTTTCAATTTTTTTTCAAATGTTTTCTCATATTTTAAGAGCAATAAAATAACTTAAATTAAATAACATTATTTTACTGCATCTGTCACAGCCGAAAGAAAATGTACTAAAACCATCAAATAAATGGGTAAAACTAAGTACAATTTTCCTATTTGCATATGGAAAATCTGATGTTATCTTTTTAGAAAAATTACTCAATGAAAATATTACGACAAGTGTACATAATTCGTTTGTAAATTGTGCATTACGTAATGGAAATGACGAAATCATTTTTCATACATGTTTCATCTCAATAAAATATGAAAAATTACGACCAAAAAACTTAGTTTTATCGCCGACCATAACTCAAAGACTCATCGGAAAAGCTTGTCTCAAGACACTCCCCATTTGGGTAATCCAAAACCAGAACATGAAGTGCACAAAATATGGCAAGTATCTTTTATCTGAGTATCTTTGTATCTATGTAAATTTCATAGGAACATTTTGCAACTTGAACAATTTGGCTGTCAACGGTCTGCGTATAAATAATAAATTTTAGTTTATGACTTGGCTGACATTCAGTTGACCTTAGTGAAACACAAGTCCAACCCCAAAAATTCAAATATAAATTTGTAATATTTCACTCAAGCAAAAAAATAGATCATTCCACAGATCGCTCGACAGCATTCACTGATTACCCACCAATTTGGAGGACAATGTAAAGAATTGTTTATTAAAAAAAAAAATAATAATAATAAAAACAACAGAAAACAATGCAACCAATTGGGTTGTGTTGAAATTCGTGTTATTTGTGGGGCAATAGACCAAATGGGGTCAACAGCTCTCAGATAAGGAATACATTAATAAAAATAGCTGAAAGTGTCATTTAAAATTCGGATTTGGGCGAAGATTTCATCATGTAAAATAATAATAATACTTATAATTAATTGAAATAAAGGTAAACTTTAATAATAACTATTTATCGCAGATTAGGATAGTAAATTTAGATTTTAATTAAATTTATTACACTCTTTTAAAAATAAACAATATTAAAAGTGTCATTCGAAATTCCGCTTGAGAGAAATCAACATGGTTTTATTATCTAATATAATAATAATAATGAATATAAAAAAATTAAGTTTAATATAATAATTTAGAATTTTTTATTAAATCTATTAAACATAGTTTAAGGTGATATATTAAAAAATAGATAACGTATATTTATAAGATCTGTTGGAAAGGAAAGACTGAAATTTGAATAAATTTCTCAACACATTATTATTTTACTTATTGAGCAATTTTTTATTCCCTGTAAACACATTTAAAATGCTAATGAAATTGTGCGATTATGTGTATAAAAATCTAAAAATATATAAAATATATATTCACAATATATATACACATATATATATATATTTATATATACATAGGCTTAAGACAAGCTCTTGAGCTGCAATCAGTAGCAAGTAATAAAATATACAACATGATAAGCAAATCTGTTTCATCCGAGAACTATGAATATATCTGGAATAGAGAATGGAGAGTAGAGAATGGAGAGTAGAGAAAACATTATATAATATATATATATATAATTCACTAAAATGTTTCAATGTTTTAATTGAATATTCATAAAAAAAGTAAAAATGTCATTCCTGCAAATTTGTTTAAAACAACTGATTTAAGTTTCGAAAAATGTGAGAATTTCTTAAAAAACTGCTTTAATTTGAGTGGAACAAAGGAGTAAAAACAGAAGTTGTACTTTAATCTAATATTTTTATATATATATAACTAAACTATTTAATTATTTTATATTTATACAGAGTACTCTCGAATCGAGTATTCTTAGCTGTTGTGAAACTTGCTTGTTTCAATTCATTATCCGATTGTTTGATGTCATTGTTGATGTTTCAGTGTAATAAATATGTTGTCAGCAAATTCAAAATTAAGAAAAATTTTTATTTCAATTTTCATCATCGACCACAGCTGGCAAACAAAGTGCCGCATCACCAAAAAAAAAAAAAAAACACCCAGTGCAATCCATTCCAGCCTTACACACTCGCACACACACTCACACACACACTCGCACACACACTCGCACACACACTTGCACACACATGTTGTCGACTGAGCGACTGCAGCATAAATCATTTTCATTTTCATCTTCGTTACAAGTTGCATCGGAGCGTTTTGAGTTCGCGTACTTGCCACATGCTGCCAAATGTTGCGAGGTTTTTCCTCACTGCATCGCTGCATTTTCCAAATACATAAATACCCCTCCTTCTCTCTCTCTCTCTCTCTCTCTCCCTCTTTCTCTTTCTCTTTTTCTGGCCACCCGGTCTCCAATCCATATCCAATCCGCGTCCATTGTCGAAGTGCATGCAACGCCTACGTTTTCTTCCCCGTTCCCGTTTCGGTGGCAAGTCTTAAAGATTTTAGTTTTTTTTTTTTTTTTTTGTGTGTATTTTTGCCGCCGCAACGCCTTTGATTTATGGGCCAGCTTCCAAAATAATTATGTTGTATCCGAAAAATTCGAACGCTAGAAAATGTGGCCATGTATTTTTCAAAAACCAGCAACAGATTTGAACATCTTCTGATTATTTTCGTTTGAGAAATTGTCGTTTGTGCATTTGGGCATTTTCATTTTGACGACTCATTTGTGACGCCATCTGAAATCAAAAAAATCACTTGAATATGAATACAATTTTTGAATACCAACTCTGATTTTGAGCCATTAGCAAAAGCGTATTTAAAAGTCGGCAAGTTGAATTATGTAAAAGTTGTTGTTTTGCTTTAATTCGAAGTGGGTTAGCAATTGGGCGGGGCGGGGCGGGGCGGGTTTCGGAGAGATGTTTTGGTTTAAAGTATTCTCGATACGATTCTATTTTAATTAAAATTCAAGTTGCCAAAAAAAAAAAAGCAATCAATTGTGATTTATGGCCGCATTTTGACTGCAACAGCAGCGATGCCTCATCGAAGCTGGCCACAGAATATGAAGTTTTATATTGAATGGAAATGGAAATGAGAAACTATTTATTCGCTGCATTTGCCAGCAATTCCAAAATATTTCTCGAAACAACAGATTTTTTCAATATTTTTGTTAGACTGTTGGAGAATGCAAAATGAAATGAGAAACATTGCTTTTGTTGACTTTGGGGTCAGCAGCAATGTTGTTAAATATTGCTGTTTCTAAATTTAAATATAGTATTCAATTATGTGGTTAAAAATTTTAAAATTCTTGCGATTTGATAATCTTAACACCAAGTTTTGCCTGTGCACTGATTTGATCTGATTTGATCCCAAAAGCATAATTATAATTAATATTTCTAGCCTAAATTTAGAGCAAGAATGTTAATTGTGTCTTTAATCTCGAGATCAAACTTAGTCAGCAACAAATTTAATATTTTTAAGATTTACTTTAATTAATGAGCAGTGCGAGGATTTTAAGTAAGTCTTATTCTAAGAAGGAAATGTTCAGAATAGCGTTGAAGCTCAAAAAAATATTTTGCATGTAATTTATTAAATTATGTTTTTTGTGTTTTAAATTAGGTTTCTTTATATATTTTTCGACGATTTAAGAAAGTCATGTTCTTAGATAGGAATAGACTATAAAGTCACCTATCCAAACTGGGTAGTTAAAGTAACAATCAGTGTCAGAATCTGGCATTCGTGCAGGAAATGGGGTTGATGGAGAAGCTATAAGCTCAGAAGGGGGTACAATAGATCTAATTATTAATAATAAATAAGACAGATATAAATATATCTCTATAGCTATATTTTTATAGAGATACGAACATGACTTAATCGACAATTGAAAGTATACCCATTTATTTGTCTACTCTCTCTCAGATTGTTAACTTTAAGATTTGAGGGTCATCATTTATACTAAGATCAGTCGATTCTAAAAAGTTTAGTTATAAATAATTCAATATATATTATGTACTTGTTAAATATGTTTCAATATCAATGCCAACTTTCATTGTCAGAGAAATAGTATAAAAATAAATAGATTAATGCGTCACTAATTAATTCATTGACTTGGTTTCTTATCTGTGATACTGGACAAGGTCATCATTCGCTGTGCCTCTTATCAATTGTATAAAATGTCGGGAGTCCGACTTTGAACATTCAAATTTTGTTTGCTTCTGTTAAGAGTAGTTTGCCATATCGGAAGAAGATGGAATTAAATTGGTTTGCGCATATTCTGTGCGTTGTTCTGATCAAAGGACAATTCTCTTTGTTGACTGCAACTGAAGAACAGAACGGAGAAGGTTCATATTAATTAAACTTTATTAAAATTTGAATCAGAGGCAAAGTAAATTTCAACAGGAGGTGGGACGCATACCGTAATGGATTTGGTACCTTTAATGGCGACTTTTTCTTGGGTTTGGAGAAGATCCACCTCTTGACGAGCAGCCAGCCCCATGAATTGTTTATATATTTACATGGATTTTTTTTAAACAGAACTGTGAGATATCAAAATTATGCTATTGCTGATGAGAGCGATCAATATTGACTGAATTTAGAAGAATATATTAGCAAAGTGGAATACAATAATCTTCGCAGCGGCACATTCTATCGTAATAATGACTGGGATAAGGACAATTGTGAGTAAGATCTACTGGTGGCTGGTGGTATCCTCCCTACTGTGGAATCACGTAAGCAAATGATTACCTGGATTATCAATAATATATTTAACTGATTACTCAGTTCCTTCTACAGAAGTTTGGAATCTACTATGACGATCTTGATGACTGGAAATGGCCCATTTTGGCGAAACCCGGTCAGAATGTCAAAATCCTTATACGCCCAACAAAAATATATTACTTATTGGGGTCTTCTGCACTGCGACCTATTAGATCTATTGTGCCACCTTCTGAGCTTATAGCTCCTCCATCAACCCCATTTCCTGAACGAATGTCAGGATCTTTGATGGGTCAAGGGCTACTATGTCTTTGACATTCATAACATACATCCCTAGGATGCTGCATCTTTTCCTGGCAAGGGCGACACATTTTGTTAGAACGTGAGTTGAAGACTCCTCTTCGACTTCACAAAACCTACATTGACAGTTGCCACAGATTTTGAGGAGGCGGCGACACAAACACCTCGACAATACGATTTACATTATCGTACCCACTGTTTGTCCGGACTGCTTATATTATAAATAATATTATATACATATTCAATTAAATCCATTATGACGCCATCAATAAAGAGATGAAAGAGCTCGACTAGCAGATACCCTTCAGCCAGCTGTTATATATAATCGATATCGATAAAAGCACAGTCTCTAAGCATATTATCTCATTTTTCACGGCTGATCTTAATTGATCATCTGATTTTGTTTACAAACCTGAAACTCAAGTCAACAATTTGCCACAACGTATTTATAGCATAGTTAAAATTACATAAATAGATATATATGACATGCTGACAGAGGATAGTTCAGACAGACTTTTGTTGCTGATCAAGAACATATATAAACTTTACTGGATCAAATTCTGCATCCATCTGCCGGCATTTGTTGTTATTAAAATATATATTTTAAATGAAAATCGAAAAATTGCTAAATTGCTAAATTTTCTTCATTCAAAGTAAATTTTGTGCACACATTTATCAATGTTCTCCTACAGTATTTTTGTGCTGGCTCTCAGATTGTTTGACCCCACTTATATAATAGTCAAAAATAATTTTTGGATTCGTCTTGAGTTTGCTGATAATGGAATACCATTATCGCCATTGACCTATCGCCAGAAATACTTGACCTGTGCCTGTGTCGCTTCTAAATCCCATAAAATGCGGGAATTCTGACTCTGTATATTCAGTCTACATCTGATTCTATTAGGTCCAGAACATAGTAGAAAAAGATGAAATTAAATTGTGTTTTCTTTACTCTCTACATAAGTCTGATGCTAATCAAAGGAGAATCCGCCAACGAAATTTCAGCTACCGAAAAACTTGTGAGCAAATAAGTCTTAAATATATTTCAAAAGTGACATTTTCCAATTATAATATTCATCAGTCGAGACTGCTAAAAGTACAATTAGAAATCAATGAAATATCCATTAAGAATTGTGAAATAAAAGAACTTAAATTTTGAATAGTCTAACACGAATACAATAGGGAATAAAGAGGGCAGATTAATAAATGATTGGGAGAACTAACCAGCAGTAAGGACAGGGAATTAAAGCTGCAGGAAAAGTTAGTTCAGAAACATGTATATAAAACCATCATTCAGGATCTGATTGATCAAATAATGAGCAAGCTAGATTATAATAAAATAGGAAGTGAGGACACTGAAATCAAGGAGCTGCAGAATAGCAGATAGATTTATATAGAAAAAACAATGTCACTTCGCAATCAATCAAGAATTAATTAAATAATCAATATTTCCAGAATTCGAGGATATTGGAAAATGCTTTAATCGCCAAACAACAAAAACAAATCGAATTATATAAAACCAAAGTGAAGCTGCTTAATAATGTGTGGCTCGAATGTAATAATACCATTGAACAAAAGAACGAAGAATTGTTCAATTTAAATGACACTCTACAAGGTCAAATAGTTAGACACGAAATCATATTGATGGAGCTTAATACACAGTTGGACGAACATAAAAAAACCATTGAACAAAAGAACCAAGAATTATCCAATTTAAATAACACTCTACAAGATCATATTAATAGTGATGAAATCAAATCGATGGAGTTTAAAACACAGTTGGACGACCATAAAAAAACCATTGAACAAAAGAATCAGGAATTATCCAATTTAAATAACACTCTACAAAATCAAATTAATAAATATGAAATCAAATTGAAGAAATTAAAAATACAGTTTGACGAACATAACAAAATAATTGAACAAAAGAATCAAGAGTTATCCGATTTAAATTTCTGGCTAAAATATGAAATTAATGTAGATAAAATCAAATCGTGGGAGCTTAAAAAACTGTTGGACGAACATAAAAAAACCATTGAACAAAAGAACCAAGAATTATCCGATTTACATAGCGATTTCAACTTAACTTGCTCTAACTTTAATGGAACATTGGGTGTTCGTAACATCCGTGTCAGTAAACATTCCTTTGATGCTTTATGTGACTCGGAGACAGCAGGTCCTGGATGGACAGTTATTATGCAACGAAGCCATAAAAAAAGCTTTAACAGGAAATGGGCTGCATACCGTGAAGGATTTGGTACATTGAATGAAGACTTCTTCATGGGGTTAGAGAAGATTCACCTGTTGACGAGTACCCAACCCCATGAACTCTATATACACATAGAATATATAAATGGAGAGATAGAATATGTGAGATATAATAACTTTGCTCTCGCTGGCGAAAGCGATGGATATCGGCTGAATGTTAGTGAATTCCAGGCCAACATCACAGATACTCCGTTTCATTTGGAAAATAATGCAAAGTTTAGCACATATGATCGTAATAATGTTGAGAATTTGGACATGAATTGTGCAGAACTATTAAAATTTGGATGGTGGTTTGACAATAATTGTAATTCACCGTAAGTTAATAATTCTCTACATCACCTTTCGAATTATTAATGTTTTCTTTATGTCTTCCACTGTAGATTGGATAATTATACTAAGGCTGACATTACACCATACGCAATATTTGGGCATTCAATTTTGCTAAAAATAAAATTACTTATACGACCATCATCAATGCACAAATTATGATTTGCAAATATAATTATAGAAATTGTATCAAATTTTATAAATTTCTATATATTTCCGCTTGCATTTTAATGGCGACTTTTTCTTGGGTTTGGAGAAGATCCACCTCTTGACGAGCAGCCAGCCCCATGAATTGTTTATATATTTACATGGATTTTTTTGAAACAGAACTGTGAGATATCAAAATTATGCCATTGCTGATCAGAGCGATCAATATTGATCGAATTTAGAAGAATATATTAGCAAAGTAGAATACAATAATCTTCGAAGCGGCACATTCTATCGTAATAATGACTGGGATAAGGACAATTGTGAGTAAGATCTACTGGTGGCTGGTGGTATCCTCCCTACTGTGGAATCACGTAAGCAAACTATTACCTGGATTATCTATAATATATTTAACTGATTACTCCGTTCCTTCTAGTTTGAAGTTATCTTATTTACGACCAATTTCGTATTATTCTCAGCTAACCTCCCCGCGGGGATTCCTTTTGCTATCCGCAACCCGCGACCCGCCTGGTGGCATCAGCTCAGCCCCATCCGAACCATCCCACAAGTTCTTTTGTCCAGGAACAAAAATATAAATATGGTGAAAATATAAATCGAATCGAATTCTCTAATTATAAATAATATTATATACATTTTCAGTTAAATAAATTATGACGCCATCATTAAAGAGATGAAAGAGCTCGACTAGCAGATACCCTTCAGCCAGCTGTTATATATAATCGATATCGATAAAAGCACAGTCTCTAAGCATATTTGTCAAATTATCCTTTCAATATATTTTTCACACTTAAGCAATTTATCCCATTTTTCACGGCTGATCATCTAATCAAGTTAGGGCCAAACGAATGTTTTTATTTACAAACCTGAAACTCAAGTCAATGGTTTGCCACAACGTGTATAACATAGATATAATTATATATATAGATATATATGACATGCTGACAGATGACAGTTCAGACAGACTTGCGTCTTTTAATCGACTCGGCTTTTGATGCTTATCAAGAATATATATTAACTTTATTGTGTCAAATTCTGCTTCCATCTGCCAGCATTTGTTGTTATTAGAATATACATTTTTAATTAAAATCAAAAGTATCTCAATTGCTAATTTTGCTCCATTCAAAGTAAACTTTGTGCACACAGTTATCAATGTTCTCCTATAGTATTTGTGTGCTGGCTCTCAGATTATTTAAACCCACTTATGTAATAGTCAAAATTAATTTTTGGATTCGTCTTGAGTTTGCTGATAATGGACTACCATTATCGCCATTGACCTATAATCAGAAATACTTGACCTGTGCCTGTGTCGCTTCTAAATCCCATAAAATGCGGGAATTCTGACTCTGAATATTCAGTCTACATCTGATTCTATTAAGTCCAGACCATAGTAGAAAAAGATGAAATTAAATTGTGTTTTCTTTACTCTCTACATAAGTCTGATGCTAATTAAAGGAGAATCCTCCACCGAAATTTCAGCTACCGAAAAACTTGTGAGCAAATAAGTCTTAAATATATTTCAAAAGTAACATTTTCTAATTATAATATTCATCAG
Organism: Drosophila dives; assembly: GCA_035042365.1. Classification (NCBI taxonomy): domain Eukaryota; kingdom Metazoa; phylum Arthropoda; class Insecta; order Diptera; family Drosophilidae; genus Drosophila; species Drosophila dives. Next base: position 3,556,728 of record JAWNLJ010000276.1, on the reverse strand, counting down.
TTTTTGCCAGCATCGAGACTATTATGAATTAAAAAAAATGAATTAAAAGAACTTAAATTTTAAATAGTCTAACACGAATAGATACAACAATGACACTTCGCAATCAATCAAGACTTAATTAAATAATCAATATTTACAGAATTCGATGATATTGGAAAATGCTTTAATAGCCCAACAAAAAGCACAAATCAAATTATTTGAAACCGAAGTGAAGCTGCTTAATAATGTGTGGCTCGAATGTAATAAAACCATTGAACAAAAGAACGAAGAATTGTTCAATTTAAATGACACTCTACAAGGTCAAATAATTAGACACGAAATCATATTGATGGAGCTTAATACACAGTTGGACGAACATAAAAAAACCATTGAACAAAAGAACCAAGAATTATCCGATTTACATAGCGATTTCAACTTAACTTGCTCTAACTTTAATGGAACATTGGGCGTTTGTAACATCCGTGTCGAACATAACTTTGATGCTTTATGTGACTCGGAGACAGCAGGTCCTGGATGGACAGTTATCATGCAACGAAGCCGTACATTTTTTGACTTTAACAAGGTTTGGGCTGCATACCGTCAAGGATTTGGTACATTGAATGAAGACTTCTTTATGGGGTTGGAGAAGATTCATCTGTTGACGAGTACCCAACCCCATGATCTCTATATACACATAGAATATTTAAATGGAGAAATCGAATATGTGAGATATAATGACTTTGCTCTCGCTGGCGAAAGCGATGGATATCGGCTGAATGTTAGTGAATTCCAGGCCAACATCACAGATACTCCGTTTCATTTGGAAAATAATGCAAAGTTTAGCACATATGATCGTAATAATGTTGAGAATTCGGACATGAATTGTGCAGAACTTTTTAAATTTGGATGGTGGTTTGACAACTCTTGTCGTTTTCTGTAAGTAAATAATTCTCTACATCATTGTTACAATTATTAATGTTTTCTTTATGTCTTCCACAGTAAATACTATAAATTTCAATTCGATGAATTTCAAACAGGCACATTTGGGAAAGAAAATTTGCTAAAAGTTAAAGTACTTATACGACCATCATCAATGCACAAATTATGAATTGCAAATATAATTATAGAAATTGTATCAAAATTTGTAAATTTCTATATATTTCCGCTTGCATGTCTTCAACTCTCCGAAGGATATGTATTACTATATAAACACCAAAATCTATTTAATTATTAATCAAAATTAATTAATAAATTGATGACTAAACTTCACAAAAACAAGAGTTCGTTGATTATGGTTCAGGAGTGCTAATTATAAAGATAACACATAAACATAAAGAGAATCGATAAAAGCTATCGAATATATGTTAATTAAATAAGGATATTAATTATATCTTAGATCTCGGGACTCCCAGTGTGCTATAGAAACAGTTTTCCGGGCTGACATATTCAAGTGGCGAGGAGTGTATTTAATAAATATATTTATAATATTTAATAAGACAGATCCTGGTCAAATGAACTTGTGGGATGGTTCGGATGGGGCTGAGCTGAGGCCATCAGGCGGGTCGCGGGTTGCGGATAGCGAAAGGCCTATCCTCGGGGAGGTTAGCTACGAATAATACGAGAAATAAGCAGTACCCGACAAGCAGCGGGTACGATAATGTCAATCGTACTGACAAGGCGTTTGTGTCGCCGCCTCTTTAAAACCATAGCCTCACACAACCCCCACATCTGTCTCCGGGCCGGACTAAGGTGTGACTCGGACCGTGCCGAGAGTCAGCCTGGCTGGGGGCCCAGGTAAATAACTAGCCCAGTCTCTTACGGTGAGCTCAGGCAAATGGCGACCGCCTGTTCTAATTAGCCTTATCCGGGTAATGCGGATCTCTGCCCGGGCGGACAGAAGGTATGTCCCCCCGCGGAGCATGTAGCAAGACATTTGGAGGACCGAACCCTCGGGGGGAGGTCGTCTAATGTGGTAGACCATGCTCCACAGCGTGCTCCTCCAGCACCATATAGGAGAGTGCCGCAGGCACAGCATGCCAAAGCTTCATTGCGCGGGATTGTTTTGGTCGGATCACCACAACCGGTAACGGAGCAGAAGATTAAAATTAGGGTAAATCTCCTACCACCAAGAGGACAACCCGGTGGGCTGGATGACCCGAACCGTCGCAACTTCTAGGGTCAAGTGGTATATAATATACCTCCAGCAAGGACTTACTCCATAAGCCATATAGAAGGCAAAGGAGCCGTGGAACCAAGCAACAGCAGCACCTGGTCACTCCTAAGAGAGTGTGACCGTCGGCGAGGAGTGCACCTTGCGGACCATTAGCGGCAAGGATGGAAAAAGCAACAGTAGGCCTGGGCCCACGCCCGAGCACCTCAAGTGCAGCCGCCAAGAAGTCCACCTCGCATACATCCACCGTACCACGAATGTCAGATGTAGATATCACAAAGAAGGTGAAGGTTGCCGTACCTGTGGATACCCACAGGTATTGTTCAGTTAGGGAGAGGATATTTCAGTTGAAAGAGGATATTTGCGAGTATTTACTTTCGGGTCGGATTTCTGGATTTATATTATATATATTTATGTATATATTTTTATATTTTATTATATATTTTATTTTATATTTTATATGATATTTTTATTTTAAAGTAATTTGCATATTAATTTTGGAAGAAATAATGCAGTTTTCTAATTATATTTAGATAAAATGATTCTTCAACTCTCTCTCCACTCTCTCTCTCTCTCTCTCTCTCTCTTTCTCTCTATCTCCCTCCTCTCTCTCTCACTGGTCTTGGATTCTCTTCATCTACGTTACGTAAAATGAAAGAAAAACATCGCATTAATAAATCTGTCAAGTGTTGCTCATAAATATCTCCGAAACATGTTGTTCAGTTTTAAGTTGTTGCCCCAGGATGTTGTTGCTGCTGCAGCCAAATGTGTTGTCGGTTGTTGTTGTTGTTTTTGTTGTTGTTGTTTTTGGTCTGTTGATGTTGGTTTAATTAAATGCTGCAATCAAGTGCGTAGCGCGATATTCCAATGAAAAAATACAAAAGCGAACAACAACAAAATGGCAAATGGCAAAAGCAACATTGATGTTGATTGTTGCAAGGTGCGGTGCATGGTGAACGATGAGGGTGGTGCGGAGGGGGGGCGACACACTCCATTTGTCCACGGGCTCCATCTCATGTTTGTGCATTGAGAAAATTGTGTCCGTTGCACATTTGTTGACTTTGCCACTTGCCACACACACACGCAACTTACACACAGAAGACTCGTCAAAGTGCCACGAAATGGTCTCCCCTTGGCCCGCTAAATGATTGTTCCCCAATCGCTGTTGCTGCTGCCCTAACGAACCAGCCCCAGTGAATTATATTCATAATTAATGCGTTGCATGCACGCACACACATACACACACACACACACACACACACACACGCACGCACACCCGCGCGGACACGTAGCAGCCACCGTTTTTCATTTTTTTTCCTCTTTTTTTTTTTAGTTGTTGCCTGACACGGTTATTAAAACTGATTTTTAACTCAAATGTGCAAACGGGTATATCAGCTAAGTGCTTTTGAATATTTTCCAAATGTTTTCGAAACCTTGCACAATATGAGATTGCCAAAAACTTTACAAACTAATTAATTAACTAAATAATTTTTAGAATAACCCACATTTTACACTACATTAATCTTATTTTCTAAAGGAAAGTTATTTGAAAATTAATGCACAAACAGCATTAATACTCGACATATTTCCAAAACTATTTTTAAAAAATATTTATCAAATCTTTTTTGTTTATTAACATAAATTAACAGAATATTATATTTTATAAATCGAAAATAAATTTATTTATTTGGCAAGTTTTTATGCTGGCCATTTTTCAAACAACTATAATTAAAAAAAATATATATCTAAAATCTTTTTCGTTTATTAAGATAGATAAACTGAATTTTTTAGTGTATTTGCTTAGTTGTCTCAAATAAATATTCCATTTTGCGCTTGCTTTTAGAATATTTCATGCAATTTTTGTTCCTTTTTTTTTGCGCTGATGCATTTTACATTTTATATGCAGAATTTTGATTTGCACGCAATTTGAATTTTATTCGCATTTGTTTTAGCCATTCCAAACAGTTTTTTTTATTTTTGTTATCATAGCATATTAATCAAATGATAAAGCAATTTAAATATTATCATTAAATACAATTATTTCCATAAAATGCCAAGCATTATAATTTAATTACCAGTCGTTAGAAATTAAAGAAACCTTTCCAGTTTTCAAATACTAAAATAATATGCTTCGCTGAGATTTATTTTTCATTTGAAATTGTCAGTTTTTAAGCATGGTTTCACAACATAATTTTTAATATAATTGATCGAATTACATTAACTAAAATTGAACATTAATTTGCGGAGTGTGCCTGAAACGCATTAAAAACGCGAATCGAAGCGGAACCCGATTAACAAATAACATAATTATTTGAATTTGGATCAAGTGATCTGCATATTTATTTAGAAATCTGCATATTTATATAAAAATAGGGGTATTCATGATACGTTCTTGCGTTAATAACTAATTACGAAACTGGGACTCTAGGCAAGGTGTGCAATTAATTATTTGCATAAACTAAAGAAAAGCCCAGACGGAAAAACGGGGCACGTAAAAATGCATTTAATTATAATTATTCCGCATCCACCTAAGAGGTGCCCCACACTCCACCATCCACCATCAAGCTGTGCATTTTATTGCTGTTGGATCCTACCTGAAAAATATTAAAGGGGCATATGCAAATCAAGGGACAAATTTAAGAGTTATCTTTGAGATTAGTATTATTCGTAACTTTATTTTCCTTATTTAAAAACTAAACTAAATTTATTGCAGATCAGTGAAATAGGTAATATTTTAAGATTTCTTTTATGAAAACTGTAGCATATAGATTTAGATCTAGATTTGTAGATGTTTGAATATATATATATATATATATATATATATATACAGCAGCTGCTTCGATCTGCCTGTTACGTAGCAGTGCATACCCTTTGCAGTTGCGTGGTATTTTTAGCACAGGCAAATTATGGTAAATATAAATAATAAAACAAAGTGCACAGTAGGCAAATGATAAACTGCATTAAAAAGCACGCAAAGCACAGGGACAAAGGTAATGGGGAGGGGGGGCGTTCCTCAGGATGCCACGCCCCCTCTGAAGCGCCCAATTAAATTGCAGTGCACGCAACACAACGCACGAGTCGATAAATAATTTCTTGCCTTTGCCTTTGCTTCTCTCTCTTCTCCCTCTTCTCTCTCTTCTCTCTCCTCTCTCTCCTCACCTAGTTCCTCTCACTCTTCTCTCTGCACTCGAGTTCGCAACGAGCAACTAATTTATTCAACAGGCTGGCCAAAGAGTTGCCGAGTCCCATAAATTGTGCTTATTGCCCAAAGAATTGGCCGCAACTTGCAACGACCCCATTTAAGTCATTTTATTCAGTTTATACCATATGTTGGGGGCGAAAGAGAGAGAGAGGGAGATGGAGTAAGAGAGAGAGAGAGAGAGAGATGCGACTGTCTTAATCTGAAATGAGGGAAACAACCAACAAGTATATAGCCATCTTCTCCACTAGATTGCCTCTCCTGTTATAAACTTGGCTAGATAAGATCTATAAAAAGATATAAAGGTCTTTTCGGTTCCCAGAAAATGCTGTCATTTCGAGCAATATTAATAATAATAATAATCAAAATTATAATAAAATTACAACTAATAACACCTGAAATTTTTTATAATAACAATAATAATAAAACTAATAATAATAAAAATATTGTTAATAATGAGAATAGTAATAATAATAATGATAATAATTATAATCCAATAATCCGTAATAATAATATACAAATAATAATAAGAAGAAGAATGACAATAATAATAATTATAATAATATTATATTTAACATTAATATTAATAACAATTCAAAATTTTTATATTATTTATTTTTAATATATTGATTTTACGCTCTACTAAATACAAAAAAAAATATATATATATAAATTCAACAGCTTTACCCATATATCTATATTTATCTATATATCTATAAACTTATTGATATACAAATTTAACTTAATAAAAATAAAAACTGTTTGGTTCAGCATTTCTTAAGCAAACAAATTATTGTCATATAATTTTAGGCAATCTTTATTTTAACAAATATAAGTCAAATAAAAACTAAGTAATTTTTGCTTGAAAATAATGCAAGAAGTTTATATTTTTTCTTAAATAGAAAACTCAGCTTGATTTCAGTTTTCTCTTTTTTTTTAAAGAAGTGTCAAAAACATTTAATTTAACTTCATAAATGAAGTTTTTTGTTTTTATTGTTGCCAACTGCAAGGATAAAAGGTAAACCAAAAACAGTAGACAAAATTAAGAACAAATCCTTTGTTGGGAAACGAGGAACCCTGCTGACCAGCATGCATGCAACATGCCACATGCAACAGTAGCGACCAGTCGATGGGTAACAGGCACAGATTCGTGTTGTGTTCGTACTGCTATCTGCCACAATAGCTCCCTCTCGCTCTTCGGCTCTTTTCCGCACTCTCTCTATCCCTCTCTCTCTCTCTCTGTCTCTGTTTGAATCTGTTGCATCTGCATCTTCGCGGCATTTCAGCGCATGTCATGTCTCGTATCTTTTGTGCTAATCGTAAATAACTGTCGAAATTTCTTGCTACTGTATAAGATTTGAGGAGGCTGGCAAGGAGTTGGCCAAGTTGCTTTCGGGATGGATGCTGGCCAGACACCATTATTGTTGTTGCTTGAAAATGGCCCGTCGAATGGGTGGGGTGTGTGTGGGGTGTTTGGGGAAGTGAAACTGGTAACTGGTAACTGAAAACTGGCGACGGTTCAGAAGACCTCTTTTATATGCGCACCTTAAAAAAAAAAAGTAAAGACTGAAAACAACAACAAGATACTTAACTTTTTGCACCGTCCCGTGAACGGACACACTTATTGCCACGCACACACACACACACACGCGGAAAACACAGACGCAATCACATGAATCAAGAACCAGAAACCGGAGTTGAAGCTGCGACTCTGCGACTGGAGTTGAAGTTGGGCCTGACACTGAGTAGCGAGAGCTGAGTGAAAAACATGTTTGGTTATAATTCTTTTTATTTCAATTCTCTTTCTTTTTTTTTTAACCTTTCAATTACCCTGTAGTCATAAGAATCGAGTGTGTAGCATATCAGCAGTTGGACAGAATTTGGGTATAAATAAAATATTAAAAATGCTTAGAACTTAATTTTACTATCAACAATTGATATATATATATATTTAAATGTTTCTTAAATACATACTACAAAAAGATATTATTTGGTAGAACTGGTTTCTTATCATTTTTAATTTGAAAAGTCTTTGGAAAAAGTATATAAAATAATACTAAAATCAAATCTACAAACTAAATTTTCCGATTGAGTCATTTATTTTATTTAATACTTACATATACACTCTATATATGTATTTTTTTATACATCGGTTTTTGGAAAATATCTATGATTATTTTTTATTTATTGTAAACCAAAAAAATTTTATTAATTATTTATTTCATCACCACTAAATTACAAAAATAAGAAATGCATTTAATTAAATTTAAGAAAATTTTATATATTTATTATTGTTTATTTGTAAAAAAATTACGTGATATCCTGTAGTCGGTTAGCTGTGTGTATTTTGACTTGTTTATTATTATTTCATATATTTTTTTATTTGCTTTTTAACCGTCGACGTGCGTTTTTTATGCTTTGCTTTCTTTGCGTTTTGGACATGTATCTGAAAGATACATTTTTTTTCTTTACGTTGTTGTGGCTGCTGTGTGTGTTTTGTTGTGCTGTGTTGTGTTCGGTTGTGTGTGTGTGTGTGCCGTGCTTGATGATGCTGACAAAGGTCTGTCCGCCCCATCCCAAGCCACAGATGGCAGGCAGCCAAGGCAGACCCCAGCAGCGACCCCAAACCGTAGCCATACGCGATTTTAATGAAGCACTTAAAAAGCATAAATGAAAATAAAAACCCAACAAAGGCAGCACAGCAGATAGAGGGAGAGGGCGTGAGAGAGAGAGAGAGAGGGAGGGAGGTTGCCATCTCATCTCACTCTCACTCCCACTCACACACACACACACACACAGTCCAGTGCCAAGTTTCAAGCCCATCTTCACAACGACAATTGATGTGGAGCCTATGCCCCATCTATCCATCTGTCTGTCTGTCTATCTGCCTGTCCGCTTGTCCGCCTGTCGTAACCCAGCTGCCCGTCCAACCTCGGCTACATTAGGTTTATGTTTTTTTTTTCGTTTTGCTTATACTGCTGCATCTTCTTCTTCTTCTTCTTCTTTACTGTCCAAGTTTTGCCTATGTGCAGAGTAAAAGCGCCTCGAAATTAATTCTAATCTAGCAAATTACGTTTGTGTAGGAGGAGGCACAGGGGCGGAGGCACTCAAGACCATTTATGCAGTCATAAAAATTTAAGACACCGCTTCCAGCTAAATGCGTGTGCGTTCACAAACACACACGCACAAGCAGAGAGATCTCGCAGAACAGAAAACGAAAACAGTAGCCAATAAAACGACGACAAACATTAAAAGCATTAACAAAAGCATTAGAAATGCAGAAAGGAGAGCGGAGGGCAGGGGAACTGGAATGAGAATTGAATTTTCGAATTGGAGTGGAATCAGCTGAATGAACCAGTGCCATGACATTGAATAATTGATGAAGAAAGTAACCATAGCCACGGTAATCAATGCATGATCTCAATATGAACCAGGCAAACATACAAACACATACATGCATACATATATATTAATATATATATATATATATATTCACTGCTATTTATGCCCGACAACGACAACGAAACACGTCGTAAAGCAATTAAAGGAAATTTCCCTAATCTTTACGATTGCCAATAAGAACGTGCTAAAAGATTTTGAGCCTTTAATCTTATTAAAGTATATTTTTGTGAAATACATGAAGACTGACGTCAAATAATAACTATAAAATCATTTGAGTTACACATCTATTCAACCATTCAACATCCGAATTAACCTACACACTGTAAAAAAAATGGGCAAACATTTTAGTAAGCCGTCCAAAATTAAAATTATTAAAGAAATTTTTTTAAAATATTAGTATTAAAATTTCTAAAATTTGTAATAATTTGGTAATTTAGAGAATATAGCGAATTTTCCTTTTTTTAATATTTCTTCTTATTAAGAAAAACCGGTCAATTATTTTCATGAGTGTAGTAGAATAAATATTCATGTTATTTTAAAATTATTCAGCGTAGCAAAGTTTTCGAATTGTTTTTCTACTAAATTTGTTTTTTGTGTTAACGTTTTTTCTGCATTATGTTTCGTGAAGATGAAGAGCAATAAATGCATAATGCACAAAGTCAAGCTAGCTTATTAGAATGCTTAAACGTTTGGGACATTTTCTCGCACAGCTGTGTTGCTGTTGCTTTTGTTGTTTGCCTAACTAAACGAAAGCAGTGGGTGCGCACTAATACAAATGCGATTGCAGTGCGTATGCGTGCGAGGGGTAATTGTACATTGTTGTAGTTTTAGTTGTAGTTGCAGTTTCTGTTGTTTGTAGTTGCTGCGAATGGGGTTCATTGCACGTAGCATCCAAAACGACCAACCGGCCGACAGGTCGACCGAACGCCTGCTGCCTATACGCCAGTAACCAGGCAATTGTTGCTGTCTGTATGTGTGTGTGTATTTACACCTCCGAAAAGTGTAATAGCACCAGTATTAAAAAATAAGGTCTGTTTTAAATTTAAGAAATGGATAAGACCACTTATTAAATGTGCACTTATAATTATGATAATTAGAAATATATAATCAATTTTTATAAAGTATAAGAACAATTTTTTTGTTTTTCCAGCTGTAATTCTTAGTGGTGCTATTATTTTGATCGCAACTGTAAGTAATTTTAGTTGTTGTTTAGACAGCCTGGCTGGGTAGGGCTCTTCTTCTTCGTAGCTCCGACTGCGTCTGCGGACTGTGCTTTGGTCTCGTCGTCGCTGTCCGTTGTTGCTGCTTTTGTTGTTTGCCATCGTCGCGTCGGTCATCGTGCATTTGCTCTGTTTACTTGCATGCTTTTTGCTCCGCACTCTTCATCGCTTTCCAGCAGCGAAAATACACCATTATGAATACAATTCGAAATCTATACTTTGTAGACGGTATAGCATCAAATCGATACCACAAACCACATTCCTTATGGATTACAAAGTATTGCAGAAAGTAAGCGTTGTTCAATTGCATTACAGGCATTTACAGGCATATTTAAAATGAGTTTAAATACTCCAAATATATAATCTATATAAAATTTAAAAAAATTAAATGCTTAAAAAAAAGAATGCATTCGGTAATGCAAGGGTCATTCAATAGTTCGCTGCTGGGTGCATTTTGCTGCGCACTCTTCTTTGCCTGTTGGACGGCTGCTCTTTTGTATCGCATTCGCATTCGCGGAGAGCAGCGAACGTAGAGTGAAGAGAGGCACGAGGAGTTTCGGACTGCGCTTCTAACGCTTCCAGCCGATGCCACCTTCAACAAAAGCGACGAGGCTGTGGCAAAACCAGACACATACACACACATACAGCTGCAAGTGAGCTGCTCCAACGTCGTCGCTGGCGTCGCTGTTGTTGTTTATCGTGCCTTTCTTTTGTGCTTGCTTCAATTTTTGTTGTGTACGTTTTTTTTGTTTTGTGTATGTTATTTTCATTTAGTTGTTGCTTTTTTTTTGCAGCTTTGCCTCTTCCATAAGGTTCGCTTGCTGTTGTTTGGTTTTTGTCTCTTTGGTCTTTGTCTGTTTTTGCCTTTGCCTTTGCTCGATGTCTCGTTTGTGGCACTCTCTGTCTCTCTCTTTCTGTCTTTCCCTCTCCCCTCCCACACCCCTTTAACTCTATCAGCAGCACCTACGACACACACACAATCTGACGTCGCTGCTGCTGGTGCTGCTTTTATTATTTCTTTTTTGTGCACATTCTGCCTTGTTCTCTCTTCTCGCTTGCATTTTGTGTATCTCATCTCGTGTGCGCTTTCGCCGTTTTTTGCTGCTGCTTTCCAATCTCTCGGCATCGCTGCGCCCCAACAACAACAACAACAACAACAGCAACAACAACAATAAGCGTCGCCGTCGTCGTCGCTGGCGTCGTCGTTGCCCCGACGTCGTCAACGTTTTCTCTATTTTCCTCAATCGCTTTTGCCTTTTCATTTTCAATTCGCATATTTTGCAAACTCTACTTTCAGTTATTCGCCGATAATTGATGTCAAAGGACGCAGTTGTGCTCCGCGTCCGCTGCTGCCGTCGACGCCTCTGCCTCCGACTCCATCGCTATCGCATCCAGTTCCATAGTATTCCTATTCCTCATCCTCCTATCATCGCCTATCGCCATGCCTAAGGAGGATCCGTTCGTGAATCGCGCTCAGCTTCTGAAGGCCATCAAGAAATATCCAGAGATTTGGGATTCCAATAATAAGTTACATTTATGTCGCAGCGTCACATCGCCCATGTGGAACGAGATCGCCGAACAGTTTGGCGGTCATGTGCCTACAGGTGAGTGCAACTGAGATAGACATACACACTCTTCACCTCCCTCTCTCACTGTCTGTATGTGTGTGCTCAGCCAAGTTTCTAGTGGGGCTCGCTGCAAAAGCTTAGCCTGGCAGCCGGCATCTTTTTTTTGTATTTTGATTTTGCATTGTTTGGTTTGTTGCTGCTCGGTCGCTCTCTTACTCTCTCTCTAGCTCTTGCGCTCCCACTCTTTTCCTGTGTGTGCGCACATGTGTGTGTGCGTGTGTTTTGTTTAAAAATAGACACGGCAATTCATAGGTTGTTGGGCTTACATATTCAGGGCATTAGTATTTGCATATGCAGCAAGCTACACAATTTTCCTTTTTGCTCCATGGGATATTTAATATAAAAAGATGGAAGTACAGTGAACGCTCGCAAAGCTGATTTTATGTATTTTATATGTGAAATGCCACTATTATCATTATGTTAAATATAAAATTGTATATAATGTATCACTTTTTATTATTATATATATCTTTATATTAAGTAATGTTTAATTTATAAAATATACTTTTTTCTTTGTTTGGTTTTGCAGTTAAATTACAATCGATTTGGAGTCAAATGAAGTACCACTACCACAATCTGGTGCATCGCCAGATTCTGCATAAGGAACGCTTCAACACGAAGTGGGAGCACTTTGAGCCCATGTCCTTTATGTACAACATAACCGTTGCCAAGATCGTTGGCGCCCAGTCCGGTGCCAGCAGCTCGGACAACTCGGCATCGGCAGCGGCGGCAACTAGTCCCACAAACAGCGAATCCTCCTCGCCACCAGCGCCACCAGCACTGCCAAGTGCCAGCCATGGACGTGGTCGTCCCAGTGGCAGCTTCAACTGGCTGCAGGCCTCGACCACGCCGACTCAAGCTCCAACCCCTGGTCCAACGAGGCCAATTGTCACTCAGACCACCGCCACACAGCAGTTGCCACACCTGATTGAGTCGACGGCATCGCATGGATTGAGTTATACGGCCTTCACTGGACTGGTTCCGCCGGCTGTTTGTACCGTGGAGGCAACGACCACGCCCCCCGTCCGTAAACTGGGCAGGCCCACTTCGTTGCACAACAGCATGCGAGGACGCATCATTGATGCCATCAAGGCGCGACCCTCTTTGTGGGCGGGGCGACAGCGCTCCGAAAAGGGTCAGGGTCAGGGGCAGGGACAGGGACAGGGTCAGAGTCGCACCTCCGCCGTTTGGAAGGAAGCCGCCGTCGAAATGGGACTAACGCCAAGTGAGTTTCGTTCAAGTCACTAATTTTAAATTCTAATAATAATATTTAATTTATTTAGAAATTATTTTTGAAAAAATAGAAAACCTTTTTATTTTACTTAAATTTAGGGTACTTTTTGCTGAGTGTAGAAATTGTTGCTTAATTTAATTAATTTAACTGATTCGCTTTGTGTTGCAAGTTCTCGATGGATCTACCCGACTGTTCCTCAGCAAAGTAATCTTTTAGCTGCATTATCATATAGAATTTTTGTATAAGCCACTAGTTAATCCCTTGTCCCATTTTTACTTGCAGCCCTGATGCAGACACGCTGGTCGATCATCAAGCAGCGCTACGTGGACGAGTTGCAGAAGGAGCGGCATGCGCAGTACGCGCAGCAAGGATTCTGCTCCAATTGGGAGCACTTTGAGCGGATGTCCTTCATGCGTGTCATGTTGCTGCGCAAGGTGGACGAACGCGAGCAGACCCGCGAGCATATCCAGGAGATGGTCAACGAGCAACAGCAGCAGCAGCAGCTGCAACAACAGCAGCAACATCATCATCATCATCAGCAGCAGCAGCAGCAACATCATCATCAGCATCAGCAGCAAGCACAGCATTTGCAGATTTATCGTCCGCCCGGTTTGGCGGAGCATGCACAGGATATGCCCATTGGACTGGTGCAACATCAGTTGGCGCATCACGTTGCACATTCAACATTGGCCATGCCGCCACACCATCATTCGCATGCCCATCATCCTCTTCATCACCATCATCATCATCATCAGCAGGTGGGGTTGGGAGGCAGGCGACGGGTTAAGCACGAATCGGATCTGGAATGGGATCCCTTCGAGATGATACTCCATGTGCATGGCAGCGGGGAGCCAGCAGCGAACTGAACCAAGACTGAGTCTACAACAACGGAGCAAAAGAGATGGCACAGGAGAGAAAGAGAGAGACAGAGACAATTTAGGTCTATATATAATATAAATATCGCCAGATGTAAAACTAACTACTTTACAATCCAATTTGTATTTCCAATTTTTCACTTTGCAAACGAATAAACATTATATAAAATAAACAAACTGCCACCTTTAAATGGGGGGCATTCCAGTAATCAATTGCGTCAGGCAAAACGCCAATTTTACAAAAAAGATTTGAAAGAAATAAATTTGATAAGAAAATTATAATTAACGAAATAAATTAAATTAAAAGTAGAAATTGTTAATGATAAAAGAAGAGAGAACAAAGAGTGAAGCTGATTTAATTGGCAGGGCATTCCGAGAAGAAAATGCGTCAAGCAAAACACGAATTGTCTTTTATTTATTTAAATATATAATTTATTTTTTTGTATTTGCTGGAAAATTGTAAAGAAATTAAAGAGGAAAATCGCTTAAAAGAAATTTATAATGTTGGAAATTTAATGGTGTTTCTAAAAGTTGGAGTTCAGGAAGAAACGAGAAGAAAAGAAAACGGAAATATACAGTTTAAGAATGTAATCGTATGAATTCATAAATTTCAGAAAATATTATATAATTCCTAAAGTATTCCCAAATTTAAGAAATATATTTTTTATATTAAATTAAAACTTACATTTGATTTCTCTAAATACTTTAAAATACTTCAATTGTTTACCTCATTCGCAGTGCTTACAGATTTGACAGGACTAAAATTTCAAACTGGGGAAATGGAGACGCAAGCGATTCTTGGAATGTGTTTGGCATAAATAAATTTATGCTAATTTGGTGCAGCATTTGTCGATTGCCAAAATCAGAAACATGTTTCGCCTGTCACAACCAACGCCCACCCCTTTTTTGGAATTGCCTTGAACGCACCACCCTCTCGACATGGTGACTGTGAGTGGGTGTATGTGTAGTGTGGGTGTGTGTGTGTGTTGCACATTCCACATTTCACCTTTCACAGCGAATGGTAAAATTTCCACTTTTGTGGCTTGTGAGTTTGAGCTGAGTTTTTAGTTGGCACGCGTTATTCCAATCACGTGCCACACACACACACACACACACATATACACATAGCCCAAAAACTTTTCAAACTGTAAAGCGTTTATCAAAAAACACCACATCCCGCCCCCCCTCACCAAGAAGGCGCTGCTTTAGCTCCACTTAGGCACTCATCAGGCGCACATAATTGGTTCGCTTGTCAGACGAAGGATTCCACTCGATCCGCTACAGCTTCAACTTAATGGCATCTGTGGCTGTGTGCTAGAGTGGGGTGGGCTGGTTGGTTTTTGTGGCACAAATAGTAGTCGCAGTATCTTCAATAATAAATGCATTTCACTGTCGAATTTGCCGCATTCTGCACAACACACGTGCCTTAAATAATTCACGTCGCATTTAGCAGCGTTATTTTTTTTTTTTTTGCCTCCACCTTTTTTTGCCAAAGCTCTAATGGCTTCAGCGATTTGTGGTGCTGCCAAGGGGCAGGGGCAGGGGCAAGAGTCGGCTGCTGTTCTTGGTCTAGCTGAGCAGCAGCTCGAGGGGGTGGAGAGGGTTGGCATGGCAGACTGCCAGGTAAGTGGAAAGTAGTTGGCTACGTTTTTAGTTCTAGGCGAGAATTTGCCTAAAAACCCCAAAAGTAGTTTTGCCCCCAGAAACTTTTATGCTCTGTGCATTTATCAAAGCCAGCCTCCGCAGCAAAACCAAAAGAGACGCGAAACACCAAAAGCAACATAGTCGGAAGGGGGGTGGGTGGGTGGTAGGGGAACTGGGGGAAGGAAAAACTAGTAGCTAAAACCGTGTAAAAGTTTTGTTTCGTGTGTGTGTGTGTGTGTGTGTGTGCGAGATGATGGAGCGTTATTTAAATGGTTTTCGGATGATTGCGTGAGAAAATGTTAGTAAACATTACGAATCCTTATAAAACGTCAGGGTTTCAATATGAGCAACAGAATACCCTCTATATTATATTATTATTATTACACATTATAATACATAGTAGTATTATAAATTTAAGCTTTGTTTTATTGCACATAGTTCTGCGTTCATATATTTTGCTCTTAAAGGATAATATTTATCACTAATCGCAAAAGTTTAATAAGAAAAATATGTCTTGCTCTAAAAATTGATATCATGCTACTAAAAAAAAAGGCGAAATTTACCTACACTTTAGCAAGCAAGTGCAATATAGATATAGCAATAGTGGAGCAAATAGCAGATAGCAAAAATTAATGTTTTTCGGTTTGATCTGATCTGTTCTGCTACTTGCAAGAGAATTGCAGTGGCAAGTTCAACCAATTTTGCTCTCTGCTGTAGCAATAGCAGAAAAAAAGCGAGAGTAAAAATATATTCACATATTCACTTAAGTAAATTAAAACTGTCAACGAAGTAAAATCTTTACTAAAAATAAATATATATAGATAATATTCTAGTAATACAAATTTGCATTTTCTTTTTCATTTTAAAGCTGAATAAAAAATAATATACAAAATATCAGCTTGGGTTTAAATTGACAAATAACTGATTTTTGGGCACTGTCAAGCAGCATGGAAAAATAAAGCACAAAAAACTAAAATTAAAATGCATTTAAAAAAAATATGCCTGCAAGAAAAAACACCCTGTATTTGTGCTGTGCTACTAACATTTCTCCGTGGCTTTGCTAATTGCTTTCAAGTGGAACGTGAGCCGGTGAAAACTTTGCACGATGCCTAAATGCTTGGGGTGGTACTTTCTTTCCGCAGGAAGGCCATGAGGCACACACACACACACACACATGCGAGCAAAACATAATTTCATAAAACACACACACTCGCACACACACACACACACATGTGATAAGACTTCTTATGTGAATTATCGCACATTTTGTAGTATTGCAAGAGAATCTTTTGGCTTTGCCACGTGCCTCACGTTTTTCGAAAAACTAGAAAACTTGTCCAAAAGTGCGCGCTACTCATATCTCTCAAGACAAAAAGACAGACAGACAAAAAGGCAGACAGACAGACAGACAGAAGGAGCCCGAAAGACAGACAGCGGCGCTTGCAAAACTTTTAAATTTACTTTTGCCAAGAGTTTTTCCGGCAACCTGCGCATATTCATTTCAAAAATCAACACACACATAATCAAACACACACGCACACCAACACACACTACCACACACACACACACACACAAGTTTTCTTTTTTACAGTTGACACCAGTCCAAAAACCCAGCCACTT
Organism: Drosophila dives; assembly: GCA_035042365.1. Taxonomy (NCBI): domain Eukaryota; kingdom Metazoa; phylum Arthropoda; class Insecta; order Diptera; family Drosophilidae; genus Drosophila; species Drosophila dives. The sequence continues at coordinate 3,539,757 of JAWNLJ010000276.1, read as the reverse complement.
TTGTGCGTTGTTAGGGGTTCGCTTAATAAAGCTCCCAAAAATATGTGTATGTTGTGTGTGTGTGTGTGTGTTGTGTGTGTTGTGTGTGTGTGTGTGTGTGTGTGCCTTGCTCCTTTCAGGTTGCATCGCTTGTTGGCAAATGCCTTTACGTCACATGTGCTACAAATTGCTCACTCCACTCCACTCAGACCAGGCCCCAAACCACGAATCCCAGCTCCAAATAAACGCAGACGTAGTCATAGTCATAGTCATAGTCGTAGTCGTAGTCATAGCCAAAGCTGAAGCCAATTCCAATTCCCCCAGCTGCCACACAACAGACTTCTTCTTATGCTTCTTCTTCTTATTCTCCTTCTTTTTTTTTGAGTGTAGGTGGTTATCTATGTATGTCTATGACTATGTCTGCCTATGTCTGCCTATGAGCCGATAACAGTGGAACTTTTTCCAATGCGAAAACATTAATTTTTTCTTTAAAAATAATTGACAAGTATTTAAGGAAATATTAACAAAAAAAACTACAATTCATATAATAATAATATCTTATTGAACAATAATAATAATTGAAAATTAAATATTTGTTGGGATTTCATTTTATGATATTCACATATTTTGAACACAAAAGTGTTTTTATATTGTGTAAAATTATATTAAAATATTAAATGTTTTTAATACTGACATTTATCAAGTATTGTTCATAGACCCAATTGCATAAAGTATTTTACAGAACAGTCTATTCTAAATCTAATATTATATTTCTATATTTATTAATATATTATCTTTGGCATTTAATAGTCAGACTCTCAGACTTTAAGATATATATATTTATATATAAATATACATAAATAATATATATATATAATATATATATATATATGCATATATTTTGACACGATTTAGACACGTTCGCATGCCTTTTAGCCTAATCAAACCCATTTCAGAGACAATTAGATTAAAATCATTTTTTCAAATAATTTTTTTTATCATAATTTACTTTAATTTTATCGATAACTGCTTACAATTTGCGAATATCGATATAAATAGATTTCAAAATTAAGAATTTATTCTTTCAAGTAACAAAAAATAAATAATAAAATAAAAATAATAATAAATATAATAATAATAATAATAATAATAATAATAATAATAATAATAATAACAATAATAATAATAATAATAATAATAATAATAACAATAATAATAATAATAATAATAATAATAATAATAATAATAATAATAATAATAACAATAATCATTTATTGGGGAGGCAACCCTTTTCCAAATGAAAAGAAAGCCTGCAGCAGTTGCAAGTTTGTTGGCTGCTTTGGTCATTTGTGCCACCGTGCAACTGACAGCGTATTCTTGCCTCAGAGGGAAGGGTATGGGTTTGAAGATGTGGAGGGGGAGGAGGGGTGTCGGTGTGCTGCGCATTGGGAAATTGTTTGCTGTAAAATGTTGCGCCACGTATCCTGCAGCAATTCGTAAACTAATTCTACATACGTGCCCCTGTCAGTTGGGCCTCCGAATCAGCCCCCGCGCCTCCGCAGCCACCACGCTCCTGGAGCTGGAGGTGGCGTGTGTGCGTCATGTTTTGATTGCGTTTGCCAACGTCGTCGTCGTCGTCGTCGTGGATGGATTTGTGTGGCCGTGCCAAGCTTGTTGGTGCCGGGGACGGGAGGGGGCTTTTATACATTTTTTTGTGTTGCTAATAAATAATTGCATTTTCACCTCAAGAACTCACTGACAGATGGCCAGACGAGTGATAGAGAGGGGGGGTGGGCTGAAGGGGGTGCAGAGGTAAGAGAACAAGACACAATTCAATTTTGCCATGTATCCGTTTTGGCAGCAACCCTAAAGGGGGCACAGGGGCAAAGGGGCAAAGGGCTGTTGCCTGCTTTGTAATTCCATTTGTGATTTCATATTTAGCTGTCAGCGTGAAATGATTCAATTTTGGAAATTTTGTTGTGCGGCAAACAATTTACATGTCGAAAATATGAAAAATATCTGACAAATGCAACTGTGCAACTGCAACTGTGCAACAGCAGCTAAAACTCATAAATACGCAATAAGCCATGCCATGCCACAAATTGAATGCAATTTTGCGATTTGTGCAAATTGCACAATTTTATTATTAAAACTAAAAGATATAAATTGTTTAATATTTTTGGAAATATTTTATACACATGAAAAGTGGCCTAAACAGTTGGATAACTGTTAACACAAGCAGTTATAAGAAGAACCAGTTGAGCGAAGAAATTAAAATTAAAATAATAAAAAATAAAACTAAACAATTTACATTATTAATGCTTAATCAAATAATTAGTAGTAAATGAAAATAAATATTTTATATATTTATTTTCCTGAGAATTCTCCTTGAAATAAAGATTTTATATATTTATTTTCCTTAGAATTCTTCTTAAGTTTGAAGATAAACAAATCAAATAAAATGCTCTGCTTTAAAAAACAAATATTAAATAAACATTTGCGCTGCTAATAAATTAAAACATTCTTAGAAATATATATTAAATAAATAGAAAATGTGATTTTAAATCTATTTTTCTAAATTAAATACAATCATAATTTCCAAAGCATTTATATTTTAAAAATGAATCAAGCAATTGAAATGTTATAAAATATTAATTTTACAATGCACGAATTATTATTAGTTTTATTATAATTAATATTCACCTGTCATCACTTAAAAAATTAAATTTATTTTTAGATAAGATTTTAAAGCACTTTCGATTTGCGCAGGGCATAATAATTCTAAGACTTTTCGGGTCTTTCTTGTTCCTAATAAAAAAAGTATTATTATTATTTATTATTCATATATTATATATATTTCTATATTTATTATTATTTATTTTATTTATTATTTATTTATTTATTTATTATTTATTATAATTTATATATTATTAATCAACTGTAAACGAATTTTCAATCTGCAAGCAATTTGCCAGCTGATTCCAGAGTATTTCCAAGTCGAGTTCCCTCGACCCTTTTTTGGTTCTATGAAAATACTAACTGCTCTATATATATATATATATATATATATATATATATTTTTTTTTTTTTTTTTGGCTAGGAGTGCGTTTCAGCTTAAGCCATAAATACGTTTTAAGTACGCCTGCTAATTTGCAGTATCCCAAAGAATGCCGCCAGGCAAATGCAAATGTGTGTTGCACATTCTTAAGTAGCTGCAGTTAGTTGCAAGCGAGAGTCGTTAATGCCGGAAGTGTCGTTCGTGCAACGTCCTTCTACCTTCCACCTTCGTCCTTTTGTCCTGTGTCCTTCGTTCTTCTTCATTGCCATAAAATGTTGCGACATTTTTATGGCCTAAACGAGTGTCAGCCAGGCCGACAGACTTTAAGCGCTGCCTCGAAATTTATGAATGAATTTCTTGGGTAGTTCGGGTGCCGAGGCGAGGAAAACGGGAAGATGCAGAACAAACAAGAGTCACCAGTTGCCAGCCAGGTAGACCATAATTCAGCCTCTCGTTCTCGTTCTCCAAATTTCCTTTTTGTCCAAAAACTACAGTTTTTCGTCGCAAATTTATGGCCAAAAACGTGCGGCAAACGTTGCAAACTAATCCCAAATGAATGAATTGCCCCACTTGAATTCGAAATATGTTCTTGTTGCATGCAGCAGCAGCAGCAAATGCAACTCCATTAATATGCATGTCTCCATCAATATGCAACAGCAAACGATAGTAAAATGCAATTAAATTTCACTTCTTCAATCTTCTAGACAAAAAAAAACCAACAACGAATTCTGCATAAAATATGGCTTAAAGAGCGACCAACTTCTGACTGTCTGGCAATGACTTAACTCGTTTCATAAATTTTGCTTATGTCATTGTCACGTTGTCAAATAAATAGACAAAAAAATATATATATATATATATATATATATATATATAGAAAAACCTGTAGGCGTTTGGTTTTCCACGGTGTTTTTCTTTGACTCCGGTCGGATTTTTATTTGAGTCTCTTTTTCTCGGTGGGTTTCTGTGTTTATTTGGTCCGTCATTATTTTGTGTAAATATTGACGCTCTTGTCATGGCCAGTAGCACTCAACGTTAATTGATTTGGAATTGGTGGCCACTTTTATTGTTATTATAGCAAGACTTGGCTCTGTCTCTGTTCCGCCTTCGAGTTGTATCCAATCCAATCCAATCCAACCCAATCGAATCGAATCGAATCCAGCTCACCTCGGCAATTGCATAAACAAACAGCGGACAAGCAAAAACCAAAAGCACTCACAAATACACTCAGACTCACACTCAGACTCAGACTCACACTCGTATTCACATTGAATTACCATAGACACACATAGCCAGCCAAGTTGGTGGCATCCACATTTAGCCAAGTGGCCACTTTGTGTCGCCCAAGTTCTGCGCTTATCAGCAATGCTTATAGAATGCACTCAATATTTGCATATATATAGATAACTATATATCTATATAATCTGATCTGCAGCTATACTGATAGAGAAATAAAATCAGAAAATAGTAGAATTCAAGTTACTCTGTAAAAGTTAGCTCAAATTAATGTAAATACAGCTGAGAATAAGTAAAATCGAGATAAATTCGATAAAATTGAAACAAGTTAGGAAAGTGTAGCAAAAGTTTGTTAATCATTAGGTAAATAAATTGAGAGATTAAATAAACTTATATAAAAATTGGTTTAATCAGCAAAAAAAAAATAATAGATTTTTCATGAATCAGAAATTTATTTAAATAAACGAATTAAAAAAGAGAACTGGTCACATTAATTTAAAGCTTTATATTAATAAATTCTAGATATGTATGTACTTTTAAATATATAATTTTATAAAAATTTAAAGAAAAAATATATATATGTATAGATATATATTTATATATATCTGTAGAATATAATAAGTTAATCTCGACAACTTAATCGAAAACTGACTTGTTAAACTTTACTGATTATATTAAATCCATGAGTAGGATAAGTTAATATATATTAATATATATATATATATATATGTATATACATATATATATAAATTGTTTATTTTACTTACAACTAATTATCTTAAGCTAGAAATAAAACAAATCCGGGACTATCTCAACTGTTGAAGGCGCAAGTAAACCGCAGCAGAGATTAAGTACTTCGATTAATACATTTGGACAGTTGTAAATATGTGCAGATAGACTAAAAGATACAAATGCAGATACGCACACACACACACACACACACACTTACAAACAAACACACACTTTCAGATAGCTATAAATATAGCTGCATAAATATTTATCTCTATTTTCATATTGCTCTTATCAAAATGCAAACTTTTCAGTTCCAGTTTCAGTTTCAGTTCCAGTTTCATCTCTGGATTTGTATCTGTTTTCTTTGGTTCGGAATCGGATTCGGATTCGGATTCGACTTGGTTGTTTTTGGCCTCCATTGCTGTTTGTTTACATTGTCTGCCTGGTTTTAATCTTATCGCCAAGGTAGTTGAAATTTTGTTTTATTTTCTGCCTCTTAATACCCTGTAAATATGCTAAGCGCTAAATAGTGTATCAAGTTGTGCGAATATACTCCAGAATTTGTAATCTACTAAGTGAAATCAATAATGTCGAAATTGATCAGCTTCTAATTATTATTTGTAAATTGTTACACTTTTAAATGGAATGTTTCTTTATAAATATGCTGCAATCAGTTAAAATGCATTTTCGAAAACTATAAAATCATTATAATAAATCCAAATCTATATGTGATTATTATTATGCTGATCAAGAATACTATCTATATGCTATCTCTTTATATATCTATTTTAATTGACTTGAATAATTATTCAAATGAATTAAGAACGTATAGATTTTTGTACATATCTCAAGCAGTATTCAAAATTTAGAGTTAACTTTAAAATTCAGTTCGGATAATAATGAAGATAGAGTATAATTTTGTCGACTAGTTGCCAGTTGGTTTGTTATGTTTGTTTGCTCAATTAAAACGAACTTTAATTGAAAAACAATGCAATTAACTAAATCAGCTAAGCTGGCGTCGCTTTTACTGGCGCCCCGAGATAACTGTGGAGCCAGGAGTAGGTCGCCATTGCTCCCGTTTCCAATACGGTGTCGCCTCTGCCCAGAGACAGTTAAGCACTTGCAAACAGGTCAATAAAAGTGCTCCAAATTACGAAGTTTTTATGCTCTTTTCTTATATTCTCCTCGTCTTACATAATATGGAAAAACAGGCAACAGCAAGTTGAGAAATGGAATGTAAAAGAGACTTTTACTTCATATTTCAATATAATAATCTAAAATTAAAAATAAATATTCATATTAAAGAAAATAAATGAAAAACAGAAATTAAAAGAAAAGAAAATATAGAAATAAATATTACAGTTTGACAAGGATTAACAACTAAAATATTAATATCAATAATAAGTAAAGAAATTTGGAAATTATAATTATAAACAAAATTTTAATTGACACATAAATTTGTGTTTAAAATGAAATTATTAAATAAAATAATTAATTTAAAGCTAATATTTATTTAGTAAGTATATAAAAATAATATTAAAAACACAAAACTGAATAGATTTTAGTATTTATTAATTTATAATTTAATTTTTTTAAGTTAACTATTTTTTTCTATAGCAATAAACGATTTCTCATGACATTATAAAATCTCAATGCCCTTTTTTGATTATAGTGCACAGCCCCATACATTAAGTGTGTGTGTGTGTGTGTGTGTGCAAAAGTGCTCCTGCTGCTTCTCTTGTTGCACGTATGTTGTTGTTGTTGTTGTTGTTGCTTTGAATCTTTTTTATCTAAATTACTTTTAATCGCCATTTAATGTTTTTGTTTGTTTCGTGTTTTTCAGTTTCATGTTTTATGGCCTCGTCTTTTCCTGGTGATTTCTAATCTAATTGCAAAATGTAAGCACCAAACAAATACACACACATGTATGGGTGTGTGCGTGTGTGTTTGTGTACAATTTTGAAGGCTGCCCCTAAAAAACTGTTGCAAATAGATTGTGCGTTATCTAATTAAAAAAAATTGTATAAGCAATTATAAACAAACAAGCGAAAGCGTTTTAATCATGGCCTAATTCTTGTTTTTTTTCCTCTAGATATCATTTTATTCTTAAAAAATCGCAACCAAAATAACAACACAAATTGGCAACAAATATATAAATAAACAAATATATATATATACTTTTTATCAGCCGTAAACAAAGCCATACGTTATGAATGATTGGCAACACCTCATCAGCCTTTCACCCATTACCTTATCCCTCTGTACCCCCACCCCCCTCTCTACTTCTAAACTCTTTAGTTCTATTGACGCATTCGATGACGGCTGGCCTCTCGAAACGAACATTTTACATCCGCTGACCAAATCTTTCGGGGCATCGCCTCCAAATTAATGTGCAATAAATGAACATATATATACACACACATAAACACTCACACACACACACTCGCACAGTCGCTCAACTTGCCAAATCGTTGAATGAGAGGCAATTCAGTCAGGAAACAGCTCAAATAATAATTGGATTTCTTACCCATTATAAATGAAATATTTATTTGTTGACTTTTATACATTATCAAACGATTTTAATATAATATTTATTTTTTTCTTGAATATGTTTCCGTAGAATATGCTTTTTGTTTAAAATTCAATTATTTATTTGTTTCCTCTTTGATATTTTACTCATATTTACATATATTTGTATTTTGTTATTTAATGTAAAACACGCAACCACAATTTAAAAAAGAAAATTCCAGTCAATTTATATTACATGTTTTATTCCAATTTATTTATATGTTTACTTAAAAGTACAACATTTGAATGCACACATTAAATTATACATTTAGAACAGTTATAAATAAATAATATAATGGATATCTGGGTTAATTGCATGTGAAATGGTCTAACATTCATAGAAAATATTTTGAAAACCAATAATTTCCCAAGTACAACCAAAAAAAAGTTTCAACTAAAACAAATATAAAATGCAAGTTTTTCATTTAATCATGAAAAGTTTTCTTGTTGACTTTGTTTTCGTGTGATATTATCTATCTATTACCTAAAAAATAAAAGAAAACTTTTATTATATTTTGACACAAAAACACACATATGTAAATATATTTATTAAAGCTTAGATTTCAGATAGTTTGACTTTTATTTCAGTTTGTGAAGAGTTTTTTTATTCGAAAATCGATTGGCGCATGTAGCTAATTAACTTACAAGCAACGTTTGTCATTGTCTATGAACCCAAAACTGTTCCCAACAACAAGCAACAACAGCAACAACAACAGAGACAATAACAATGAACTCGATTGTTTGTTTAGTTAATCCAAAATCTGGTTTACAAAACAGGCGCCAAACATGGCATACGAATTAATTGGCTCGATGTTTGTATTTAAATTCTCAAAAGCCAAATTATTATTATTGTTGTATTTTTGATGCAAGCATTAAAAAAATATAAAATTTACATACGCCTTAATGTGAACGTGCGGCAAAGCCACAAAACAATTTGTTGTTATTCTTGTGACATCACCGGCAGCAACAACAACAGCAATAATAATTATAACAGAAAAACAAGCACACAGAGAGAGAGAGGGAGAAAGAGAGAGTGAAGGAAGAGGAGGAAGAACAGATGCTGTAAGTGCTGAGATAAAAGCAGGCATCTTCTGCCTATGCATTGTTGGAAAGAAAAAATGACCCAGTTGGGCAAAAGCTTTTGGTTGCTTAATTACAATTCGATCATCTGAATGCCAGCAACATGCAGCTGTGCATTTGATAAGTTTGCTCTGCTGCTGGGTGTGCGGGTATTTAAATGCAAATTAGTTTGGCAAGCAGCAACCATAGTGTATTGATGTGTGCTTAACAAATCGTATGACAGTTTTAAGTTGTTGTCCAACACATTAATATAGACTTCGAGATGCCACGTAATCAGCTTTAAATTTGTATTATTTATACTTGCAATTTTTTCATATGTTACTTTTTAATATATGGTTTAGTATTCCCCATATATTTTATAGTTAGTAGTGCTTTTAAAATTATACAATTGTAGTTTATAAGTTTTTATGAGACAAATGTAATGAACTGAAACTCCCCACTCCCCATTCCCCATTGCATATCATGTTTGCATTACAAACAAATCGCATTATTTGAGCGACTGCCGCTGTTGCTGCCAAACACCAATTCGCATTTCCATTGATTCCCTTCCCCATTCCCATTCCCAATTCCCAATTGCATTTCATTTAAAATTGTAGTTGTATCATGCGTCGAGCGAGTGCTTGCGGCTGTCATGATGTAAAGCTTTGTTGGCTGCCGCAAGCAATATATGCATACATCCAAACATACATCCACACAAACATTTCTATTTGTTTGTATGTGAAGCTTTGTCGAAGCTTTAACGGATCGCTACGATGCGCGAAAACAATGGATGAGCACTCATAGAGTGGGCTGCGGACAGCGGACAGAGGATAGCGCTGCCAGCGCGTAGGAGGTGTTGGCGCGTGTGTCAGCATATTGAATAGGTCGACCCCCAACTTTGGGCATAACAACAAATGAGTAAAAAAACAGCAGCAGCAGAGAAGTCTGAAACTGAGACTGAGCAGCTAAGCGCGATCCGTTCGTTTGCAAGGCGAAAACAAACAGCGATAAGTGACAGGCCTGCTGTCCCTCTCCCTATCTTATTCGCTCTGTTCGTAACCCATACAACTCATTCCACACTTTGTCCCCTTCGGATCTATGCCGGGCGTGACGAATATAACGGCCTAGCATATTGCGTCGCTGTATGTTTTGTTTATAATTTCATCTAATATGCATACACGAGCTTACAAGTAACAAGAGGAAGACAGATTGCTTGTGATAGAGACTAACAAATACTCTTACATGTCTTACATGCCTTCAAACAGGAAAGATCAGCTGAGATCAGAACAATCACCAAATGCCAAACTAAAATAGTTGGATTGTAATTCAATTATCCATAATTCTAATATATATATTTTAATTATTATTTAATACATTCTTTTATATATATTTACTTAACAATCCTGTAGTTTTGTAAGGCGTCACACAGTTGATGTTCAAACTGTTGTACACACAACATAGAAAAGTGTATTTATAATAATCCCATTTCCTCATAGGCATATGCATACACACACAACACATATACACATGCCACTATCAGTGGGTCTCTATGAACACCTCCCGCCTCTCTACCCTAGCTTCTACGTCCTCAACCCAGTCCATCTGGTTGGGGTTCTATTTGTAAACAAAACGCGCCGAATACGCGATTTGAATTTGAATTTTTGCTCAGTTCGGTATCAAGACGATTTCAAAATCGCTTTCAATGTTGCTACAGCTTAAAATCAGGCACAGCCCAACACACGCACTCTCCCACACACACCCTTTCTTCCCCGCTCCTCAGTCGACTTAGTTCCTAAGGCATTCATAACAAGATTGTTCAATATTCGTATTTGTCATATCATAAATTGTATTTTATTTGATATGCATGAATTTTATAATTTTGTTCAGTATTTTGTTTTTGGTATTGACTCATTTGCATTTATGCTTTGTTGCCATTTAATTTAATTGACCACATTTCGGTTTCTAGATTTTTGCTCAATAAAGTAGGCCATTTAATATGATACCCATAAATATATGTCTAATTTAAGAATACCTTTTTACATAGACTATCAAAAAAGTTGTTTGCCTTATTTTAGTTTTAGTAATTCAGTAAAAAAATATTATTTGTTGAATATTCAATTTTTGTATATATCCTAAGATGTTTAAATATATACAAACTTCAGAAGAATTAAAGATAGCTTATCACGTTTTAAAATATCGGTTGATACACTATGATTTATAGATATGCAGATTTTGTGCTTTGTTGTATTTAAGAACTTATTTTTTTTATCTTAATACGCATTTTGAATTTATTTGTTTCTGCTCATTCATTCATTGATTCGTTTGCTCATTCATATCGTGTTGATTATATTCCAAAAACCAAATGTGTTTTTGTTATTTTCGCAAATTCTGTTTTGTTTTCTTTTTTCTTTTTTCAATTTTATTTATTTATGCAAAATTTGTTTTGTTCGCCAGCTCGAAATACACAAGTGCAAAAAGGTTGGTACACAAAATTACTATTTATAAGTCCACGAGTGGGGAATATCAACTAAAACTTTATAATAAAATGTGAATTGTTTAATTATTTAAATGTCGATTTTTAATTAATTTTTTTTAAATTCATTTACATATATGTATATGTAAATCGCGAATAGTTTTGTTGAACTAACATTTTTTCATTGCTGCTAACCGAAAGTGTGCCAAATCTATTAAATTTCAACTGCTGATAAACTACAAAAAAAGAGTGCAAAAAAAACGTAAAGAAAAACAACAGAAATTGCGCTTTATTTAAGTACAAAAATAACGAGGCGAGCAGCGAGTGCAACAAGAGGCAAAATTTAAATTGAAAATCGCACTGAAATCATTTTCATTTGTCGGTAATTTGGCTGAATTTGCCCATTGTTTGGTGTGAGGGGGAGGGGGGGGAGGGACGGGGGTTTGGTTGCCACGTATTGGGCAGGGAGGGGGCAACAACTGGTGCTGGGGCACGCTTTCATTTCAGTGCCACATTTTCAATCGCCAGCGGTGAAATTTTGTTTACCCATCGCCGTCCAACAAATTTTGCGTCGTCAAATCAAAGAAATCGTGACAATGTCTTTTTATTGATTGCCGTCATTAAAATTAGTTCAAAAGTCTATTTTAAAATATTTTTAAGAAATTTACGAAATGAATTGTTTGTCAAAATAAAACTCGCTTTAGAATATTTCTTCATCGAATAATCTTTTAAACTAATCCAATTTCAGTTTAACTTTTGACAATATTAATAATTGATAACCAAAGTTAACTAAATTGCAAAAACTTGGTGGTTTTTTTTTAGTTTTACGTTTAAAAAGATTTCATTTTATTTTTGCATTTTTATACATTGCATTTGGCATTTTTGTTATTTGCTATTTCGGTGCCAGCCCACGGAAGTATCCACAATTCATTTAATTTAGTTATTTGTTATTTGTTTCTATTTCTGGCGCCATGCAAATTGCATTTTGCACATCTGACAGTTGTAAAAATAAAATTGCAATTTGTTTACAAATATTGCGGCTAATTGTGGATGCCATTCAACACATTTTGAGGAAGTGAAATAATTATGCATTAAGGTCGAATGCTATAAAATTAAAAATCTTAAATGAATAAAGCAGAAAAGTCACGAAAATATATTGAATTGTATGAATTATGAATAAAATCACAATCTGATAAATCTCAAAAATATATATATATATATGTGCATACAAAATAAATAAGTAGAAAATAAGTCACTAAATTAGATAAATAATCAACTTAAATAGATAGAAATATAGTAAATAAAGTTATGTTTTATATGTTATTAACAAAATGTAGTAAATAAAATTATGTTTGATATGCTATGAACAAAATCAGTTAACCTATCAATTATGTAATTATTCATAAAAATATGTATTGTGTGAATACTGAATCAGATGCTCAAACAATGAACCCATTTAATGATCTGTAATTGCTCTGATTGTTTGCCGTTGAGTGAATTAACAGGAAATGTTGATTTGCTGATGATGATTAATGATGGATCTCTGTTGAGATCTCAACTACAACTTCCATTGAAATCCACTTGCAAATCAGAGTACAATTGTGTTATTTTGCTCATCTCCAATTTCATTGCACATTTCCTGTTTTTGTCTATTTGATGTTTCTTTGGCTGCAATCGAACAATGCAAATATGAACCCTAATCCTAGAGATAATATGCAGTTGAAAATTGGCTGACAGCATTCAATTATAAAATACATATTGAATGATGTGCAAACCCTTAAACATAATCACAAACAAGCTAGAAGGCGCGAGTCGAGAGAGCTCTACTTGTAGATACTTTTTATATTTGACTAACTTCAGTGGTTTTGATTCGATTCTGTTCATATTTCTAGACTTGAGCATGTAAATATATATATATATTTTATATATATATATTGCTGATTTTAATCTTTGTTCGAAAAATGGATTAAGCTATCAATAAATATTAATTTTATGTTTACAGTTCTCTAAATGTGAAAGAGGGGGAAAACCTTTCTTCTGTCTTTTCTAAATTCCTATAGCCCTTTCTACCCATTCTAAAGGGCTACAGGGTATAAATAATGGAATATAGTTAATAAAGGCATAGAGAATGGAGCCATTGAAATTCGATCGGATCGGATTAGATCGAAACAGATTGGTTTTCGCTTGGGTTGGGCACAAGTGTTTGTTTGGCAACCTGATCAAGGGCTTATTCGGCTGATCGAGACAAGCACCGCCAGGAGGCACACACAGAGTCAGGGCATTTGTCATGGCTAAGGATTGGGAATAGTCCCAGACAAGCGATTGCATTGTTGTCATAAATTACACTTCAATTGTTGAGTCTGCCTGCGCAGATGATGAGAATTGGGATTGGCATCGGGATTGGGATTCGTACGGAGTGCAATCATCGTGTTTTGTAATTTACAAGTCCCAAAAGAGCCACAGAAATGTGTCAAAAATATCAAATGTCCTTTTTAGTGCACAGGTCCTTGCAGATCCTCAGCCAGCCGATTACTGCTACGCTCATTGCTTTTCTATAAAGGTATTTCTAGGCACCTACCTGCCAGGCATAATTAATTTAATCATTGCACACAAGAAGTGAAGATGATGAGGGAACAAAAAACAAGTCGCAGGCACAGGGCCAAGAGGCACAAGTGTACCCATTGTGGCAACCCTCTGACGTGCCCCAGACCCACGACACAAACAAAAAGAAAACACACACAATCTGTGCCTAACAAGCGGCTCAAAGAACCGGCTATGCAGCCCATACCTATATATATATATATATATATAACCCAGACTCATGCTCAGACTGGGATTCAGACTTGTATCTCGGAGCTGTCATGACAGGCACTTTTTTCCTTCTTTTCTTTTCATTTTTCCTTTTTTGTTTGGCTAAAAAAGGGACCCCTCCGATTGAGTTGATCTTCATGATGATCGTCAACATCATCAACTCTTCATTTGTGTGTGTGTGAGTGTGTATGACAAACAAAGAGGTACTGACTGCTGTGCGTGTAGATAGGGGTCCGGGGCAGGGGCAGGGGCAGAGGCTTCTTGAGTGCGCCCGCTGTGCGAGGGTCGAGGATTGTCTGATTGCCCTTTGATGGCTGGCTGTGCGTGCTTAGCCAGAAACAGTGTTTTTGGCGTATTTTGGTAGTTCAATTGTGGGCCCATTGTTTTAGCGCACGATCACCAATCCGTTGTGCCGGTGGGTAGGGGGTGGGGGAGGGTTGGTAGGTTCAGGTGAACGGATGCTTCTTGGGCCATTTGTACAAGCCGTCAACATGCATAAATTGACGCTAATATTGGGTTTGGTGTCTTGGGTCGCTCAGCTGGGTCTTGGCACCTCTGGTCTTGGCTCCGCTTGTCTGTCTGCCCCGGCCCCGGCCCTGGCCCCGTCTTCGTTCCTCAATCCTCAATCTCACGTCGCGCACTTTGCATATAAATCATGTTTATGACTTGTTATTTTTTACTATTTATTTTGCTTTTCGCCTCTTTGTTTATCGTAAGAAAAACACACATTATTTTTTCCTATTTCTTTTTTTTTTCAAATTACAACATTATTTTTGGATTTGTTTGGCCCTGGAACCGTTCGAACCCGCTGTGGATGCGGGCGAAGGTGCGTCCAATCAAAAAGCCGACGAACTTTAAGGGGCACCAAAATGATCGTAATTGAAACTCTCGTTTATATAAAAATATATATATATATATATATATATATGCTTAATTAACGCATTTTGACCTTGTCGACTTGATGATAAACAAACTCTGCAAATGGCCAACAGATGATATCATTGCTGTTTGGGGCCCAAACAATTTGATTATCTTTAGGGCTCCCCAAACAAGATTTGACCTATCAAATGTTTATGCCAAGGACTTTTCAGATATAGATTTCGATTTGTTTATACAGAGATATCTATAAAAGTCTCCGCAACAGAATTGGCTATCAAAAATCTTATTTTGTATTTTAAGTTTGCGTTATTTGTTGATTTCTCCATATCAGAATTTTCTCTGTTTTTGCTGTATTTTTTTTTTTACTTTTTTGTATCTTACAAATGCCCAGCAGAAGTAGAAGCAGACATGAAAACCCCAGGAGCCCAACTCCATTCAAGTCCATTATCAATAATCTGGCCGCAAATTTTAATAAAAAGTAAACGCAAAAAATAAAAAAAAGAGAATATTGCTAACAAAATGACGATTTATATTAACAATTTATTGCAGTAGAGCTTTCAAAAGGAAGCGCCCAAGCAGGCATTGGAAAATGGCCCAAACAAAGGCAAAGGCAAACAAAAAAGAAAAACGTAGGAAAAGCAACGATTTGGAAAAGGCCAAAAAATAAAATGGGACTTGCTTAAATTGTGAAAAGCCATTAAACGCAGCTGGTGACTGGAAAAGCAGAACCGCAATTATCATGAGCGCAATTTTTCTGGCTACCATTTTTTGTTGCTGTTGTTGTTGTTGTTGTTGTGTGAAAATGGGCAGAACTCCCGCCGCGACCAAGCCAAGCATCCCAAGCAGCTGGGGAGACGTAACATGGTAAACACTTTGACGCTAAACTTGAATCGTTAAATATTTATAAGACAGCAACAAAAAAAAACAACAACAAAAAAATACGAAGCGAAATGAAACTTGGCGCATAAATTTGAAATTAGAAATGAGGCGATGTTGGTCAAGGGACAGCTATTAAATGGAGGCAGTGTCGGGGGGGTGTGTCGGGCGCAGGCCCCAACGATGCTCCACATCAACACATCATAATCCCAAAAGCATTTGTCCCACTGCGACTTACACATGGCTAAAACCTGAGTAATATGGCTTTAATGAGCAGGCCAACAACAATCCGGCAGCTGCAGCCGGTCTGCTGCTCCATGGCTTTCCCCGTTGGTGCCGAAGGGTTCTGCGTCGGCTACGTGACAAAAATAGCTCCAAGACTAAACACAAAGCAACAAATAAAATCAGTTAGAATGCTGAAGTCGAGTGTGCTCGACTATAAGATAGTCCCTTAAATACAGATTGTTCAGTACAAAAATAAATTAAAACTGAGTTAATTAGCCAACAATTTTTTTGCACTTTTATTCCTAAATTGAAGTCTCTAACTTGTGCTATCGTTAATCGATTAATATCGATATGCGCGTAACGTAAGCTAGTAAAAATTGAAATTAACTTAATTCTTCTATTTTTATTTTTTATTATTTTATTTATTATTATTATTTATTCCATATTTTAAGTCTCTATTTCTTATGGTTGATGACTTCTACTTGCCTCGACTTTTAAAACTGATCACGAATATATATCAAAATTGCTTCCTTCAGCTTGTTACCTACCTTTTCCCACTACGCACTCTTTCCCATTTTTTTTTTAACATGTTTGGGTTATAAAAAAAAGGAATAACCCTCAGAGAACTTAGCATTTTTCACAATTGCTTCGGAATATGCGAAAATTACTTTTATCTAAATTAACAATTGCTTCTCAGCAAGCCCAATCTCAAATGCTAAGTGCAGGCGTATATCACCTTTGATTCCTTGCCAGTATCTCACAGGTCTATTCAAATCCATTTTATGGCTCTCAACTGAAACTGCAACGTGGCAAAATCCCATTCGGCAAACTGAGCCATTGTCCAACTCTGATCCAGATTTTCTTTCCCCTTTTCTGTTTGCTGAATTTATTGCCAGAGTCTGTCCTTCTCTACCTCTCTCTCTCTCCCTCTCTCTCTCTCTCTCTCTCTCTGTCTCTCCGTCTCTGTCTAACCTCTGACAGCAACAAGCAGTACAATAGTTTAATTACCATTAACGCTGACGCCGACTACTGATGGCAATAAAAAACCATTAAAAGGAATTTATTTTAAGGACCGACCAGGCTATAAATCACATTACCCGTTGCTATAAAACCAAAAAGCAGCAGCAACAAAAATCTGCAAAAGGGGGCAGCGAGGGGTTGGGTGGCCGTTAAAAGCGCTGCAGGTGCCCAAAAGAAAATGGGGGGCGTGGCAGTGCGCATTTTTGCTGTGTGTGTATCGAAAAAATCAATGCAGAGAAAAAGTTGCGTTTTGTGAAATATTTTTTTCCAAATGCATATTTTGTTGTCGCCTTCATCAAATATGATCAACGCGTTTTATATTTAAAACTTTTGACGTTGACATTAAAAATGATGACGTCACATTAATGAGAATATTACACAGAACATAGCAATAACAAATAAGGAAGTTGGAAACGGGAGAGCTCGCGTGGAGTGTATTTATTTATTATAAATGTCTTAGATAGTCTAAGAACGACAAAATTTGTGTGTGTGAAAATACTACTTAATAAGAAAATGCAATACTCTTAAGAATAAAAAAAAGAATATTCAAAATAATTAAATATTAAATATATATTTTGATTAGATATTTATTTAATATTTACAGCGAAACCGAAATTAATCATAAATCAATGTTATCTGTCTATTAAAGACATCTTAAAATAAAATTCAAATAATATACCAAATATTTTAAGTGTATATAAGAAATATTCGTATAATAAATATTGTGTAAATAAGAATAGTAGAATATAAATATTTAATTTTCTTTAGCAGATCATCATTACATCTTGTACGCATATCCAATATTAAGTCAACTAGAAAGCATTTCTTATCAGATAATTATTATTCTTATAATACATATTTTTTAAAAAAATTTAGTCATTAATTACTACCGGAAAGCAAATACTGAAACTGTAGTAACAATAAAATAAAATTGATCTGCTTATGGTTAACTGGAAGTAATATACCAAATTTGGACTCTCTTAGTCATATAGAAACTGTAATAAAATTATTTTATATAAATACAAATATATATTTATTTTTTTCGCAAATTTTATGTTCTTCCTGTTACACAATTTTCTACAATTTCAGTGCACAATTTGCAAACCTTTCCAATAGACTATTTACCGATAACATATTTAAATTGTGGCATTAATCGCTGCTTTAAAACCTATTAAAAAAAAAAGAGTCAATGATATAAGAAATTTCAAGCCAAATTAAACTCATTTTATCGGTATTTTTATTTTATTCTAGCAATTGTCTGGCCACCATTTCTATACAATATGTACAACATTGTTGTCGGTCTCTAAGAGAGAGAGGGAGGGGTAGGGGAATGGGGTGGATGCCACTAGAACAGGATATGTGAAACAATACAACCATAAAATTGACTAGCAGAAGGAAACACATTGATTTGCCATTTGAGCGCAAATTCATGGCAATAAAATCAGCGTTGGAAAAAGTTTTTTTTTTAATGCCACTTTCAATATTTGTTTTAGTACAAAACACACACAAAAAGAGGACTTGCCTCCTAAACCCCCACCCCTGTGGTTGTTTGTGCTAAGGATTTGCGCTGTTCCGCCCTGTACACACACACACACACACACACACAGATACACACATCCTGTTGGCAATTGTAAAACGCGTTGTGTAATCGAAACTTTTAACGACTTGATGAGATTCGAAATTGTGTAATATTGAGGCACTAACACTCCACCAAATGGAAAACACACACACACAGACACACACACACACACGCACATACAATGACATGTGCATGTGTGTAGAGTGTGCGCAAATAAATATCAGTGTATATATGCTCATTTAAGGGTCCTTCAGATACATTTTACAACGTCAAAAGTGCCCTACGTTTAATTGAACCAAGCATATCGGTTGAGTGCACAGAACACAATCAATTAACACTCAGCAATCGATCAATTAGAGAATCCTTCAAATCAAAGCAATAGAAAATAGTTTTGAAAAAAACCCAGGCAACTCATTTAATTAAATTTAGCTTCTATTGAAAAGTAATTTTATTACAAATTTATCTACTAATCAGATCTTGAAAATAAGATAATAATAAAATATGTGTTTTATATATTTAATTTTATTATTATTATTATTACTGAATAATTAATTATTACTGAAGTTGTAAAATGACTCAATTAATATTCTAATGTGTCCACTAAACAGACCTTAAAAATTAAATAAAGCCATATTTAAAATAAATTAAATTAAATTAATTAAATTACATGCTAATTAAATTTTAATTAAATATTTATTAAATATGCACTTCAAAATAGAGGCTGATTTTTATTGAATACTTAAGAACTAAATTAAACAATAATTTAAATTCAAATAAATAAAAACTAAATATCAATAAAATTAAATTTAAATATTTATATAATATTCAAATATAAAATAATGTAGATTTAATTTTCTCTGATTTCAGGTTAAACAAATATGTTGCCACAGCACATCTGTAAATCGAAGGAACTTCTTTCAATTTGATGTGAGGAACTTGAAGTGATTTTGTAGCTGCGAAAAAAGCAATCGATGTAATTCGACGACAAAGATGTGCTAATAAATTTCAACTTAATTTCCGAAATGTGCATCTAACACATAAAAAGCTGAACGCAAACACGACCAGGCACAACCCCGAAGCCAGAGCCGGAGCTGGAGACAGAGTCGGAGCCAAAGCCGGAGCCAGAGCGAGAGTAGCCTGTTCCGGAAATGAACAAACGATTGAAGCGGTATTGAAATTTAGACTATAAAAAAGAAGACGCAGGAGTAGCAGGAGCAGGAGCAGGAGCAGGAGCAGTAGCAGGAGCTGGAGTAGCTGTGTCAGATTGAGATGCCATGCGGCGTATTGTTCTTGAGCGATTCCGAAGGATGTGGTTGGATGGTAAATGGTTGATGGCAAAGCTGGTGCAAAGTTTCAAGCATCGTTTTTGCATAAAACTTCAATTTAAATTGACATTTGAGTGGAAAGTAATTGCATGATATGCGCAGAGCATAAAAAAGGCAGCCCCATCGACGGGCTGTTACTTATGGCCCTGCTCCTGGTCCCCATCCCCGTTCCGGTCCCGGATCTGCACCCAGACCCCATCTCCGTTTTGGTCTCTGGTGTGGTTTTTATATTTGGTAGCGCTTGGGCGTGTTTAATATATATGAGCCCTGTTAGCCGGCTACTATTTTTAGGCATTTAATGCGATTTTCAAGCTGCATCTCATCTCTCGCTTACTCTGCCAGCGGCTGCCTAGTTTCGCCATTCTCTGCATCCATTCATCCGTCCATCCATCCAACTAAAGCATTGCGGAAGGCTCTGTGGAGCTCATTATGCGCTCGTTTATATGCTGAATTTGTTGTTGCTCTTGTTGTTGTTGTTGTTGATTTTACTGTTCTTGTTGTTGTACATTTTGTACACATTATGGGGGTACCGTATTTTGTTTTTTTTTTTTTTGTCTTTGGAGTGGGGTGTTTCTGTAACTCAATGCGGGCAATGCTTATTTTGTTTTTTCGTCTTTGTTTTACATTTTTTTTCTTCTCTCTCTTTGAAATTAAATGCCAATAAATTTGCATTTTTCGTAGCGCATATCGATGGGCAAATGAGGGGGGGTGGGGAACTCAGGTCGCTGGGGAGGGGGCAGGGTGTCATTTGTTTTTGGATTGCCAATTGGTCGGGTTTTTTTTTTCCTCTGGCTTTTCAATTCCGAATTGACCAAGTTTTAATGCTGCACATTAAATGCTGTTAATTTGTTTCCAACTCAAAGCGAATCATTTATTTATTCATTGAATCGATTTATTATACAGATTACAAAAATAGCTAATTCGTTGCTGGATTTCAAGCTGGATTTCAGCTGCTGAGCATTGCTATAATAATTAAGTAATTAATTAAAGTAAGAGTAAAATTTGTTTAATTGCTTTGTGCATTAGTGATAAGATTCAATTTGCCAGATATTCTTAAATATATATATTATAAATGCCGTGTAAATAAATAAATAAACAATCAGCAGGCAAGTAAAGAATGTGTTTAATATAAGAAAAAAAGGTTAATCTGGCAAAATTCAATTTCAAACTTTTCTCGTTGTCCAGCGAGAGTTAAAAAGGTTAAATTTCAATAATGTTTCTTTCCTTTTCTGTTTGTTTTTTATTCCTCTGTTTTTTATTTTTATTTTTTTTTTTTTGACAAGTTTTTGCCTTGAAGCCAGCTAAAGTTGCCACAGATAAGGGAATTTCTTTTTGTTTTTGCTGCCGGTTTTGGGTCCTTCATAAAGTAATTTAAATAACGTTATTTACATGCCGAATGCCAAATATTTGCCAGGATACAAACATTGATGTCGCGCAGACATTTAAACATGTCAGAAAAACAGCCAAACAAACAAAATAGGGACAAATTCTGATAAAGACATTTTGCACTTGTTTCAAATTAAATGAGAAAAATACAAAAAAAAAAGGGAATCCACAGGATGAGCTTGGGCGTGGCAGTTGTTGAAATGTTGGAATTGAACTGAAACTAAAGACTTTAGCAAATAGTTGTTAAAATATGTCAATAACCTTAGACCGCCCAGAACGCCCCTCCCCATCCCCATCCCCATTCCTCATCCCGTCGTGGACCAGTTCAGTTCCGCAGCTGCGGTTCGAAATCGATGGCCAGAAGCAACCCTCTCTATATTCTGGCCAAGAATGGCGAACGGGACAGTTTTGGCAGACCAAATAGATGGTTGCGCTGGGTTGGGTTTGGTGGGTGGTTGGGTTGGTTGATGTGGCCAGAATTGTGTTAGTAGTAGTGGGAGTAGTGGGAGCAGGATAAATGTATACACGAATAAGCGCAGAAAATGTTTAATTAAATTCCGGGACACATTTGGCATGTTACATTGCTTTGGTCGGTCGGACCCACAGCCAGTGGGTCGCACTTGGTCTTCCAACTTGAACCTGGACTGTGGCATTGCCAGTGGCTCTGGCAGTGGCTGTGGCAGTGGCTGTGGCAGTGGCAGTGGCTGTGGCAGTGGCTGAAGCTGTCGCTCTGTGGACCCGTTTGCTTGTTTATTCCTGTCGCCAGCGAACTAACTAACACAAATTGTAATAAAAATACCAAAAGCGTTGCAAAAACTAAGCAAAGCAAATTATGTTCTTGCCTCGCCCTCCTCCACCCATCTCTCTCCACCCACTCTCCACTCACCAACACTTTGGTTAGCTTTTGACATTCAGCTGCGGTTCGTTCGGATATCAAATTGGCATTGGTACCGCAAGAGGGAAGGAGAGTGGGGAGAGTGAGGCGGTAATACCATTACCTTGACGCAATTCACAGTTAACTTTCCGGCTTGCTGTCAACGCCTGACAAATGCAATGCCAAATAACTTTTCAAGATTGTTGCCACATTTTTAAGGAGCGCAACGAAAGTTGAATTGTCAGCAGAAAGTTGGTTTTTTTAAAAATAGTTGCTTGCTTTGTGAACTGTTTTTTTCATAACAACTGTATTTAATTTTATCCAAATACAAATTAAATTTTTTATAGTAAATAAGATGCTAAAAGTCCCTTCATGAAACATACTTAAAATAAAAAATTAAATGCAAATTAAAAACAAATAAAACACGAATTTTTACTCCAACAAATATTTTTTATTTTATTAAATAACAATTATTTATCTAGTTTATAATTCCCTTCCTTAAATATACCTAAGAGTAAAATAAAAGCAAAGTAATAATATAAAATAAAATATTTAAAATATAATATAAACTTAAAAATAAAAAAGCCTAGTAAAAAAAATAAAACACTATAATTTCTACTTTACCAAATATTGTTTATTTTTATTAAATAATAATTATTTTTGTAGCTTATAATTACCTTCCATAAGAGTAAAACAAAAGCAAAGTAATAAAATATTAAAATTATAATTTCCATCCTAAAAAATAGAGTTACGAATAAAAGCAAAGTAAAATATATAGTTAAACACTTATTTATTTTTAATCTAATTCCAATAATATGCCAAAAACAATTATTTATGTAGCCCACAATTTGCATTCATAAATGAACTTAAAAACAAAATATTTTTATTGTTTTTTTTTGCTTGAATTTATCATTTACTTTGCTTGCTTAAAAAAACCCATTTAAATACATAAATAAGGCGTGTAAATTACATGTTCAAACGATAACTCAAAATTTCAAAATTATATATAAACATATAGTATTCACTTGTGGGTATATATAAATGATTAATCGAGAGATTCTTTTACTATAACTCTAAAATAACAAATCAAATAAAAATGAAACACAATAAATTAATTACAAAGTTTTATTTTGTTTGCAAGCAAAACTTGTTTGCTGCTTCCCGACTGACCTTATCTATACCATTTTGGTCAAACTACAAAATGAGAGGGGCTGGGGGAGGGGTGTAAAAAAGGCCAAAAACTGTGAAGTTAAGCCCACACATGCCAAGTAGCTAATCAAATAAGCCAATAAATGGCATTTTAGCTCTGACAATAAGCAAAGCGGCAAACTCGTAAAATGTTATGACTCTACCAGAATTGTAGTAATTCTTTAAAGTTTTCTGGTTTTTCAAATCTTCATCTGTATAATGTGATGGCCAAGTTGGACATTTCTTTTACAAGACGTTGTCTCTTTTAAAGATTGATAAACCGCACGGGACCAATCAACACCCAAAAAGATGGCACAGAGAGAAGGAGAAAGAGATGGGGAGAGACTTGGAGAGGGGGGGGAGTTGTTACCCCAGCTCCATTGTCAGCTGCTGTGCTGTGTACTGTGTTTTGGACAAGTCTCTGTCAGCAGCGAGATGCACATCAAATTGGCAACATTGTCGTGAAACTAAGTATCAAGTTTTGAGGCTGATGTGGATGCTGAGTTGCTTTGGGGCTCTGTAAGATAGTTGCCTTAAGTACGAGGTAGTTGGTATACCAGTTTCTTTATTACAAAAAGGAGCTTGGGTCAAAACCACAACAGCAACAGCAACGAATTTGCAGCAGCAGCAGTCGTCGCCGTATAAGCCAACAATGTTGTAAATAAAGTGTGGAGCTGCAGCCCAAACTGGTTTCAACAACAAACCGAACCCAACACACAACAGGGCAACAACAGCAACAACAACAACAACAACAGCAACAACAACAACAACAACAACAAACCAACAAACATTTGACCGAATCCAAGCCAACATCGTGCGACTGTCGCCGTTGTCTCGCTGCTAACTTGTCTGTCTTGGTCTTTGATGACTTTTTAACCAATGTTGTTGCCTCTTTTTGTTGTCGATTTTATTTCGTTTTTTTTTTTTGTTTATTATTTATTTATTTCTTACAAAAATACATTTTTTTCTTTGATACCCAGCATAAGAAAAATGGCCAAGCGGGTGTAGCCAAGTCATCAACTGGCAATTGGAAGTGCTCATCAAACTACAGTCTAGGCCATTTATTTAGAAACAGCTTGCAGCTCAGCTTTAATCAACAGTTGCCCAATTTGTATTTATTTTTTATTTACTTATATTTATTTATTTAATTATATAGTTTCTTTTTTGTCAGCTGTTTTTAGTTTTTATTTTTTGTGTTTTTTTTCGAGGGTATCGTTGTTAAAGTATTGAAGTAGATATCTCCTACCCTATATTATATATATATATATTTATATTTTCAATCTACTTTATTAGCCCAATCGCTTAACCATTTCGATACATTTATCTGTTGGTTTATCCAATTTATTATTATTATGAGCAAAACTTCCTCAGTTTAAAATATATCTTCTTGAAACTTGGCCTGCTTTAAGATGATATCGAAGCCCAGCAGATCGGACGAATATATACCTCAGCTGCTTAATGGTCCAATATTTTTTTTATTCAAAAATAAATTTGAAGCTTTCTGCTAAAAAATCGATCTTTTGGCTTTAATTAATCAGGAAATCAAAGCCGATCTAATCGGAGCACTATATAATGTGTGCCATTGTATAATCTAAATAATTGAGAAAGTAGAAAACATAAAAATATATATATAATAATAAATAAATAATAAATAAATATAAATATAATATACATAAATATAAATAAAATTAAGATAATTCTTTCATATTAAATAAATTCATAAAAAAAATATTTGTATAATATATGTAATATTATTATTAATTTATTCGGCAGATTAAAACTGATCGAAAAGGGTATTTAATGTTCGTGGAGAGTGGGAAAGTGGTTTTTACTTGTTTTGATTGTATATATTTTTGTTGCCATAAAAGCAGTTAAACCACAAACCACATCCATTGCCGCAAAACTTCTTGTTCGTAAACAACAACAACAACAACAACAGCAACAACGCTTTGGGACTTTGGGACAGACGCATTGTTGTTTGGCTTTGGCCAAAACCAATCCGGCTGGTTGTCTTTGGCCCAAACACCATAAACATGAAACGAATCTAAGTCAAGAAACAGGTCTCAGTTCATGGCTTAGACTTTTATTGCCGTCTGAGCCAAGAACTAACCTAGGTCTAAACAACTAGTTTGACTGCCTTTATTTTTGTTTATTTTTTTTGTAGTTTTTCTTTTTTTTGCTTCTCTTTTTTTTTGTTTTTGTTTTTTTTTTGTATGCACATGCTTATGGCTTTTAAGATAAAAACTATTATGATTGCTGAAACGTGCAAAAAAAAAACCAAACAAAACAAAAAAAACTAAAACAGAACGAAAAAAAAAACAAAACAAAACGAAACAAAAACAAAAAAAAAAACACAACAAAAAAACAGAAATGAAAAGAGCAGAAAAAAAAACAAACTTGACAGCTTGAAGAATAAAGGAGACGAAATACATTTGCAGTTATTATATATATACATGTGTATATATGTATGTATGTGTGTGTGTGTGTGTGTGTGTGTGTGTATGTGTCTGACTGAGACGTGAAATTTATGCCTTGGCATAATTAACTTCAAACATGATCTCATAAATTCATTTCGCGTTCGCTTCGCATTTGCCTGTTCTTGTTTACTTTTGGGTTAGGATCGAAACTGTTGTTGTTGTTTTTGCTTTTGCTGTTGTTCTTCTTGTTGTTGTTTTTGTTCTTCTTCTTGTTGTTGTCGCTTTTGTTTGCCGTTGCTGAAGTGGAGCACACAGCTAAGTGTTCTCCAGTTTTGGGGAGTCATCACATATTTTTTGAGGTACTCGTCAAAATGATAAGCATTTTGTTGGTCAGCTTCCCCATTTCCTTTTCCTTATTTGTTTGGCCAAAACGATTTACTAATTTTTTTTTACTTTACGTTTTAAATGTCATCATTTAGGGTCAATGAAAAATTTTCACTTCTTCTGTAGAGTTGTAATTTTGATATGAAATTCGTGCCAGATTTTCTTTCTATTCAGCTTTTAGTGGTAGCCATGTTAAAATAGGCCAAGTTTTTAATATGTCCGTGGGTTTTGATAAAGTTATTGTTTTTTAAACTTTACAGCTGTTCCCAAGCAGTTTTTAGGGTAAAAATTTTGACATATATTTTAGTGTTGTTCTAGAAACTAAATCATGATCAAAAGGCTGTGTTTTTTGAAAATCCAATCAGTTTTGAGAAAGTTGTGGTACTAAATAAATAAAAATAAAAATAAAATTGGTCTCATAAGATCTATATATATATAAATCAACTCGCAAACTTAAGAAGCGGTTTTAAATATAGATATAAAAAACACGATAAAAAAACACTCAGTTTTTCCAAATCTAAACATGTTCGACAAAGTTGGACCTGCAAAGGGAAAATAATTGCATTGTAGATGAAAAGAACAACCCAAAAAAAAGATTAAAAATCAAACAAAATAAATATAGAAAAATAGGGGAAAAACTACAAATTACTATAACTTCTACTTATATTTTCAAACATGTTATTATTAAATTATTAATTCGAATTAACAACCCTAAGTTTTCAAAGCGGATAATGGAAATGAAAATTGTGACGAAGGTGTGGAAATTGAGATAAGAGTAAGTTGCAACTTCCTCAATTTGAGGCGCATTTGAAAGAAACTGACACATAAATAAAGGTAGAAAGTGGCTCACAGGTAACTAAAATATATATTTATATATATACATACATATATTTATATATATAAATAGAGAAAAGCATTGAACGAATTCGACAGCGAACCAAAAAAAAAGCAGGCATTGTAAAATTTATTGCACTTTTCCGCTGCCGCACAACAATCCTTTGTGGTTACCGTCCACAGACCCAGACCCCAAATCCAACAAACAAAAAACCGGCCGACGTTGCCTGACCCAAGTCACAGGCACAGGCACAGACCCATAGCCAGTCCCAGTCCCAGAGCCAGAGCCAGAGCCGAAGCCGGAGCCAAAGCCAGAGCAAGAGTCGAACCCAGAGCCAAAGTCAGAGC
Organism: Drosophila dives; assembly: GCA_035042365.1. Lineage (NCBI taxonomy): Eukaryota > Metazoa > Arthropoda > Insecta > Diptera > Drosophilidae > Drosophila > Drosophila dives. The sequence goes on along the minus strand of JAWNLJ010000276.1, from coordinate 3,512,506 downwards.
CACTTGCATCAGACGGGGCACAATGAAAACTCTTTCAAATGGCGGCGAAAACAAAACGAAAAACCTGAAACGCGTTACACACACAAACACACACACACACATGCAAACACACACACTTGGAAAGAAAAATAAATACATTTTTCACGAATTAACGTGTTCGGTGAAGCCAAACGACAAAAGGCTTTTATAATTGATTTCCACCGATTGCAGTGCCAAGGAAAATCAACAAATAACAAAAACAACAATAATTTATTTTTTAGCAAAATCGTAAGCAAAACTAAGAAAATTTACCAGTTTATGAGCCCGACGAAGAAGTTACCCTATTAAGCATATATACAATTTATTATTAGTTTATTATATTTATTACTTATTATATATATACATTTTTTTTGTTATAATATTATTATTAACTAGCCTTAGTAACTATACAATTTATTATTAATATCTTATATTTTTAAAATATTATATTTATATATATAAATATATGATATATTTATATTAGATATATTATTATTATTATTATTAGATAATATTATTATTATTAACCAGCTTTAATAACTTGGTTAACAGAATTGCTGTTTCTTATGCGATCTAAATGAAATTTAAGCGGTTGATCGGTAATAAATATTACACAAAAATAAATTTAATTATGTCTTTTAATTGTTATCGAAAATCGATATTTATTTATATAGAAAAAAAGACAGAATTATCTGCCTAAATTGCAACTTTTAAGTAACTAAATTTCATAGTCGTTTTTAAGTTTCTTTTGAGGTTTGACTTACTTAGACAGATAAAGCAAATCGAGTCTGTTGTTGTTACTATTCAAACACATATATATTTATATACGTATATATACATGCATTTCCACAACTCTAATATACCTTTTTTTGAATGTGATTAGGGTATACTAAAGATATTTTTTATAACTGCAGCCGGAACCAAATTGCATGGATAAATGCACAATGCCGAAATAAGAAAACCAGCAAATCATCATCGTAAACTTGAAGAAATTTTAGTTGTGGTCAAAACACACTTTAAATGCCCTTCCAAGTTGATATTTGGTGTAGTAAAAATATATGTTGGATTTATAATAAATACTTTCTGTTTCTATCTGGGTTTGTTTTCAGGCTAATAATAATAATAATTTATTTAACATTACTATTGATTAAATAGCTTTAATGATTTTTCTTTAGTTTATATATCATATGTGTTACGGTTAAAACGGCGTCTATAAAACCAATAGTAAATTATTTATGGCGATTTCGAATTTGAAGTTGGTTTACCTGAGCATTTTATTTGGCAGAAGACTATTAACTTGTTTACACACCCCAACTAAATGCATTTACTAGCATTTACCTCAACGGATCTGCCATAATCGTAACTCCCGCACACACAAACACACTTCCACACACACACACACACTTGCACACACACACCCAAGGCAGAGCACTTAAAAAAAGGTTAAAAATCGACCATAAACAACGACCCAAAAACAGCATAAAGAAAACAGAAAGAAGAGAAGAAAAAAAAATAACAAAACACACAAAAAAGAAAAAAATAAAAAAAAAGGAAAAGAGTAAAAAAAAGTACGACCATCAACACGATCATCAACGAGAACCATAAATAAGACTTAAATGGCATGAAAAAGGCAACACAGGCAACAACAACAACAACAATAACAATAACAACAACGACTGCAATCAAAACGCATGCTGTGGCAACAACAACAACAACAATCGCAAGAGCAACCAAGTTAAGTTTGTGGTGGCCAAACAAAAACAACCAAAAACAGCTGAAGAAAAAGTAGCAAAAAAAAAGAGGTAAAAAACAACAACAAAAAAAGGCCAACAACAACAAGCCTAAAAACCAGCCCAAAAGCAACAAACTTGCAGCGACCATAAAGGCAACGACAACAACAACAAAAACAACAACAACAACAACGAAAGCCGCACCTTTAAACAGACAAACAGATCTCAGCATCTCAGTGTGTGTGTGTGTGTGGTGTGTGTGTTATATCTCCCATTTAATGTACGTTTGTGTGTGTGTGTGTGTGTGTATGTATTGATGTGTGCCTGCCACTTGCCTGCCAAGCGTTGCTGCAACCTGATCAAGCGATCCTCAAGAGACACCCAACGAATCGAGAAAACAATAAAAATAAATAACAAACAATATAAGAAAAAAACAACAATAAAAACAAAAACAACAAAAACAACAACCAAACCCAAAAGCGACGCGTGTTGCTTCATTTCATATCTTTGACTCGATCTTCAAACTAAAGTCCAAATCCAAATCCCAAATACAAAATTCGTTCTCCGATTTTTTAGCTTGATTTCGAGTTGCGTCTGGCTTTTGGGGGCGGGTTTAATGGGGTGTGGCAACTCAACTCAGCAGTTGTATTTGCCCCAAAGGTGTTTGTTTCTGCTTTCAGTCAGAAGATGGATTATATATAAATATATATATATATATATATATATATATATATCTATATATATACAAATATTATATAAGAGATTTTTCATTTAAACAGCTGATTTGATTTCTGTTTTTCAACTTCTTTTAGAATTATTAATTGTTTATCAACATATTAAATACTATTTTTAATATTATTAGATTTTATTGATAAATTAAAACTTACATAATTTTTTATAACGATTTTTTATTATTCACAATCAATTTATTTATTTTAAATTGCCATAAAAACAAGGACTAAAAAAGCAATTTATACCCGAGTAAATTATTGATAATTTTTTTTATATTTTATTCATTTTAATTTAATACTCAATTCAGAATGATTGTCTATCGATTTCTATTATTCACAATATATCTATTCATCTGAAAATGTCATAAAAACAACAACTAAATAAGCAATTTAAATATAAATTGATTTATTATATTTTATTTATATTAATTCAATATTTAATTCAAAATGCTTGTCCATCGATTGCAGATATTCACAATTTATTTATATATCTAAAATTTACTAAATTAGAGTAAGTTATTGACAAATATTTGCTTCAAATATAAATTGATTTATTGTATTTTATTTATGTTAATTCAATAATACTTTTATCATTTTTTTACAACGATTATTTATATTCACAATTTATCTATTCATCTAAAATTGTTTTAAGAACATTGATTAAAAAAGCAATTTAAAGCGCACTAAGTTATCGACAAATATTTGTTTTAAATATAAATTGATTTATTATATTTAATTTATTTTAATTCAATACTCAATTCAGAATGTTTGTCCGTTTCGATTTCTGATATAAACATTTTAGCTGAGTTGCCATAATAAATAACTAAATAGGCAATTTATAGCCGATTTGATTATTGACAAATTTTCGCTTTGAACACAAATAAATCTTTGCCACAATCGCCCCACTGACACTTGCCCCAAAATGAAGCGATACACAGCGCCCCAAGTCAAGTAAATAAATGAATAAAAAACTGCGAGGGGAAAAAATGAAATGAAAAATAAAAAAAAACAACACGCAACAAGAAAAAAGCTGGCCAACAATACTTGAATACTTGTTTGTTAGCTGGGCTTAAAGATTGCTGTAGACATAAATCTGGAAAGCAACAGACAGGCCAGATCAACAGTGGCTGGGTTGAAAGGGGCGAGGGGGTTGGGCAGTTCAGCTACAATAACAACAAAAGAACTCACGTGTAATAATCGTAAATTTACTTCTATTATAATATAAAAAAAAATAATGCCCATTTGTACATCTTCAGATCTTTTGGATATGGAAAATTAACATAATATTTGTGAAATATTTGTAAAGCAACCCAAAACTCTATCTAGATCGCTATAAAGTAATTATATCGTCATGTTTTTATTTTTTTTTTTATATATATACATGTTCTTTTTTATCTTCAAATTCAAGATTAACTTTCGATTTTTTTTTTTGTTTAAATATATTTTTTTTTGTAAAGTCTCTTTAAATATAATTGTTGTCTGCGTCGGTCTGTCACTCAATAAATGTGTTCATTTGCTTATGGGGTTGCCAAGGAGCGGGGCAGCAACAACAGAAACAAGAACAACATTTCTCAAGTCCCCGTTGAAGTTCTAAAGTAATTGCGTATAACTTGAAGTACAATCGCAATACATTTAAATCTAATTGACAGATAAACTGGCAGGCAGAAAACTCTATTTCGCATTTGTTGGAATTATTATGAGAACATGTGTGTACAGTATGTATATAATATATATATACATATATATATATAATATATATTATGTCCCAAACATGGAGTGTGCAAAATTACGTAAGCACTTGTCGGGGGATCATACCCTATATCCACAGAAGGGATGAGGTAGTTGGAAATAATTTCTAAATATTTCAAAATTCGTTAAGCTTAAAAAAAATTTCCGTAACATAAAACAATTAAAAATTACATATTTCTTATACTTTTCTAAACTTTAAAAAAATGTACTTTACACTGAAGAAAATTAAAAAACATACATTTTAGAAAACCATAATTTAACTTTATAAGAACCCAAACTTTATTTAGATTCTTAGAAATAGCTTCTAAAAATATAAAAATAAAACTTAAAAAAACTTTCTAGTTCTCGAAAATAAATAAAAATTTAAATTTATGTATGTCTCTATACTTTTCTAAATTTTAGAAAAATCTATTTTAGAATTACGATAGTAAAAATCTAGTTTTTCGGAAACCATAATTTTCCTTTACACAAATTATATTTTCCGATTAATATATGTTTTATTTTTTTTTTGCAGGGCATTTGGAAGTCTGCATTCCCGAACGACGTTGTCTTTAATCGAATAATGATCAACTTTTATATCCCAGTCGACGGGTAGCATGTTAACTGATGCTGACCTGATGTGAAACATGCTCAAGTAACATGGCCGTAACTGAGACTGGAGATTCGTCAAGCTGCCAGAAAATTGGCAAATGGCAAATGGTAAATGGCTAAACTTTCAGCTGTGGCTGTGGCACATCCATCTCGTTGCTTTTATGACAATGGCAACGTATCAAATTTTCGGTCAGCCGCGGGGCAAACAGCTCCTGTGCCCCACTTGATCGTTTTTGGGGTGGGGAGTCGCCACCGGCACAAAAGGCAGCAAAAATTTATGTGCGCTTTGCGCAAGGCAAAAGTTAATTAAACTTGAAAATAATAAAAGCAAAGGCAAATGCCAAAACACAAAGTGGAGAGAAATAATAATAAAACACACACAACCACACACACACACACACACACACACACATACACAAAGTGTACAACGCTGGCCCGGAGGCTATCAAATGCTGGGCAGGCACATCAAATGCTGGGCATGCACATGGTAAATGGGCATGGCCCATCATTAGCATATCGCCGTCGGCGCTAAATGTGAAAAAGGGTTGCATTGCAAAGTTAATCGCCAGCTGATGCCGATGACACGCCACTGGAATGGGTTAACCAGGCTGACAACGAGACGTAAACGTGGCCAGCGAATTTGGCTGGGCTCTTTTCTTTTTTTGTGACAATGACTGCGCTGATATTGACATTGACCCCGCCAGTTGGGTATGGGTCTGGGTCTGGATGTGGGTCTGGGTGCCAGGTCCACCATTCCGGGCATTATCTGAAATCGCGGACTGCAATAAAAGTGTCCAATAATTAAAAGGTTTCCCTCGGACCAAAGATAGATCAACACTACAAAACACAAATGCTCTGTGGCATTTATCATTCACACTTAAGCTGTAAAAAACGTATACACCAAAACTTAGCTATGAACTAAGATTGGGATTAAAAAATCTAGAAAAGTTGATAAACATTTTAAAAAATTAAATATGGTAAATTCTTATAGCTTGCAATTAAATCTTTTAAAATATTCACTTAATAAGTAAAAAATAATTATGAAATATAACTACAAATATTAATTATATATAATGCTGATAAAATCAGAATTATTATTAATTTAACAGTTAAAAAAATAATATATAATATATTATTAAGAGTTAAAAAAATAATATATAAATGTTTCTTGGAAATTGGTTACTGAATCTGATTTGAAAATTAAATTCAGCAGGCATATTTTTTAAAATTCTTTACCAATTTTAATCTTAATATAAAAATAAAAAGTGCTCTATAAAAATATTTATTGCTTTTATTTAATTTAGAACTGTTAACTTTTTGTTGCCTAAAAATATGTTTAACTGTTTTAATAAGATTTTAATAAGATTTTAGTTTATAAATACCTAATTATAAATAATCCTCACATTTGTAAATTCTACTTAATTTTATATTTTTTTTTTCAATTTGAAAGATCTGAAATAAATCAGAGTTTTAACTGAGGTTCGTCCAATTTTCATTCACTTTTAAATGCAAACTGACCCCTTTTTTTTGCTCTCTAACAAAAATACAAAAAAGAAATTAAAAAAAAAAACATGAAAGAAAACAAAATTAGTCGCAACGAAAAAATTGATATAAAAATGTATCACATTTTATTTTTATTATTTTATTTTTTATTTTCCGGTAGATTTGTTTAATTTCTGCAGGTCTGCTTACGTTTTCAACAAATAGCCGTAAAAATCTTTGCCGTTTGCAGTCGTAAAAAAGGGATTTTATTTTAATTACATGCGAGTTGCTTTTTGTATTCTTTTTTTTGTTTAATTTATTTTTATTATTTCTTTTTTTTACTGATGATGACGTGAAGGGGTGGCTCTCACTCCACACACCCCTCCACCTCCCCGCAGCCAGTCTTCAATCAGTCTGTTGACTTTTATGATTAAGGCTTTTGTGTGAGCGCATTTCCAGCTGATGAAACACCATGGAACCCTGGAACCCGCTTACCTGAGCACCAAAAAGGATCGCAACGAAGCGGGGAGAGAAAAAGCCCATAAAAAAAAAAAACCAAACTGAGAAACGCTCATAAAAAGGATTAATTGTGCGCAATTGAAGAAAATATATGTATAACGGTATCTTGTTGTTGTTGTGGAAAAAGTTTTGCGACGGTGAAGTTTTCCAGTTTTCCAACAATCCTTAAAATTGAATTATGCAAAATCATTTAAATGCGTCGCACAAAAAGTTCCGTTTTATTTTCTTTTTTTTGGTCCAAACAACATTTCTTGGCGACTTAACCACTTGGCATGTGTCTAACGGAACTTAATGTTTTCGTGTTGTTTCAGTTGTTGTTGTTGTTGTTTTGGGAAGAGCTTAAGTTCATAATGCTCATACACAAGGCTCCTCGGGGTGTTCATGTGGGCTCAAGCGAAGGATTCTAATGGGTGCCAGCAGCAGCTACTGTGTGGCAGTAAACACAAACCCCTCACCCATCCCCCCCTCGCTCTTACCACTCCACACACAATTGCCATGACAACATTCTGTGCTCCCCATTAACCCCCACAACTCCTCCCCCCCCTCCTGCAGCACAACCACATTTCGCCTACTATTTCCACATGCGTTCTTGGGTTAATTGCTCAAGTTCAAAATTAAAATATTTATTACAATGAAAAACTTTGGCACTTTGACGACGCCACCAAGACGACGACTGAAACCAGAACGACCAGGACATGGACGAGGTGGGTGTGCGGGGGGGTGGGTGAGGGGGAGGGGGAGTATGAATACCAGAACAAAGAGCATATTACGTGTAATTTGCAAGTGGCATGCCCCAATGCCTGCTCTGCTCCTACACATGTAGTAAGCAAGTGGTTGCAAGTAGTTGTTGTTGTTGTTGTTGGCGTCAGAAACTTTTCCCCAGATACACACACAGTCACACACATACACATTAAATTCCCAGTGGTGCTACAAGTTCTGCTTATTGGGCAGCTTAGCCTGGTCTGAACAAATAGCTACACAAACAAATTACTTGGCTAATCCCACAAAGCACTTGCAACATCAAAATATAATCCCAGCTTAGCTTCACTCCAAACCAAACTCAAATGCTCTCTCAACAAAAGTGCACATCTTACTTGGCTTAAATAGCAACTACTTTTCAGCTAAAATGAAAAAAAAAAAAAAAAACATATCAAAGGCAAATAAATATTTGGAAAATATTTAGGCTTTAAAGCCGTTGGCTTAAACAGAGCATTAAAACTAACAAGTTAGTTCAGCTAACAGTTTGTCGCATCGTTAGGCTAACAACTGGGTTTAAGTTAAGAATAAATTGTGAATGAAAATTCACTTTAGGAATTTGCAACTACAACTCAGAAAAGTTCTGATCAATTTGAGAGCAACATTATCTTGGGACCCATATGCAGCACATCCAGTGTTAGAACAGGTGCCGCCTGAGGGGGCACGTTGCAACGAGTTCCCTTCAATCTGCCGTGAAGATAAGTAAAAAAAACGTCTATAAAAGAAAAACTTGTTTGCCAAAGCCTTAACGTAAATTGTGATGGGCGGCGCTTTTCATCATCTTTTGCCGTATTTTTTTTTTTTTATTTTTATTTTTTTTCTACTTTCCTTTTGCACTTAAGCCATTTTCTTTTGGGGGTGTATTGCAAATTTTAAACGCATGAATAGTCAGTTAGGTCCCCCGGGGCACGTTGTGTGGCACACAAGTTTATCTACAAGATACAGCACAGAATGAGCCGCCTGACTGGATGGGCAAATGGGAGTTGGAGAAAGAGAGAATGTGACTGAGAAAGAGAGAATGAGACTGAAAATGAGACTGAGAATGAGACTGAGACTGAGAATTAGCGAATGAGCTGTGGGCCACAGCAAATGATCAGGCATATCCGTTAGCAGATGTTTTTTTACATACCCTGTAAAATGGTTTACAAAGAGAGTCCACTCAGCTCAACCAAAAGTAACAGTTGAAAATGCAAAAAATTCCATTTCTCTGCAAGCCAATTTAAAAATCAATTAACCAATCAATTAAATAATTTTCATTTTTAATTTTCAACGTCCATAATCTTATTAGATTTTTTTAAAAAATTTACTTTCTGAGATACATTTAGAAAAATTCAAATGTTAGTATATATAATTATTATTTCAAATATAAACTTAGAAATCGTCTTCATTCATTTTATAGCACAATTAAAAATCAGTTGCTTTGATAAATTTTATCTGGATTGCTAAAATCTAGTTTTCTTTATTTGCAATATATTTTTCAAATTTATTTCTTTTTCTTATTTATATACATTAATAAACAATTTAATAATAATAGGCTTAACTAATGAAAAATACATATTTTTAATATTCAACTTTAAATTTGTTATTCTTTTATTTATTCATTTTGTGGAGCCATTTAAAAATTAATTGCTTGGATAACTTAAACTCAGATTCCTAAATTACAATTTCCGTTTTATACTATTAATTTTAAGAAAATTTTTTATCCCCATAAATCGTTTACTATCTAGAAAACACTGAAAAAAAAACAATTTTAAAAGAGTATACAAAATATATATATATTTTTTTCAAAATAATCTTAGAAATCGTTTTCTTCCTTTCTGTGGCACATTTTAAATATCAATTGTTTTATATAATAGATTCCTTAATAATACATACATTTTTAGATCATCAAATTTCTTAAAAAATGTTTTATTTTCTGGAATACAATTCTAGAATACAATTAAAAACTAATTGCTTTGAAAAACTTACATCAGGATTCGATAAATCCAAACCGTTTTTTAAACTGTAAATTTGCAGTTAAAAAAATCGCGTTTTTCTTTCTCTTTCTTTTTTTCTCGAATAAGCTGACAAACATTGGAAACTCTTCTAAAAATATGTAAAAAAAAAAGAGTATTTGTGAGTCGTCATTTGGCTTTGCAAGCCAAAAGCCAGAACAGCAACAGGAACAATGGAAATGAGCAACTGTTGCGGAAATGATTTGGTGCTCTCAGCCAACAAGAAGTGTCCAAATCCTTGGCCAAATCCACCCGCCAACCGACAACCGACTGCCGACTAAAGTTGCCATGGTTTTTGTTATGGGTTTCTGCCACACGTTTTGGTTGCATGATTGAAAAGTGTTTTGCTATAAATTCAACTTTTCTATTATCTTTATCTTATACAGCGACACGCGTTGCAAGCAACTAGCAGCGGGCGTTGTGGGCGTGGCCAGCTATAAAAAAAATGAAAAAACATTAGTTGTCCATTTCAGATTTTAGCTGGCAGCGCTGCAAATGCAGGCTGCAACTGAAGTTGGAGCTGGGATTGCAGCTGGAACTGCAGCTGGAACTGGAGCTGGAGCTGGAGCTGAGGCTTTCATAATTGCTTCCTCTTGCTGCTGTGGCAGGAAGCACAGTGGGCCAAGTGGGTGCTGTGGTGTTGGCTTTGTAAGCTCAAAGCACTGTTGAGGGTGCCACAACATTTGAAGATGTTGAACGGATACACCGGCAAAAAAAAATCACTCTTTGCTGTTAATATCAAAAAAGAAGTTTAAAATATTTATTTCAATTTTTAATTTATTTTTAAATATTTAATTATATAATTTGAAGATTATGTTTAACAGATTCAGACCTATTCAAAGTTGAAGGGTAAAGTTAAGAGAATATTATAAAATTATATGAAGCAATATTTAAAAATAAAAATATTTAAATTAAAAAGCACTTAACTAGCCTTAAAAATGATAAGGTTAAGAAAAAAAAAACTGTTAAATTTAAGCCTAGTTAAAGAGCTATCAAATATTTTCACTTATTACTAATCTAATTGCATTTTAAAGAAACTACAATAAAAAAAATCAAATCAAAACAAACAAAACGACTACGAAATACTTTTAAACCAGTAAATCACAATTTTAGGCGATGGATATTTGGAAACTCAAATTATGATATGCCCAAGAAATTCAAAGTTTGCTCATTAATGTTCTTAGGAGACATAAACTGTGGGAAATATGTTGCTATATCGATCTACATTAATATCAATTTTCAATTTGGTAACCCATTATTAAAGCTATAAATAAATTATAAAATTAATGTGCAAATCCAATATATATCTTCTTGTTTCTTCGGTATCAGATTATATATACATATTTGTGCATAGGTTTTGCTTATTGAAATAGAGCAAGAAATAATTGAAAAAAACTGGCATTGTTTAAAATATTTATTTATTTATTATTCAATCTCAATTAAAGTCAGTTCACATAAATAATAAAAAATTAAATTATATTTAAAAAAAAATGAGAATAAATATAATTCAGGTTTAAAGTTTTTAGCTGTTGTAGTCTCTGATCGAACAGAAGAGCAAAGCGGATAAATGCGAAACAAGAATATATATAATTTTTTTGCTACATTTGTTCACAACTTTATTTTGATTTTTTTCTAATTTTCAATGTTTAAAATTAAAGACTTGAATACAACTAAAAATTGTGCGAAGTGTATGGCATTACTGCAGCTTTCTTCTTCTTCCGCTTCGTGACTACTTCAGCTACTTTTTGCACTCGTGCGTTTCCATTCTGGTCGTCATCATCAAATCCGCTGCCCATCCTCCGCTGCCTCCGCTTGGCCAGCAGGGTCTTTCATCATTATCGAGCGGGCAAGCGAGAGAGAAAGAGAAAGAGAGAGAGGGAGAAGAGTGAAATTTTTGCTGTCATTACTTTTTATGACCCAGCAGCATGATGCAGTTGCCGCATGTGGCATCAGCAGCAGCAGCAGCAGCTGTAGCAGCCAGTGGGTGGCTAAGAGTGCGACTCACTGGCACTTAAAGTATAATTTTAGGGTAAATCATCAGGCAGAAGCAAAGAAAAAGAGAGAGGGACGAGGGGACGGAGAGAAAGGAAGGTTGTTCAAGTAAAACATCAAAGTGAATGATGAGACTGCGTCCCGCCCCCTTCCGCCCACCGTCAGCTCAGCGAACTGAGAGCTCAAGTGACTGGTAATCCCCACCCGCTCCCTACACCAAAAAACTCTTAGTACTCAGTACACACCTAGTACCCCCTCCCGACCAACCCCCCGCCTCAGCTGACAGTTATTGAAAATTAAAAACACATTTTTTGCCTTCTTCTTCTTTTTATTTAAAAATTTACTTCACTTTTTTGTGTATTCTTTTTTTTCCGCTGTGTGACAACTTCAACTTGGGTAGGTGCCGCAACCGTGCCCCTTCGTGTGGCAACTTGTCAGCCCTTTTGCTGCGTAATTGATTTAGCAACCGAGAGACGCCCAGCGACCTGCTTCGCAATCCGTTTAGAGTCGTTACTTAATTTAATTAAATCATCAACGAAAAATCAACAAAAAAAGGCATTTTTTGCTAGCTTTAATTCTTAACTATTTTTATAAAATAAATAACGTGGCACACTTTAAAAAAAAAATGTATATATTCACAAATGTTATGCAAAAATATAAAGTTTTTTTTAAAAACCATTTTTTACTGCTAACCAAATAAAATTGAAAATAAAATAGAATTATAAATTGCTGATTAAAAACAAAACAAAGTTTTTATCTAAAAAAAAAAACCAAATGTTGCAAATGCCACTGCTGCTTCTATTTTCAGCACTCGCATTTATAACTATTTTTAAATAATTTTTTTCAATTCAGGGTTTAGCCTGCAACACGCAACTGGTTTGACTCGGTTTGTTTTTTTTTGTTTTACTGTTATTTTTAAATTAAAACAAACAACGCCAAAGTTTGAAAAAAGTTCGTGTCCAAAAAGTTGCCACACATTTTTGTAGTTTTAATTCCCCAATGGCACGGCCAGAGTGAGTGGCATGTGGCACAGAAAAAAAAAACAGTAGTACCTACAAAATATGAACAAACAAAAAAACGGTATAATCCATTTTTAATTATTTTCATATTTATGACACGAGCTAAGTGCAACAAACACAAAAATAATAAATTACTTTAGCGCTAAGTTGTCAGATACACTGTTAAAAAAATATGCCAAAGGTTTGGCATGTTATTTATTGTTCTTATTATGCCATGTTTAAATATTATTATTATTTTGCAATTACATCAATGATGAGCCAAATACTCTGTAATATTTTAGAGAGTTACAAAGGTTGGGTTTTATATAGGGTTTTATATTTTATATATATATTTATGTATGTGAATATATATGTGTGAATCTGTTTTATTTAATTGCAACATTAATTATAATACATATAAAAAATCTTAGCTCAATTTCGATTTTTAACGTAAGTTCTTATTATATTTTTCCATATTTTTTTAATATATATATTTTATCATATTCTATATATTTATATTTATTTATATTATATTTTTATTTTAATAATTACATGTTTAATATATAAGCAAAATTGTAATTTTTAAAAAAGTTTTTCTTATAAATTTCCATAATATTTTTAATATATTCTTTGATTTTAATTTTTCTAAAGCTTTTTTTAATTTTTCATAAATTACTTATTTTATATCTTACATAATATTATTATATATGAATATATATGAATTATATTTAATTATAACATGTTTCTATTTTTAGAGAAGGTCTAATTATATTTATCTCTTAAATATTTTTAATATGTTCTATAATTTGAATTTTTTTATTATTTATTTTAATTTTTCATAAAATACATATTTTATATGCCACATCTTATTTTAATATATTCTATGATTTGTATTTTTTTTATATCCTTTACAAATTATATCTTATTTCCTAAATATCTCTAAAATATTTTGAGTATATCCTGTGACCCATTTCTAAAACTGCCTTGGTTTAAAAACCTAAAAAAAAAAGTAGTCAATAAAAAAAAAAAATGTATGCAAATTGAAATTTTCGCCTTTGTGCGACTCTTTTATCCGTTTAGAGTTGTTCAAGTTGTTTGTTGTTGTTTTATATTCACAGTTGTGGGGGGGGGGGGGGGTTCGGGGAACTATTTATGCTTGGCATATCAATAAAGGCGCCCGAGTATTAGGGGGGTTAGGGGTGTTTGTAGTGGGTGTTGTCGATGGGATTAGCCGAGGTCTTTGACTGCCTTTTGAGTTCAACGCCATTTTGTTTGCCATTGCCCAATCAGGCGGCCACACACAAGTAACTGCCACTCAATGCCACTACTACACCACCTACTATTTCTGCCTGCCACACACACACACACACACACAAAAGCGCGAACATTCCACTCGACGTCTCTAATTAGTAGAATTTAATCTTCACACTATGGCAACGTCAAAGCAGCCAAGCACGCCCCACCCCCCACCACCCCCTCCTCTCCAGTAATGCGACGTTGCTCATTATGAAAAATTTCAAATTAAAAAGGGGCAAGTGGCATGGTTGAGGAGGTGTTGCAGGCACAGATAGGGGCTGCTTGCCAAGAGTAAAAGTTTCTCACAAGAAGCGACACCAGGATTTGCATAAATGCCTGTGTCTGTGTGTGTGTTTGTGTGTGTGTGTGCGTGTGTGTATATATCACACATCATGATTACATAATTTAGCTATTAAAAGCAGCGAGGAGGAGCTGCTGAGGTTGTCAGCTTATTTATGCCTCAACACGCCATCTGGCGCTGCCTCAAAGGACGGCTGCTGCGTGAACTCAAAGGATTTCTTAGTGGATGTGGATTCCAGTTGAATGGCACACACGCACACACACACACACACACACACATGTGCACTTGATTTACTCATTAGCGTTTCTTTTCGCCTCATAATAGACGCTTACAAGTGCTGCCAAGAAACTGGCATTAAACCGCAAACCAACCAAACAACCAACCAACTTCCCTCCCCCCCCCCCACTGCCATTTTCCCTTCCGTTTGTCATGCTTACTTTGTGACGAGGCCGAGGCGTAGGCGTCTAAGCTGCTTACGTGTATCCTTTATGAAAATGTAATTGTGCACGCACACACATGTGTGTGTCTCTGTGTGTGTGTGTGTGTGCCTTTGGTTGTGTTTTTGTATTCCAGCCTAAGCCCCAATAATCCCCACTATTTGCCAAAAAAAAAAGAAGAAGAAGAAGAAATAATAATAATAATATTAAAGGTATATGTGTAAAAATAATAATGTCTCTTGCACTTTTGACATGTAGTCCTGACATTTTACCGTTTACTTCTTCTTCCCCCTCAACTTCAATTTTTAACTGCTTCTTATCGTTTTGGGCTTGTGGCCTGGCTTCATCGCCAGATAAGAATATTGTTTGTGGCATGTGGCACGTGTCCCAGTTCCCATTAAATGCAACTTTTCGATTATGAGACCCTCTCTTCTGCTACATAACTCACACTTATAAAATATATATATATATGTCTATATAGATATTAATACTCAGTCTAAGCTTGTTGAAAAAGATAAGTATAAATATTATATATAAAAAATTGCTTTCTATATATAATCCCAAACATATCTAAGATATTTTTTCCCTTATTAGTAAGCTTATTTATATTTTAGATATATTTATTTGATATATTATTTTATTTTTTTCATTTAAAATTGCAATGTAATAATTCTCTTTAAATTTTAGGCAACTTAAGTAGCTTTTATTTTAATTCGCTATTTTAAAAACATTATTAAATATTTTAGGCTGTTTATATTTTATATTACAAAATTTGTAATTAATTTTAAATTCTTATTTTAGGCTGTTTATATTTCTTTTTTCAGCTTAATTTATAACTTTAATTTTAAAATGTAATTTTAAAATCTTTTCTAAATATTGTAGACTGCTTTTTTAAGAACATAATCAATAAATAAAATTAAATAAACACATATAAAAATAAATTTTTATAAATATACATACATATAAATATTAAATATTATCAACTTGTTATATATATAATGAATTTAGACTATTAACTAGAAAAAAAAAATTTTACAAATAATAGATTGCCTCGCATAGAAAATAATCAATTGATAATCTTATAAATCAATCATCAATAAAACTTAACTTTGAGCTAATTGCAGGGAATGTCCAAGTTGAACTTACTGCTTGCAAAATTTAAAATCCAATACAACTGTTTTTCAAATACATAAATACATATATATATATATATATATATATATATATATATATATATATATATATGTATATATATATAGGTATTTATTTGTATTATATTGAAAAAAAATCTCCTAAAGCTGTTTTTATTTTTTCAATTTCATTTTGAGTCGATTTTGTTGTGCGAAACTTGTGCTGAATCATTGCGACAGGCAATAGGAACCGCATGTGCTGTCCACCCCAACAAATGAAATTAATTTCATCACTCCACACCCCTCCCCCCCCCCCCCCCTCATCCACTTTTCTGCCACAATCTCTCGCTGTAGACACGCCTCCAACAGATTAAAGTGCACACAGAAATCTCGCAATATTTTTCATGCATGTCATCCCACTGTGTGTGTGTGTGTGTGTGTTGATAAGATCGCAGAGGATGTTGGTGTGTGTGAGTGGGGAGGGAGGGGGAGAGTGACTGGTGTTGAACAGAGAATGGGCCGCACATTTACCGTTTGCAAGATAAGAGATTTTGTTATTCATAATTCAGGCGCTGTGCGTTTTTCAACCAAAAAACGTTGGAAAATTGCTAAATTTTCCGTGGCAAAGCAAGAGAAATTTATGCTAATTTGTGGCAACTATCACTATTTGACATCAGCCAACAACAACAACAACAACAACAACTTAACAAAGGCCTTTATACCCCTACCAAACACACACAACTCCCCCTCTCCCCTCACATCATACTCTGTCTTCCACAAGTTGGAGCAGCATATAATAACGTCAGCGTAACGAAATAACCTAATTAATTTGTGGCACTCATTAGCAACAATTGAAAATGCCACAACCAAAAGCAGCAACAACTAAAAAAGACCCTACACACACACACACACACACACACACACACACACACACACACACACACAGACTGCCAGTCGTCGGGCGCGTCAACTTAGCCAGAAGTTGGAAAGCTCGTAATGAATGTGGATTATTGGACGTATCCCCCCTCCACTAGCCCCAACCCTCCTCCAACTTCCGGCTCACTCAATCCAACACTCCTGAAAATATATAAAACTTTGCTAATACTATATAATGTTGGGCCAATCAGACCAACTGATTAAATACTCTACAGCAATAATATTTTAGCTTATGAAAACATAATAAATAAATATTAAAAAAAATCGAAATAAAAATATATTTAAATTAATATTAATTTTTTATTATGCAGCATAATTTATTTACATATTGTTTTATGTTATTAAACTTATATATTTTCTATTCAAAAAGGTGTAAACTATTTTATTTCCACAATAGCCATTTAGACAAGTAATAAAGTTTAGCTAGAAAAAAAAAGCGAACTTTTATTTAAATTTAAAATTTTTAGTTATAAAGCTTAGCTAGAAAAAAAATCTAATTTCAAGTTAAACTTAAATTTTTATGAATAAAGTTTAGCTAGAATAAAAATCGAACTTTAAGTTAAATAAAAATTTCTAGAAATAAAGCTTAGCGAGAATAAAAAATCAAACTTTAATTAAATTAAAATGTTTACATTAAATTGCAGTTCAATTTCTATTATTTTAGATATTTAAAAACAGTTCGAGTTCAAATTTAACGTTTTAATTATTTATTTATTGTTTTGTTCAATTAAATAAATTGCGTTTAAATTTAATAGTAATTTATAAACTAATTTCAATTTCAATTTATAAACAAAAGCAATTTCAATTTAGATGAATGTGTCTTTATTTGGCATTAAACAATTTCCGTTGCATTAAGAAACATTTTATTGGGTTTAAAAGTGATATATTAGATTTTTAATGTTTCAATTAAGGCGATAATTAATAATTTGTTTTCATCAAGAAGCGCCCACAAAATGCGATAATTAAAAGACTTCCGTTGCCTGATCTCAAATAAAAACACATCCATTAAGAGGAGAAAAATCATCAATCAATCAATTTGCACTAATGATGATATATATATATATATATCTATATATATATATATGTGTATATAAATAAAGAGGCAGTTTGTGTTACAATTCCTGTGATCGCAATGCTTAATGATCAACCCAAGGGTTGCTGACCATATTTTTTGGCCAGTTGGCATTGGCCATGGACTCCAAATATTTATGACAATAGAATGAAAATATGT
This sequence comes from Drosophila dives, assembly GCA_035042365.1. NCBI lineage: Eukaryota > Metazoa > Arthropoda > Insecta > Diptera > Drosophilidae > Drosophila > Drosophila dives. The sequence goes on along the minus strand of JAWNLJ010000276.1, from coordinate 3,494,615 downwards.
TAACTAATTTTCGGCTATTTTTTCCCCATTTTTTTCTCATTTTTTTTTGGTGCGTTGACGTGTGAAGCAGGCGGCTGCCAAAGAAAATGCAAACAGCAAAAATAACGGCTCAACTTGGCTCAGTCCATCACCTGCTGGTTAGCCACAGGTCTGACCTGGTCGGGTCTGTTCTGGCCTGGCCTGGTCTGAGCTGTGCGTGAGTTGGGCCTATTCGAGCCGCTGTCAGTCGTCACTCAGCCGACATTTTCGTCGTTACAAACGTCGGCCGATATGCAAAAACGTGTGACCCACCCCAGAAGTGCCTCCGATCTTTATCTGAGCGCTAATATATGCGTGGGCCAACTAAAATGCCTTTGGTAATGCATAATTTGAGGCACTTTTCCGGCCACGTTGCGAGTTCCAAGCCAACCACCGGACACTAACCACTGGCTATTGGCCACTAACCACTGGCCACTAACCACATTTGAGGGTTTTTTTTTTATTCATTTTGGTTTTTCTTTTGTTTTGTTTTTCCTTTTTTTTTGTTTTTTGGCTGGGAATATCATTTAATTAACATTTTTCCTCGCTTTCGAGGCGCAAAATAATCACGCATAGGCGGCCTATGTGTATTTTTCTGTATACCCTAAGATCATTCAAAATTGGTAAGGGCATATTGTAAATATGCAGAAGTATGTAAAAAATCAAAGACTTAAAATATAAACAAGCAGAAAATTTTAGATTTGGTATATAAGTTCCTAAGAAAAGCCAATTAATTTTTTTATCGACAACTGTTCAAGATTCGTGAATAAGGATAAAAATCGATGGTAAAAAAAATAACTTTAAATATATAGTTTTACAGATTGATTAACCGTTTGACTCTTAATAAGTTCGAATAAAAAACACAGATTTTGTGGGTTTCAATGTACTTTGAAATGAATACTTTTTATTTAACAATTGTTTACAGGGTATCTCTTAGTCAAGCTGTATTAATTATATTATTCTAACTTACTTTGGTATATGGGTGGATATCATGCCGTCACAGTGGTACAAGTTTCGTATAAAATATACATATATATTATAAAGATATACATCTATATATTTATCATTTATTTATATTAACTCGAAATTTATGGAGTAGAAAAATGCTTAAGAAATATTTTGCTTTGGATATTTTTATTTTAATAAAGCTTCAAATTTAGACAATTTACTATGATATACACATCTAATATGCTAAAGGAAAGAAGATGCTTGATTAAATTATGAAAATCTAGAATTGAACTTAGTTAATAATATTTAAGTATAATAACAAAAAAAAAAAGAAAAATTTATATATAAAAAAAAAATAGAAAATTTAAGCAGTTTATTAAGAGCAAAAAAAAAATAACTTGAACATTTGTCCCACTGTGCAGGTGTTTCCTTATTTACCTATGTGTTTGACCTTTGCTGTAAGTTATGATTATGGCAACTGGAAAACATTGACATTACTTTGGCTCTGATATGGCTTAAATGAACTTAATTGTTTGGTTTTTTTTTTTTTTTCGTTATTGTTTGAAAGACACGCACCTTCTCCCGCAGAGCAGAGAGGTCTGAGCCATGTCTTTCTTCCGGCCAGTTGTGTGTTGAGTGTTGCGTATCTTTCGGATATGGATGCGGAATATGAACAAATATGCATTAACTTTGTTACTCGCAACTTTGATTAATTAGCGGCTCTTCTTCGGCATTTGTCGGTCGACTTATTTTATTTAGTTTTTTTGGGCTGCGGTCGTAAGTGCGATATTTGTAACACTTTGCTGACTTATTGTTGTTGACCAGCCAGAAACGTGGCTGGAACAACGATAAGGCTAATTAACCCATTGCGCCATTGTTGTTGCTCTTGGCCTGTGGCGCTGTAAAAGGCTTTAAAGTCGCCCATTGTTGTATTTGTTGTATTTATTGTTGTTGTTGTTGTTGTTGATGATGTTGTTTTGGGCCGTCGCACACGTGTTCTTGGAGCACACACAAATCTGCGCAATAAATTCCAATTTGGTACCCAAATGGATCCTCCAAAACGGCCAATTAATTTGCCCAACCAAATTGGCCGCAATCTGTTTTTGTGGCCCAAAACAAATTCATATTTAACTCACACGGCACAAAAACACACATAAAACCTGCTGAAGACCATAAACAAAATTTGTAATTTTATGTTTTAATTCGTGAGGCAAAAAATAAATAAAAACAACAATAAAAATTTAACAATTTAGCAATGATGTAATTTCCTTTTTACAAGCTAAACATATTTAAAATGTAAAGCAAAGGAAACACCATAAAATTTATATATTCTTGATCTGCATCAACAGTCGACTGTTTATTTGAAGATTCAGATTTAAGACAGATCTAAGAAAGTGCTAACTGTTCAAATAAGTGCGAATTATGCTCTTATCAAGTGACACTGAAATTAAAATAAGTCGCTGACTTTTGCTGACTTTTCATTATCAGCGAAGGCTTTTTTGAATAAGGTTTTAATATGTTTATTATATTTTTGTGGGACTAAATTGCCGCGTCTCCATGGGGAAGACTAGCTCAGCTCAGAGTTAAAGGCATCAAATAAATATCGCAATAATATAATAAATAATAATAATGACTATCACTAAAAGTCTCAAGATGAAAAAATGAGAAAGCATATTAAAAAAAGAACTCAGTTAAATAAAATCACAAACAGTCAATTCATTAATTTTATTTTATTTTAATTTAAATTTTAGCTGGTTATGTAAATTAAAGTTTTCGATAAAATTCTTGAATCAATCGATTAAAAAAAAATTAATAATGAAATTGAAAACATATCTAATGCTAGAAAATAAATATTTTTGATAATCATCCAAAAACGGAGATGATCTAGATGAAATCAGCTGTTCAACTATAAAACTATTTTAGATATTAAGTTATTAAAAAATATCTCTAGATATATTTATCACACTATAATCATTGCTTAAAGATAACTATTAGTGGAGCGCTCTCGACTAAAGCATTCTTATTTTCTATTTTATATACATGTTGTATTCATTGCTGATTTTGGGGCTCATTATAAAAGCCGTCTCCAATCTCAGCAATTACAATTTTTTGCTAAGATGGTAAACTTTCAAAAATGTTCTAAAAATAATAAAAAAAAAAATATTTAAAATAAATTAACAACAAATTCTGCAATGCTAAATTTTACAAATTACGCAACTTTCTTTCAGCTGTTGTTGGCGGCAGCATAGATCACAAGTGGGGCACGATGAAGAAGAAGAAGAAGTTGTTGCCAATGGAATTTATGTATGTAAGGGACACACTTCCATTACTTTCAATTCGGCTTTAAGCCTCAGGAGGCATTCTCGTTGTTGTTGGGCTCCGTTTTTTCGGTTAACAAGACAAATGCAATTTGAAGGACGACAAAGGCAACAAGGATTCCATAAGCCCATTGATTAATTTGAAATTTATGAAGCGCTCGTAACTTTTGCTCTGCGGTTGAACAGCGGCAGCAAACCCAACCCACAAGGAGACCACTGGTATCCACTACTAGCCATGGGGTATTCATGGGGCATTCACAGCTCCACGGCTCATATACGTTTTAATTAAATGTCGCACCGGAGCAGCAGATGCTGAGATGGGAAGCAGAAGAAGAAGAAGAAGAAGATGTGGCAATGGCAGTGGAACAGTTGCTACTAAAGATGCATACTTGACAATTTTACGTTAATCCCGGTCACGGAGCAATACACAACACCGATCCCAGATGCCCATTATCGTAAACATTGAGCGTGCGCAAAACTGGCATAAATATCATTTGAATAACGTCCTGGCTGGGGCAGTGGTAGTTGCACTGGGCCCTGTTGCCGGATGCTGCTCGGCGCAAAAACAAAAAAAAAACCCACACACACACACACACAGAAAACTTCATTTGGACTTGGACCACATTCGAACATGCAACTTAATTACGCGTGCCAAGCCGAACGGCTTTTGTTATTATCATTCAGTCAGCCGAGTTGTGCGTTGTGCGATGTTCGTTGCTGTTCCTGCTTGCCCCTACCGCACCCCACCCAACGATACTTGCCACTGCCGCTCACCTCCGTGGACTCGAGCTGTACCTCAAAGCAATCGCCCCGTTGCGTTGATGATAATGTTTTGGACGAGGCATTGGCTGCGCTTAATGAATTTATTTGTTACGCATGGCGTACTTTGAATTGGCAGCCACACACAAAAATGTATCTGAGAGAGAGAGAGAGAGAGAGAGACAGACAGTCAGATAGATAGACATAGAGAGAGGGGTGGTGAGTGAGAACTACGCAGCGTCCTTCATTGTCCTGCATGGTCTTAATGAAATCCATTATTACAAAAGCCATTTTCATTCCTTTCACACAACACACACACACACGTGCAGCACACAAACACACACACACACACACTCGCACACCGTGAAACACTCTTGCAAAAGTAAATACACTTATTACGCAAAAGTGTTATGCGCCCGGGTAGGTTTAGCCCCGCACTCCTCCACCCGCAGCCGCTCCTGGTTGCGAAAGGCATAAAACGCAGCAGGAGCCAGAATATTACGCATAATCGTTGAGCGTTAGCGAAAGAGCGAGGCAAAAGCGAGAGAGTGAAATAGAGAGCGAGAGCGAGATAGCGGTAAATAAGTTTTGTGTGCGATATGCGAACCGATAATGATATCCGAGCCGGGGCATGAGCTGCTCTAAAGTGACGCGTCAATTGCCTCCCCTTCCCCCCCACACACACACACTCCTCCCATTCCATCCCCTTTGACAGGCGATTGTTGCGCAAAGCGTGTGCTTTATGGTCCAAGGAGGGGTGAGCAGAATTCAACACTCGAAACGCATTCAATTAACGGCAAATATATCCAGCATAATAACTTTTCATCAATACGCAATCAATTGGAATGCCGACTTCATTTCAGATATGCAAAAATCACAACAACAACAACAAAAGGCACATTAAGCTACACTTTCAGAGGAAAAAATACATAGAGCGAAAAATCGCTCTGAAACATTTTCAATTACAATTCGATTTACATAACAAGCAGATATTTTATATATATTTTTTTTTTAAATTTTAGAAAAATATAAAGAAGTAAGGGAAAGGTTATAAAAACTTTTACTGTAAAAATGTACTCCCAAACAATAAGCAAAGCTGCACCTAAATCTTAAAGGCAATTTTTTAATTTCTAAAATTAAAAAAGATATTTTTCCAAGTGTATCAGTAAATGACTATAAATAATGATTTGACTTGAATTTAACGGAATGTGTGTTAACAGTGACTTTGCTACATAAAATTACAATTCCCAAAAGAGAATCGATTTTGGCAAACGCAATTAAAACTTTGAATTAAATAAGAAGTTCAGTTAAATACGAAATAAACAAAGAACCCTTCTAGCTCTCCAGAGTATTTGAAATAAAGTTTTGTATCTTTTGATGTTGCTGCTAATGGATTGTGATTTGAATTGAAATACGAGCTGTGCTAGCTGCTTGCGTCATCATTCAAACTGACCCACGAAAGTTTTACCAGTTCTTTGGGTAATCATCCTCAACTAAAGCTGAGAGTAAGCCCAGTGGCAAAATTGAACAACAAGCAGCCGCAGCAGAATTGTTGTGCGCAACTTTTTCATTAGCAAAAAGACGCATCCTTCCTGCTACCATTTACAGTTGCACACAACTCCAGCATTACGACTTAAATGACCAAAATGTCGACTTTGACTTTTGAGACGTTTCCTTTTTGTCTGCTTCAAACTTGAACTCCTTATTCAATGCATTCATCAGCTTATTCATTCATTCATTTATTCATTCACACATTCGTTCATTTATTCATTCGCGACCCGCTCTGCCAGCTCCCGTCGTGTCTGCTCACGATGACTTTCTATTACCGGCCTCGAGGACGCTATCTGCTATCAGTTTTATATGTAATTATCTTTACAGTTAAACTTTTTACAGCTGCGCACAAAATAATAGCACCACTCGCTTTATAAATGTTTTCAAAAGTGTTTTCTATTACATTTCTAAGTTTTAGGAACTTATTACTTCCTTTTTTTAAAGTGGTAAAACATATAATTTTATTCACCTTTTTGACTGAATTAAATTTGTTTAGAATTAAAATTATAAACTAATATTTTATGAAAAAGGAAGAAAATTAGGGAATTAATAGTAGCACAATTTTGAATACGTTTTTAAAAGTGCTACAAGTCTCAAAGACAAGGGGGAAAAAGGAAAAACCATAAATTGATCAACCGTTTTCGAATTAATTAAGTTTCTTTAGAAATTAAATTAAAAACTAATATTTTATTTATTTCAAATTCATTGCTGGAGCAGCACTTTAATTTATAAAAACATAAACATTATAAATGAACATTTTAAAAAAATTCCAAATCGTAGAGGTGCTATTATTTTGCTGTATAAATATATTAATATAAATATATATATCTATATCAATCTGGTTACGCAATAAATGCTTTCTATTTAATGAGTTCGGTCCGCTGAAGCAGTTCGGCTGCTGTGCGGAATTCCGGAATGGCAACAAAATTTACATGCAACTATTGCTCACTTGATAGATACTATTTATGGGTTACCAAAGCGCCGACATTCATGCGACTTTAATTGCCGAAAAAGGAGCAGATCAGTGTAGTAGGGAGGTGTGGAGGAGGGGTGGACAAACATATGTATGTCTGACCTAATGGAATTGTTGTCGGCTTCTGCAACGACTCATTTATCATGTGTCAAAATGTTTAACTAAATGGCACTTTGCCGAAAAACTTTTTGCTACGGGGGAAGTTGTGGGGGTGGTGTTATTGTTGCTGTTCAGTGTTTGCTAAGTAGTTACTTTTAATAGTTGCCGCTGCTATCCAACACATAAATAACTCGTCTTGTTCGCTTGTTGCCCACACGCCCACTTCGGGCTGGCCAAGTGCTAAACATCTTTGAGATACTTTGCGGGCCTTTACCGTTTTTGGGGGCAGCGTGATGAATGAGCTGCCTAAGAAGCCTCGGACATAATTATATGCAGCACTCCTCCCCTTAGTCCGCCCTCTCACAGCATGGTTTACACATGAAGCTGACCGCAAAATGTCTTAATCGGCCATGTTTCACCCATGTTGTATGCCACAACCCCCTTTCTCTCGTTTTGCAAGCAGTTCCTTGTGAGCTCTTTTAGCTTTGCTGATATTCTAAGTTTATTAAATGCTTCCAAAAACGGCCAAAAGGGTCAAATCCTTGCAAATATATTGCCTTGAGATTTGGGGCTAAGCGTCGAAAAACATATTTAATTACATAATAAGCTCCAGTTCCAAATACTCCCAAATAGTTATCCCTATTTTTCATGTGTTCTAACTTTATTTCTATATACATTATAAGTTAATCCCCAATTGAAACCACTTAAATAACAAATTATATTTGTTAAGCTGGATGTTATCAAGTTAAGAGTCTATGCCAAATTATTGAAGAAAATTAAATTGTTCTAAAATGTTAAAAATATACAAAAATGTTTATAGAGTTAAATTTTCAATACCTTTCTATATCTTTTAAATATACATCGTGTTTTAATTGATTTGTTTTATAACTAGATATAAAGCTTAATTAAAGCAACAAAGTGTTTCCAAAATTAAGATTAATTTTTCTATAATTTATCCAAAAAAATAATAACTATTTAAACTAGCTTAATTTACGCTTATGCAAAAATATTAATTATAAAGTTATTTTCAGGTGTATCTTATAAAAGTAGTTTGGCATGAATAATCACAAGTTATATATGAATACACTTAGCAAAGTTTTAACTACCTCTTTTAAGTATATATATATCAAAATAAGCTTCTGCTCTGAAAAGAAAAACTTACTCACACTTTGTTAAATTTGGCTAACTACAAGTTAATATTAATCTTATCTCTCCATATCCGCAAGCATAAGTATTTTTTAATATGTTACAAAATCAAAGATGAGAATTTTAGATTGCTGTAAAAAAAGCCTGCTAACTAACTGCAAATAGATTCACTAAAAGCTGCAACATTCAGATGCGGATGTCGCAGAGATCGTTGCTTGTTTGCTTTGGGGGCAGGCAACCTTCAGAACTGGTAATCAATGCAAGCAAATACAAAAATTTTAAAAAATAAAAATAGATAGGTAATTAACTAAGTAGAGCTCAAGTGGGTTTTTGCGAAACGGGTATCGTTATCGGGGTCGGGCATGGTTATAATGGGTATTATATTTATCAGATGTGCATTCATTCGAATGCACTTCCTTTGGGGCGCACTCAACGGCGACTTCCCGTTAGCAGCAACAACTACAACTGCAACAGATACGCATCAGTTGCACAAACCAAACGAAATAAGTAAATAAATAAACGTTCACTCAAGCGACTGTACACTTAGAAAAAAAATCGCCTAAAGCTTCTCAATTTAATTAATTTAATTAATTTAAATTAAATATTTGTATTTAATATAAACGAAGTAAAATGATATATAACAATGCTGAAATGTTGTTGAAAATAAAGTCATTAATAAAAATCCATATATAAATTAAGAAATACTATTTGCTACAAATTTAGCACGTTTTTTTGTGAGTGTTGAATTTGCAATTGCTGCTGCCCACTTCAAGTGAGAAGAGAGAGAGAGATAGTCAGAGAATGGTAGAAAGTGGGAGAGAAGGCATAAGGAAGTGCACTTTAAACGAGGCGACAGCTGCTCGTGGCTTATCCGACAGGCCAAACAATCGCATTCGCCGATAAACGATAAACGATAGCCTAGCATAATTGAAACCAACAGCGAGCACAACAACAGCAACAAACGCAAAAGCCATGATGATGATTATATTGACGTCGACGTCAACGTCGTTGAAATTGAATAAAAATAAAATGTGAAAAAAATGTATATTCCATATAGTCTCAACGTCAACAGCAATTTCAACTAAAGTGCAAGCACAACAGCAAGAAGAAGAAGACGAAGCACGACAATAGCGGCGACGGCGACGGCGACGACAACAACACCTCCAAAGTTGATTGATAAAAACTGTTCAGCTCGGTTATAAAGTGCCCCGCAAGGAAAGAGATAGAAAAAGTAAGCAAATGCTATAGAGAGTGATGTGAGAAAGATGTGAGGTGTAGAGTGGGGAACTAGCATATCGAGTTGCTTCTCTCTAATGTGACAGCTCAATGCAATTTAGTTGGCAATGACAACCCAGCAATAACAAGCAAAAGCAACAGCAACAACAAAAGCAACGGAACACAGCAGCAGCAGCAGCTCCATTCTATTATGCACAGTGAGTGACAGCATTATGTATTCAGCGCTGGGCATTTATATGTATTACCAAGCAATATAAAGTGTTTTGTATCTGATTTCCCAAATGGCGCTTAAGTAATGGAATTGAAGAATAGACAAACAACTTAAGTGATCGAATTAATGCAATAGCAATGATTTAAAAAATAGAAAAACTTTATAAAAAATATTTGTATCCTACATTTATTTTTAAATCTAAGTGTTTAAAAAATAATATTTATATTAAAATTGAATTTAATATATTAACAGCAAAGCCATGCTATGTATGAATTAGTCTAAACACAGCACTGCATGTCCATCAACTTTTCTAGCTTAGTGTATTTGATTCCATATTCCAAACTTGCTACACAAAAGCATATACATATGCATACGCAATACACATGCAATAAACACAAATGCCTCTTTTTTAAGGTAGCGAAAGGACGTAAGTAAACAAAGTGAAAAGATCATAAAAATAATGAGTAACCAGAACTGACAAAAGCAACCTGATATGTTTTTAAGTATTGGTGTGGGTAAGGGGAAGAGAGAGTAAAGCGGAAACTGAAAATGTAACGAAAAAGCTGCGCAAACAACTTTGAACGCCAATTTGTCAACTTCAAACGAAAATTGAATGCAAAAGCTTTGCAGCAATGTCAGCCAAAAGGCAGTTGCAGTGGCAGAGTGGCAGTGGCAGCGGTAGCGCCTGACACAGTCAAAGCCAATTTCAGATTTAAAATTTTGCGCTGCATTTTCGTTGCTTTCACTCAGCTGAAAGGTGAAGAGGGAATCGGTGATCTGAAAGTCAAGTCAAGTTAATGCCGTTATCGTAGGTGCGGCAAACATGTCGCTGCCGCAGTCAACGACAGCGACTACGTCGCTTGATAATGAGCAGTTAAAGCAAGAAGCAGACGCAGTCACGAAAGCTTCCGCAATGTTACAATGTTGCGTGTGTTTTTGTGCAAAGGGAAGGCGGAGAGTGAGAGAGCAGGCGATATGCTAGGCGAAATGCACAATGCTCTAACTCAGCTCAAGCATGTGTATGCGTGGATGGGACACAATTCGGCGAAATTGAAAACTGCACGTGTTGAAGACTTGCAAAGCAGAAGAATATGAGGCAGATAACAAATGAGAGAGAGAGAGAGAGAGATATATATGGTAAGATAGGGCGAGAGAGAGGTAGAGAGAGCGACTCAATGTCGACCACAGCCAGGCAAAAGTTGTCAACTCAAAATGCAAAAAGCAAAGCTGCCTACGTGAGCGACAGTGGCGTCGACGCGACGTCAGCGTCAACGTTGTCGTTTTGCTCACTTTACCGCTTGCCTCTTCCTCTCCCTTTCAAGCAATCGACTAGCCTAACAACTTGGAGCAGCGAGCAGTTTGCAGCCCCTTGATTAACAAAAACAACCAAATTTGCCATGAAATGCAATTCCTTTTTATTTTTATTTTTTCATTCTTTTTGTACGTTTCTGCTGACTCGCAAAATTTGTTACCGCGTTGTGAAGCTAATTTTTTTTGTTTCTTTTTGATTTTACGAATTTTGTTTTTGTTATGTTCGCTTCGATAACAACTTCTCAACGACGGCAACAAAATTTACAGCTGTAGCTGTCACTGCACATTGGTACAGAAGCGCTGGAGTTGTTGCTAATTAAAGTGACAATTAAATGAATAACTTAATAAAAGAATAACACTTACTTATATTTTAATTGTTGTTTAATTTCTGCGCTAAACACGTGTTATACAAAAACTTAACATTAAGCATTATATTAATGAAAATGTCTATTGTAAAAATACATTATTTGAATAACGTTTATAAAATAATAGTTAAACATATAGTTATTTTGATAAACTTAATTTTATTAATACTATTTCTAAAAAGTTTAATAAAATTGTTATGATTTGTTGTACTGTACTATTCACACTGTACAAACTTATACACACACAAACGCATACATAGTAGCCTAAAATTGTGAACTAGCTCACAATTGCCACTCGCCACTCGGCTATCTATCCAGCGTCATGGCCGCCACTTTGCTACACGAATAGCCAGCTAATTTTTTTTTTTTTTCTGTGTGCTTTGTTGGCAACGTTCGTTACATGCGCAGAAGCAGGCAAACAGAGGCCCACTGTGCAACGTGTTGCCGTTGACGGTAGCGACAGCAGCAGCAGCAACAGGCAGCAACGATCGCCACAACACACGAACTGAAAACGAGAAACGCAAAAAACGTGCCCGTAAAGCGCCGAAATTTTAATACCCTGAATAAAAATTGCAACTAACTGTAAAGTACTACAAGAAAAAAGTGTAAAGTGTTCTTATCAAAAACTTATTGAAGATCTCTCTCTTTCTCTCGCTATTGTTGATCAGAGTTTTTGAGAGTTTTGCTGGGAGTTGTTGTGAAGCTTTTGGCAAAGCTGCTAAAATAACTGTAGTGCTCGATGCTAAAGTTAAACAACAACAGCAGCAAGGTTGGAAGGTGTTTATGGCAGTTGGAGCGGGGGCGGGGGCGTGTTGGGCGAGCACAAAAAACCAAGTGACGAACTTACGGCCAACAGCAGCAGCAGCAGCAGCCGCAGCAACAACAACAACAACAACTGGCCCGTTTGGAGCAGCGCGCATGCCACACACAGTTTAAATATGTGAAATTAGTACAAATCGTGATTTCAACAGCGAACGACGAACGACGAAGCGGCGAAAAACAACAACAACAACAAACGTGTCGGGGGATCGAGAGTCGAGTGGCAGCAGCAACAACAGCAGCGGCAACAGCAACATCGTCGCACGTATGTATTGCGGCAATAATAATAAAAACAGCTGATAGCAGCAACAAATAGAAAAGCCAAAACATTCAGCAAGCAGCAGCAGCAGCAACAACAACAAAGCGTCGCATTATCAAGCGAGCAACCAACAACAGGTCTCCAAGCAGAGCACCAACAACAACAACAGCAGCAGTTGAGTCGTTGAGTGAGCGAAAAAAAGGCCCCGCGTGCCGCTGCAACCAGCACACACAATACATATAGAGAGAAACAGCCAGGCAGACCAGCGCACATGCACACACACACACACGCATACCAATGCAAAACAGCAAACACAGAGTCGCACACCTTTGCGTTGATTTTGGACGAAGCGACGTCGCACAGTGGTCAAAAGTGTGACCAAAAACTGATCGCACGTGGTAAACAATATTTATTTGACTATTGTTAACAATCAATCAAGATCAGTTTTATTCAGCAAGACATCTACATTTTTAAATGAGTACGTATAGGTAATCACCTGCATGACTTTTTAAATTTCATATATTTTATGGAGATAAATAATTTCAGTTCATATTTCATATTTTGCATAACCTTATTCCGTAATGCAAGTAAATTCTATTAAGTACAGTAAATAAATTTTACTTACCACTGCATTTCATAAATTTTGGCAATAGATATATATATTTCACATTTATTAAAATTAATTTGATTTGACCAAGCTAAAAGATAAGGCAAATTGTATTAAGACAGAAGTTAAAACTTATATTTAATATTGAATTTTTTTTAAATTAATTTTTAATTCCATTAAAAGGTGCATACATTTAAGCACAGTAAATCAATATTAGTTAACGCTGTATTTCTAGCTGGTTAACATACTTGAGCTTAACTGCAGTTGTGTTGTGTGCTGTGTACCACTGTGCAACGCTCACACGCGCGGCGCTCTCTTCGCACAAAGTGCAGCTGAGCTGCCGTTTGGCCGCCGCCACACTTGCCGCTGCCGCTGCTGCTGTTATTGCTGCTGCTGCTGCTACGCTTCCTCTGCCACACAACCGCTAGCCGCGGCCGCCGCCGCCTCAGTCGAAAGTCAAAAGCAACGTGTTGTGGACGCTTTTTTTTTTAACGTCGCGTTGCGTTTTTTGCGTTGCGTTGCGTTTTACCTTCTTTGCTACCACCACCAATACTCCTTCCTCCTCCTCACTCTCTCTTTCTGCACGCGTTCGCTCTCTCAAGCTCTCCCTCAAGCTTGCTCTCTCTATCTGACTCTCTCTGTCTCTCTCTCGTAGCCGACTGCGCGCGCGCGCAACAAACCCAAACACAACAACAACAACAACTTTACCACCCACTGCACCATCATCAGCAGCAGCACCACCAATAAAAGCTCCAACGCCTCCCCTTAAAGCACCGTTAACTTTCACCAGCGATGTCCGTCGCTCAGTTCAAACATGAACCGAACGCATCAGTTGCGGACGTCGCAGCGCTGTCTCTGCCGCTGCCAATGCCGCTGTCACCGTCAGCGCCAACAGCGGATCGCATTGAATGGTCGCGTGCAACAATTTTGGGCTTTATCGAGGATTATCGGCGGCATCGTGTCCTCTGGGACCCAAACACAAAAGGCTACCACATCAAGCAGACCAAATACGCGGCACTAAATCTGTTGAGTCAGAAATATGGCACCGAAATCCGTTCAATACGATCAAAAATTAAATCGTTGCGTTCGTCATTCCACCGGGAACATGGCAAGGTGCTCAACGGACGCAGCCGCGGCGTTCATTATCAGCCCATGTGGTTTGCCTACGAAGCCATACGCTTTATACTCGACGGCGAACGTGACGTTGACAGCGCTGCCTTAGATGTGACTGCTGCGGCTGCTGGCGTCGGCGTCAGCGTTGATGTTAAGCCGCTATTGGACTCTGAAGTAGCCGAAAAACTTGCGCTGATGCATAGCCTAGATTTGGAACAGCTGACAGCTGTTGGCGTCCAAAAAGTTGAGCAGCAACAACAGCAGCAGCACGAACAGTTTGCTGCTCGCGTCGCTGCTGCTGTTGCTGCTGTCGCCGCCGCTGCAGCATCGGTGAGAGAACATCAGCATAATATGGATGCAGACGATGCAGACGTCGTCAATTCACCGGGTCCTAAATCCAATGGTATTGCAGGCGGCGATGGCGATGGCGACGGTGACAGCGGCAGCGACGCAACCGCAACATCAACAGCAGCCGTCGCTGCAGCAGCCGCCGCCTCAGCAGCTGTGGTAAGTCTCCTTTTTTGCCTATTGCCTATATTTCTGTTTATTGATTTTTACTTCACGTTGTGCATATTATTTCTCATTTCTTAACACACACGCATATTAATAACGGTAAGCGTATTCGCTATGTGCTTTGGTTTGTACAATGGCATTTGTCAATTGTCTTGCAAATGAGAATTTTTCATTGATTTTGTCGCCTTAATATTTTTATATTATTATTTAATATATTTATCTTTAAATTTTTATGTTTGATTATTTTTATTAAAAAATATTAATTGTAATTATTAAAATATGCTAAATTAAAAAAATATTTAAATATTAATAAAAATATATAAAATATTTGTGTGTTTAGCATATTTACATAATTTTAAATGGATATTTTTATAAAAATGGTAATATGCATAATAATTTGCTTATGGCTTTAGTTAGTTAGGGTACTCAGTTGTCGGCTTCAGATTAGTATCAATTCTTGTTTGTTTCTTGTTTTCGTTCCGCTGGAGCTTTTGCTTATTTTTTCATATGAGTGAGAATGAGTGTCAATGTGTATGCATGTGCCTGCGTGAATATGTGTGAGTGGTTTGACTTGTTTTGCGGCAGCAGCAGCAAAAGCAGCACACGCGCCGACGCTGCTGGCTCTGCTGTGTCTAGTGCTTAGTTCGCACAGTGGCACATATTAATTATAATCATTTGTTTTATATTTGTACATTTTACTGCATAACTATTTACCGTAAACTAAATGCACAAGTGTTTTTCATTTAGATTTATGAATTTGCCACTTTTTTAAAGTCACCTCAAAAAGCTTCTGTAAATCAAGATGCATTGCAAATGCACACACATAAAAAAATACCAAGCTTGCAGCACTGCAAACACTTGACAATCAGCAGGCTGCAATTACGCTGATGTAATTGCCGTAATATTGATATTAAAAAGGTTTACTAAGCAGTTACAATGTATTTGTTGACACTGTGCTGGCTGCGTTGCTATTGCGTCGCATGCGCTTGATAAGCTTGTGTGTGTGTGTGTGTCAACTGGCTTTGATTTGCCATGTGTGTTGCATCAGCCATATAGAAATCGGCAGCGCCACACCCTCATCCCCTGCCCTACTCGTTCAATCCAGCAGCAGCAGCAGCTTTAATTTGCTTGTTTTTGTTTTCTTTCATTCGCTTGTTTTGTCTGTCTCTCGCTGTTTGGACCACTTCAATTTTGAATTCGCCGCGTTGCGTCCCTCACTCCCCCACCTTTTCTATCTTCACCTTCGCTAACTAATTTAATTGCCGCTGGCTCTCCCGTGTCGCCAGCTGTATGCAAAGTGTATCTGTGCATGTGTTAGTGTTAGTCTGTTGCTCACATTTGTGTATTTATTTCTTATTACTATTCTAATTTGCCTTTTTTCGCATTCTTCCTTATTTTTGTTTTTGCTTCGTCTTTACCAATTATTGTTATTGTTATTTGTGGTTTTTGTTATTATTTGTTAGACAAATTCTTCGCACTGCCATTATTATATTTATATTAGTTTTATATATTATATTTTATTGCTACTTTTTAACGATGGGTTTTTGGTCATTTGCTTTCCCAGACACGTTCCTCTTCCGATTTGGATGGCGAGACTTATTGCAATATCAGCGCCGAAGATGTGAAAACAGAAATTGTAAGTACAAACGAGTCCACACGACTAGAATCTAGTTGCAAAATTATTAATCACATTTTAACTTACTACTTTAAAAAACATTACAAGTATTCCGATAAATTTATTAAATTGCCTTAAAATGAAAATAGCTCAACATAAATTGAAAGCTTTGCATATTTTTTATTACGGAAATACTTTTAGAACTTAGATAGACTTGTCATCGACAATCTTTTTTTCCTTTATTTTTTTCTGTTTATTAACATTTTCTATTATTGAGAAATTCGTTTCTGACTTTTGACTTTGACTTTTTTTTAAATTAAGAAGTAAGGTATACATTTTACTGGCTCAGGTTTTTTTATTAGAGCTTGACTAAATTATGTAAATTAAATTTCATCCAAAATATTGCAATCTTTTTGTTTATATTTATTAAGATAAATAGAAAATGCACATCCTAAATTTTGTTGTATATGTATGTAGAGAAAATGAGAATATTTCTAAAAAGTCGAAATACAAACAGTAATAAATAATGTAAAAAATAGAGCAGTAATAAATAAATAAATAAGTGCTGCTTACTAACCAATATTTCAACCACTACACGTTCTCTTTCCCCCTCTCTTTTTCTCCCTTTCCTCGTCTCTGTCTGGCTGGTCACAGATCGAGCACGAAGCTGAGCTTGGTATGCTGGAAAGGCAGACGAGTACGCCGATCTCGCTGAGTTATTACAAGGCAACCGATCTGACATACAATCGGCGGAAGCGCAAGGCGCAACTGGATGAGATCGATGCCAATGATGGTTACAATGGCAATGGCAGTGGCGATCTCTGTGGCGACGTGGGCGTTGGCATCGTTGGGGGCGTGGTCGGAGCTTTGACTTTGACGCCGATCAAATCAACAAACCATCAGCAGCAGCAGCAGCAACAACACTTGAACCACAATCAGATCGCATTTAATACGCTTCAGCAGCATTTTAACCACAATCTCAGCCACATAAACCACAACGGCAATGGGCACCAGCCACAGCAACAACAGCAACAACAGCAACAACAACAACAACAACAACAGCAGCAGCAACAGCAACAACAACATTCCAATAACATGGCACAAAAACGTGATCGTGATCGTGATCTCTCCTCCTCGCCAACTTTGGCCCATATGAATAATAATAATAATAATAACAAACATATTAATAATAACAATATAAACATTAACAACAACAATCACATCTCCAAATCCTTGGAGTTGTCAGCAGCAGCAGCAACAGCAGCAGCAACAACAACAGCAACCAGCAGCGGCAACTCCAGCATTGCTGCCACAACGCCCATAAAACTCAGCAACAACAAGAACAACAACAGCAACGGCAGCAACAACAACAACAGCAGCAGCAGTGGCATCAACAGCAGCAACATTAGCAACAATTTGAGTGCCAGCCATGTGGATGAATATGAGGTGTTTGGTGAGTATGTGGCGATAACCATACGCAAACTGAAGACATCGAAATCGAGGATTGTCGTCAAGCATCTGATAAATAATTTGCTATATGAGGCGGAGTTGGGGAAGTATGATCAGGGTATGCCGGCGACGACGGAGCCACCGCAGCTCTATAAAATGCATTAGCATATAAATTGATGAGTTATCGATAAGTAATCGCTAAACGCCTATCGATTGTCGATAGTGCGCAACTAAGGCGGCCAAGTAGTTAACAAAAGAGAGCAGGGATCGAGAGAACGCACTAGTCAGCAACAAAAACAATAAAGAAGAAAGCAAAAGCAGAAAATGAGAAAGAAGAAGAAGGTGTAAAAGAAGAGCCAACAATTCTAAGCGTAGTTAGGAGCAATATATAGGGGAAACGGGGGGCTTTATTAAGCCAAGCGCATTTCATTCAGGGACAAAGACCATTTAAGTACTTTATACAAATACTATGTAAATACATACATACATATATATATACACATACATACATACGCTATAAACACTATATATATACTAAGATATATATAGATGAGCTTAGTCAATCAGCAGTCAATCAGCAGTCGTCAATCAGTCAGTCAACCCACGAGAGATACTTGCTAAGCGGAACAGCAATAAATAATCAGCATAACAATTAATTAAATTAATGTATCTCCTTTTTTCCACATACATATAAATATATATATATATACACAAACTGTATAATCCGTGTATATATATTTTGAATTTAATTTTTTTTATTTGATTTACTTTACTTTTACATTTTGGCAACAACACTTTGAACTCAGGTGCCTTTATTTTTGTAGTCAATTAAGAGTTGTTATCTTATGCATTAATGAGTCGATATACATTAAAGAAATCCACACATATACATGAATATATATCTATATATATATATATGTGTGCATTACATATTTTAAGTGCCCACGTTGAATCAGCAACAAAAAACTGTAGCCACAATATAAACTTAATGCTTTTGTTTTTTTTGGAAACACATCGGTTGTAAATGCTATATATATATAGCATATTTCCAAACATCGAGAGCGATCTGTATATATAAAATTAAACTAAAAAAAATAACTATGAATGTATAATTTAGTTTATCTTTTACATTTTGTTACTGCGAACTAATTTGAATTGAGCAAAAGTTAACTAATAAAAACTGTTGAATTATTTCATTTTGAAAATGATATATCTGTATTCCTTCATTTTGGGTGCTGCAAATTTAAACAAATATGATATATATATATATATATATATATATCTAATATAACTTGGATCTGTCTGATTTCTTCGAGTGTCTTTTTTTTATCGAATCGAATCGAGCTAAATTTTATTGCGCATTCGAAATGCGATTATTCGTGAAGTACTCAGGGGATTGCAGTAGGGGATGGGTGTGGGGGAGGGGGGGAATTGGAGGGTGAACAATGGAGTTCGTTTGTTGGCTGAATGACAACGACAACAATTGTTGCTTGGCTCTAATCGTAAATCAGAAATGCTCTCAACTGTAACCAAGAACTAAGGCAAAACTCTGTCCGACAAAACATGCAAAATGTAAACAACAAAATTCAAATAAAATAAATTTTTAATGTAAAATAATAAATAATAATATATATAGCAATGGATCATTTAATTTCGTTATGGACAATTCTTGATCATCAGTTTTAGAGCTACATTTATGAAAGTTTGCATTTTTAGTTCAGGCAAAACATTTTTTCGGATCGAATCATTAGATAATTTAGCTGTCTGATTTGGGATAAATAAAAAATTGGTTCTTGTCTGAAAAACTATTTTGCTTAACAAAGTATTTGAATCCTAATCAATGTGTGAATTATTCTGCAATTGGACAATTAATCATAGAGATCAGACAACTGTATCATATGATTGCCCTAGGAAATATTCACTGAAATATGATTTCTAGCATGAAAATCTTGTTTGTTTAATAAGATAGCCAAACCAATATTACTCAATGTCAATGATAATATTTTAATACCAAATATCAGAAAGGATCACTTTAAGGGTATCTAATTTTTTGCATGACTAAAATTAATTTTCTTTCCACTTTGTTTACCATTTTTTCCTATAAGAAACTTATCAATTACGAATTACATAGCTAAATTTTAGTATTAAAGGGTATTTAGCTGTCTACAACACCAATGTAAATGAGTAATTTTTTATTATTATATTATGTGGTCGTTGATAACACCTAGAAGCAAATGCTGGACGATAAGACTTACTGAATGGGCTTATGCACAAACATTATATACATTATATACACATGTATATATAGATCAAGGCCACAGTAAATTGAATCGCCTCGGGAATATCATCTAATTATAGATAACAAAACATAAGTCTACATTTTCTGGAGACCATTAATTTTATTCCATATCTATAACTGAAAATATGTCAATTCATTTTTTTTAGATACTTTAGTGAGCAAGTTTGCATAGTTTGTTAGTTAGATTAAAGATAATAAGTTAATTTTTCAAGAAGTTACAATTATTTAATTCCAATCTTCTTGTCAATCTTCTGAAAGGTTTAACTTTCTGTATCTTGTTGAAAGTTCAACATCATTTTTAATTTTTGTCATATATGTTTCTATATAAATTTTAGATATAAGCTTATAACGCTGTTCGATTTTAAAGTCTATTATAAATGTAAATTCTATTTTTAAAGCTTTACCTTTCCTTATTGCCAGCGCTTTATAATTTGTAGTTTGATTAGGTTTTTCTTTTGGGTTTCCTTATTATAAAAATTAAATAATTATATTTTTTTAGTTTCCTTATTATAATGGTTAATACATATTTATTTATTACATGTTATTACCCCTTATACAATATGTGTTTTATTTTATTTATTGATATTCCTTTCATTTTAAATTTTTTTCTTTTTTTTCTTTCATTCAAACTCATTTAATTTGTAACTTTTATATATTTAATTTTTAATAATTACGTACTGTTTTTAGAAGACGATAAATAACTGAATAAGGCATACATATAGGGTAGGGGAGACCAACTCAAATGAGCTTTCTACACAATCAACAGTTTCTCATTTATCAGAATACGAACAAGTCTGCCAGTCTACAAACTAAGCTCGTCAACCCAGTAATTGCGCTCCATAGTAATCAGAATTGCAGTGTATATAGATATAGAATATTACAATGTACAAACATACATACATATATATATATAAGTATATATATATATGCACATATTGAGCACAATGCATGTTCAGTCAGGAAACGAGAACGAGAATTATGAAAAAACGAAGCGATCGTCTGGCAATCGTTGAGTGTGTGCTGAGCAGGGGGGAGGGGGGGTTCATCGTATACTGGAGGAGTGGCAAATACACAGCAAAAAGAAAAATAAGAAGAATAATATAAAAAAAATGACGCAATGGGGCCGTCAAGCAGCTGTCGTTTGTTTTGGGGAGCTGCTTTTGTTTTGCTCGTCGCGTTTCGCTTCGCGAAGCTGAAAGCAACATTAAATGTATAAAAACTAATGGTAAATTCTACACACACACACACAAACACACACAGAGAGAGTGAGGGGGTGCGTGTGTGTGTGTTTGTGTGAATACTGCGCTGAGAGGCTTTAACTTGAGCTCAGAGGCCCCCATGTCAACAATCAACAGTTTGCCATAAATTATTTTCGCAAACAATTCGCGCGACACGATGCTTCCCCAGGGAGCCAACACTCAACTCTATACACACAAATGTATATGTGTGTGTGTGTGTGTGTGTGTGTGTGTGTGTGTGTGTATAGACAGCAAACAGTGTTGATAAGCAGGCAACTATATTAAAAGCTACACAGCGATTGTCACACAATCAGCCATTGAGCAAGTCCACCCTACTGATAACACATATTTACTTATATATATATATATAAATACATATATATATATATATATATATATATATATATGCATATGCATATATATATATATATATATATATATATGCATATATTTATTGGAGAGTTAAATGAAAAGCGTTAAGAGCTCTGTTATTGGGTAAGGTTGGGAAAGTGCTGTAAATCAATTAGCCAAAAGCCTTCCACAACAACAACAAATGGCAAAAGTGAGTCGAGAAATTGCGTCGCAGACGATGCTCAACAATGTTGTTCAAGTGCTTGAAAAGGGCAGCAAGGGGGTGGGGTGGGGTGGAATGGTATGTGGTAAGTGGGAAGTAAGACTTGGCCTGGCAATTGTTGTTGTTGCGCTTGTTGCAGAACTTGCATTTCCAATATGATTTATGGCAAAACAAAATGCACAAATGCTGTTACCAGCTATTACGATAGTCGTCTGCGATTGCTGCCTCGTAAATAACATGCTACGAGCTACGAGCTAAGCTACCCCACACCCCACTCCACTCTCCACAGCCATAGCCCCACACAAAGAGTGGCGGATGGTGCAACAACGGATAAATGAGAGCGAAGGCGTTGCTGTTGCAACTAATTTGTTGCTCTAATGGGACAAGCAGCACAAGGAGCGATATGTACAATATATGTATACATATCTAAATATATATATATATTTATATGTATATATATATGTATATATATATCAGGTATATTTCACAACGTGCCAGAAGTTTATTCTGTTCATAAAGTTCATCTTTGTGCTTTGTGCAAAAGTTTTTATGGCTAAAATGCACTCAGCAAAAAAATAAATAATAATAATAAAATTATTAAAATTAACAATTATTTATCAGTGATTAAACATTAAAAATTGTAATTGATTTTAAGTGAAATACTTATATAAGATAATAATCCTCGCTTAAATGGGATTATCCCAGTTTGTTGTTTTCTTGCTTAAAGCCTTAAATTGAGAGTAATTTCTTAAACATATTAAATTATTTTTATATAACTCAATCTTTATAAGGCTTTTTTTCACTGTGTACAAATAATTGATTTAATACCACTCCTAACTAAAATCCAGTAATTAATTATTATTGCCAAGAGAACTGCAATTTAGCTGCAACATGATTTATTTGAACGATACTTTTATGGACTCCTTAACCCATTAATAGTTACGTAATCCAAGATTTACAGAGATTATTATTGCTGTATAAGCTAAATAGTTATAGTTTACAACAAAAGGATACAATTATAAAACAGGTATTTTTGAGTTTTATATTTAGCTAACAAGTTTTTTTTTAATTTTAAATTTTTTGTCAGCTGTCTATTTCGGTTCGCATAATTGCTTTAAGAATTATAAGAAGTAATTAAAGAGCCATCAAATTCATAAGTCCAATAATAATTAGGGAAGGGAACGGCGAACAATAGAAACAAATAGCTCAGCATTCAAATCAAATTGCCCCGAAAATAAAACCTGACAGCAAAAACACCAAAACGAAACTAAGCAACAGAAAAAAGCGACAAGTAAGAATGCTGCAGTCGAGTTAGCTCGCCTAGCAGATACCCTACAATTGAAAGATCTTTCTACTCGCTGCAGGCTAATTTAGTTACACAAAAATACAATTTCACACTTTATACGTAATCTTAATGAAACCTGTCTTTAAAATGGCAGCTCTTATAGCAATTGCAAATCGATTATTTTCGATATTGATTAAATTAAAAAAAAAGGAATATATATTTATATTTTAAAAAACTCACAGATGATCAATATTAGTTATATTGGTTAGCAAAATATATGTTTAAAATAAAGTTCTCACAGCTACTCTAATTTAATTTGATCGATATCCGCTTATCAGCAGTTATCGATTAAGTAAAATAAGACTCTAAATTTCTTTCATACAGAATCGAGTCAATTATAGACTGTAATCATGAATATATATACCTAATATGATTTGAGATGCTTTCTTCTGCTTGCCGCATACTTTTGCATAATGTCAGCAAACGCTTTTGGCCAGAATCGAAACACAAATGCGAAGCGAGAGGAGAAGCAGAGAATTAAAAATCATTAAATGCACGAAATGGCAGAGAAATGTGCCATGGCCATTAAGAATAATGTAAAATGCCGTCAAGCAAAACGAGAAACGAGGCAAGAGCAAAACACAAAACCACTAAAAAACCAAGGAACCTCAGAGCTGGAGAAATGGAGAACTGGAGAACTTGAGAGTAATTACTATGCCAAGATCACGTTTTCGCATTTTGCGAGTGTGCATGCCGAAATGGAAGGACGATTTATGTCCAGACACCGATGCAGATACAAATACAGCTACAGATACAGATGCAGATGCAGATACAGATACAGATACATGCATAAATACAGATACAAAAATACACATCAATAAAAATATGGCTGCAGAGAAAGGGGCAAATCATATTAAAAACAAAATTACATTTTCGTTTTCCATTAAAAGTTATGCGGCAATCAATCTATCAATCAAACAATCAATATATATATTTAAGCTATTAATAAATTCTGATGTAGCCAAATCAGCTGCATACCAAATTTTACTTATAAATTAAGAATTTCCAACTCAAATAGGGATATACGAATAGAATCAGTTATATTTCAAATACCACAATTTCACTTATAATTAAATAATTTTAAATCAAATTAAAATCTACCAAAAGAAGTCCAAAATGTATTCCCTAAAATATCAATCAAACTTGATTGAAGTTTGTTTAATTTGGGAAATAAAAAAAAATAGGATTAATTTGGAATAATTATATTTCTTAGGACTAATAGGACTAATTTGGAATAATTATATTTCTTAAAGAAATTAGTCAAACCGAAACAGACAGCTGACAAAAAATGTAAAATTAAAAGAAACTTGATAGCTAAATATAAAAAAAAAATACCTCTTTTATAACTGTTTCCTTTTGTTGTAAACTATAAATATTTAGCTTGTACAGCAATAATAATCTCTGTAAATCTTTGATTACGTAACTATAAATGGGTTAAGGAGTCCATAAAAGTATCGTTCAAATAAATCATGTTGCAGCTAAATTGCAGTTCTCTTGGCAATAATAATTAATTACTGGATTTTAGTTAGGAGTGGTATTAAATCAATTATTTGTACACTGTGAAAAAAAGCCTTATAAGGATATAATTATATTTAACTTAAATTTGAATTGATATTTCTTGCCATAAATATTTATTAAATTTTAACTTGGATTTTCTGCAATAAAAATTAAAACAACCCCAAAATAATTCAAGCAATAAAAAAACAAAGCAAATTTTTATACTAAGATTAAATATTTGTTTTTATTTTTATTGTTTATTTCCTGTGTATTTACATATATTTATTTGCCTTATCTGCTGCTCGGAGCGGTTAATGCTTCCAGTTTAGAGATTACAGATTACAGCTATCCATCCTCATCGAGAGTAACGCTTTCGTCACAGTTGACATGCTCAATCTGAGGATTAAGATTGCCGTCTTGCAACATCAACTGATGCAGTTGGGTTACATGCGAGGGCGTCAGTTGCTCCATGCAGCCGTAATAGAGCACATCCGAGATGAGCTTGCCGGCGAGCAGCTGCTGTTGCTTGGGCATCTCAGCAAATTGAGTGCACCAGGTATGAGCCAGTGCCTCCGCTGAGGAGAGCAAGGAGAAACGCTTGCGTTGCTGCTGCTGCCTGTGGGAAGTGGGTGAGTGGGCGGCACTCGAGTGGAGTGGCGTGGCAGGAGCAGCGGCAGATTGAGGCAGTTCATCCTTAACAGCCAAGCGACGCTTTCTGGCGGGGAACGCAATGTGTGTCTGAGGTGGATTGTAAGGATTGTGAGAAATGGAAATGAATTTAAGGTTAAAAGTTGAACTACCAAATCGTCGGGCGGCTCTTCTTGCTCTGGACTGCTGTTGACAGCCTTGTGACAACTCTCCTCCTGCCCCTCGAGAAAGCCGAGCAGCTCAAAGTACCACAACGTTGACTCGAATGGTTCCCGCTCCACGTCGGACTGCTCCCGTTTGCGCAAATCGCGTCGAAAGTTTGTGCGAAACGAGTTGATTTTCTTGATGACGAGTGCTCGATCCGCATTTGGTTCCACTTCGCGCAGCTTCCGCACCAGCTGCTCGTAGCCGGCTGTCTTCAGCGCACGACTGCTGTACTCGGGACTCTTTACCTTCCAGACGGCTGGCAGAGATCGATAGAGCTGCAGGAATTCCGTCCAGAACAGTCTGTCGCGTGAGTTCATCGCCAAAAATTTCATCAAAAGCTGTCCGCAGCTCAAACTCGCACACAGCACTGAAACGCAAAAAAAAAAAGGCTGAGCGCAAGCTTGCATGCGCAAAATGCAAAATGGAACATAGAGAAACAGCAATAGCAGCAGCAGCGGCAGCAAACCTAATGAGTGTGCGAGCGAGAGAGAGCAACAACGAAAAGATATTAAGTCAGCTGCTCTGCTGCGCTGCTGCTGCAAAGTGTTTGTTGTTTGTGCAAACAATTTGCGTTTTACGCTTTGTGCTGGCATTCGCCAATTGCTAATTTGATTGCGCTAAGTAAAAGCTAAATCAAAGAAGCAAAACAAGAAGCAGAAGAAACAGAAAAAAAGGGGCTTGTTTATGTGTGTGTGTTGGTAATTTGTGCAAAGCAGAAACGAAAGATAAGAAGAAGATTTTTTAGTTCTTTTTTCTCAAATCGACGTCTTGAGAAATTTGAGGGACTTAATTTTTAAAGTTAATGTGAAAAACAATAAATACTGTTTCAAATTATAGAATGTTTGTATTGGTTGTTATTTCTCAATAGTTTAGTTAAATAAATCATATTTTATTTATTGTGCTTTTATATATAGTTCTTAAGTGCCAAAGGAAATGCTATAATTTCCTGGGAATCTGGAAAATGTCACAGGGCACAGGATTATCAGCAACTATTAAGACCCCATAATATGGTATACGTTTCTTACTATTATTTTTTCCATTTAAGAAAGTTTAAAAATAATTAAATTGTTCGACAACTTGCCGATGGCTTTAAGACAAAAATCAAAACCCTAAAAAAAGGGTCTGTATATTTGTGAGTCCAATTTAAGTTTTCTGTTGAGAATAAATCAAATGAAAGCAATTTAAATTATTAGGCGTTATATTTTGTTTATTTTGTTTCCAATAATATTATATTTTATTCTAAAGCACAGCGTTTCTTAATCATCTATAATCTTAATAATCTTTCATTTTTAATTAATTTACTCAAGTAATTTTGTATTTTAGAGCAGTGCTAACAGATATTGTAAATAAATAATAATAATAATAATAATAATGATAATAATAAATAATATGCTGAAATAATTTAAGTTTCACCCAGCATAAGTTTAAGAGTCTTAGAATTTTAATATTTATTTTAGTTTTAAATTGTAAATATTAATTTAATATATTTTCAAAATTAATAAAGTTGTAATTTGTATAAAATTCTTTAAATTTCTAATCTAAAAAAAATTGCGTGTGTCTTAAACTTTGTGAAGAATATTGGTAACAGTGCAAATCAGTTGAATCCATTAACCATTTCAGCATTTTAAGGTATTTCCAAAATTTTTTCCAAATCTGAAATCAAAAACAAAGAGTATTAAAACTTCAGCGCATTACAATTGTGAAAGCATTTTCTGCCTATTATTTTTTCACTCCTAAATACGACTCTGATTCGTATAGACTTTTGAGTCTGTTACATTTGGTATAAGGTATTTTTAATATTTGGAAACGGACTGTTTTGTCGTTTTGTCGTCTCTCCAATTCCCAATTTCATTGCCCTGACAATATTTGTAAATGCAAAAAACAAAAAACACAGCTTTGCTGTAGTAATTGGCTCACATTACAGAAACTCAAAACTCCGAAACTTGACTGCGGACTGCGGACAAACTGGAAAACCGCAGCACCATCCTCAGCTCCATGCTCAGTTCCATCCTCAGATTCGGATTCAGCTTCAGCTACAGCTACAGCTTTAGTTGGAAACACTCCAGTTGGCACCCCTTAATACCCGGTCATGTTGCGGGCTCGACTGGTATTATTGTCGTGGCACAATATTGCTTCCAAAAATGAAACGAAACAAAACAAATACGTGACCAGAAATTACAAAAAAAAAAAAAACCAAACAAAAAAAAAAAAGACGAAAAATAAATAAATCCCAAAAACCACAAACAACAACTAAAAATACAATTATAATGAAAACAAAAAAAAAAAAAACTATGACGCTCTGAAAACAGTGCAAAAAAAAAAGATGAGGAAACAACAAAAATCGCGTTGATTTGAATTTTAAAATGTTTTCATGGCGTTTGGGTTGTGTATATGTGTGTGTGTGTTTGCCACTGCACTGTTTTGTGTTGCCGCACCTTGGGGCAAACTGTTTAAATAAAGTAATCTCAAAATAAACAGAATATCTCACAGCTCCTAAAATTAATAACAACAACATGAAATACGTTTTAAGCAAAAATTTAAATTCCTTAATGCGTTTACGAGGCGTATGCGTAATAAATGTATTTATATTTATATTATTTATGATAGTAAATTTTGCAATTTTGTAAAGTAAACATTTATTTTTGTGATTGATAATATTATTATTATTATTTTTGTTTTGTGCAACAGAGGTCAAATATAAAATTGTTTCTGCTGCGCCCACAATGCTTATGTGTAATAATTAATAATAATTATTAATTAAAAATAATAATTATATTCATATCTTTTTTTAGGCATCAGTTCAGTGTGTGAAACCAAATTGCATTTTGGTTCAGGTTAAGCTGCCGGTTCGAGTTGGTTTCAGATGTTTTCCGGTATTCGGCTTGAGTATTATTTGACTTTATTTTAATACTTTGACACTGGTTTTAAAGAATTTGTTTTCATAAATATTTAAATATTAATACTAACTAATAATACTAAGTAGCTCTTTTAAACGTAGCTAGATTTTTACTTACATGTAAAATGTATTTAATTTACAATAATAAAAAAAACATAGCTCTTAAATTTGATCATATTTTTTATGTGCAATTAAAATTTACAATAATCTAAAAAATAAAGTTAATCTGATTAAATTCTTTATATGCAATTCATTATCAAAATTTCCATTATCGATTTGCTGAAACTGTTGCCCAAATCTGTGCAGATTACCTTAAAAATAAAATCCAATTTGGTTCAGTGTATTTTGGGCTAAGTCAGCTTTGAATTTGTGAAACTTTTGAGTTTGCGTAGCAGCTGATAAATCATAAACATCTTAGGGCAATGCCAAGGCCATTAGAGGCTGCCACTTGGTAAGCACACACAGGATATGCCGAAAACATTTGGTGCACATTTGGGGCACATTTGAGACACATTTGGTGCACATTGGGGCCACTGTTCAACTCTCTTCCACTTGGCTGCTATCAACAAAAACTTTTACACTGCTATTTGATGTCATTGTTGTTGTTGTTGTTGTTGTTGTTGCCGGTTTTGTTGCTGCTGCTGTTTGCTATTTTCGGTTTGTGGCCATTACACATTTCAACGGAGACAAAAGCAGCTCCAGTTGGCGTCGGAGTTGGCCAACTCCAGCGCAACAAAGTTGCAGCGGCAACAACAAAATTATGTAAATTGTATACAAAAAAAAAAACAAAAAATAAATAAGTAATAGAAAAAGTGTACAAAATGTTGATAATGAAACTCTTCAACGCAATAAATAATAACAAACACACAGTCAAAGCAAACGCCATGTCAAATATTGATTTCGCGTTGAATTTTTATTATGTTTTTTCGTTTATTTTTTATTTTTTTTATTTTTATTTTTTCTATTAATACACATCGGGGATGTGCGGTGTGTTATGGGGTGTTGTGTGTTGTGTCTGTCGTCTGTTTGTGGGGCTTGGCTTTTTATACAATACACTGCACTCTACAAAAAAAAGTTGATTCGTTAAGGTATAAAGGTATATAGACTGATCTGTGAGACTAAAAAAGTTAAAGACTGAAATACGCGAATTAAGTTTATTTTATGTTATCGATAAATGTCACAATTTCGTGTACATATCGTATGTATATCGATAAGGATTACATTTGTAAAAATAATGTCTTTTAATTGGCAAATGGTTTGTTTATTAACTATAGGGATTTTAATAAGATTGCATATTAAACTAACTACCATTAAAGTTTACAGTTTCAGGGTATTTTGTGCCTCGTTTTAGCTTGATTTTTGTAAAAGTATTTTTTTTTTTTTTGTATATTACCTATGAGGCCGTTCTAATACCCGGCTATACGATTCACAACCCACAGCAGCCGGCGACTTGCAAGTGAGCCGCTGATAACGCCACAAATTGCGTCTAGGTCAAGTTCCATAATTCGTCTGTCTACCGAAGTATGCCTCTATATATATAATAGTTCGATCTATCCTCCTATATACCCTTTAGTTTATCAAAAGAAACCGCCGAAATGCAGAAATTACTATTGGTATTATTTGCATAGATATAAATTATAAAAAATATGAGCTAAAACTCAGAAGAGCTGATCTCTTAAGTGTATATTTAATAAATAATAAATAAAAATAATAATAAATAATAAAATTCAACTAAAAATAAACAAGAAAATAAGATAAAAGATATATCATTGATATAGTTTGGGAATAACTTGTGAGTAAATATAAAATTAAAAATGTTTATTTTTATTTATTACTTGTTTATTCGATATAATAATATATTTATAATTGCATAGTTTTGCAAGGGTATCTGCTAGTCGGACACACGTTTTGCGAGATATTTGTTTTTTGTATGATTTTTTTTTTATATTTGTCGCTCTTATTTTCGCATATGGGCATAAAACAGCAACGCAAACAGACATAAAACGACATACAAAATACAACCAAAATTGCTATGCAAATACAGAATATATTACCTGAAAACCCACCTGCAACCCTGCCTTTACCACAAGAATACACACGCGCCATACACACACACACACACACCCAAGCACACACACCTGAAGCCACAACAAAATGTCGTCTAGCAATTGATACAACTTGCATATATAAATATATATAGACACAGTGGGTGTGGCTATATACCGACAAAAAAATGCAAAGGTGAGATACAGAAAACTAAACAGAAAACAATAATAATAATAATAAGTAAAATGACAAATAATAATAAACAAATTAAGTACGCAATAATCATCAGTCAATTTGAGTTGAGTTGTAAAACGCTATGCAAATGGAAGAATCAATTTAATCAATAGAAAATTATAATGAAATGTTTCAATATTATTAAAAATAGTTAAAAAAAAAAGAAAGAAATAAAAGAAAATATTTTATTTTAGAGCACTTTTAGGTTTAATCTGATATTTACATAGCCAACAAGGCAAAAGAGTAATAAGCTCAGATAAGCCAAAGAGAAAAATAAATACAAATGGAGGAATCAATTAAATCAATAGAAAATTATAGTGAACTGTTTCAATATTATTAAAAATAGTGAAATAGGGAAAAAATGAAATTCTATGTATTTTAATCTTTTTGGTTTGATTTTTTGGTATAATCTGATATTTACACAGCCAACATGGCAAATGTAAAAAGTCCAAATAAACCAAGAAGAGAAAATAAAATATAAATGGAAAAATCAATTTGATCAATAGAAAATTATTATAAACCATTTCAATATTATTAAAAATAGCAAAAAAAAAAAAAGAAAGAAATACAAAAAAAACTTTTTATTTTAAATAAATAACTTTTTGGTTAAATTTGATATTTACACAGCCAACAAGGCGTATGAGTAATAAGCCAAGATAAGCCAAAGGCAAAGAGAAAATAAAATAAACTAAAAATAAATATGAATTGCAGTTAGTTTAGCTAAAAAAAAGTGGGGAAAGGAAATCCTAAAAAAGATAATACATATCTTTGATATAATTCCCTTACTTACCGTATTTAATCGGTGCATGATGTGCATTTTTTTTTTGCAATTTTTAAACTCATTTGCGAAAACAATGATTTTGCATTATTCGATTTCTGTAGAATAATTTGCCTAAAATTATCACTGAAAAAGATGAGTTGACAAATAAAAAATTACCCTACTAATTTTGATGTTGGAAAACATGGCTGATAAAGAAATTAGTGAAAAAACTGGCAATAATTTCTCAAGATAACTATTTATATTTAGAAACAAGTACGTGAATATTGAATTGAAATATGGGTTAGGCAATAAACTCGTTTTATTGTACACACTTTGTTTTTTTATTCTCTCTCTTTTTTTTTATTATTTTTCATATTTAGCATAGAACTCAATCATAAATAGCGTCTGAAATCGTAGTCGTAGTAATAAAAAAAAAAAAAACAAAAACAACAAATAACATTGAAACAACTCACACGACATCTCATAAATATTCAACTTTTGTTATGGTGTCTGCTGTATATTTTAGATACCCTAACAATGACTACACTCATTTTCTAACTAGCTTTGACAGGAGTTATTTGTGATAGTTATAAATATTATAAATATTTTTTTTTATATATTTTTTTCTTTTGTTTTTTTTTTACTGCAACGTTTTATTAGAGTATTTCTGCTTCGAGTTTTATATTGTTATTTTCTATATATTGATTACGTCTGTAAACAAATAGTAAAATCGTGTTTTCAGTTTTGCAAATACATATTTATTCATTTGATTTGCACAGCACAACAAACACACACACACACACACACACGCACACACATTGGCACACCAAAGTACTCAAACACCCGGTCAGACATAACAGAGACAGACACCAGACCAGACATACTTGCAACTATAAATACCAGACTAGAAAGAGAGGGAGATATATATATATATAGAGAGAGAGGGAGAGAGGGAGAGGGGGCGAGAGTTGAGGGTCTTTGTAGAATCTGTGTGATTTGCCTAAGCGTCGATGAAAACGTTTCAAAAGGCGCACTTTTCGTCACGCTTCATCGTCCAATGGCAGATATAGTTTTACAGTTGTTGTTATCGTTGTTAGCAGTGAACTTGTTATGTACCCCGAATCGATCTATTGACTCGTCTAGCCGATATGGTCGTTAATAGCTAACATTGTTGCAACTGACGCAAATGACCGGGCCAACAATAAGGTGTTGGCCATTCATAATTAGCACATGAAATTAATTTGCATAGAAGCGAAACTAAAAAAGTATTTAGCCAAGTTAACAACTGATTAACTGTTCTATATATATATATATATATCTATATTTATATATATATATTGTTTTTTTTTTTTACATCAGTTTACAAAATAATTAGCATTATTTTTCGCAACTCTCACAACAAACAAGCCTAGAACAAATTAATGTAGTTAGTTTAATTACCATTCAATTAGTGGCATACTCAAAACTAATTAAATATTCCAAGAGTTTTTTGATAAACAATCAAACAAATAATTATTCAAATATTAATATATATATATATATATTTATAAAGAGATAGAGTTGCAAATGCAATTACAGATGCAAAAATAGATAGTCAAAACTCTAATTTTGAGCGATCATTTTGTGTAGATAATAAATTTAATAAATTTGTTTAAATTTAAATAAACTTTTATGCAAATTACTACTTAAGGGTCTATATTTAAGAAGAAAAATAATAGCAAATTCGCCCAATAAATCATACATACATTTGTTTGATCATTTTTCAAGAGCATTATTATTTTTTTACATTAAACAAATTTAACAATAGAAAAATTAACAATTTTTAAAAATATGTCTTAAATGATATGCATATATATCTAAAGTGTCATTAATTTGAAGAAAAATCTTTAAGGCGCAATTATTCTACAAAACTGAAAATTCAAATTTGTTTTTTTTTTGACAACTTATCTAAATCCATCATTAACTCTAACTAAAATATCTCTAAAATATATCTTAAATGAAAAGATGTCTAAAAGACATCTGTAACTTTCTATCTAGAAGAGTATCTTAATAATAAATAAACAAGAGCTAAGCTTAATTATTATTTATAGCTCAAATATTGCACAACTATTTCAAGCTATGCATAGAAAATAGTTGGTGGCAGGCAGACAGGGGCAGACGGGGGCAGGTAACGGCTGTAAAGTATCTGAGCAGCACTTGATTTGTAGCCACATCATGTAACAGGCTGATAAACATGACGCACACACACACACACACACACATGTATGTGTGTAAGTAATTTATGTAAATACGAGTGTGTTTCTGAACATTTTATATAGATACATAGTTGTATATATGTACATATATTTGCATGATGGCAGACTAAATACATAGCTCGACTGCCCAACTGCGCCGAT
The DNA here is from genome assembly GCA_035042365.1 of Drosophila dives. NCBI lineage: Eukaryota > Metazoa > Arthropoda > Insecta > Diptera > Drosophilidae > Drosophila > Drosophila dives. Next base: position 3,461,165 of record JAWNLJ010000276.1, on the reverse strand, counting down.
ATCAGTTGCAGCAGCTACAAAATGTAGCATGTGCCACACATTACACCCCGCCTGTGGCAACTAGATGAACTGAAATGTAGTCGCTTGTAATTTAATTTGCATTTATTTATATTCATATGCATGATTATTATTTGTCATATTGTTTGAGTGAAGCTGCGGCTAAATTTAAATATTTAATTTAACAAGTTCGTCAATTAAATTATTAATGCAAATTGTTTTGTTCGGCAAAGGGTTGCGCGGTGGTAGAGAGGGGTGGGGGCCTTGTTTAAGTAGCTTGTCATTGCTTTTTATTTTACGTAATTTACAAATTGAATAAGTGAAACTTGAGCAAGAGAATTGAGATACGACTATTATATACCCTGTGTGTTAACAGTTACATAAATATATATTATAAATATTTATCTAGGGTATCTGCTAGTCGTTTACGCAGCTCAAGTATAAACTGCTAAGCGTTGAGCAACGCAACATGGCAAGTTGTAGACTCAATTTATTTGTAGGTCATTTTCATGTAATGCAAAATGCTGCAAAAGTTGCTGCACAAAACAAACAAGCCAAGCAGCAGCAGAGGCAGAGCTAATAGCAGACGCAAACGCTAGCAGAGGCAGAGCTAGCAGCAGAAGGAGCGGCAGAGGCAGAGGCAGATGCTGATGCAGTATTAGCAGCTAATGTAGATTTGGCAGCAGCAGAAGCAGAGTTATTAGCAGCAGCAGAGTTATTAGCAGCAGAAGAGTTATTAGCAGCAGCAAAGTTAGCAGCTAGTGTAGAGGTTAACAGCAGCAGAGGAGCTAACCGCTATAGAAAGTTAACAGCAGAAGCAGTTTCAGCAGCACTAACAGCTATTTACAGAAGCAGAGTAGAGTAGCAGCAGCGAAGTTATGAGCGGCAGCAGTGTTAGTAGCAGCATCGGAGGTATTAGCTAATTTAGAGTTAGCAGCAACAGAAGCAGTGAAGCGAGGAGAAGACGAATTAGCAAGAAAAGCAGAGCTAGCAACAATTTTATTAGCAGCAGCAGAGCTAACTGAGCCAACGAAGTTTTCAGCAGCGGCAGAGCTAGCTACAGCTGAAGCGCAGCAGCAGAGTTAACAGACATCTTAAAAATTAGCAGCAGCAGCAGCAGCGCAAACTGCGATATGCGACTATTTCAAAGGCGTCGCTGCTTGTCTACGCAAAAAAAAGTTATATCAGAGATTTATGAGACAGCCATGCACACAGACACTCCCACACCCACACAAACATACGCACACAAACACATTTCATCTCAATGCCTGTGTTTGAGGTTAAGAAGCTGACATTTTGAGGCGATTTAGCCTGACAGGCGACAATGGGAGCGAATTGTTTATTGTTGTTGTTGCTGCTGCTGTTGCTGTTGCTGTTGCCTCTGTCGAGTTTTATGAGCTGTGGCAGCTCCACCTACATGCCGCTAGTTGCAATTGTCAGCTGGGTCTGTTGTGCACCAGGGTCAAACTGAACGGGCCACAAGTCTGGCAGCTCAAGATTGCCATACTTATTTTTTTTCATCGAGGTTGCCGACGGACTTCAAAAATATGCACAAACTGCACATAAAGTTTGAGCAAGATATGAAACTTGAAACTCTGTGCAACCCTGGGCGGTAAATTCAAGAAATAATACTCAAATTTATTTTAAAATATTTATTTAGAAATACTTAACTGATAGAGAAGAAAACTGATAATTGATTATTGAGAAATGTTATCAATTCAAACTAAATTTCATTGCAGAAACACAACAAATCAATCAAACTCAATCTAAAATTATTTATTGATCTTTTAATGATCGAACTAATCAAATAACTACCGGATATATATTTATTTATATATTTATATATATATTTATGTTTATTTTGATCAATGAAATCATGTTTTTGGCCCGTGTTAAAGTGTTTCGCACGTAAATTATGTTGACAAGAATCAGCACTATCTAAAATAGTTCTTTAAAAAAATTTTCCAAATAAAAACAGATTAAAATAGTTTACGGTTCAGCTCGACTAGCAAATACTCTGTTAATTTTTTTCCTTATTTTTAAATAAATTTTAAAATTAATTTAAGCTTAAAAATGGACTCAATGTGCAATTTTTTATTGCTTTTTTATTTTAAAATAATAATTAAACTGTATAGTGAATATACCCCATGTGCAGCCAAGTGGAAAGGGGTATCTTCATTGCGTGTAATCACAAAAAGACCGACAGTCTGCCAGGCATTGAGTTCACCGTTAACTGATACCGCAAGTTGACCAAATAACTTACTAAAAAAAACAGAATAAGAATAATAAAATGGAATGAAAAACAAGTAGAAAAGATAACGTTTTCAAAACAATAAAAAAAATAATTCTTATCAGCCAAAAGGGTAGTTGGTCAAAACAACGTCAGAGCTGCTATCGGCCTTGAGTTGACCACTAATTGTAAACTGTTTAAGCCTAGCAACAACAAAGTAAGGCGATGGGGTCTAAAGGTAAGCGGGTTCAAAACTTGAATTATTGCTAACCACTCTGAATCACTGATAACACGTGAATTTTTTATTCAAGAAAAAAACAAACAAAAAAAAACTAGACTACTTGCAAATATTTACCAATTTCAATTAACAATGCAACAACACAAGTCAAAGCCATGTGACTGTCGAGTGGCCTGCTAACTTGGTCAATATAGTTTCAGCTACTAATTATAATTTGCCATATCAGTTTCTGTAAGTTTTCATCGTCTGCTGTTCTTATCTAAAAAGTAGACAATGTAAAATAAAGGTCAACTCTTAACTCAAAATATATGTTATGTAATTAAGGCTAATTCTTTGGGATTTGAAGGGTAAACAAAAGTTTGCTGAATGGATTTGTTGAAGATAGAAAGAAGCAGCTGTGACTCCATAAAGTATATATATAGATATTTATCTGCAATCAGTTGGATATATATATGTAAATATATACGAGATTTTAAGTGCTAGAATTTTAGTTCGATTGGGTTGAAAGTTCTTGTAAAACAAGCTTAAATAAAGTTTATTACATTTAATCGATAACTTATCGATACACAATAGTGCTAAGAGATACAATAGCCTTTTTAACGCTGTATAAATTAGGAATTAATATTATTGATAGAATAGATAAAAAGCGAAATTTGTTAATCAAAGCGTTTTGCAAACAATTAATAAATAATTATTTTTCTATATGCGGTTTCTATATAATAAATCTTGTAAATATATTGTTATATATATAAATATATATATTAATTTATCGTTGTTGCTTGGTTCCAACAAATAACTCAACTCTTTCAGTTTTAATTTAGTTTAGTTTAGTTTAGTTTCATTCAAATTATTTATATTTTTATTTTGCTTTAAATAACTTGTTTTTCTTCAAGCAGTACTATAAACATTTAATGGGTCTAGTTAAATGCTTAAGTATCATGTTATCTACCTCTAAAAATGCCCATTAACCATAACACTAAAAAGTACTTTTTTTAGTAAATTGTAATTAGTCAAAAGGATGACTAAGTTTGGGTAATTTATTTAAAAGACTTTCTTCTAGCCAAGATCTGTGCTCGAGGTGACTTGTGAGGGTAAAGATAGCTCAACAAATATATATATATATATGATCCGATGTGTGTTTTTATTTTTCAGTTCTGTTCTGTATTTGAGCAGCGCTGAATTTGCATTTACCTGATGACTAATCAGGCAACTTGGGCAAATGTTTATTTGGCTTGAGTTCAACAGCGTATTCAATTCCAGTACAAGTGGGCCGCATTTGCATGTAAACACACACTAATACATATCTATTTATATATATATATATTTATATATATACCCTGTACGTCCAAGTATTACTTAATACCTTTGACTAAGCGCTGCTCACAAAACTGAGCCATCAAAACAACTTTCGATTACGAAATTTAGCACAGTGCACAAAGTGGGGTCGTTTGGGGCCTATTCGTCGAGAGGGGGGAGGGGGGTTGATTAATCGAAAGAAACCAAAAACTGTTGCACTAGTTTCAAAATCAATTTGCACTTGCAAAATGCTCGCCAAAAATAATCGAATTTTAATAAAGTTCAAAATTTTTCAATAACTAATTTTATGTATATACAAAATTCCAAGTGTAATTCAGTACTGTCTGCATAATATAATTTTAAAGAAATGTGTAGAGTGTAGCCAGCCACTGGGCATACCCTTCTTGTTCAAGCCAAGTTGAGGGTAGCTGCCAAAAAAAAACAAAAAAAACGAGCAAATTTAATGAGCATTGCGAAATGTGTTTGGTTGCCCTTTCGATGGCTGTCAAGTACACAATAAACAACAACAGGTTGAAGACTAGCCAAAAGAACAACAACAACAGAGACAAGTGCCACAGCAACAGCAACAACAACAACAACAATTGCAACAATGACAGCATTAACAACTTTAACACTTAACACAGCTGAAATGAAAATTATACAAAATTAAAAATACAACCGCAATAAATGAAGATGATGATGATGATAATGATGATAATGTTGTTCCACAATGATGACTAATGCGCTGCGTTGGCCAAGTAACTCGCATGGAACATAGAGCAAGAAACATGAACAACAACAACAACAACAACAATATACAGACAACAAAAAAAAACACTTGAACGAATTGAACATTGCGAAGTCATCGCTGCGGTTTCTAAGTTGCCAACAAACTGAAACTGAATGGCTGGCTGACTGAGCGATTGACTGATTGATTGATTGATTGATTGACTGACTGACTGATGGACTGACATACAAGCGGTTCTGTCCGTGTATGATGACTCCGTGGTTCAGTGGCTCAACCTGTAAATGCGCGGCATTGCACGGGTCAAAGTCATGCGAGTGCCTCATGTGAAAGTTTTCAGAATTAAATATTATATTTAACATAAAAACATTTAAGTAATATATATATATATATATATATATATATATATTTATTGTTGTTCCATTTCTATTTTAACTATTTTATTTATTTTAGATATTGTTGTCTTACGATGCAGAAAATGCCAAATAAAATATTTTTTTAAACTCATCATAAAATAGACTTTATTTATGGATTATTTATGGATTTCTTGCAACTAAGAAAATTTTTTTTAAAATTTAAAGATGCTCACAATTGTTTTCAGAAACATAAACATCAATTCTTATAGATTATTTTGACTCGCAACTCTGAAAAAAAACAATGCAGAAAGCTTTAATTTTGGCAATTTTCCAGCAAACCCATCATAAAATTGACTCAGTCATTTATCTTATCATTTAAAATAAAATACGTAATTAAGTAATTAAATAGTCTTTGACCCTTGTGGCGGAAAATGATTTCTAAATCATCAAACAAAAAAAAAAATCGATTTCCCTTAGGCAATTTTTTGTTGGATAAAAACAACTACAAATAAATAATAAATGCATGATTTCCCCAGTGTGCAGATATGCATATATATATATATATATATATTATATATTACAATTTTTTTTTTTGCTTTTAATTTGACATTCGATTGTGATATCGAACATTTAACTTCTGAGCCCCCATTGATTTATTGTTCCCTTGATAGTTAAAACATTTTGTAAACAAGTTCATTTTTTGCTTCTTATTTTTTTAAATAATCAACAAATAACAGCGGAAACTTATCGGGCTATAAGCATACTTGTTTATTAAGTAAATAAATCAGTTTGTTTATTATTTAAACGAATTCATCATTTTAGATATGCCATATCATATGTGCGTAAAATGTATCTGCATATTTATTTAGTGACACAAAGAAAGAAATATTTATTTATATAAATCTGATATATACTAAACCTATATATATATATATATATATATATATATATATATAACAAATCCAATGCCTTTTTTTGCTTGGCACTTCTATGTATCTTTTTTACATGTTGCGTATCTTTAAGATACTTTTGTAAATTGCGCTGTTTTATCTAATTTGTTTTGGCCACCTCAGCTTCATTTACCGCCTGCTGCAGATGGAGCCAGTTTTGGCTGGGTTGGTTGGGTGCTGGGTGTGGGTGGTTTTAGCTGGTTTTTTTTTAGCTGGTGCGTTACAGAGATAAACAGCCATTTAAAACGACGAAAATTTGCATTTTTATTGCGGTTGTTCACTTTGTACACAATAATTGCCGACCGCAGCAGCCGTTACATTTCATATCTGTAAGATACATTTTCCAATTTACCAACTGGCCACCAAGGGGATTACAATGGGTGTGCATGTGTGTGTGTGTGTGTGTGTATTTCAGCGTATTATCAGGTCGGCCTTTGGGCCTTCTTCTACTGCTGCAACTTCTTGTCTTCATTTATATATTTTTTTGTTGTTTCTTTGTTGCTTTTTGCTACACTTGTTTGTTGCTTTTATCTTTTGTTTCTATGCTCAAAATTTTGCACATGTGGCTGTATATTTGTAGCGCATGCAGTTGAAGCGACAGTGCGACAGAGACAGAGCCAGTGACAGTGCGAGCGAGAACGAGATGGAGATGGAAATGGAGAGAGAAAGAGAAGAGCTGGCAAATGACTCACAATTGGTTTGCAGTCGTTTTCTTTTATTGCTGTTGTTGTTATAAGCACTTCATTGTTGTTGTTGTTGTTGGTGCTGCTGCTGCTGCGACTTATGAAACCTTCGCTGTTCATTAGTGTTGTTGTTATTGTTGTTGTTGTTGTTTTTGCTACTTCTTTTGTTATTGCAATGAAAAGTTGTCGCCGCATTGTTACCAGCCCAGGTACAAAAACACGTACATAAATGCATGTTAATAAGTACATCTGTGTGTGTGTGTGTATGTGTTTGTGTGTATAGACATATCATTCACATTGTGAAAACCTTGGAACGCTACAATTACTGTTGACTTTGTTGTTGTTGTTGTTGTTGCTCTCTTCGCCCAGTTCGCATTTCCGCTTTCCTGCCTCGCAACAGTCGTCATTGTTTTTACAGCCACAGCACCGTTGGCAACAACTACAACAGCAATCAAACAAACAAACAAACACACACACACACACACATACATATATATGTCTGCGTAATAAACATGCATACACTGAGAGAAGTGATGCATTTAACATGACAAAGTGCATAAGCAGCTTATTACAGTTTTTACACTTGTATTTAATCTGGGCAAAATTCAAAGGCACATTAAAAATCCTCAGAGAATTACTTAGTTTTTTTCCTTCTAAATAATAAGATTATGCGTAAAACTACTTGGATTCTACTAAATGAAAAAATTATATATGAATACACAATATATTAAAGATTTATATATATATTATTTTAAGCATGACTTATTATTTGTAATACTATTATTATTGCGCTTCTTTTCTAAAAATGCTTTGTTTCTTTTCTAATTAAAAAATATTCTAATTGATTAGGCAAAAAAACTGGTTACTAAAAGAGAAATCTGAACATTTATTATATTTATATATAGATATTAATATGAATACACAATAAATTAAAGATATATACATTTTAAACATGACTTATTATTATTACTATTATTGTTGGGTTTCAAGAACTTCTAAAATATTTCCACAGTAATTATTGTCAATATAAATAATAAGTTCTTACTTTAAGTAAATTTTAATAACATTCTTATTTGAAAAGATTTACTATCTTCAAGTTAGTTTTCAAGATTTATTCTGATGATTAAAAGTTGAACAATTCGCCAAAGATTCGCTCGTAAAAAATAAATCACTACAAGTTTTTTTCAGAAAAATACAATAAAATACTAATTAAAAGCATAATCAGACAAGCATAAACACAACCGTTTGGCTCAGTGCATTTCGGCCACAAAACAACATAACACAACGCAAACAAACAAACAACAACAACAATAGCAATGAGAAGTACAAAAATCGGTTATCAGTTTTCGAAACAAGCAAATCTAAGTGATACCAACAATTGAGTCAGAAACACAAAAAAGATACGACAAGTTGACAAAACCGAACAGAACCTGACAGAATCAAACAGAACAGCAATACACAAAAGTATCTGTGAGATACAATTGTATCTCTCGCATGCAGGCCCACAAAACACATCGAAAGGATCGAAAATTTACTACTTATAGCATTAGAAATAATAACAACAACAACAACAACAATAAAGGTGTCTGCTGAGGGCTCGCTTGTGTCCATATCAAGATCGTACCACAGATCTTTTGTGGTTGCCACAGACAAAGGACAACAACAACAACAAAAAAAAAAAGAAATACAGAATTACAAAATTACAGATCTGCTGAAGGTCATAGAAACATAGAGAAAATGCTTTAAATTATTGCCCAGAGACAAATTGTTTTTTTTTGTCTGTGCAGAGGAATCTCAAGATTTATTTCCGAAAGATGTCAAGGAAACATGTGTCGCTACTTGGAGTGCACACAGCCCACAACACCAACAGATACTTTTTGAGGTTGAGGTTGCGCGCCAAGAATCTTGATTAGTTTCCAGAATTTTCTAGAAATTTTTGGGACGCAGATCTGTTTACAATATTGCAAAGCAAAAAGAAATCAGACTTCAATTAATATTTTAATGCAATCGAAGAATGCATTTATTTATTAAAGTCAATCGACACAATAAATATACAAAGCAAAAAAGTAATAAAATTATATTTTATTATATTATATATTTATTATATAAATTTAGTATCTAATTATAGAAATAATTTATAAATAATAAATAAACATATAAAATCTTTATGGAGTTAAACATATTCTGAAACGGCATCAAAAGAGTGAAAAATTCAAAACTTAAATTAATATATAAAATGCACATTTCAAGTTTAGTTAATTGTTTCGTAAATATCGACTTAAATCAATTTCCCACAGCACTAAAAGAAACATTTATAAATAAATTATAATAATTATTTAGGCTGATTCTATTCTATGCTTTCTTGTCAACCTGATTAAAGTTGTCTGTGGCACAGAGTGTTCACTGTAACAGACAGCACTCCTATCAGCACAAATAAATACATATTTACTCAGTGAAGTGTTTGCCTTCAAACAGCTGATAATAATCATTATAATAGATTCAGCTTTACAAATTTCGTAAGTATTGATAAGAATGTGGCTCTTATTCTCTGTATGTGTTTCCGGCTCTTTATCAGAGACTTGTTAGCAGATTATCTTAGGGATGAACAAAAGAATTCTGCATTGCTTAAGTTATTTGTTAATGTTGATTTCCTGCTTTTTCTGCGACACGTGTCCAAATTAAAAAATGCCACGCGCAAAAACAAACTCAAGAATTTCCATGCCCGAAAGAATTATAATAAATTGTCTGCCAATTTCAGGAAGACAAGTACAAAATGGTTCAAAATAGCTGTGCCGACGCATGTGTATCTATCTATCCATCTCTCTCTCTCACTATCTCTCTATGTTTTTTATTCCTCTCTCTCTCTCTCTTTCTATATTGAGATCTATTAAAAAATAAAACGCAGGCAGTGAAAATATCTGCGATTGTTGTCAGTTCAATAATAGAAATTCCTTGTTGACATTAATAAGATATTCAGCCAAAATCATCAATTCTAATTTCATTCAACCAACTCCAGATTAAATAATATGTCAAATATTGTCTCATTATTTATTTTGTTGATTAATATTCAGAATGGAATTCGCATTACAGAAGGTGGTATTTCCCACAGATGTTTTTATTTGCTGGGGAAGCTGATACAGCTTTATACAGTTGCTATACCTGATCGGATGAAATAGGGCAACAAATAAAACATAGCAAAAATAATTTTAAAAAAAAAGAAAAAAAAAAGAGTTGGTATTTGAAAACATTTTTATTTGGAACGCGTGTGTCACCGAAACAAGAGAAACGTGTTCAAATACAAGCATAACTAAAAGAAAATAAATAACAACAACAATTTTTATATAGTATCTATGAAATTTTTGTATTTGTGAAAACAACTATAAATTACAAAATCAAGGAAATTATCAGCGCCATTCGCGTCAGCAGAAATCTGAAAATGGCGCTAACTGAACAATAAGCGAACAATAATGAAAACAAGACAACAAAGTTCAAAAAACAAATATTTTAAATATTATAAAAAAAAAATAAACCAAAAAAAAAAAAAAAAAAATCAATTCGAAACGAAAAACATGCGAATTTTCTGTGACGTGACAGAAAACGAAATTTAATTTTACATTTTATGACGTGAGAATTTTAATTTCACTTACTTATTTAAAGCTCTTAATTGGAACGGACTTTATTAATAACATTGACAATATTCATACATTTCTGCCGTTAAATGTAATGTGTGTGAGTAATCAGCTTTATATATACACACATATATATATATATACATATATATTTGTGTGTATTTATGTAGACAAGTTAAAAAGCAAGAACCTTATCAGGCTTAAATTATTGCCAAAACCATTCACAAAAAATGTACATCTGAAAACAATTTACAGTGCACCAAACGAAGCTGATCGAGTAGTGGATACCCTGCACACAGCTGTTAAGAAGTCAGTCGGTTTTATTTAATGTAAATATATGTTTTGCTTGATAAAATCTGTGCAGCTTATGTGATTTATTATATATTATATTATATTAGTTGATATCTCTACAATTGTGTCATTTATAACTTTTTAAAATCTATGTGTATCGATATATATACATGTTTATATCGGTTATAGCTCCATTTGTACTTCAGTGCTTCAGTGTACCCTATTTAAGTAACATATTTAATAATTATCTGATTTGAATAATCTCTTTAAGATCTCTCAACAGCTGTTTTTAATATAATTTTACTAAATTTAAATAAATTTCAGTGTCTATTTTGGAAATTATTTTTTTAGGTATGAATAAAGAATTCTTTTAGATTGGCCACTTTTCCCAACGTTGCTACAGGAGTGGCACAAGAATTACTGTCAATACGGAAGAGATTTCTGACTTAAGAACAGCTTCTTATCCAGTATAGAAACATGATCTTTTAGTCATTCCAAATTAACTCGTTTCTACAAATATCGCAAAACAAACTCCGTAGAATATTATGCAAAGCTGAACTGCTCAATACAGACCAGGAAGTACGGTAAATAATCTTAGAACTTAGCCAGTCTAAGCAACCGATTAAAATTGAAGCGATTCTCTGTTTGTTCCTGACTGAACTGACTACTCATCTACTAGAGAATATCACCGTCAAAATCACCGCAAGAGCAACATTATTATTATATTATTGAAACTATATTATTATATTTTGAGCCTATAGATTTTTAACCCCTTCTATATCTTAATTTACGACTTAGATCACCGTCAACAGAACCGTTTCTTAATATTATCGTCAATAGTAACCCCAAAAGTACCGTTTCATCCATCAGATCTCTGATAAAACCAAGCTTGAGCTATGGAATCAGTACATGTTAAAAAACCTATATTATTCGATGTTGGGTATATAAAATTTGTATTATCAGATCAGACCTATAAATCTGTTAATTTATTGCTAACTAAAGCAGATACTTTGAGCTAAACAAGCTACCGCAGTTGCAGTTACAATTGCTGTTGCAGTTGCAAGCCAAGTTCATAGTAGCGCCGACCTGTTGTCCTGCCCCCGCGCCAATTGCACCGTCCCCGCTTAGCCTTGGCTATGAGCGTACTGAAAACCGGGCTAGCTGCTAGCAACAAATTGCCAAACTGGTTGCCACCAATTGTCTGCCACAGATAGTTTGCTGCGATTGCAGTTCGAGTTGATGTTGCGATGTTGCCGCACTTCACTTGGCTGCAAAAGAAAGCGGCAATCTGCAAGCTGCAGCAAGCACCCGCTATAAGCAGTGTGCCCTGCCGCTGCCCCTGCCCCTGCCCCCGCCCCAGCTGGTAAAATAGAAAGCCGTTTTGTTTTAATTTTTTTTCCACAATTATTTTCCGCTAGCGCAGGAAAAATTATATGCTTTATTTTTGTAATTTGTTTTTACCTTTGTTTCTGCGTTTTTTTTTTGTTGGTTTTTTTTTTGTTTTGCTTACATTTTGGTTACAAATTTCTCACAATTATTTTTGTTTTTGTTTTTAAATTACACAATAAAAAAACTTAACATTAAATACAATATGTGGTTGTTTTGTTGTCGTAATAATAAAAAAAAATTAATACATGAATTTCTTGTCGTTTATCGTTTTTTGTGTGTTTTGTTTTTGTTTTTAATAAATAGTTTTCGTTTTTTTATAAAGATTAGATACTTTAAGCTGGTATAGATACTTTTGTGTGGGTGTGGATGTGTGGGTGTGTGTATGTGTTGTGTTTTTGTGTTTGTGAGAACATTAAGTTTTCTTTGTTACGTTATTTTTAATTTTTAAAAATTATATCGCATTGCATTTTAGTTGTTTTATTTTTGCTGCTACATTTAGGTTTCTAATTATTATTATTTTTTTGTTTTTATCGCAATTGGAGTTTTACACAGACAAAAAATTTTACAAATTTTTTACGCTTTCACATTTACTGAGATATTTTCATTTGCCTTAACATTAAAGCAATATTTTGTTTTTTAAATTTAATGTTTTTGTTGTTGTTTGTGTTGTACGCGCTATACATTTAATAATATATAAAAATTTGTTAAAATCCTAAAATTTGTTGGTTTTAATTAAGATTAATAAATAATTTAAAAAATTTTTAATGCAGCAAGCTGCGTCTAACTAAAATTGGATATTCGCAATCCACTTCTACACTTATTACACTCATTGAATGATGATCATTTAAATCGATCGATCATCGCAGCGGAGTTTTTACAGCTCTTTTTTTAATAGATGCTTCTCATATTAAACGTACATAATAATATGTTAAATTTTAAATTTATCAAGATCAAGTTTTTTGTTTGTTTGTATTTTGTTTTTGTTTTGTTTGTTGTTTATTACTAGAATAGCATACAATTAAAAAATCTGTTCACATTTAATTTGTATGTGTATGTGTGTGTGTGTATGAGGGGGTGTGTTAGTGTGTGTGTGTGTGTATTTTATCATCGTTTTTTGCCTGGCCGTACTTGCGAGCAAGCGCACGCAAAAAACTCTTAGCATCTTAAACAGTATCACATATTCATGAGTTGTCGACTGAGCGACCCTCGCAGCGGCCCAGCAGCAGCCCAAAAAGAGAGCTGCTCCTGCTGCTGCTGCTGCTGAGGCTTGCGGATCGCCGTCTTTGAATTTCATGGTTTTTTTTTAATGGTTTTTGTTTTTTTTTTTGTATTTGCTTTTTGAAAAGGAGAAACAACTTAAAACACTAGTTATTTGTTTTTTGTTTTTTCGCTTGCTGTTTTTGTTTTTTTTTTCTTGTATTTTTGTTTTTCTTTTGATAGCATCTACTACGCATCTAAGTAAAATGGTGGTGAGAGTCACAATTACAAAAAACAATAAATATTTGTATTCAAAAAGAGTTGCGCGTGAGCGAGCAACTCCTACTAGTATATTAGTATGAGTTTGTGTGAGTGTGTGTGTATATGTGTATTATGTGTGTATTTGTGTAGGTGGGGTGGCTTCGAATACTTGCTTCGTCGTCGCGTTGCGCTCGCAACTAACTACTGCTCTCGACATCACAGGGGGTGTTGGGCGGTGTTAAACGCGCGCTCTCTTTATATATATATATATTTATATATATATATTTATTCATACATATATATATGTATGTTTCGCACTCGCTGGGCTCCGTCTGTCTCTCACTCTCTCTCTCTCCTTCTTTCTCTCTCGATCGCACTCTCTTCGCTTACAAAGTTGGCGTCGCAATCGCCTGGCTTGAGCTTGAGCTCGTGCTTGAGCCTGAGCCGAAGCTGTAGCTGCGCCGAGCGCCCAAACCATCGACCGAGTAAAGCTTATGCTTCGTTATGGTATACTCTGGACTGATGGTAATGGTGCGTGCCAGGCTTTTCATGAACTGTGGCAGCAATGCTGTCCAGCCACGATGATCCTGACGCAGTGTCAAATACACTTCGAATGTAGACACCGTATCGGGATCGACTTTGAGTGAGGCGATGCGTCGTGAATTTTGTGGCTCATCCTCGAATTCCACATAGATGGTGCAGCCACGAATGCCGCACGGCTCCTTTTCCGACACACGAATAATTTCCGCCGCAATGCTAGGCGTGAGATCACAGGGTAGAGACACTTCGGTGCACGTCAAATGGCGAGCCTTTGCCTCTCGCAGCTTGTCCAGCAGTCGCAGCGAGAGAGCATTCACAGCCGAAGCATCGACGTCCATGCACAGCGACAACTCCTCGTCGTCCTGTTCATCGTACGAGATCGCGATCGGATAACGGTTGTTCACGAAGTTGCTGTTTGTGCTGTTGTTGTTGCTCGATTTGGTTTTCTTGCTTATGCTGCTGCTGCTCATCGTCGGCTGCTTGTGCTTAATACTGTGATTGTTAGTCTGGCTGCGGCTGGTGCTGTTGTTGCTGCTGCTGCTGTTGCTGCCAATGGCGACCTTCTTGGCCGCAACGGCGGACGACGTGGGCGGTGTCAATGTACTGGTCCAATCTAAAATAAGCAAACAAAACAAAAACTGTTGATAAGTACAAGATCAAAATGCAGAAAAATCATCAACAAAATAAGTAAAAAAAATAATATTAAACGATTAAGAAAAAAAAACGTTGATTTTGCCCATTTGCTTAGTGGTCAATGTTCGCTCACACAAACACTCAGAGCGCAACGGCCGCTTGGCAACAAGCAGCGAACGAGATAAAAGCGGAAACAGGCAGTTTGCAAGAGCGAGACAGATTGAGTGAAAATTAAGAGTGTGAGCGGGAGAGAGCCGAGCACAGTGGGCCCAGCAACAAGAAACAAAAAAACGGAACAATTAAAAAAATATATTTTTTTTCTTTTTGTATACATTTTGTTTTTGTTCATATAAAATACGTGACTTTGTAACAGATGTTGTTCGTTTTTTTTAGCTTTCAGCTTGCATGTGTAAATTGATTTTTTAATACATTACATTTTTTAATTTACTCTAGTTGTAAATAAAAAATCTGATGCAATGTGTCAAGCAATTTTCTAATTGCGAATAAATTAAAAACTAGCTTTTAAATTTACGTTTTGTAAATATTTAAAATTTTACGAAATTTTCAAAGGTGTCTTTAAATTTGAAAACGATTTTAAATAAATATTTAAATTTTGAAATGTATGCAGGAAATAAATAAATTGTCACATCGAACTATTTTGTTATTTATGTTTTTTACGCACATTTTTTTTTTTTTTTTAATATTCTAGAAACTGAGTTTTTGAACTAATTGCTTTATTTAAGAAAACTTACCTCTAACTTTGTTGGAGCCGAGGACACCGCCGTAATTTGACTGGACAGCGAGAACTTCCATTTTCATTAGACTTGTTGTTTTTATGTTTGTCGGGAAAATATGTTCTTCTCTCGATATTCTCGTTTTCCTTTGTTTTTCGCTTCGGTTGCTATTTTTTGTATCACTTGAAACGTTCTTTTTACAAATTAATTAATAGAGTCTGTTGTTGTTTATTAATTATTTATCACAATTTGCTGGTTGTTTTATTTCTTTATAAAATTATGCTGCTGATTGCTTCAAATTTTTTAAATTAACTTGATTTTTTGTTGTTGTTTTGTAGTTGGAAATCACAGCACTTTTGTTGTTGGTTGGTTGTTTGTTGTTTTATTTGTTTGTTGTAGTTTATCACTTAAATGGCGTTGGTCCGTTGCATTTGTTTGATGGCAATTATATTTGATTTAATAATTTTCATAAAATGATTGAAAATTTTCTTTTTTACAGTTACGAGTACTACAAATACATTTTACGTGTAGTTTTGTAATTTACTCATTTTTTACATAGAATTCTTCGTGAAACAATAATAATTTGTTATGTTTTTTTGTTTTAAGTCCAACAGTAGAAAATTGAAAATACACGCTATTTTTTGCTGCTGTTTGCTTTGCTCTGCTTTGCGCTTTCCTTTCTAGCTGCTTTGCCGTATGCTTACTTTTCTATGTGTGTTTGTCAGCAGTGTTTCGAAGCTACTATGAAGAGCAAACGGTCTGCATCGGCTTTTATAGGCCGGTTCGCTTGCGGCTTCGCTCATTTCCCCCATACCGAATGTAATGGTAGTGGTGGTGGTGGCTGGCTCTTTGCATGTGTGTGCATGCGTGTGTGCTGAGAGGGCAAGAGCAACAACAACAACAGCTGTATGTGTTTGCTGAGCAATTAGCGGTTGTGCTCTCCGCAAAGAGACCGCTACATAAACGTATATATGACGAGTGACTGTGTGTGTGGGTGCTGTATTTGTAGTTGTTGCTGTGCGACAACAGCAGCAGCAGGTAGAAAGAAGTACATATAACAAGAGGGCAAAAACGGCTGATGTAAGTTGGCTGATTTTTTCAGCGACACCTCGCCTCTCTCTGTCTGTGTCTCTCTTCACTCATCAGCTGTTTCACTCAACGCTCTTATTTGTTTCGCCTGTTTCGCTCATGCGCACACCTACAACTGGCCGGCTCTGTCCTGCTCTGTTCTGTCAAGTGAGCGAGCGCCTCTGCCTGTGCATGTGTGTGTTTTTGTGTAAGTTTGCAATGCATACGTGACTTTTGTGCCGGTTGAGCATGTCACGGCTGCTGCCGGCGCATGCAGAAGCAGCAGCACAGACGTCAGCCCAAAAAGGATGATGAAAATATTCTCTCGCGCTCGCTCACTCGTTCCCTCTCTGTCGCTATCTCTCTCTCTCCCTCTCTCTCTGTCGCTCGCAGGAGCCAGCGCTCGCACACACATTGAAATTTTCATTTACTGCCAGGCACTCGTCACACATAGATATATACACACATACCTCACCTCTCGCATCCCGTCGTGAAGACCGTTTCGTTCCACATTACTGCGCTGCCCGCAGTTGCTGCGCTGCTGTTGCTGCTGCCTGTTTTTGCTGCTGCTGCTGCTGTTGCCCCTTGGAGAACGCACCATGTCAAAATTGAAATTTTCCACTGCAGTTTCGCAGCACTCGAAACGAAAATCGAAGCCCAGTGGCCAAAATGGGCTGGCTACAGGACTGATGCGGATTCCGGATTGAGGATTGACGATTTTAAGCTGACTTTGACTCCGATTACGAATCCGACTGTGAATGTGTCCCATCCGCTTACAATGTGTGGCTAATGGGCATATCGAGTTGCAAGTTGTTAGTTGCTAGTCGCACGTTGCAATCCACATGTAGCAAAAGTAGCACCAGCCCATTTTCTGCTGTTGCCTAATTTCACAATAACTACCCCATATATACATAATAAATGAATAAATAAAAATATATATATATAAAATTAATATTCATCAACGCCAAGTTTAGATTAACTATAAAGGATGATATATTTATATGGAATAACTAATAATAAATTTGAATAATTTACTCTTGGGGTCTTTCCTCTTTGACTCCGATTTCTATATCTACATTTTCGACCGATTATATATGTATATATACATATATATTTATGCACACATTTAATTTGTGTAATATCTAAGTTTTGTCTTCTTTAATTTGAGAATTTTATATAACTTGTCTGCATTTAATCCATTTATAAACATTTATTTAACTGGCATTTCAATTTATTTCTGTTGATTTTATGAACTGTTTACTTTTTTATAATATATACAAAATTGGGTAAATCTTTTGTATTGAAACGTTTACGTTTGCGACACAAAGACGAATACGAAATCCATTGACTTTGATTGTATAATCAGGCGTTCATTACTGTTCATTACACTCTGCCAGAAAAGTGTTTTGACAAAGGCACAAAATTGTATTTTATTTTCGCCATTTATTTTATTTACTGTACTATTATCCACATTTAACTCCTTGTGTGAATTTTGTTGTTAATGATTTAATGATAAAAGTTGCCAATTTCTTAACTATTATTTTCCTTTGTCGAAGATCTTTCTTCACGTTGTGTAAATAATTATTGAACTGAGGCAAACAATTTCAAACGATTATGAAATACATTGATTAAAAGAGTTTTATGAGCATTTTTATATTATTTTTTATATGAAACAAAGGAAACCAAAACACAAACAGAATTTGTGATTAAGCTTCCGGTAAAAATCAGAAAATTTATTAAAAGGTTTTCCATGTAACACTAAAAATATCTTAATTTATTTTAAATCTGTTGTCAAGGCAGATAAATATGTATAAATATATATATATATATATTGTAGTTTGTGCTAGATAGAAATCTACAGCATATTGGAAATTTCATCAGCATTTGAAAGTATTCTCTTTTTGTGCTCGTCTCTTTATCTTATTTTTTCTTTTTTTGGTGGAATAATATTATTTATTCATATCATGATTTGAAGCAGTGAAGTCCTTTCATTTCAATTGAATGCATCTGGTAGATTTTGTTGTTGCATGTAGATTGAAAACGAAAGATTCAAAGATTGAAATGTATCTGAACCTGTTTGCTTTGCCTGTGTGTATTTCTTTGCGTGTGTGTGTGTGCTTGTGTGTGTGTGTTTTATGTGTCCAGCATTTCACATTGAAATGAAATTCTATAAACTGTGTGTGCGTGTTTTTATGTTGTATCTTTTGGCTTATGCTGCTGTCAGATACATTAGCATGTGTGTAGATACATTTGCTTGCCACATAAAATAAAACCAAAGTTTGCCTTCTCATCAATTTCGCAATCGTTGCAAATGTGACGCAGCAGATTTTGCTTCCAACCAATGCTTCCAATATATATGCATATATAAATCGAAGTTAGCATTAAAATAACAGATAAAATCAGCCATAAAAATCATTTTTTGCATCATAAATTCTTGATAAATTTTCAGTTTTTTCACGCATTTATTTTCGAAAAATAAAAACCCCTCAAACTAAAAAAAAAAAGTTTAAATTTTTTTTCAGGTGAAAATCAATGGCGAAAACTTCTTAGAAATATATATTTATTATTGTTTTCATTGAATTTTATGTTTATTTAAGCTCAAATAAGTTAATTTCTTATATCTTAGCCAACATGAAAAGTGTACAAGAAATAAACAAATGACTTTGCAACAATTGATAAATTGATAAGCAAAATGTTTGCAGATGGTTATTAAGTGAATATTGATAAGCAAACCACAATTGAAAGCAATTGATTCATAATGAGCATATAATATAATTTTTTGCTGACGTGTTTTTCATATCTATATAAAATATAAATAGATAAAACCAAAACTGATAACCAGAAAAAAAACCAAACCAAATGCGAAAAATTATTTCGCTCTAAATGTAATGCGCGTGGCGCCATCTAGCGAGCAAAGTTGCTTTCTTTGTTCAGCAACATCAGAAAACAGTAAAAAAGTCAAAATAAACAAAAGTTGTATTTTTATTTTAATGCTTAGCAATTAGTTAAGTTATTGGGTATTGGATGGAAAAAGTATATATATTATGAATGAATAATTGATTTATGCACAAATATGCAAAAGTACTTTGGAAACTTTTTTTACACAATTTTTTATGATTTGAATTTAGGGAAGTGGATGATGTAGGGGTGGGGTTGCGTATACCCAAATTAGCATAAATAAATATGCATTTATTTATATGTGGCTGTTTTCAAATTCGTTTCTTATGCAAAATGCTACAAGATAATTCTTGTCAACTTTTTGAGCTAAATTTTTCTCTTACAAAGTACTCAAATTGCCAATTTGAGTGTGAGTAATTTTTCACTCAAGAGCAATGCTTTCTGCATTTTGCTCTTAGCTGTTACTCTTTAAGTGTGGCGCTGCGCTCTTCATGCCAATTGAGCGCAAAGCTGTAAAGTGTTGAGCCACAGCTGATGCGACTCAATTTGTGAGCCTTTGCTCTTTGACTGTGCAGCTGTTTCGCTCATCATCTGTTTTGCTGGCGCACAGCAGGTATCCTCCACTCTCTCTCTCTTTCTCGCTCTTTCTCTCTCTCCTTCTTACACACACACACACAAATGCACTAGTATATGCATTACAGTATACAGAGTTAAGTTAGTCGCTGCAGTTCTGCCGGCGTCTCTGCTGGTGCTGCTGGATGTATCTTGATTTTCCAACCCGTTTCTCGCAGTCAACGCGCCCCCAAAACACACACACACTCATACGCATGCAAGTAATGTGTCTGTATGTGTTAGTATGTATGTAATTTGCTGCTGCTGCTGCGGCTGTATTTGTTGATGTTGTTGTTGTGTTTTTGTGCCCATTGCTTACGCATCGTTGCCGTTTTTCACTCACTCAGCCATCAGCAAACGAGTTCAACAGCGGCAACGTTGCACTCATCTGTTTTTCCACATATGTCTTTTTTTTGTTGATGTTTGCTTGTTTTCTTTTTCGCTCGCTTATTTATTTATTTATATTTTATATTTTTTCTTATATGTCTTCGCTGCTGGCAAAGCGAAAGAGAGCCAAAAGCCGCGTTCGAGTGGAAACCGGCCGGTCGCCGTCGCAGTCGCAGTCATCGTCGACGTCAAAGTTTATGAGCTGGTCTTTTTGTTGTTGCTGTTTCTTTTCTTCGCTTTTGCTTATGGGCAATCATCTGTTTTATTTTGCACACACAGATGCAGACTTGCATTTGAATGTGTGTGTCTTTGTATCTGACAGATACAAAGTCATTTGTGTGTATCTTATGCTGCTGCTGCTGTTGTTGCATTTGCCGTCAGCTCTTTATTTTTTTCTTTTTTTGTTTTTCCATCAATAGTTCATTTTCTGCTTGGCAACGGGTTTATTTCTAGCTGCTTCTTTTTATTTTCTTTATTTTTTTTTACTATTTGTAAAGTTTTCAAGAAATATGAGAAAACGTAGCAATGATGAAATTACTGGACATACGTGTGAGTGAGATAGCCTGAGTTATCTCCATTTTCAGCCTCTCTTTCGGTCTTTCTGTCTCCCTCAACCTCAACATGTATGTAGTGTGCATAGGGGGTCGATTAGTTCCATAGGCAATTAGGCGAAACGAGAATGCAAAATGCAAAAGACTGAAGATTGTTAAACAGGTGACAAAAGCGAAGCATACAAACACACACAGATAGAGTGAAAGAGTGGGAGAGGGAAGGCAAGCTGGTACGGAAGAAAGAGCGAGATAGAGTTTAATTGTGCTTAAGGTTTTGTTAAATTTTGACGCTCTTTCACCTTGTGTTTTTATGACTAGGGCGCATATGTATGACGAAATCTTTTTTTGGCATTAGTAATTACATATTTTAATCAAATAAAGTTCACAATGAAGTTAATAATATACGATGGGGCTGTGATCTAAAATGAAATACCTATTGAGGCAGAAAATGGAAATACACACTGAGTAATATATTATGTTCTCATCGAAACAAATTTCACAAAAATATACTATATAAAGTGATGTAATATTTTGTAAAAAAAGTATAACAATAAGTTCAAATTGATTACAGCTACATTTTATGATTTTTAATTTATGATTTAACATTTTTTCATTAAAATGAAAAACAACATATTCCTAATTGGAAATTCTGTATATAAATAAATAATAATTTTTATTAACCAAAGTACAATTTATCAACGTCTTCTTTTACGATTCTTCTTGCGCTGATTTAAAGACAATTTGAAATAAAAATTTGTTGAAATGGGAGTCGAGAAATCTCAGCATGAGTTTTATGGATAAGGGCGCAAAGGGTCCACAGCAACTTGATGCTCGTAAAAATAGTGTCACCCCAGTTGTCAGTCGCTCACACACATACACACAAACACACACAGGCACACACACTGAGACACACACAGAAAACAAAAACAGCTCACACAACTTCCTTTCCAATCAGAGGCAATTTATCAATTTAACACTCAACTCCCAGTCGCAACTTTGCCATCTATGCCCCTAAATCTTCTCTCTTCTTCACTCTGCTGCATCTCTGCTCATCCTTTGGTTTCTCCTTCTCTCTTCTTCTTTTTCTCTGTGTTCGTATGTTTCAAAGCGCTAATCACCCTTAAAATTGCGTGTGCGACATCCGAAACGAAGGTCATGGATTTTTCCAAGGGAGCAACAACTGATTCTTGATTCTCGAACCTGACTGTTTGACTTCTCGTCTGGGGACGCCTGCGGCGGGCGTAGGGCATATCCATCGAGGGGAGGGGATGTGTTGCATACAACTAAAAATAAACACAGAGAAAATTATTTCATGTCAAAAGAGAAACGATTGTATTATAAAACAACAAGTTTTTGTCTGCTGTAAGTTAAATTATACAATAGGAAATCCAGAAACTGTGTTTAATAATGAGAATCAAAATAAGAAATTGAGAAATTAAAGTTTTCTTGGTTTCAACAAATTCTTATTGACTTCTAACTCTAAATTAAAAAGGGTATTTTATTATTATATATATTTTATTTTACTTTAATGCTCGTCAATTTCAAACGAAAACTCAGGATATACTACTATTTTATATATATTGTATTCGTCGATAGATAAAATTTTTGCTAAAAAAAACTTTAGTATTTACCTAGTTATGCTATTCAATCTAAAGAAGTTTAAAACTACTATAGCATATGGAAGCAATGGATCTGTTATGAAGTGACAGATTAACTGAGATCTGTAGAGTATTTAATCTTCGGCAGACCTAAGACAGCATTTCTATTTTATTGTAGACCCTAAACTAAAGCAATTAAAAAAGAAAAACTATAAACTGGAACTGGAACTGGAACTGGTACTCGAATCTGGACTTAATTTATGCAAACAGTTGCATTCCCAAGGTTATTGTAAAGGGTCTGCATTTAAGATGATTTTCCAGATTGATGACACTGCATCAGCTGTAAGTGTTAACTGTCATCCCATACCCATACCCATCCATAAAAATAGCCGTACCCCTACTCTTACAATTATCAATACCCTTACCCATATCCCCATCCACAAATTCCATTTGCTGTCCGTGTTTTTTTGTTGACATTTTGAGTGGATTTGGGCATCAAGTACCTTTTCTATAACTATCTTTACCTGATGACCGGTCGGCTACCTGATATGCATCGAGCCTGTTT
The DNA here is from genome assembly GCA_035042365.1 of Drosophila dives. Taxonomy (NCBI): domain Eukaryota; kingdom Metazoa; phylum Arthropoda; class Insecta; order Diptera; family Drosophilidae; genus Drosophila; species Drosophila dives. Next base: position 3,438,317 of record JAWNLJ010000276.1, on the reverse strand, counting down.
CCAAATGAGCCGCAAATTTTCCACAATGAGTTGGCCGTTGGGTTTTTCCCAACTCTACCTCGACATCCCTTAGAGGTGCCTGGTACCCGTGCCCTGGTTAAGTGTTATGACTCTCTCTCATCAAGTTACCAAGGTAATTTGCTTAATACTCCTGGATTATGACCTCAGTTGATCTCCTTTTCTTAATTACTTTTCAAACAGAAGGTTCCAGAAGTTGATATTATTTAATAAATAGTTTAGAAGCGAAATCAAAAAGTTAGGAAATCAAATTGTAATTTACTCACAGACTTTTACTACAAAAAAGCGCAAAAAATTATATGCTGAAGTGGAAAAGTAGATATAATCTTAATCAAGTCAAAAAGTAGTTAAAATCCTAATGAAAATTAAAAAAAATTAATTGCAAACCTGTAAAGCCTACAATGAATAACACATTATTCGTCAACGTAAGTAAATTCTTGAAAGAAAATAATAACTAAGTAAAAACCCAGATTTTTTTAATCAATTCGTCATCTTGATGAAAGTATTATTTATATATATATATATATATATATATAAATATAGAGTTCTTTGCAAAAATACTTACTTTATGTGCGACTGTATGTATACTAGTTGAGATAGGAATGGACCTTGACACGAACTCAGCCGATTAGAACAAATATATATTTATTGTTGACAGTTATCGGGCGAGTTATAGTAGCTATTTATTATATTAATGCAGCAAATTGATGGAACCAATTGCGATATGGCTCTGTGCCCCTTATCTAATTTCAACAAAACTTCGAGGACAAATTGTCTGACAGGTATGCTATGCATCAGATATCGCACTATATATATATATATATATATGTGTGTGTGTGTGTATGACTATTAAAGTAAATACTTATCAACAACAACAGTGGAGTTAAAGAATATTAAATCAATATTCAACGGTGCTAGGGCTAAATATGCGTCATACGTATACCAAAATATAATACTTGTGTATATCAATTTTTATAGAGGTAGGCGTAGGGAAGACTGCAAGAGAGGGTGGTGGGGGAGTGGTGCTTTGCAAGGTCGCGTGTTTATCGCAAATCGTGTACCTGCACTTCAGATAGCTAACAACGGCCAAAATGATGGCGTGTTCCCAAACCACTTGCCACCTGCCACATGTCACCTGCCACCCCTCGCGCTTTTCAACTCTCCCGGTGTGCTCCAGCTCCTAGACCCATGGGCAACATGTCGTGGAGCGCGTAGACACCGAGTCTACTGAGTCAAACAACGAACAATGAGTTTTTTCACTTTGATTAGATCACTTGGCAAATAAAAAAAAAACCACAAAAATAACAAGCTGATAAGCGACCGAGTTCTGTGTGTGTCATCCAAAAGTCGGGCCTCTGTTTCTGAATTAAATCTCGCAAGCGATATCAAATATATTCCATGAGTATATATATATGTATATATATATATATACAGTTGGCGACAAAAATGAGTGTACCACTACAACACTTTCTTATTCTTACGAATCAAAATACAAATAGTTTGTAATTTTTTATATAGTGATTTTAATATTCGCCCTATAAATTAAAATTAAAACTGCTGCAGAAAATCTTAAATAAATCTTTTATTTCTATAACATTTTTAAAATTTTGCTATTTTAATTATTGTTTAATTTAGTTAATATTTTAATTTTAAATTTAGTTAATTTTAATTAAGTTTAAAACTTTGAATCAAAATGTTATTTTTTGCTATCTCACATTTTTTTAAACGTCTTCTTTCACTTCTAGAAACGTAACCACAAGTTTCTTTAACAAATTTAAAGGTGATATAATTTTTTTCCCCACTGTATACATATAGAAAAATATATTCATATATATATATATATATATATATGAAATGATACACCATTTAATTGCCTTAAAGTAAGCAATCATTTCATCAGCAAATCGAAGCCTTAGCAACAGAATATTGACTAATTCAACCCAAGAAATTTCACAAGATTCGTTTATTTTTGTGCAGTTTTTTGTTTTTGTTTTTAAACGCTGACAAAGAGAATTTTGCTTATGTAACCAGACAGAGTCAAAATGACCTGTTGACAATTAGTCAAGTTTTAGTTCAACTAATTGCATTCTTTTGGCATGAGTGTTTTAGAAGTCAGGTGTTCTGCAAACAGGGCTCGACTTGTTAGTCACTCGTATATATATATATAATATATATATATATATATATATATATATATGTTATATGTAGTATATTCTGTCTGACTAAATTCTCAGCTAATTTACATCTTGTGGAATTTGTTATATATACATCAAATAAATATATATTTACAAACATTTTTTTTAACGAAATCTGATGAAATTTTAGCATTTAACATTTTTTCATTTTAGTTAATTAGGTTCAGTTAATTATCGAAGAATGAGGGTTATTTTTTTTATTGCATGCTTAATTTGAATGCCTGCTTGACTTTTAGATATCCTCTACGCTAGAAAGTATGCTACCTAAAGTTAGAAGAAGAAGAAAAGTGGCTTTAATATTAACAGTCATATTATAAATATCAAAGAGATTAAAGGAACGTAATCAGTATTTATATAGGAGCTGTTTTACTTACAGGGTATCTAAATTATGATCTGCACAACTTAGAAATGTTTATATAAAATCGATAAAAAAAAACAAGCATTATTGCTCACTCGAGGCCGACTAAGAAATATCTTTATCTATTTTTCTTTTTTGCTAGATTTCAGTTTAAAAAGTTTTGCACACCCAAATGTAAGCAGGTGTGGAAGAGTAAAAAGCTAAATAAGGCGTAGTTTCTGAACCGATCTTTCTGAAAATTGCAAAGTTGATCAATAATATGTCAAGGTATATATATATTATATATGAACTGCCTTAATAAATGCGGCATTTATTGCTATCGGAAAACGATATCTATCAATATTCACACACAACTGTGTCAATTATTGATAATGCAACAAATAAACTTGATATAAAAAAACTTATTAGCCAAATTTGTGATATTAAAGATCTGCTCGTGCATGATTTTGGTCTTATTGCTCATCAGAAATATTTCGTGGAATCAGAGTCGTATTCTACTGCCTGTTATAAACATTTACATTAGCTGATAAAACCCCATTTAGACATTTTTATTTATTTCACATAATAGGCGCTTATAAAACTAAAGAACGCTTTGTTCAGCAGATTTTTGTGTTTATCTCGCTGCTCAACTGATTTACATAATCAACGAATCGCGCTTTATTTTGTTGCCTTTACTTTTTGTCCTACTCTGCCCCATTCAGCTGCTTCTCCTCTCCTCTCTTGTCTATTCTTGTTTATTTTTTCTGGATTTTGTTACGTCCGATTTAATGTTGTGGTTGTTGTTGTTATTGTTATCGTTGTTTTGTTCTGTGCATTTAATTGAATGCTGATTAAGTTTTTATTCAATGAACCAAAATGCAGATACAAACATTCGCAAACACACGCACATATATTTATATATATATATATATATGTATATAGTAAATTCATGGATTAGTCATTTATATTGACAGCGCGTTCGCATTTGACTTGGCTCATTTCTGAACGTGAATAATTTAATAATGCCTCATTAAATTAATGAATTTAGTTCAAACAGGCAGCTAGATTTACTGAAAGGCCTCTTTCAACATTAATATAATCATTTATGATTATACATTATCTGCATAAATAGTTCTTGATAAATGGCAACCAAAAATCATTCAAAATCATTATTAACATTTTTAGTATGTTTATTTTTAATATGCTTCCAATTCAACAAAATATTAAAGCATTTATTTATTTATTTAATGCGGTCTAAAACATTTAACAGCGTTTAAACAAGTTTATTAAAAAGGAATATAAAATTTAATTAAAAATTCAAGTTACCAATAAAAATTAAAAATAACTGTGGGAAACCAAATTAAATTTAATATAAAATAAAAAAAAACAAAGAATTAACAAAATAAAGCAGACATATTAATTTGCAAATACAGTTTATTTTCTTTAATTAACAATGTCTGTTATCAGCAAAAAATAATCAGAAAACACGTTTGCCACACATATCGCTGTTGGTCTGATAAAAGTGTGGGAATAGATATTTAGTGGAATGATCTCAGTTGTTAAATGCTGACTTAATTTTCGACGCTTCCGTTATGCAAATAGATTAACAGCTGTGCTAATCTTAGCATAGATTAAAATTGTATTTCTGCCGAAATCGAATTAGGAACAGTTGTCAAAAATCCAAAAAAAAAAAAATACACATTGCAAATTTGTAAACTTTTTATTGGAACATAAGGTGGGAAAATTCTGGCCTAATTTGTCACTTTCCCATGGAATATGTAATTTCACACTTCTGGCCAAATTAAAACAGCAAGAAACAAAGCCAAATTAAAAACAGAAGCGTGTCTAATGAGTGGTCCAACGGAATGGGAAACCTCCTGTGGCCAGACCAACGCAAGAAAGAACATGTGTGGAAGAAGAGATCTAAACAAATCCCAAGAAACCCATAAATTCTCTCACAAAAATTCTCAAAAATAGAAAATGTGTCAATGTAAACACAAAATGAGAGAGTTCGCCCAGTCAAAAATACAAAAGCCAAAGGGTCGCAAAGGCATCTTCTGCTTTGTCTGTTTGTGGCATGCAAGGCACTCGTTAAGCTGAGTCCGCCACCAGCCAATATGCGATTCTGGTGCTACCTGAATTGAGCTACCTGCTGCTGGCACTAATGGCTAATGGACGGCAGCGGTCAGTGGACAAAAAAAAATGTATGAGAAGAAGAAATAATTAAATTGCAATTATGTGCAAACAATGCCAAATCCGGAGATTCGGAAAAAGTTAATTACACGACAATAAAGAGCAGAAGCAGCAAACAACAACAACAACAGGGCTCGGCATAAAAACACACACACACACCTGCATATACATACATCCGCCTGACTCTCACTCTCCCTTTCCCATTCTCTCTCTCTCTTTGCTTTGTTTGGTACTCTTTTTGGCTTTTGCTTGGCGACGTCTCGCGCCTTAAGCTGACGTTAATGTGAAATTGAATGAGCGACTTCGGCCAGTCTCTTAATCGGTTTGTTTGACAGATTCCTTCGGTTCGACGACGACGACACGACGTCTACATAATCATTAGCGACTAGTCTGCATGCACTTTGATCGCCATTTACCGATTTGACAAACATTATCAGTGCCCCTCGCGATCGCTCTCTGTCTCACTCTCTCTTTCTCTATGTCTTCCTGTTGTTGACTAATAACGACGGACACACACACACAAATGCACAGACACAGACACACATTAGCAATGGTCTGCTTACAAATCACTTAGTCTTGCCCCCTTTATTAAGAAGAGACGCAGACACATAAGCCAACTTGACAAATCGCGATAAGATACGCCCGTCGACAAATTGAAAAAAAAATACGGTAAGCATGTTTAAATGGAAAGTGATGTAATTTGAGATATACATATACATACATACACATACAAATATTTGATAATTTCGATTTTAAATAACGTTCACAATGCGAATGAATTTTTATCTGTAACTAATGATAAATTAAGCATTTTTGCAGCTTGTGTTTATAAAGGCTTATATTCAAAAACCCAATTTAAAAATTATTATCAAATTTTTACAATTTCCTTTTATAATATATTTTTTACATATCGTTTGCCCTATTTTTCTCTATGTTTTTCTGATGTATAAATCTTTAATTAAATAATTGGAAATAAATGTAGCAAAATTACATAAGTTAGCAGTTAGAACCCTAATTAGATCAAATGCCAACGAGCTAAAATGTTAGTAAAGCAGGTCAAATGCTAGAGTCGTGGACTGGGCCAGGTGGGTTGACCAAGTTAACACCGCTGAGTGACAGCTGCTGGTTTCACTGGGTTCAGGCAAGTTTAATTAGATCTGCATATCGAATGTGAATTCGTTTTTAGTAGAAATTTACTCGAGTTCGAAAGAGTCTTTGGCACTGCCAGGATGCACTTGGCGCTGCTCTTCACATGGATTTCCCTGGCGATGGCTGCGAAGACATGGACTCATCTAATGAATCCCCTGCCCGTGGACAGCTACCAGAGTCAGCTGAAGCTGCTGCTCGAGCGGCTGTTGTGGAGGGCGCAGGTGGAACGTTGCTCTGCTGTCATCACGGATGAAGTGCACTACGCCATCTACGATCAGGCATATTTTGAGGCAGTCGATCGGGGGTTCCCCGCCAGCTTTGTGGTGCGTGTCAAGGACAGCGATAATCTCCGCCAGCCACCCAAGCAAATGGAGCTGCTCCTGCGTGCCATCAAGTCCAGTGATTGTGATCTGCACGTGATAACCCTGCTCAACGGCTGGCAGGTGAAGCAGTTGCTCCAATTTGTCTACGAGTCGCGTTCTCTGAACATGCAGCGCAAGTTTCTGTTGCTCCACGATGCGAGGCTGCTCTCCGAGGATATGTTGCATGTGTGGAGTGTCTTTGTGAACGCCGTCTTCCTCAAGCGACAACGCGATGACAGGTGACAACATTCTTTAATTTTAAATTAAAGAAAAAAATCTAAAATTTAAATACTTCTCTAAACTCTAATTGGATCAACTTACTCAAAAAATTAAATTCAGCTTGTAAAATATTTGTTTAAACAAGATTTAGATTAATTGCGATCTGAAATTAACTGAAATTGAAGCAGTCAAATTATTTTTTGCTGTCTCCAGTTCAAACTGGACTTGGATGAGAAACAACACAGCAAATAAAGAATAAAAATTATATTATTAGAGTTATATAAATATAATTACTATAAATATTTTAAATACTTTACTTCTTGTGATTATTTTGTATTAATTGCAAAGACTGAAATAATTAAAGATTTTTTTTAGGAATATTTATTAAAATTTATTAAATATTTATGTAGCGACTCTAGAGACTATTTCCCGTTTGTTTATGGATTTTAATGTCAAGTTTTTCTCATAGTGCATTTTTCTATAACGATGTCTAAATAATATGATTACCTTATGCAGTTATATTATCTCAACCATTGCCTATCCGGGCATTCTGAGCGGAGTTGTGGTCGTCAAACAGCTGGACAATTGGAGACCTGATAAGCGCATTGATACACAACAAATTTTTAAGGATAAAACACGAAATTTAAATGGTGAGCGGAGAAACTAACTAAAAAGTTCAATTATTAAAAATTTGAAATTAATACTTTTATTATTTTTCAATTTACTTTTATTGATTTATATCTCTAGAGTTTTGTTAAGAGTTTGAAAGATATAGAAGGACTCAATACAGCACAGATTTTCGTGCAGAATCTGGAGTTGATTTTAGATCTATATTTTCAGAATATTATTAAATAATATTAATAATAATAGATTAATGTTAAACACCCACTTTTCATCCATTTGAACCGGAACAGGTGCCCAACTACCTGTTGCCCTGGCTGAGCACATGCCGATGGTGCTGCCCAAGGGGACCACAAATGGCTACGAGGGCGTTGAGGTGGAGATCATGAATGCTTTGGCCCAATCCCTAAATTTCCAGCCCCAATATTATGCAATAAATGAGAGTGCTGTCAGCGACTTGGAGCAGCCCCTGCAGCAGAACGAGACCCATTTGGAGGGTGGCCTAATTGGAGAAGTGGTGCGATATAAATATGCCCCTATATGTGGCAAGATTAACCTGTCTAATAATACCATCACGAACAGGCGCAGCACAATGCCCGCTTCGGCATTGGGGATCTGCATTTGTTCGAGAGGTATGTGCAGCTGGTGGAGCTGAGTGCCGCACACAGCGTGGAATGCTTGACATTCCTCACCCCGGAATCATCGACGGACAATTCGTGGCAGACTTTTATTCTGCCCTTCAGTGGAGCAATGTGGGCGGGCGTGCTGCTCTCCCTGATTGTGGTGGGCACCATTTTCTACATCATTAGCTTCCTCAATGCCCTGCTCCAGGGCGGCGCCAGTCAATTGGTCTTCTTTCGCTGCCTGCGTCGCAGGCGTGGCATGCAACGGGATCCGCTCAGCTGGCGTCGCCTAAGCTTTCGCATTGCGCTGAGCAAACATCGGACAGGCAGTGCTCGACGGGATCTGTTTGATGACTACTCCAATTGCATACTGCTCACGTACAGCATGCTGATGTATGTGGCACTGCCACGCATGCCCCGCAACTGGCCACTGCGCGTGTTGACCGGCTGGTACTGGATCTACTGCATCCTGCTGGTGGCCACCTACAGAGCCAGCTTTACGGCCATTCTGGCCAATCCAGCCGCACGGTGAGCGCATAACTCAACTTCAAATATAACTAGCATGTCGAAGTCATCGCCAATTTCGCTCAGTGTGACCATTGATACGCTGCAGGATCTGAAACGTGCCCGCATTCAGCCCACAAGTGCCGCAGCCGAGCATAAGCGGTTTTTTGTTGATGCCACTGATGAGGAGGCTCAGGATGTGGGTGCCAGAATGGACATAGTGGCAAACATCGCCGATTTGGTAGGCAGAAATAAATATAAATAATATATTTAATATAAAATATTTTGTTGTAGAAGGAAAGCATTGCGCGGGGCGAGTGCGCCTACTACGACAACGAGTTCTATCTGAGGCATCTGCGTGTGGCTGATGAGGCACGTGGCGTGGGTCCCTCCTCGCTGCACATTATGAGGGAATGCGTTGTCCATATGCCAGTGGTGCTGGCTCTGGAGAAGAACTCGCCTTTAAAGACACACGTCGATGATATAATACAGCGTCTGAGCGAGGGCGGTGAGTGTCAATCAAAAACAACAAGTTTGAATATGATAGTCGAGAGTGCTCGACTTAAAATTCAGCTGATATATATCAATTATGATAAGTTATATAATCGAACTTAAGAAATTGATAAATTTTAGAACAACTTTCCAAGAGTGATCGCTCTCTCTCGACTCTTACTCTCTTGCAGGTCTCATTGACAAGTGGCTGAGGGATGTGGTAAAACGTTTACCAGCCGAGGAGAAGCCGCCACAAGAGGCGCTGATGAATCTGCACAAATTCTGGAGCTCCTTTGTGGCTCTGGGAATTGGTTACTTGGTGTCGATAGCAGCGATGCTCGTCGAGCGTTGGCATTTCAGATACATTGTGATGCGGCATCCATTGTACGATGTGTACAATCCCAGTTTATACTATAATTTTAAGCGTCTCTATCCAGATGAATAGCGCAACAAATTGTAAAGAACTTTTTCTAAAATATTTGAAATTTGTATAAGCACATAAATATAATAAACACATTGTTTTTAGACCACAAAAAGAAAATGACAAATGGATTTGTCAGCTGACGCAATCGACGGACCCCTCGAGGCATATAAGTATATATATATATATATATATATATATATATTGTTGGTACTTGGATGATCAAGCATCTGATATAATGCCATATATCAATCCGATGCAAATGGCCACCAGTGGCAATGTGGTGAATAAATTTCGAGTGTTTTTTTTTTCATTTCTTTGCATTCACATTCGTAAATTATAATTCGCATTGTTTAAGTTTGGAAGGCACATTAAGCATTATTTGTTTATCGCCGACTGGCGTCTTGGGCAACAAAAAAAAAAAAGAGGCCCAAAAATCTATTGAATACTCGTAAATAATTCGTTCTTTAAGTGCCAGACTAAACATACACTCAGCGCAAAATGAATGACCATTAACAATTCAATAGAAACTGATCAGACTCAAGCAACAATATGTTAAAAAGAAACAATTGTTTGTTGCATTGCTTTTTGAAGTAGTTTTTCCAATATTTTTTTTTTTATATATTTTTCGTTTGTTTTCGATAATTGTGAGCACTTCAGGGAAATGAGTTTGTTTATCGCTGAGCGGGCTATTTTCTTCAGGCATTTATTATACTAATTAAATAAATATTTTGTAATGTGTTTTTTATTTTGTTGTTGAATTAATATTTCTGGTTTTGGTTTTGGCTGCATAAAAATTAATTAATTCATTTATCAGGCAAATTTCATAACAAACACATTTCATTGTTGTAAATTTCTGGAATTTTTTTTCCCAGATTGTTTTGTTATTTCTTTTGATAAATATTTATGGCTCTTTTATTTGTTTTGTTTATTTTGCTTTCGTTTTGCCGTGTTTGTTGTTGTTGTTGTTGTTGTTTTGGTTGCTGCCATTCTAGCACATTGTGTTTACAATTCTATTTTATTTAATTTAATTAGTTTTGCTTCATTTTACAATGCTTTGTTTTTGTTCTTGCTGCTCTTTTCTGCTGCTGTTGCCGTTTGGGGGCCTCTGCATTTAATTCCCCTTGGCTTATCCTCTTGTCCGGTCCCAGTTCATAAAATTCCCATTTCTCTCACTGCTCTACACAGAAAATTCTGTTGTTTTTCTCTTGTTGTTTTGTTTAAGTTGTTTTTTTTTCAGCATACATAAAATCTCTAATTGCCATTTCCGTTGCCAGTCACACCACCCAGCCCCATACCACCCCCTTACCCAGCAAGCACTCCACTTGGAATATCAAAGTGTATGTAAAATGTTTTTCTATCTCATTTTTCTTGCGCTGAAAAATTCATATACAAATTTGTACATTTTTGTCTTTTTTATTAAAAAGGATCGCAAATAGTCATCAGCAATATTAAAATCATTTCCTTTATAACGAAATATTTATAAAATCCCAGCTTCCATCCTGGGGAGCCATGTGCCAAACGTTTCATAAAAAGAAGGATAATAAGATGGTCAAGGAACATTATAATTCCAACCGTTGCTTCCATAGCTATTAAGATTTTATCGCTTTTGGACCGCTTCCCTAGATAACCCCCTAAATCCCTGAAAATAGCTGGATAAAGTAGGTATTTGTGATTTTAACGCATCGAATTCTGTAAAAATCTGTACGGATTTGATCCAGTTAGAGCTATTTTCTTTAATTTAAATTTTGAGTCTAGCGTCACCCTAAATAATGCTTTAAATTTTTTAATTTTTTGGTTCGGCCTGAAAGTATGCTTTCATTTTGAGTAAAGCAAAATATTTATGTTTAAATTACAAACACAAATTCAAATTAATAAAAATCGATTTCAATTTAAATCTTTGCATTTATTAAAATATGGTTTTCAATCTGTTATACATCATTTTTCGCATCTCTGCTTGCTGCAAAGAAATCAATCTTAAATATCTAAGATTATAACCAGAAAATACATATCTTTATTTATAGGTTTTGTTTTTAGCATTAATATTTGCATTTTATTATTGCGTCTAGAAATAAAACAACAAGAAACAAATTGTACAATACATTTAAAATTTATCAATTATTTAGACGGTTTCAATTTAAAATATATAAATATATATTTATGTGTGTATAAATTATTAAAACCACGTAGCTGCTCGTTCTATTTGTGACTTGGGAGTTCAGTTCCAAGCAGCTCCTAAAATGGACACTGATACCATTTTTTTTAGTATGTTTAATTAATTAAGTTGTAGTCAGCAATTATAGATCAATCATATTCTGATGAAAATTTCACGTAATCGTTAAAAATACTTAACCAATTTGGGGCGATTTAAAAGCAAATACCACATAAGTAATTCCTCCTCATTCTCGTACTTATATAAAACTATATTTTTATACATATATATTTATGTATATATGGTTTGTGTACGCATAGAAAATCTACTGACAATTTGTTCGTATTGAGAGCCTCTCGGACAGAGTCGCAGAAATCAAGTAAATCCGGAACGTATTCAGTTTTTAGCACAGTTTGTAATTCAATTCCGTATTTATTTAGGATATTATTTGTAGCACTTGGTTGCAGTCCACGTTCAGATCGGAGTTACGAGTCCAAACGCTCTATTCGAATAAGGCCGAGCGCTCGGTTTGAGTATTATTTTTTTTTAGTTGTTAAGCATAATCTTTAAATTAAAGTTCTACACAACTGCAAGTCTAACAAAATGTACAAACTTTAATCTAGGCATAGATTTAATATATTTTGTGTTCTGATTTTGTTACACATTTAAAATCCTATTCAGTATTTGCAGGAAAATTCATTTAAAATATTTTGTGTTAGTTTCTTGGCGTTTTTGGACAGCATCGTAAATAAAATAATAAACTTCATACTTTACATAAATTTATACTTTGCAAGTAATTCTCTCATTATTTTATTATAAACTTCGATTGCTCTTCATGGTGATGTACTTCAGTTTTGTATAAACAATATGCAAATTCAAAAACATATCATGCTAAAATGATAATTCAGTGCTTAGCACATTTTCTACTTTCCATATATGAAATGTGTTTTGTGCATTGAATTAATATATCCAAAACTCAGAGTTGTTACAAAATAATATATGTAGAGGATATAACTAAATCGCAATGCGCTTGCTATGATATACAATATTGTTAATTATAATTACAATATAATTATCACTGTTGCTGGTTTAACATGTTGTTGTTGTTGTGGTTGTTGCTGCTGTTTCTGTTGTTGTTGCTGCTGAGGGCCTTAGGCGGTGGCCTCCGTGGTTTCCGGCTCGAATACATCGTCCGACTCTTGGCCAACCATATATTCGCCTTCCTCGTGCTCTTGCTCTACATCCTCATCGTAGTCGTCGGGATACTCACCAAACTCCGACGACTCACCAAGCGTCCAGGCATCGTTTTCCATTGAGTTTCTTGGACTGTAGTTTATGCTGCCGGTTAGCGTCAAATTGTTGGCCGGTCGCTGGACACTGGGAGAAAAACAGATTTAGTTTAGTACTGGTAAATAGCATAATTAATAATAACTGTGGTATGTATTCAATGCTTGTGGTTAATACAAATCGAGTGCTAAACTAGCGACTAACTAAGCGTTTTTTTTGTTGTTAAATTGTTGTCTATGCTATGTGTGTGTGTGTGTGTGTGAATGAATTATGTGTTAGCTGAGGTGTTATCGCTGTTATCGTATGATAAGTGTAAGTTGGTAAGTAAGTAAGTAATAATAACTGGTAACTGGTTAGTTTCAAGATATGTACAAAAATCAAGGCAAACACTTGAACACAGTTAACAAACAGTTGTTAAGAACTGATGGCTTTTGTTAAAGAAATGGTTGTTGAGGGGGTTAAAGTTCATAGGTTATGATACGGTTATGATATGCTAAGACTTTGCTTTGTTATGGATGCGTATTTGTCGCACACGAAGCTTTCAAAGCTGCTCAATACAAACAGGATAAATAATAAATTAATTATTATTATTATTTTATTTTTAATTTTTACAATTTTGAGACAATTTGCACAATTGCGAGCAACAACAACAACAGCAACGAATAAAATGTATCAAATGCATAAATGTGGAATGTAACAAACAAGAGTAAAGAGCAACGAGTAACGAGCAACTAGTATCGAGTAGCAAGTAGCGAGTAGCGAGTACCGATTAACGAGTACTCGCACAGTGCAGCAATTTCTTTATTACATTGGCAACTCGTCGAAAGCGTCGCCATTCGTTGTCGCTGTCGTTGAACTCGAAAGGGATTCGTTCGTTTTGTGTGCAACGAATAATTATCCATAAATACAATCTCGTTGCTTTGGTTCGAGGGAGAGGGGTTTCACATTGATTTGTTGAGTATTTACCACTGGAATTAACTTCTAGTGTCACAATCAAGATTAATTACGTAGTTAGGAACCGGAATTCGTTGGGATTTTGCCTGCTGCCTTGCACCGCACCGCATGTTAAATATATAGTTTTCAGAAGATTGCTTTGCTTAATATGTGTGTGTGTTGGTGTGTGTGTGTGTGGTTTTGTTGGAAAGTAGTAGTCGAATGTTGTTGTTTTGTAGGCTGTATGTGGTTGTTGCTGTTACAGATCGGTCACTAGCACACCATCCCTTGGTCATAATTGTCCACGGCGATAGTGTGAACGTGATGGTCTACAAATTGCAGATGCAGTTGTGGGGTTTTTTTGGTTTTTTGGTTTTTGGTTTTTGGTGTTGGATTTGTAGGTGTTCACAGAAATTAAAAGAAAAGAAATTAATTAGCAAAATTAAAAATAGGACGTGAGCTTAAACATTATTAAACTAGTTTCCTACAATTCTAATAATATTTTTTTTATAGATATTTGGAGAGCAAAATGATAACACAAAAAAGAAAAACTAAATTCCTACAAGTTGGTTATTTGCAGGAAATATGCAATATTGGTGTGCCTACATCTTCAGCACGGATCACATCTACAGAGGATTAGATCGTAAGCGTGGTTAAAAAATTGGTGAGTATTGCGATTATATTTAATTGGCCGATAAACGCACCTTTACCTCTAGCCGCGAAATTAACCACAACCTTAAGCTAATAATAAAAGAATAAAAATAGGAGAAAAATAGCATATTACGCACAACAGGAAATATACAAAAAATACGTAAATTACAAAAATAACTCTAGCTAGTCAATCGATAAATATCTAAACAACTCCTTCAAAATAATCTACTTATTCTTAGCTTACAAACTAATGAAGGCCTTCAGTTATTGTAATTTTACTAATTTAAATTAAGGCATATATTGTTCTATACCTTGCTAAATATATTCCCCAATATCATAAAGTTTTGATCTGTTTATAAATAAAATAACAAATTATGGAACATATCAAAAAAATTATGCTGAAATTCATTTTCAATATTATATAAATTACAAAAAAAATATGAAGTAAAATATCTAAAAAAAAAAAATAATTCCAGAATTTGCTTCTATTTGAAGGGGAACAAAAAACAAGCTAAAAACAAATTTCAGCTTAAAAATCAATATGATCTAAGTTGATTGTGGTTTAAATAGAGAACTTTCTATAAAATCAATTTGTTGATTATAAATAGAAAAACCGTTCAGCTAATATGTTAATTTTAAATGGAAACAAAACTAAAAAAAAACCTTTGCCTATTTGCACAAAAAATGCCTGTCTGATTTTGCTGCAGCTAAGATTGGGGCAAGTAGTTTTGGGTGTGGGCTGTGGGCATGGGAGGGCTTACTCAAAACATCTGTTTAAGACCTAAATGTTGTACACATAATATTAATAATAATATTCGCTGCTCCTTCGCACATTCGCCGGTGCTGAGAATTTACCTTTCAAAGGGAGCCGCATCGTTGGCCGCCTCATTCAGCTGGCGATGCATATCGATCTGGTGCTGAGTGGTGGTCTGGGCACGACGTGCCTCCTCCTTGCGGCGTCGATCCTCGGCGGCCGCTTTCATTGGATCGTAGGTGGAGCGTCGCTTCCACATGACCATCTCGACCTCCTTTTGTTTGTTCACTGCAAGCAAAGATGGTTATTTAAATGGTGATTTAATTTTGTGTGTGTTTTGGACTCACTTGAGGCATCGCGTCGCACCGCGGATGAGGCACGCATCCCAGAGACGCCACCGCCCAGCGATGTGGTGCTGCTGTTCATCACCGAGGTGTTCGAGCGAACACTCCGATTGCTGGTCCGAGTGCCGTCGCCACGCGTCAGACCCATGGATGAGGCGCTGGGACTGCGCTTCATTTGCTCGGCCGGCTTCAAAGTGCTCTTCGCATCGTTCTTGCGCAGAAAACTATTCGATTGCGCCGACTTGTACTTGGATATGTCCAGATACTTGGGCTGGACGCGCCCCTGCTGCTGCTGCGACTCTCGGGCACTGGCACTGGTCGCATTCGCCGTCTGCAGCAGCTGTTTCTTGGCATTGGCCAGACTGCTGGGCACCTGCTGCGCCAGCCGGCTCAGACTTGTCTCGCGCGGCATCGACTGCCGCGTCTTCGTTGGCGCACAGCCGGAGGCGGCACGCGGTGCACTCTTGATGCCACGACGCGGCAACTCCGGCGTATTGGGACAGGCCACCAGCCCGGCAGCTGACTGGGCAGCCACGCTCAGTTTGCCAGCGGGCGCCGAGCTGGGCTTCGATGGCGTCGCATTGCCTGCCACACGCTGTTTGCTACGCTCGATCCGCATGAGAAGCGCCTTGTTGAGCCGCGTATTGCTCAGCGGCACAGCTGCTTCCGAGTTGTTGCTGTTGTTGTTGTGCGTCGACTGTTGCTGCTGCTGGTGCTGCTGCTGATGGTGCAAGTGCTGCTCGTACTCCTCTTCATCGCCGCTGGAGTAGTAGGGACCGGTGGTGCCCAGCTCATCCTCATCGTTGATGTAGTATTGCAGCTCATTGTCGTAGTCGCTGTACGAAGATTGCTCAAAATTGTTGCTGCTTGCGGATTTCTTTAGTTGCAGCTGCAACTGTTGCTGCTGCTGCTGTTGTTGCTGTTGCAGATGACGCGCTGCTGGCGGCATGTATAGATTTTGAAAGTTGGGTCGCGCCTGCCTCTGCATCGCTTGCAGCGTTCGATTCTGCTGCTGGAAGGAACTGGAGCGACGCAGAGGCGATATGGAGCCGCCGCAGAGCGCCGATGCCGACAGCTCGAGCTGCTGCTCCACATCGTCCAGAGAGTTCTTGCGGCGATGCAGCTGCTTCAGCAGATAGTCACCGCTGGTGAGCAGCTGCAGCTGCGCCTCGTTGATGCTGCTGGTCATCAGAGCTCGATGCAGCGGCGATCGACGATAGCCCGCCGTCGTCTCCAGACTATGCTGTGGACTGCACTGAGCCGCCGGCGATTTGTTAACCGAACTCCGACGCGAGTTTGACTGCGACGGCAACTGATCCATGGCCGGTCTCGAGCGGCTGGCACTGCGCGCACGCCCCAACGTGTGCAGCGGCGATGGTATCTTGCTCGGGCTCTTTGGCGGCTTATACGGCTCACCCGGCAACTGGCCCTGACCACCATGGCTGCACAGCGCCGGATCGCTCGCGTAGTCACAGTCACCCAGCAGCCGTCCCGCCAAACTCCGATTCAGTTTGACAGCTGCCGCATATTGACGCTGCTGCTGACTGTACAAACTGAGGCTGTCATCCGTCAGCGAATCCCCTCCCGTATCCGAGCAATTGTAGCTACGCGTCATCAGCTGCAACAGGCAGAGCAAATTGTTAGTTAATTGTTATTTATATATACTATTATTATATATATTATTATTATATATATTATTATTTATATATTGATTTCGGTCTTCATCGAAATTCCTAATCCGAAAGCAATTTTATCATCAATATTGAGCAAGAATCTAATCTTTAAATGCATCTTTATTCTTATGAAAAATGGTATCTATTTCCAGACGTATTTTTTGGGTGAATATATTTAGCTTGATTATCAAAGCTGAATCGCATTTTTAGCTTTAAAAATAAAATTAGTCTAGAAATAAAAACATAATAATAATAATAATAATAATATATATGAATTTTTGAAAATAGAGTTACTTTTCAACAAGTTATGGTTTTGGAAAGGTTTAAGCCAACCCAAAGATTATTTTTTGAGAGTAGAATTCGCACAGGAATCGTGTTTACAACTTTGAAATTGCAGTTTTTATATATAAATCAAACAACGATTAAAACTATTAAAAAATTATATTTATAGAAAACTTAGTTCATTTCCAGAAGTATTTTTTGGGTGAATAATTTAAACAAGATATTCGAATCTGAATTGCGTTTACAACTTTAAGTGTAGTATTATTAAAAGAGATCAAACCCAGACTTAAAAAACCATCCTTTGAAAATCTAATCACTTTTGACCAAGTTATGGCTAGGAAAGGATTAAAACTGTTGCCAATTTTGATATTTTGGTATACAATCTTAACATGAATTGCAATCTCAAAATGTATCACAATCGAAAAATGCAAAGCTTTTCAAAACCAATTCATTTTTCTCAGTGCAATTTGGAGTTTTGAACCCACCTGGGCTTGCTGCTGTTGCTGCCTGCGGCTGGCCGAGCTGCTGCTGACATCCTGGGCGAGGCTGCGAGCGCGTGCATTGCGTGCCCACTCCTGAATCCAGTCCTGCTTTGTTGGCGCCGACTGCAGCCGCGCTGCCTCCGTGGTGGGCGTCGTTGGCGTCTCGGGCAGCTGATGATGCAAATGCGACTGTTGCTGCTGCTGATGTTGTTGCTGCTGCTGCTGTGAGTTGCTGCTGGTAAAGACATTCAAGCGATACTCGGCCTTTTGGCGATCTGTGGCGCTGCCCGCCATAGACATGGCTTGGGCATGCCGGAGCTTGGCCTCATTGCTGACATACTCGGAGCTGTCGATCTGTGACGTGGACAGGCTGTGCGACGCGTGACGCGGCTGCCTGGGATGTGTGTCCAAAGCACGCTGCTTGGCCAGCACGCCGCTGGTGGTGACGCTGGTAAAGCAGCCAACATCGGCGGCTGGTGTACGGGGCGGCGATGGTGGCGTCAGTGGCGTTAGTGGCGCCGGCGGCTGTGCTTGGCGCAGCACACCCCGCGACTTTAGCTGCTGCAGATAGACGCCGGTGGCATTGGCCGTGGTGCTGCTACCCTTCTGCTCCTGCTGCGGCGTCTCGTGATAGTAGTTGACCTCCAGCACATTGTTCTGTCGGTTTGGTTTGACCGACAGCTGTTTGGGTCGTGATTTCGCACTGCGATCGATGTTCATGAGATCCTTTTGCTCCTCGGTGTAGTTGTCGCCATCCAGCGTGTACGTGCCCGCTTCACTGACCGCATCATCGCCATCTCCCCCACACTCGCCCGCCCCCATCGCCTTTAGGTCATCAAGCGGCGGATGCGGACACAGCAGCTCCACCTGCTGCAACGCCAACTGCATCGCCGTCGATCTGGGCGTAAATTGATTGCTGCGATTCGCCAGCAAATTGGTGGCGCCTTTGGGCGTAGGCCTGGACTTGCCAGTTGCCACCTTTGGAGCGGCTGGTTTTGGTTCTGGCACTGCTGCTACAACGGCTGCCGTTGCCGAGCTGCGCGGCGACCAGCTGTGCCGCTTGGCGGCGTCTCGAACGCGAGAGGCGCTGCGTTCGCGTACGCGCAACTTGACTGCTGGTGTTGCTGCTGCCGCTGCTTGTTCGTTGGTGGGCGTGGCAGGCACTGAGGCATCATCGTTGCTGGCCTCGCCATTCTCCAGCTTGGACATGGAGGCGCCACGTCTGTGGCGACTCTGAAAACGCTCCATCATTGTCTTGTAGCGTGCCGCCTGCACAGCTGCATCATTCTCCGACGCATCGAAATGGTCAATGGTGAAGGAAAGCGCCTGTTTGGTGGATGTGGAATTCGATGCCGTCGAATCGTCCTCATCCGCAGCAGAGATATCAGTGTTGTTGCTGGTGTTGTGATTGTTGCTGCTGTTGCACTTGTTGTGGCTGCTGCTGCTGCTGTTGCTGTTGTGTTGATGATTTGTTGCTCTGCTCAGCACAGCCGCTGCAAATTGTATGGAAAACGCAAACAATTAAATTATTTATTTATTTATTTGTTTACAACAGCTATGAATAATTCCGTTTGAGCGGTAAAAACGAGAGACTAACTTGCCACAGAATTCAACTGAACGAACGCACCAACTCAAGTGGCAAGCAACTAAAAGCAAACGCAAAGCCAGTAAGTGAGCACAAGTGCCACAACAAGCGGCAGGTTCAGCAACCATGCAACCAATTGGGCGCTTGCTACTCGGGGCGCAACAAAAAAAGCTTTGATTGTGTGTAAAATTAAATTGAAATTAAACAAAACTAAAAACTAAATCGGTTATATATTTAATTTAAGAAAATTTTAGATAAATAAATTTTGCTAGATTTAAATTTTTAATACTAAATTAAAAAACAGAATTGATAGCTTTGCAGAGTTATTTATATATATAATAATTTCTGGTAGATCTAATAAATGACTAGTTTTCGCCCAATAATTTTTGTATATATAAAATGTTTAGCAAATAATCCATCAAAATTCCTTTTATAATTCAAAAC
Source organism: Drosophila dives (assembly GCA_035042365.1). NCBI lineage: Eukaryota > Metazoa > Arthropoda > Insecta > Diptera > Drosophilidae > Drosophila > Drosophila dives. The sequence goes on along the minus strand of JAWNLJ010000276.1, from coordinate 3,418,596 downwards.
AATTTTTTTTTGCATATTTTTTTAGTAAGAACTAGAACTTAGTTTAGGAGCTGCATTTATTAATTAAAATAAAAATACAATTTAAAATTTAACTACAAAAAAAAGGGAATACAAATGGGAAAATGAGTTGTGCACAACAAACCAGTCAAGTTGATCAGGTGAGGAACGGTGCCTCCGATAATGATCAGCTATTTCAGTTATGGCCAACAATGCTGAATGCAAGTGATGACGCCCACCTGTATTATGGATATTCCCCCACTGCTTCCGCTAGCTATACTCATTTTTTTCAATCCTCATTTTTACTTTGCATTATTTCCGCGGCAGAGCGAAAAAAAAAAACGAAAAAAAAAAATCAAATTTGCTTTCAAGTTTGCCAAGCCAGTGATCTCAGTTGTAGCGCTGGACGGGACTGGACGTGATCTATGGCTGACTGCTACTGTATATAACTATATATATATAAATATGTATATATATATATATATATGTAGACATCTACTTATAAGACTGAAGCGAAATCGAGCAGTGCAGCAAAATGAAGGTTAGAGTTCGTTGATTTCGGTCAATTGTGTGTGTGTGTGTGTGCTGGTGTGTGCGTGTGTGTGTTGGTGTATGTGTGCGTGTGTGTGCTGGTGTGTGGTCTCCCAATTGTTTACGCTCCGGCTGCCTCAGCTTTGTTATTTAGATGCACGTGTCTTCCGTTCCGCCTTGCAACTTCAACTTCTCGAATTTGGCCTTAGGGCTTAGACCAAATTTTTTGGGCGATTTCACTCAACTATTTTTGCCCGCAAATCAATTTATTTTCAAATACTTTTTCCAAGAAGAAGTAATTGGTAATAGATAAACAGGAAACACAAAACAAAAGCGGCAATGATTTTGTTTAAAACGAAAATTAGCTTTTAATTAGAAAATTACTACTATTATAGAATAGAAAAAAGCAATAGTAAAAATTTGAACAAAAATGTTATTTAATTAATATCCGCTCAAAATCAGATTAGTTTGGGTTATTTATTACAACCATTTCCGTTTCATAATTGACGGACTTTAAATGTGGTCTTAATTTAAAATACATATCAATAAGAAGATTTAATTGCATCAATATTTACGAATTAAATCTTTTGCCGTTTTACAAATTATTATAAAAAAAAGTAATTTATTTTTTATGGAATTTTTCGTTGTAACTGTAAGTTCAACAATATTTATGAATTAAATCTTTTGCCGTTTAACAAATTATAATAAAAGACTGAATCATCAAACGTCAATTGTGGAGACAATGACCTCAATCGAATGACAATTTATGATCGCATCGAAGCTTTCTCTGCTCTCTTCAGGCAAACATATATATCTCTATATATATATAGATAAATATAATCACATTTAAATACATGCAAAACCGCAAGAGTTGAGCATTTGTTTTATTTGTTGATGGGCGAAACGATTCTAAAAAAAATATATTTATTAGCTGCCCGAAAGCAAAACTAGTCAGCTTAAAAGTTATACAACGATTTAACGGGAATGACGTAAGAATAGCTTACGAATCGGCCAATTATAAAACAATTGAAACCTGTTGCCATTAAATAGCTGGGAACTGTTAAAATTGCTATCGATTTGTTGGCTTAAATGGAACACGCAATATCATAATTGGTAAGAGAATGCAGTCCAAAACCAAACAGCAGGCATCGAGCCCTTCAATTTCTTAAACTTGACTTTCCAAAAAGAAAAAAAAAACGAACACAAAACTAGAAAACGAAAATAACAACGAATAGTTTCAACATCAAATGGCTGTAATAACATTTTGCTTATTTATTTATTGCAAAAAGTAAAAGCGCACATAACAATTAAGAAAAAATTTATATATAAAAAAAAGCGAAGAAAAAAAATCATTTAAAAACTGTAACAAACGCTGCAAATGCCACTCGACAACAGACAATAAAAATAACAGTAACAAATGGCAACTAACCGAATATTGACGAGCTAACAGACAATATATTTTTTGGCATGCTTGCTGGTCAGTGTAATTAGTTAGTGGCCTTTGTGGCAAGCAAAAAGCACGGTGGCAACACTTCCTGCCATAGTCCACTGACATGGATCATTTTGGCTGGTTGTTGTTGCAACAAGCGTACAACTTGCTGTTCTACATTGCAAACAAAAATCACGTAATGTGCAACCAACTAAACAATATTCGCCATTTTGTCATTATTTATTAATTTAGTATACCCTGTCTGTGTCAAATACTGGTTGTGCTCTTGCAACAGACTCAGTTTGAGGCAAGTAAACGATTTACAAGTAAGAATTATAAGGCAGGCATTACTACTTTACGTGCAGTGTATTATACACTCTTCAAAAATCACAAAATTTCTTTGTGTTGCAGAATTCTAAAATTATTAATAAACATTAATATTTTCTGAGTTCCATAAATACTTTAAATAAATTATAAAATTGATTTAATTATTTCAAGTAAGCTAAACTATATTTAAATGAAAAGAAATGTTTTTCCTAAATATTTAAATATTTCTAAAATAGATAAAACCTTTAAAATTTATAGCGTTTTTATTTTTCAGTGTATGGTTTGTGCAAACTTTGCACTTCAGCGAACTGTAACGATTGTTGCCAATTGTTCATCAAATGTCGCAAGTATTAACTTAAATTAGATAAGGTTCGTCACAGTGTTGGCTTTAATAGTAGGTCGAGTGGTAGGAAATTGCAATCAATTGGCCAGTAACTGGGCTAACTTTTGCTAATAACCAATATTAAATATGAGCTTAACAAACGGCTTAAAGAGTTTTAAGTAATCTCATCCATCATCTCCACTTAAAGTTAATTACACTCTTTAACACATCGTAAACTGCACAAAAATCTAGGGTATTTTTTGCACATATTAAAAATCTCTCCCAAATGCTTGCGGCTTGGATTACGTTGTGCGAAAAAAACAACAACAACAACAACAACGCTTAGCTTTGGGTGCCGCTGAGTCAGTGTCGCCTCATTTGAAGTATTTTGCTTGGTTTTGTTTTTTGTTTAGCGGGAGGGGAGGGGAGTGATTAACGTGCACGGCATGAAAATAGTAGATAATCACAGCAACTGTCCAATTGTGCAAGATCTGACAGTCATAAGCACAAATAATACGAAAAAAATATTTAACTTTGGACAGACAAAGTTTAAATACCCTAATAAAGTTATTATATTAAAAATTGCATATCGTTTTAAGAATGATTTATAATATAACAACTAAATTATTTATATTAGTAATTCATTCTGTTTTCATATCTGTAATTTCATTGAAAACAAAATTTGTCACAAAATCAAAGCAAGAAACCTTGAGGGAAAGAGTATAAATATCAGCAACTGATAAAATCCATGACAAAACACCTATCTTTCCCAAGCCTTCATGGAGGAAATTGTGTCACAATCGGCCGCACTGCCAATGGATTATGTCACCCTCAGTTTGTTGCAACAAAACGTCGCATAAATTCCATAGAATTTCGCGGAACAGCAATTGGCTTTGTTTAATCAAACAAGTCAAGCAAACAAATTACAGTATATTTGCTGGTATATCTGAGAAATAATTGAAATATTTGCATTTCACAATTGTGTCTCGATTTAAACGTAAAATAAATGTAATTATAAAAACGATGGGCAATGTGCCAAAAATGCTGTTAGCCTTGTGCCTAAAATTTATAACGATCGATTTGATGTCCGAGCCACAAGATGAGTATGGAAAACAATCGCCACGATTTTGAATATTTTAATTATTTTGCAATATTTAACAATAAAAATCAATCAAATATTTGACAGTCTAACTTATTCATCTCCTAGTTTATACAAATGTATAATTAGTTAGTAATTAATAATTATAATTGTATCTGAGAAATGAGAACTATTTTAAGTAAAAAATACCCAACTAGTTTTAGAACCATGTCCCACTGTGCAGCTCCCTTTTATACTCTGTTCTTTTATGGGTGTGTTTTGCGTATGTTTGAGTTGTGCCTGTGTTCGTGTGTTTGCCATGACTAGCGCAATAAATATTTGCTTTAAAGCCGTGGCTTAAACATGTCAGCAAAATAGCTTCATTAAAAATTCAAATTAAAATTCACAACAAAAAAGAGACAAGTTGAACAACAACAACAACAACAACAAGATCATGTTTCTTCTGCTGCTCCTTTCTGCGCGTATGTTTTGACAGCAGCGCAGTAACTGCGATTGCGACTCTTTTGTATATTTTCTGCTTACCTTTTTCGGCCGGCGATTGCGGCGGTTTGCCCAAACAGAACTTTGTGTTTGACTCATCGATGGCAGCGCCAAGTCCTATTAGGCTCGATGAATGCATTTGCTGCTGCTGTTGCAGTCGCTGCGCAGCTGACCCTGACGACGCCGCTTCTGTTTGGGTTGCCTGTTTCTCCTTCTTCTGCTCCTTCTGCTTCTCCTGCTCCTTCTCGTTGTCGCTTATGATCTCGGCAATCTTCTTGATATTCTCGGGCGTCGTGTCGGCTTTCTCTTGCCCATCATCTTCGTCATAGCGACTCCTCCTGCTGTTTGTGTTGTGGTTGCTGGACATTTGCTTGTCAACTGGAGTTGCTTCAGGCGTTGCTGCTGACGCTGCGTTTGTTGCTACTCCTGCTGCTGCTGTGTTTGCTGCTCCTGTTGCTGGCGATGCTGCAGTTGTCGCTGCCGACGTAGCCGTTGTGTCATTAGCGTATGATGTCATATTAAGCTTGGCCAACTTGAGTGGCAGCGATTCTCTTTTTTGTGTTGACTTTGGAACTACACCTATTTTATAATTATCTCTCTTTTTGGCTTTCCTTTCACTAGTTAATTTAGTTAATTAACAAGTAAGCACGGCATGTTTACCACAAGCAGCTGCTCCGTTCTCTCTACTACTAATTTCAAGTGCTACGTTTTTCGCTGCTGGCGTTGCTGTTGCTGCTGGCGTCGCTGCGTACGCAAATTCCTGCACGCCTACTTCGCTTTAAGTAAAAGAAATGATGACGAGCATTACATAAAGAACAACCAAGAACACGGCACACGCACAAAACACATACGCCGATACACACACACATGCACACATTCACACACACACAGACGGGACAGTGTTAATGACCATGCGACGACATATTCAATTGTTCAGTTTTCTTATTGGACGAACGGTCGAGCATGCATGGAAAACCAATTTGAGCATTTTCCACTTCAATACAAAAATAGCCGCCGATTTTGCCTTTTCAAGGTTGCTTTTGTTTTTCTTGTTGTTGTTCTTATCGAATTTTTGCTATGCCTTTTGTTCAATTCTTATTTTTACATGTGAACATTTTTGGAAACAGCAGCCGACACTTACACATATATGCACACACACACACACACATAAACGTTTACATTCAAGGGCGCCGCGTTCACTGCACTTGTTTTTGCTTTTACTTTTCTTTTTGCTTTGCCTTTGCTCTTCAGAACTCGTAGTCGGTGTTGATAATAAACTCTTTACTTTTGTAAACACAACTCTGTCCGCCTTGCATTGTTTCTTGTATATTAATTTAATTCTTAGCACGCGCTGTCGACGTAGTCGCTGCTGCTGAACGCTTACTCACGCCAGTACAGACACAGTTATGACTGTAAGAGTCAAGTCGAGGCAGTGTGTGTTTTGGCCAAAAGTGACGTATGGCAACGGGTTGGGAGCGAGAGAGAGATTACTGAAAGAGAGGCGGAACGGGTTTTGAGTGAGAGAATGCTATGAAACAGCTGCTGCGCGCTCTTTGGTCTATGTAGCAGAGTTGCCTTTTGTGAGAGTCTTATTAAGGGTTGTCAACTACAAAATATGTCCATATTTCTTGCGGAACTAGTAAAATTTGTAGCGACTTACAGAAATGTATGTGAAAAATAAATATATGTGAGTTTCCCGCAGCTTAATTTTTAAATACGTCAAATATAGTCTGAAGAATAAATAAATGTGTATGTATATATTAATATTATAAATAATATTAGACACAAATAAATGTGACTAGTTTTTAATTAGATAAGAAAAAATTTGCAATTAAATGAACCACTCAATATAAACATGTATATCACTAGGTGGCAACGCTGTAAATTACGGCGCGAAGACAATTTGTTAGGTTTTTGCTCTTTGCTCTCTCTTTCTCACCCTAAGCCGCGATCTCTGAACACAAACGCTTGATGACACATTGATTGTTTTGGATGGTGAACTTGCCACACAAAATGAGCTAATTAATTCAATGATATTGGCAGAGATCAATGTTAATTAGCCTTAATAATTTACGCCTGAACAAGCACCATTCACAATAAGTTTTCGAGACGACAGGTAGACAGTAGACAGACAGGTGTCCTTCGCATGTCATTAATTCGAGCTATTTATATTCATATAGCAAATTGTTGCACATGAATTTCATTGAAATTAGCATTACAGTAAAAGTATAAATTTAGACAATCAGCTGCCGCTGGACAAGTGGCAGTCAACCAAAACAATTGCCGCACAAATGATAAGAACTTTTTACACACACTCTCTAACCCGCTCTCTCACTGTTTGGCACGCGCATGCTCTCTCTCACTCCTTCTCTCGCTCGCACTCAGCATTCTTTTGTATTGGCATTTTTGCTGGCTTTGCACTTGTTCAGCGCTTAATATTTCTTTGCATTTCTTGGATACTTGACGGCTTGTCATGCAGCTCAATGCATTTGTAACACTTATTGCACATCACGTTCAAGAATTTAACACCACATTTATTATAGATTTGTATCAAATTACTTTTTGCGAAGTGCAAGGAAAACCAGCGCCAGAAATTGCAACTTTTCGCGTTTGTTGTGCCAATCAGACTAGAGATGGCCATAGCTGCGATATATCGATAACGACGAACAGAGTGACCAGCAAATTCTAAAATTAAATATACTAAAAGTTGAGAAAAAATATACTAGCATACTATGGTGCTGAAATACTTGAAATTCAAATTAAGCATAAAACGATCGCATTAGCTACTTGCTCATGTTTGTTTTAAATGATTGTATTATATATTTAATATAGTTAATAGTAACATTCTGAATATAAGAGTAAGCTTAAGCTATCATTATCTTAAAGGTCCAAGCGTATTCCAAGCCACGCTTATCGATATGATGCTTGGGCGGAAATTTGATGTGCACTTTATTGTGACTTGCTGTCCACTGCGAATGCCAACAGAGATTAGATTGACTAAATTTTGGAAACTGAATAAATGCTTACCTCGATCTTTGTATTCTCCATGCCCAACATGGTAATTTCCGTTGTGGCCTTATCCAAGGTGAGCCCCAAATCCAAACCGGCGAGCAGCACTTGGCGATATCTATTGAGCTCCTTGCCCAGCGGATAGATATCCAGCTCATTGGTATCGTAGGGATATTCCAGCACAAAGGCATAGACAATGACGCCACCATTCGACTGCTCCCTTCCCTTTGTATACCACACGTGCGGCGTCTGCGTGTCATTCTGATAGATCCAGGGCAGACTGCCATAGATGCCTTCGCCGTTGATGCGCAGCCAGCGACCCATGTCCCGCAGACGCTCCTCGAAGATGGGCAAAATTGTGCCGTATTTTGTGGGTCCCACATTAATCAGCACGTTTCCATTGCAGCTGACGGTGCTCACAATTTCTGGAAAGGCACAAATTTCTATCTACACTCAGAACAAAAATTTATAAAAAAAATTATTACCTTTGATAACTTCTTTGGTGCTCATGAAATCCTTGAGGGTGACATCGAAACGCTGTCCCCAGCTGGTGCGATCCAAGGTGAATGCGTTCTCCCACTTGTGCTCTTGGAGCACGCCGGGATTGTAGCGATCCGCACAGTTGTAAAAGTCACCATGCCGGCAGGCTGTCTCAAATCCCCAGCGATCGTTGGTCACAATTGTGTCACGGACGGGACTGTCGTTATAGAGCCACGCAATAAACTCCTCCGATTTCCAGTACTTGGCCGGCGCCTCCCAGTCCCCATCCGACCAAATGATCTCCGGCAAATACTCACTGACCAAATCCATTTGCTCCGGCCTCACCTTGTAGTCCACAAAGTTCTGCTGGAGCAGCAGATGCTGCTTGTCATCGATCCACATCCGATTGAACCACTCGAACAGCGAATAGTACAAACCAAATTTTAAATCCGTTAAACTGCGCAAAGCCGTCGATAGCTCCTCTGTGGATGGTATATAAATTATATTATTGGCAGCAGTTAAGATTACAGAAAACAAGTAATTATAAGAAAAGTTTATAAATTAAGCTATCATTTAAGAATTATTATTATTAGATGGGAGACCCATTGAGCAAATGGACCAACAAATTTCAAATATACAAAACGATTTTAAAAAGAGAAAACAAATTGCACAAATTCAATGTGAAAATCTTGGAAATTATTATTATAAGTTAAGAAACTTTATTGTTGTTGTTTTCTGTGGTTCTGAGACTTCAAGATCTGGATAGATAGTTGTTGATTGATGATAAGCAAGATTTCTAAAGTAATTGAAAGACTTGGTGGATTTCGGGAAGCCTTTGGCTCCATTGATGGCGACTTCTTCTTCTAGGATGTGGTAAAGACGATCGCTTGACGAGTAGCTAACCTTTTGAACCCTATTTACATCTGGTGTTCAAGTATGAACATGAGACGCTGCGAGACTCAGCTATTTTTTAATGACGAAATATCATAAACAGTCCACTTTCAAGTGGCTGCATTGAAATAAGAAAACATCTCATGAATTTGCTCAAGTATGAACACTGGACGCTGCAAAGCTCAGCTATTTAAAGAATAAACATCACTTGGAGTCGCCCTACAAGCGACTCCGTTAAGATAAATAAACGTAACATGAAGTCGCCTTACAAGCGGCTTTAGGTTTTTTTTTTTAGGTTTAAGATTTTTGTATAAAATAAAAAAATGCTCATCAGAGCAAACAGTTCGATTCTAAATGTCGCGTAAACCTCAATAAAAAACTATGACAACCTGAGAGTTTGTATTAAATATTGCCTATTTCTAGTTTTAATATTAGCTAACTAGAATCTCTTGCTGAACCTAATATAATCTCTTCTACTAGGGAAAAGGTTCCATCATTCAACTAATCAAGTCTAGAAAAGTTTACAGGCATTGATTACAATCGAGACTCAAGTCAAAAAGAAATAATTATTTTTTTTGTGATTAAAGTCTTTTTGGTTACTTTCTACAATTACATAAAAAACTGTTGTATAAAACTTGACTATTTAGTCTTCTATAAATATCAAGTCGCACTCTCCAGAGCTTTGTAATACTTACTTATAATATCACGTTTTGGGCCCACATCCACTGAGTTCCAGCCGAAGCTGTGCTTTGAAGGCCACAGCGTGTAGCCGTCGTGATGTTTGCTGGTCAGCACCACATATCTGATAAGAAGTTTGTCATTATCAGTTGAGAACAGTATATACTATATATAGTCTATATACAAGCTGACCTTGCACCGCTATCCTTAAAGAGCAGAGCCCACTGCGTGGCATTGAACAATTCGGCTGTGAATTGCTCACCAAATTGTTGATAGGTAAAATCTGGTTTATAATTGCGTTGCATAAATCGTATATAGTCGGGATTGCGTAGATCTGTGTATGAAAGACGGCAATTGTTCATTTCCGATTTGTGAGAGTGCGTTGCTTGTGCTCTTCTTCTTCTTCTTCTGCTTGAACTCACTTATCCAATTGGTCCAGAACCACTCGGATCCAAAGCTGGGCACTGAATAAACGCCGTAGTGCAAAAAGATGCCCACCTTTGCCTCATCGTACCAGCGGGGCAGCGGTCTCTGATCCAGGCTCGCCCAGTTCGCCTCGTACCTGGTACGATGACCAGTCGGAGTCTGTCCACAGTTGCCACATGCTGCCAATATGCTCAGCACGGCGAACGCTAAGCCAAAACGTTCCATTCCTTTCTTCTTATCACCGCTTGCGAATTACGCCCCTTTTATTTTTTTTTTACTCCTTTTTTTCAAAGATTGCCGGCAACCTCCGCTTCGCTTCGAATGCAGCGTTCAACTGAGCTGAGCCGAGCTGATCGCAGTGAAACGAATGGGAGAGGGAGAGAGAAACAAAAACACATCCGTCAATCAACTAGGTGAGCGAAATTAAGGGCCTGACGAAATTGTATACCCTTTGTGCACAACTTGATAAGTGTATTTGCAAACACGATCTAGAAACCTAGATGTTGCTGATTATTATAAGCTTAGAATATAAAATGGTAAGCTCTTTAATTTATAACATTTAACCTATTATTGAAAAAGAAGAACACTTATTTTCCACAATTTCTTTTAAAATTTAGCACAACTTTCGTTAAGCTTCAAATAAATAACGGTGTCAGGGTATTCACTCTTCGGAATTCATTGCATGTACTTACGACTGAAAGTGGAAAGCGCACACAGGCACTCACGCATACAAACAAACATACACACACACACAACACACACACTTGTGTTTTCAATTTATATTTACGATGTTCAGTCGTGTGAAGCATGTATTTATTTCTAAATAAATAAACATCGATTTGCCAGTTGAAATGATTGATAAACGTAGCATTCAGCCAGATCTTGTTGATGTTTTGATAAGCAACAATTGATTATCAACATAAATAAATATAAAATATATATAAATATTTGTATAGTTCAAATATCAAATATGCAGATAGTGTTTGCTTATTTATGAATATATTTATAGAATATATTTTTAAAAACTGAAAGTACTGCTTGAAAAGATCATAAAAAGCTGGAACCATTTCCGAAAACCGTCTCGTGGTGCGTTTAATATATTTACAGCTATAAAATATATTATTTATATTCCAACATAACTCCCAGCTGCAACTTGCTATATTAATACACAATTCTATTGGTTTTTTTTGTTTTTAATTGAACATAACAGTTTATTTTATTATCATTTTGCATCTCATATTTTGCTTTTTATTCTTTTGTATTTGGTTTCATTTGTTTTTTTTTTGTCATAAAATGTGTCGCTTTGCTTAATTCCCGTTGGAAACTCGCACAAATCAAGCAGATTCATCCGCATACTTTGTAAATAGTTCATATATATATTTTTTTGTTTTTGTTTTTCATTTCTTTTGTTTTGTTTTGTTTTCTTGTGTTCAACGAATCGAAAATTGTATTTGTGGTTTAGCTAAAGCTTGGACTGTTTTGTGAGCTTCGAATGTTAATGGGTTCAACTACTGGAAAGCTGGAAAGAAGATTCCCATCTAAAGCGCAAACACACATACACACAGTCTAACACTCACACACACACACACACATACTCACACACACACACACACAAACAACATTCTAGTAAACACTGAACAATTTTTGTTATTTCATATTTTAGTTTCGTTTAGTTTGTTTTGCTTTTAAAGTAAATAATCTTCATTGCCTTTGTTAATTTATTCAAGTCGTATTTTTCCTCTTGGTTTTTGTTTTTGTTTTTAATATTCTCTCAGCATGTTTTCAACAGTTTATTATTTTTGGCTATTCTAAAATCGGGTGCAACATTCGGTGTGCGGGTTACATGTGTCGTGTAGATACATTTGGTGCATACAATTTTTGTTTTGTTTTCAGGCATCTTCGCATCTGTTAAGAGAAGTTTTGTTTTTCCCGAATTTATCGTTGACGCGAAATACACACAATCAATAAACACACACACACATATATATATACATATATATATATATATATATATATATGCTGTAGGAATACTATATAGTAAATTTAAGTGTTCTCATTAGTTAGTAAATCGCTGAAGAATTGGCGAACAGTTGATTATAGTCGAAAAGCAAGCTTAGCGAATATTTTGAAATTGCATTCAGAGAAGGGAAGAAACAACAAAAAACTAAACAAAATAATGTTTAGATACGATCTTAAAGAAATATAATTGTATAGTAGTGTGTGTAATTAGCCCCAAACATTTATGCTTAAAATACATTTAAATGTGCATAACTCCAAGTAAAGCTTTTGGTTTAGTTAAATGTAAAGTAAACTTAAAAACAAAGAAATAAATTTAAATCCAAGGAATCTCAGTTAAAAAGAGAGCGAAAATTCATAATCGAATTGTATATAAATATATATATATATATATTTGTAGGCTATGCACATTTAAATATTGATTGAGGTATTTGTATATATTATCAAGATTTGTTTTCGTTTTTGTTTTTTTTTTGTTTTGCTACGAATTAAAACAATCGTAAATAACTCTAAAGAAATCTGCATTGCAATTAATACTTTTTTTTTCTTCTCGAGGAAACAGAAAAACTAAAAACAGATTGTTGTTAAATAATAGTTAAATAGTTTAAAAGACTTTCCAGTTTTGTTTTTGTATTGTTAAAGCTACCAGTGACCGTGCGTCAATAAAGTTGTGTGTGTGTGTGAGAGTGTGTGTTGTGTTGTGTTGTGTATGTAGTAGTAATTATAATTTTTACAATTTGTTTGCTTTGTTTTGTTTTTTATTATTAACTAGTTTTTATCAACTTTTAGAACTAAAGTGCTTTGTATTTAGTTGCCTTTCAGGCTATGCCTTTTTTTAATTGTTATTAACTGTCATTTTTTGTCATTGAAGTGCGTAGTGGAGGGGAGTGGGGGAGGGGCTTTAGTTTGAGGCAAGTGGGCAAATATACTTATAAAGCCTTTTAAGCGTCTTAGCAGGAGACCCATCTTCCTTCTCTCTCTCTCTATCTCTGTATCTCTCTTTCTATCTATATCTAAGTCTATGCTTGCAGCTCTCTAAATATATCAACTCTAGAAAGAACATGTGTGTGTGTGTTGTGTGTTGTATTTGTGTGTGTGTTGTGTGTGTGTTGTGTGTGTGTTGTGTGTGTGTTGTGTGTGTGTTGTGTGTGTGTCGTGTGTGTGTCGTGTGTGTGTTGTGTGTTGTATTTGTGAGTGTGCTCTATGGAACTACGCAACTGTTTGAACTGCAAACCGACTATCGATTATCGATTATCGATAAATGTGTCTTACAATTTCTTGTGTTTTGTTGTTTGTTTTGTTTTTATTATTTTTACAATATTTTTAACTTTAGGATCATAGAAGTAATAACATTAAATAACATTTTTGCGTAATTCTAATATTTCTAATGTTTTTTGTTTGTTTTGTTTGTTGTTGTTTTTGTTGTTGTTGTTGTTTTTGTTTATGTTGCTGCTGCTGCTGCTGCTAGTCACACTATGTGGTTGCTGTTGAGTTGCTGTTGCTGTTGTTGCCACCGCCACTTGCCGCAGCAGAGGCCACAGCGCCCGCCGCATTGCACTGGATGAGTCCGCTGTGTTGCGTCGTCGATGAGGATGTGGCTGCTGCTGCTGCGGCTGCAGCTGCCGCATGTTGCTGCTGTTGGTGCAGATGATGCAAGTGATGCTGATGATGATGTGGATGGTGATGATGCGCATGATGATGATGATGATTATGATGGTTCATATTGTGATTGCTGTTGTTGCTGCTGCTGTTATTGTTGCTAAAATTTAAATGTAATGCGCCATTTGTTGCTGTTGTTGCTGCCACATTTGGCGGCAAGGCATCCGTGGCGGTTGGAGGATGAGGAACTGCCGAGGTGCAGTAGCGCGTCGTATCACCAAATTCACCGCTGGTCAAATCACCCAGAATGCCACCCATCAAACCACCGCTGCCCGGCGGTTTGCCAGCAGCGCCCGGCTCCGGTTGCGTGCAAATTGGCGGCGCCACAGCATCGCCATCAATAAGACAGGATGATGCTGTTGCTGCTGCTGTTGTTGTTGTTGCGATGCAGTTGTTGCTTTGTGAATTGACATGCAGCGCCTCAGAGGCGGAGGAATTGTTGCTGTTGCTGCTGCTGTTGTGCTGCTGCTGTTGTTGCAAATGCTGCTGCTCACAGTTAGAGGCAACAGCAACAACAGAAGCCGAACCGGAATCAGTTGTGGCCAACGACTCCTGGCCACAGACGCTGCTGTTGTCGTCGGTGAGGCGCAGGGCCACCTCCAGGTCGCGCAGCACATCCGTCTCCTTCTCGTCGATCAGGTTGAAGCGGCGGTGCAGCGCCGTCAGGTGCATGAACGTCAAATTTAAATGGGTGTGCAAGCCGAGCAGCGCGATTTCTCGGAAATGCGCCGCATACAGATGCGCTATCACATGAAATTGCAAGCGTAAAATTTTCCGGGCGATCGACTCGAACGAGCCGGGAAACTCATTCGCGTATTTGGTTGGAAATATCGATTCATCGCTGACCGTCTTCTGTGTGAAGGTCATCACATAATCGATGTACTGCGGCGCTGCAACCCGCGTCTTCTTCCCCTTCTCATCGAACCATAAGTACGTTCTGCAAAACAAATTATATATATATATCATATGTCATATATCATTAGGAATAATCTATATGCTCACCTGTTGCCGGGTCCGGTCATGTCTGCGCAACCGGATTGTGTACAAAATTCACTAATAGTTCCATACACCAGATTCACGTGCTCGAAGAGAGCAAGAGCTGCAAATTAAATAAGAATTAAAGTTTAGTATTTGATATATATATATATACATATATATAGAAGAAAAAAGTCGTTAAAGTTATTAAGTTGTCGGTATAAAGTCGTACTTTGCTCTGTTAATCGAAAATTCATACTTAAATATAATTAAGTATATAACTTATAATTAAAATATTAATAATAAAAAGTCCTATATCACTATATATATAAAGCCGTACACCAGCTAGCTATCTATAAATCTCAACAAATATGCAACGACTGGTTTTTTATGCTAAGTAAAAAAGCAAAGAGAAACATCGAAACCCCAAAAAATATATGTATTTTTAATCGCCGACTTGATTTAGGCATTTCCGTCGGTCTGAAAAAGCGGAAAGAGCTACACACTTTAAACTTAGTTTAAAAGTACTGCTATCTCGATCAAGGCAGCTCAAGTTAATTTAGTATTTTTTGCGAATATCGATATTAATCGATAACACACAATAGACTTGCAAATAAATATAACACACCTTTGTAAAGAAATAGACAAGCAAATGATATATATAAATATATAATAACATATAAAATATCCTGACTTATTCTTAATCAACCTAACGAATTCCATTTAAACCTTCGAAAACCTTTGATTCTGTTAATAAAAACTTATTTTTATATTAAACAAACGGCTGCATTTAAAAGCTTTATGCAGGATATCTGCTCGTCGAGCTGTCGCGACTACTCTTGATATTCTAACTTGTTTTACTTTAAAAATACATCTAAATGCAAATATGCAGAGTTAATTCAATTTCTTATTCTTCTGCAATATGTTAAGTAAAAACATTTTCAAGGCCTCCTTCGATTTTTTTACTTTCTTCCTGCTGTTTCAGTCATAATTAAGACAACCAGCTGCGAGCGAGTTTGCCAAAGTGTAATCGAGTTATATTCCTTTTTTTTTATCAATGTTCAAGGTCAATGCTAAGTTAATATTGACACAAGATAAATTTAAAATCGGAATCGTGGGGGCAATTTAATATTACGTCAGTCAAAATTACACTGCAGGCAAACAAAATGAAATCACGGCACCTCCTTCAATCTTCCATATAAAATATATATATATATATGTATATATATAGTCAACAGATGACGACATGGAACCGCAACTCAATCGTAAACATGCTGATTAAAAGGAAGTGTGGCAAGGGTAACAAAAATATATTTTTGGGGCAGATAAGTGTGGGCACGTGGCAAGTGGCAAGAGATATATTGTGACTGGGCATACAATTCGCTGACACATTGCCAATAATTTTACAACGCACACTTTAAAGCTGCTGCTGCTGCGGTTAATTTCTATTTGTGTATTTTGCATTTATCAAACCGATTAACACAAGATGATGTAATATCCAATAAAATGCCTCAGAGAACAACACGAATCCAACGCAACCTGATAATGACAACGACCATAATGACCATTATAATGATAATGATGATTGCATGATGTAAGACAAAGTCTCAAAAGAAATTATAGAAACAGTACCCAAAATGACTAAATTTTGAGCTTTTGAATTGTGGCTTGCTTAATTTCATTTTTACATTTGATTTAATTTGAAACTGAACTCATTTTATTTCTAGACAAGAAAGAATAGAATTAGGAATTAATAATTGATATATATCGATAATATATATCTGTGTGGATCAAATTCAAACTGCAGACTTTCACAAACAAAAAAATTGATGGATAGTGCTATAGTTTCCAAATGTTAATGATATTCTGTTGGAATATTAGAGGCACAACACAAACCCATAACTAGAGTTTTTCCTCATCTTTCGACATATTGTTCATATGGAAACTATATAATATATATATTGTAGCTGATTTTAAAAAGATTGCTTAAAAAGTGAGGAAAACAGACGAACCAGAAATCTTGTAAATATTTCATATTTTATATAAAATTTTAAATTTAATTGACATTAAATAAATAATATCGAATCATTAGTGATGCTGATCAAAAGTATATATAATACTCTAAAAAGTTGGAGTAAAACTTCTCTGCAATGACCAACAAATCAGCTGAATTTTTACTACACATTTAAAAATTAATATATTCTTAAAAATATAAACACTAAAATGAATGAAAAATTAATCTTAATTCTATTTGCAAACTGTTTTAGTGAGTCAGTAATCTTGCGGCCACTTTCCGGCACAACTTCCTCTTTTTAAATGAATAGCTCTAAAAAAAAAAGTGTGATTCAAATTTGAGCAGCTGTTGCAGCTTCCTATTTGTTGGTTCTCAATCAGCACGTATTACTAAGCCCAGTTAGCTTAATCAGTCTAAACTGTACTCAGTGTGTGCTCTAAACTAAGTCACGGGGCTCAAATGCCAAATTATCTATTAAATTCCACACCGTTTATAAACACAAGTAGCAACAACAATAACAACATCAATAAAAGTAACAAGGCAAACAAAGGCAACAATAAATAGATGAATAAATCAAAACAAGAGAATCACGCGAAAAAATGTTCAATCAACAAAAAAAAAACATCTATAATAAAAGTTGCGGGCAAGATAAGCGTGCTTAACTTGGGCGATACCCTGTGGATCCGAGATAAAGGGAGCCTAGAATTAAGCTATAATCAACTCCAATTATAATGCATTGGTGGAAACATCTAGATTAGCCTATTTTTAATGGTAATTTAGTAGAAATGATTAAGTATATGTCAGAGTATATAATTCATTAATTGCAAAACTACAAACTACACAAATCGATTATTATCGATATACGCGAAATGTGTGCAGTTGATGAAAAACAATAAATAAAACTTTGATGTGATCTACGAGAACATATACCCCATATTTATAGTCTGTGGTCTCTTGAAGTCACCTAAATCTGCTTGCCTATGCTAGGTTAACTTGACTGATCAAGAATATATATAGCCTTAATAGTCTATTCCGTACTCTTACACAACTTTACTGAGTTTTGTGTACTTACTGTGTGAGGCCAGCCATTCATTGTAGTCCAAGCCAGCTGGAAGATCGACAAGGGCTTTGAGATCAGCTTCAGGTAGTTTCCGTTCCAAAACGCTCTCCTCCAAATACAATTTGGTATCTGTTGAATTTTGATCGCCATCGCGCTCTTTGCGACGCGCTTTTCTGCAAGACACAACGAGTGGAAGACACAATTCAGTTAGTTAATACTGTTAACAGAGATTAGTCATAGTTATTATTTATAAATAGAAATATATATTTTTTTTAGGCCTATTTAGGTTCTCACCCAGCTACGCATAGAAATGTGTCAACCGAGCCCTGCGCATAGCGATACAGGGTGCCTAGGGTGTCACCAATTTTAGATGGTATCGTTGTCACTTGCCACATAAATCGCGCAGTTCTCAACAAACATCTAATCACCAAGGACGAAGAACTGGCGGCGGCGTTGCCTGTGGAGGAAGTTGCTCCCTTTGCTGATCTTTCACTTTTACTAGTTGTTGTTGTTTCTATTATTGGTTCCCCTTCCGATTCTATATGTGTTTTAGTAGTTGTTGCTTTAGTTTTAATTTTAAATGTTTTACTAGTTGCTGTTGTTGGTTTTGTTGTTGTTGGCACCTTTTTGTTTGGCGTTTCTTTCATTTTTTGGTTATTACTCTCAATTTGTTTCTTTTGTCATTTTTACCGCTGTTGTATTTTTTTGTTCTTTTGTTGTTGTTGTTGCTAATTTGGGCAGAACGTAAACGTTTAAAAGTCGTAAGCGTAACACCCTCTGCCACCTTATCACGCCAAAATGCCGCAAAACCAAAATGACAAAAGCACAAAAACAACAAAAAAAAAACACCAAATCTCAGCCAAGCCACAAATCGACCGACGCGAACCGTTCACATTGAAACAATGGCAGTGAAAAACCCCCATTAGTCCCTGGCTGGTGTTATACATATATATAAATATAATATATATAATTATATAGCTCATAGTAAGTTCTTGATAGCGATTCGCTCCATTCTCTCTCTCTCTCTCTCTCTCTCTTTCTCGCTCTCTGGCGATCGCACTTAGGCAAACACAAATTACTCAAAATAACTCAACTGTAATTTTTTTTTGGCGTTAGGCCTATGCGATTAGTAGGGCTAGCACCTTGAAAACTGCGTCAAGGCGACGCTATGTAAACGATAAACAAAATTTAGTTTTACTAGTTTTTAGTTAACTTTTCATGAATAACTTTGAATACGCAATTTGCATCTAAAAAATAATAGTTAAAAAACCAAAGCAACACAAAGAAGAAAACAAGAAAACTCCTGCGAGAGAAAAATTTCCAAAAGAGAGAGAAAAACCGCAACCGAAAAGATGGAGAGTAAATGTAGCTTAAAAAGGTAACAAGCAGAGAGAAAGATAGAGAGAGTAGACAAGTGTAAAAAGTGAGAGTAAATAGTAAAATTATAACTAAGAAAATAGCAAAAAGAGTAAGGGGGGGAGTGTATAGAGTTATAGAAAAATTACATATTCAATCAAAAAATAATTACTACTAAAGTAAAATCACAAATTGCTTACTCTAAATTAGTATTATGTTCTCAAACTTAAACAATAAGAAAGAGTGTAAGAAAGAGAGAGAGAGAGAGAGACCAAAAAACATACGTAGAAAACAGCAATAAGAGAAAGAGTAAATGAAAAACCCTAAATATATTTTAAGAAACTAAAAGAGTGGTAAATAATAAATAATATATTTGCTGTTTAATAAGTAGAAAAATGCTCTCAAATCGAAACAAATACTTAGAACATTCTCACGAGAATCAGTAAAAAAAAAAGAGTCAAAAGAGGTGAAACCTTTGACATTTTATCTTTCTTCTGTTTGCATATATAACAATGATATAATTAAGAACGGGTACACTAAACTTTACCAAACTGTACACATGTCTAATTAGGTAATTTTCGGATATGATATTCTTAAAACTAACACGCTTTCTAAGCGCACGCAGTAGAATTAAAAAAAAAAATAAGAAAAAAAAAACATTAAAAAAATTAAAACTATTCTTATCAATGCGCCAGAATCAACAAAACAAAAAAAAAATCAGAATTTATTTGCATTTGTGCGTGCTCCAAACAATGGAGGTGCTCCCAATTACTCCATTTGTTTAATTTCTACAACTGGGAGAGGGGGCAGTGGAGTGAATGCTGGCGAGGGAAGGGTAAACAAAGGTGGATCTTTAGGCATTCTAAAAACAACAAATAGAGCCACATATGATAATATTAGTGTGTAGATTAACGCAACCAAGCGTACTGACTAAATTGATGCGATAAGAGCGTTACTCTTTGTGGGTATATGATACACTGAGAGAAAATATGTAAAGCTTAACTGAAACTAACAAAAAACTTTAAATTCAAACAAAAATAAATGAGAATCAGTAGCTTTTATATAAAACAATGAACTACTCTAAACACTTTTTTGCCTAGTGTATTTGTGTATATATAGATATAGGGGAGTTGGCAGGGAAACGGGTGTAGTCAGCATTATTTGCTTGGCTAAGCAGCAGGTGAACAGAACAATCGACTCGTCAGTTCAGTGGCCCATACACCTCCTCTTACCTCCCCCACTCCCCCGCACACGGCCCCTATTGTCTGTGCCAGGTGATAATCAACATTTGCGCCCCACAAATTCGCGCACAGGCCAACCCCATTGTATCAATTTGACACAGCACAGAGAACAAAAGGCGAAAAAAATATATACAAAATACAATATAAAAAAGATTAAAAATTCATGGACAAGGTCGTCGCTCCACTTTGAGTAGCGCTTCCAGCCACCTACTCCCCCCGAGCTAATACTTAGAAGCGACCCTCGAGCGACCTTTCAATTTCAATTCCAATTTGCAGCCAGAGCAAAGTGCGTGTCAAAAGGCGTTCAAAAGGTCTTCTCAAAATGCTTCAGTTCGTGTGAAATTTTGATTAAGAGCGAGTAGAACAGATCAGAGGGGAGCGAGCAGCAAAGAGAAGAAAATTTTCAAATTATAGCTTAGAAATTGGGAACGCTGTTGAACCGTTTACAAAATAACTACAATCAAATTACTGAAAAAATCAATTTCTACCGTAAGAAATTTCAACAATTAACTTTCAAGTTAATCGATAAACTCAATTAACGATTAAGTTAATCGATAAGCTCAATTATTGATTATGGCACAATAATTAATAACTTTAGAAATTGGGGGCACATCTTGCACATTTTTTCAAAATTTATTTTCTTATCGTTAGTTTATCGAAAGAACCGATCCACAATAAAAAGACACTTTTATCGTCGCCTCAGCTTGTTCAGTTCTTGACCAGTTCAAAATGACGAAATGATTTTGCAATATGTTGGAATGCGCCAATTATGGGGCGATAATTTACTGGCACAAAGATTAGATAGATTAATTGCAGAAAACGCATGATATACACTTTGATATTTGCATTTGCTTTTTATATAGATAAATAGGTTTTATATAGAATTTATATTTATTTATCTTATCTGCATTAGAAATTCATGTCAAAACACACTCATTTAATTTTTAAAATATTCTTTCCCAATATTAAAAACGTAAAAACTGAAATCACATTTTTCAACACAGTAAACTACCTAAAAAAAAAAAACTTTACACAACCACTTCGTCAAGCACGATTAATAAATTCTATATTTATTTTTTATATTTTTATTTTAATGTTTCGCAGAGATTAAATAACTTAATCTGGCTTTTACTTATTCGGCTACTTGCCAAGTTTTTTTATGAATGAATCATATACAACGATAGTATTTTTTTTATTTAATTCAAACACGTGACTAATAATAATATACACTCGCAGAATCATAAGTAGTTATAGATACTGAATATATAGTGACCTGAAATCGATTGTGCAGAGCAGTCCGTAAACAAATTGGCACGTTAGTTTTTTCTGTCGCATTTCGCAAGAGACTAAAAGCCGCTAAAACTGAAAGCCGAGCGAAGCGTAAAAAATGACGCAAAAGAAAAAGAAAAAAGCAAAAACAAAAAAAACCTGGCGATAAATACACAATTTTCAACTCATAATTTCCGGATTGGCCAAGTGACTCCCACTACCCCACTCTCACCTCGCCCCTAAAACTAGCGAACAGTGGCTCGGCCATGATAAACGGTTTTTTTCTATTTTTTTTTTTTGCAATGCCCCAAAAAGTGTGCAGAGAAATAAACAAATATTTAACACTTTGAACTTTGTCCCAATTCACTATTTATTACACTTAAAACCTATGGGCAACTGATAAATGAGTATGCTTAAGCTGTGCATAAAGCTATAACAGATGAAAAATACCTTTAAGTATATATATTCCTGATCAGCATTAGTAGTCAAGTGGATCGAACCCTGTTGCTGTTTTCCTTACTCTTAAAAACTATATTTTTTATTATCTTTTCAATTTACTTATCTAATTTTAGATTGTATGATTCATAGGGTATCTTCTAGTCATGCAATTTTAACTAGAATACACTTGCCTGCGTTGCATATGTGGCCATATGCAGCTGCTCACACAGCTCGACTATATCGACTGAATTCCCAGACCTGACCATGAGCCCATATGTTGCTAGTCCCGCCACTCTCCTTTATCCATTCCCGCCCCAACTAAACCTATCCCCAGTTGTTCACATTCCGTGTGAGCTCTATTTACTATAGAATTGCGATATGCGATTGATGATGTCTCAATTGAAAAAGCTTTTGACTGTTGTTGCCACACACACACACAGATAATACCTATGTATGATAATAAACAATAATAACTTTTATCATATAGGAAAATATGTAGAAAATGCAATGGCTTTTTGTGTGCCTTTAGATAAAGAAGAATATTGAATTGATATATTTTTATAAATAGTAAATTGGTTATAGCCTTTTGAGAGTTGGGTAATTGAGGGGGGAGCAAAAAGACAATAGACTATTTATACTTATCAATACAATTTATATAAACGAGCTCTAGATAAACCCGAGACTGAGCCAATCGCGTTAATTAACTATCTATATTTATATATATATATATATTTAGAGAATATGGCAAAATACTCGAATTGATAACTAGAAAGAGGTGAATCAAATCTAGGGTATATTTTATATTTATATTTTGCAATTATGAATTTTTTTTAGTTTGTTTTTTTCTAATGCAATTCAATTGTGACAAGGGTTGGCCCCAAAAAAAAAGGTGTTTATAGATTACAATTTACAACGGTACTTTATATGTACGCGCCAAATGAAAATGGAATTACGATGTTACCCACAAGAAAAGCAAAAAAGAAGCAGCAGAAAACATTACAAAATATCAGAGACTAGAAAACAAAGGCTACAGTAGAGGAAGGGAGTAAGCGAAGGAGATAAATAGAGGAAAAGAGAGAGAGAGAGAGAGAGAGACAGAGAGGGAGAGACAATGAAGTTCCTTATTTGCTAGTTGTTGTTAACCGTTATCAACAACAATGAGTGTTTGTGGGTGGGTTGCTGTTGTTGTTGACGATGTTGAAAGGCATAATTGCGACGCCACAGAAAAACAACGTGTGTATTATTTAAGTGCCCAAAGGTGTTGAAATGGCAACAACAATAAAACAACAACAACAACAGCAATAATAGAGATACCAGATATTGTCGTAATAGCCGTCTAGTCTGATAAGTTAATGGCCATAAAAGCTCGACAAAATGAACTGCAACTGTAACTGTAACGAAAGGTGCTTGGTGGGAGGAGGGTAACACGGTAAGAAAACAAGTAAAGTAGTCAACAATCAAGCAAAAAGAATCATACTCTTCTTAGGCAACTCTACTAGCTGAAAATAATAAATAAATATCACAAATAATGGCGTTCATGTTGTTGATGATGTAAGAAGCTCTCGATAAACATACAACATGTGTAAGCTTGAATAGTTTACTTGGCTCCGATTGTTGGTCATTTGGTGTTTTCTTTTTGTTGAGTTTGCCACACTTAAGGCAGGCATAAAATGGCCCAAACACAAAGCAAACAAAAGCAAAAACAAAAACTATGACGATGACGATAAAACAATTGAGTCATAGTCATGAAAACGTGACAGAATAATGGCATCACAAAAAAAAGAGTCTATTAATATATATATATATATATATTCATTATATGGCAAAAGTTTGGCCCCAAATAATATCGCATTTCGATTGTGGAATACCCCTAACAAAGCCTCAGAAATGTACGCAGATAAAAACAGATAGAGAGAGAGAGAGACACAGAGAGCAGGAGGAACAAACTAATAGTTTTCTTATTCCCACTCTACAAACTCAGTTTAAGTCTCAATCTGTTTGTAAATATCAAATCATATTTCAACTTACAACAAGTAAATCAACTGGTTTGTAATCTGCTCACAAAAAAAAAATACAACAACATTAGATAATAGGTTGTTGTTAACTGTTAGTCAGCTGATCAGGTATGACGTCAGTGACAAGAGATGCTGACAATGACTTTCTCAATTATAATTATTAAAAGCTAGTCACTCGCCTTCAGTTCTGTTTCGTTTTAATTTCAGTTTCAATTCACTCATGGAAACTATATTGACACGAATAATTCAATAAAGACAATTGTTGATTAGCAAATGAGCACATAGAGAGGCAACCAGCGCGAAAAAAGAGAGAGGGGGTGAGAATTGACAATCGAACGATTGCAGTCTTTAATTAATGACAATTATGCACAAAAGTCAACGATCGTCAAGTACGAAGATCGTAAAAGGCAAACACAAACGAACTCAATTTGTGAGTCAAATCAAGCCCCCATCCCCTTCCCACCACACCCACGAATGGGAAGTGGGGTAGTGGTCAAGGGCATTTCACAAATTGCAAATTAACTGTAAATATTAGAAAATCACAGCGAGCCTAATAGTTATATAACTTTTAAATTAAAAATATCGATACTAACTAGAAATCAAGCTATTTATAAATATATATACAATTTGTTGTGATTATTATTATAATTTCATCAATTCATTATAGTTAGCAATAATTTTGCTACAATATGCCTAACGACTATTTTAACTTTTCAGCAACAATATTTTTATCTTATCATTAATCAATCAATAAATGAGTCACCAGACGACTATCGAAATTCCACGTAACGAGCAACGTTTAATTTTCAGCTAGTCTGCTCAGTGCGAATTGCGATCACGTAAAGCAATGCAAATGCAATGCACACACACATATGGCAGCAACATAACTGTAACTGTCTTATGCCAGTGACACAGAGAGTGTGAGAGAGCGGGACAGAAATCAGTGCACAGACGCATTGGCGTCACATGTTCAATGGGAGAGCGGAGGCGGGTCAGGGGCAGCGTAAAGCGTGTAAAATGTGTAACGTGTAACGTCGTGTGAATCAAACAGACGTTAGGCTTTAATATTTGAAGGTTACGTTCGGGGGCGCGGTTAGTGGGCGACGACAACCACGATCGATCCGGTTGAGCGAACGCGTTTTTCAAGTCCACTAAACGAATTTTTTTTGGACTTTTTTGTCATTTGGATAACTCTTTTTTAAGGGGGTTTGGTTTTTAGTTTTGGTTTGTTGTTTGAACTTTGGATTTGGTTTTGCTATTTTGGTTTGCAGCGCGCAGCATAAGCTCAATTGGAACCCATTTAATTTGATTTGTTTTCTGCACATACACACGCAGAGAATTTGTGAATGCGCGAACCGTTAATTGGAGTAGGAAGAGGAAGTTATCGTTGTGTTTCTATTATGTTTTTCTCTGTTTTATGTTTTTATTTTTGCGTACGCGAGCGCGATTCACTGTCGGCAGCAGCAGAATCAGAAGACTGGCTGACGCGACCGCGCACCTTTGCTACAGCGCAGCGCACTACGCTTTGTTTTGCGTGCGCACCTCTGTCAGTGTGTGTGTGTTAGAACACAGAGTTGTTTTTTCTTTTTTTTCAATAAGAGAGAATCAAATAGATAGAGAGAGAGAGAGACCGCGTCTAATCAGCTGTGGGTGCTTGCTCGCTTATTGAATGAAATTGGTGGTAATAACGGTAGTGTGCTTTCCAATTGGATTGCGCAAATATGAACACATAAATAACACACCAATACCTACATACCTTGTACGTTATGCAAAATGTTCTGTACCCGAATGACGCACACAAATATCCCCCAAAAAAAAACCAAGCTGGCTGATGTTTTTGATTGCTGCTGCGACTGCAGCTGCTGTCGATGATGACTGCGGCAGAGACAAGCGAACGTTATAGCAGAAGCTAAAGATGAAGATGATGAAGAAAAAGAGGAAGAACATACGTTCTTTCTGTGTCTGCCGATGTGCGACAATAAAACAGCTGCGCTGACAGAGACGGCGACGAGACGCTTCTGCTGCTGTCAGCAAAATGTAAAGCAAAAAATTTGTATGTTATGTGCATGTGTGTGAAGCATAGTCAACGTTTGCGCTCGTGTGTGTGTGTGATACCTTTTGCCTTTGCCAAGTTCAAAATTATTTAAAACAATTAATATTCATTTTGCTTGAACATTTTCAATTAGCTGTTGCCATTTCCATTCCCTTTTGCATGTGCCGACCCCCCTCCATCAACTCATTTGAATGGAGGTGTCTTAACTATGTGTGGCTATAAATTAATAAAAAAAAAATATAGCTAAAAAGGAAAGAAGCAGATTCAGAACAAGAGCGGATTCCGATTCATTCATGTTCGTCAAATGGGGGAAAAAAAGGTAAGTTCCATTTGCAATAATTAGAATGTCGGCGACGTAAGCAAAATTAGCATAAGGTAACGTAACTAAGAAACGTAGCGGAAGGGAATTCAAATTGAACGAATTTGGGAAGAACAGTTTTAAACTGGTTTTAGCCAAATTATTGTAGCAGATTAAGCGAATAAGAATATAATAAAATGCGTATTTTTTGGCATTTCAATTGAAAACATGTTAATTAATTGTCCAACTAGGAAGCTACTTTATTTTTGATTGAAAAACAAATGAATGTTGATCTAAATCGAATCTGCACCTCTCCCTCCCTTTCTGTGCGTAAACACGTCAGTGTAAATATTATAAATTGGGATTATGTCTGCACGCTTTTTTTATTATTGATTTTGCATATAGATGTGTGACGAAGAAGACGAAGGCGTCCACTTGACGATGATTTACCGTGAATTTGAATCGAATAAACAACATAACAATATCGTGTGTGTGTTTGTGCTTATATATGAGTTAACACATGTCCAGAGTCCATGCAAATCAACTATTACTCTATCAAGCTACGCTCTATTTACTCAACAGGAGAGAGAGAGCGAGAGCAGGCGAGTTTAATGGGAATGGGAGGGGAGGCTATTACTCTACAAAATAAATGTGTGTCACAATTAACAAAAGAAAATCACGCGTTAATCAAGCGCAAAGGCAAAAAGAGACACAAACTTACTTACTTACTTTTTCTATTTACACAAATACACTGAGAAAAAGATCGAACTAAATTATTTTAAATTATTTTTTAAAAATTTTTTCGAAATATTTAGAAATTTAAAATCGAACATACCAAATACAATTCCACCCTTAAAAAAATCTAACTTTAGTTTTTAGAAAGCCACAACCATATTTATTAGAAATTTATTTTATAAATCCTGGCGATTTGATTTACTAAAATGTAGGTCGAATTTTTTATGACTGTATACACAAGCACACATACATTTATGGCGAATAAAGAAAATTTAATTAAGCCACAAGTCGCGATATGAATCAGCTACTGCCAAAAATGCGCAATTTCCTATTACATTTGCCCCCTGTTGTTGTTGCTTTTATTGTGCGAAGAGACAAAGACAAAAACAGCGACAGGAGCAGCCATAAATTGCAAAGAACCGTTTTGATCGAACGCACTCAGCATACCAAAAAGAACAACAACAACAACAACAACAACTAATCACCCGTTGTGAGCGCCACCAATTTGGGAGAGTCACACAGTGGGAGCCATAGGGAGAGAGAGCAAAGCGCGATGACAGCAGCTTGTTGCGTATATGTGTGTGTGCAGTAATGAGTTGTGAATCATGCAGAGAGTCACAAGCGCACATACGGTAACATGCATACGTTGTTAATGTGTCCGTTGTTGATGAAGATAAAAATCAACAAAAAAAATTATAATAATAATGGAAAGTATTTAAAAGTGAGATACGCCGTCATCGAGACAGTTATCTAGAAACCCAGACAGACACTAGCTGATGTTGATGATGGACGGCGATAACATGTGGTTAAATGGATTAAAAAAATCAAGGCGTGATATGGAGAAAGAGAAGAGTGTAAAAATAGAGGGGGGATGGGGTGTGTGGGAAAAACAAAAGCAGCAGCGTAGCAAAAGTAAATGAGCCGCAGCCGCAGCCGGAACTTGGGCAAAGCAAGCGCCAATAAGTCAGCAGCAGTCAGCTTCAAGGTGAAGTTTTATGAGCCGTTATATTTCTTTTTATTTATTTTTTTGCTGACTTTTTGCATGTGGGTGAAATTGAAAATGAAATAGTGAAAATGCTTATAAATCACTCGTTTTTTGTGTTTAGGTCAGCAGCAGAAAATGCAATGCATAATAAAAACTAAAACATATGGCTATGTGTGCTTTCTTAATGAACTTTTTGAATGTCATCACCAGCAAAGATACATAGATGCTAATGTTTGTTAGTTAATGCGTTTCACAACTGGCCACTGAACTTTAACAACAGCGAACCTAACAGAACTCTATTATAGTGTTAAATTAATATGAAATGTTATAACTAAGAATCTTAGACTGACTGATAAGCAAACATATGTTTGCAAATAACAGATAACATTTCTAACAGCTCTTGATGAGCTCTGTTAATTTTAGTGTTATTTAAATTAAATCAGATTTAATAATGAAGACAAATAATAAACATTACTGTAATGCCTCACTTAAAATTAAATGCAAGTTAGAAGAAAGTTTAAGCAGGACTTGAATAATTGAGTTTGTGGGTCAACCGTAATTAAACTAAAACACTGGGTTATTTTGTCGCCCCAAAAAGAGATAAAAGTTATTTGCTGCATAGAAGAGATTTGTGGAATTGAAGGGGTCCATTGTCACCAGCAGCAGCATTTTCATTTGAAAAAGAAATTTTCGTTGACCTCTGGCACTGTGCTTTGCCACCTTGGGGCGCCCTCCTGTGTCGGGTGTCGTGTTCCAAATTTGTAACAGCTGTCAAGCCAAAAAATAAAACAAAGAACTAATGGACAAATAATTACAGTCCAGAAACATCTGATCAACGATTTTGGCCCCGTTTGCACAATGGCCAAGAAGAGGTTGTGGGTGAGGGGTAAAGGCGAAGAGGTTTGTAGAAGTCATCCAGTTGGTTTTATGGCAATTGCTTATGCATAATTATGGCAATAGAACAGACAACAAACGACTTCTGTACAATGATGAATTTGAGAGTTTAGATTGGCCACAATGATTAACTATCTGATACCCCGTAAACAGCGTTATAAGGCAGAATAAATTATTCAAAGATTACCAAAATCATCTTTTTAGATGTTTACTTTTAAGTTTATCTTTTAACAACAAATTCTTAGGTTTTTTTATTTATATAGTTTTTTATAGAAAACTAAAATTTTCAAAACTGAAATTCAACACTGAAATAAGCAATATATAAAATAAGACACAACTTTCTTGCACAGATATTTAATTCCAATAAGCGACCCCATTATAATTTTTTGCAGGGCATCTTTTTATGAATCTAAGCGCAACCCTGAGCTAAATGCAATACAACAATTCTGCCATCTTTGCCATCTGTAGTTCCTGTTCAAACATCCGCTATGTTTTGACATCGTTCTACATCGTTGAACTGATCTCTCTTCTTCTCCTTCGTATTCTCCTTCTTGCTCTTTGTTAGCTGCTAATCATTCAACCTCACTCTCTCTTTCGCTCTCAAAGTCTTAAATCTGACAGTTGACGTTAATTCTGATACGCCTTCTGAGTCAGCTAATAATCCAGCAGTGTAATCTGCAACTCTTTTTATTTCTTTTTCTCTTTGCCAACAACAGCTGTGTGCGCTGCAAACTCATTAAATGCTCACCACACACACATCAACTGGAAAGAACAGCTGTTCTGTCTGTACTTGAGCTCAGGTTCAGTGCAATTAACAGAGCAGCTGTTGTCGAGGTCAATGGCCAGCTCCTGATAAGAATAAGCGTTAAGCTTAACATTTTATCCTTTCGAAACATTAGTTAAGCAATGCTTAGCCCGAAAAAATAATGTAAAAGAGCGTCGACAAAATAAAATAAATAGTATTAAAAAAAGGGCAAAAGAGCGCAGTGTGTCAGTTTTAGCTTATATAATAAAAAGCAGAAGATTCGTTGAACAGTTACAACTTTTTACACAATAAATTATGCGATTGTTAACAGTAGCTCCAGATAGTTACAGCGCGGTTAAAATTTAACAATGCTATGCTAATAACAAAATTAACTTAACATTATGTTTATTTAGCTCTGGATAAGGATACAGTGTTCAATAAGTTAAGATTGATTTGTTGTTGCCTGTTTATATAGCATATTGAATTGATTTTATAGGAAAAATTTTAAAGTGCTCTGTTTGTAGTAAAATTATTGTATTAAATATCTTTGATAATTTTTTTCTTCGCCACTCTTGCTAAACAGCTCGTAATTGGCAGCACTGAATATAAAAGCCTTGATTTGGTTTAGTAGTCGTTTTGGAAAAGTTTTATACTATCAAACGAATCGCTTGTGTTGCCAAAACAAAAAAAAAACGCCACTTTGGCTTGTAGGCGCATACATCAATTGGGTCAGCAACCTTCAATTATGTTATAAGTATGTTGCCTAACAGCAATTTAACATGGTCTCCACGAGCCACAATCCACCATTTGTATGACTGCAACTGCTGCTGCTGTTTGCTCTTTCAATTTGCTAATTGCAAGTCTTTAAACTCAATGCTAAAAAGTTAGACAAACACAGGCAGCAGCGCAGTCTGCAGAGCAGTCTGCAGCGCAGCCAGCAGCCATGCTTGTTACTAAAGCTTCACAATTAACCTCAACTCACCCCAACTTAACACACCTAAGTTCACCTCCCCCGCTCTGCCTTTATCAATCTCTCAAAGTACAGTTAGCAACAGCTAATAAATAAATGACAAACAGACAAAATAAATTATTACTCACTTTATTTTTTTCTATTTCATATTTTATGCTTCTTCTTCTTTGGTTTGTTTATACCATAATCTTTTTTTATTCAGATTTTGAACTTGTTGAACATAAGCAATAACAAATATATAAACGCATATAGACTTTATTATACAAAATTTGTATTCAGAAAAACCTTTGACAGGTTTATCAACTTATTCTTTTATGCTGTTATGGTGCTATCTCGCTCGCTCTCTAGCAATCAAAACGTAAAATGAGATTTTACGTTCCGTGCCTGTTGCTGCTATTGCTTCTTTTTCTTATACTTTTACACGCACACAAACCTGATGTGACATAAATGAAAACTGCACTAAGAGAAAAAACTGTAAGCTTTTACAATGTGAGTCAGAGTAAGAGGGACTTAACATTTCTCTTGCTGCTGCTGTTGCTGCTTCTTGCTGTTCTTTGCGTTTTCGTGTTTGTATTACGTATTTATGCACACTCACTTCTGTCAATATTCACATTTAGTACTAATTATCAGTTCAGCGCACTTTGTGTTGACAGTGTCAACAGAGACGCATTCATCTTCATTTCCCTCCTCAGAGCCCCTTCAAAAGTTCGTTTAACTCTGCTAATGAGCTGTATTTAAATTCGGGGGCTTACGCTTATTTTTGAACTGGCCTTTATACCAAATTAGGCAAACGAGGAAGTTTTAACCCATTAATGTTAAC
The DNA here is from genome assembly GCA_035042365.1 of Drosophila dives. Lineage (NCBI taxonomy): Eukaryota > Metazoa > Arthropoda > Insecta > Diptera > Drosophilidae > Drosophila > Drosophila dives. The sequence goes on along the minus strand of JAWNLJ010000276.1, from coordinate 3,387,384 downwards.
ACAACACAGAACAGAGAATGTTAGGTGCTTAACAGTGCTCTGTATTCACACTTAACATTTTTGACCTTCAAAAAACACTCGTAGGCCTATTTGAGTAGAGTTTGAGTTTCTGTTTTTTTTTCTGTTTGTCTTTGTCTTTGCTTATAGCTTTTGCTATATATATTTTAATTGTCGCATAAGCCTTGAGTTTCCACTACACAAAGCGCTTTTAGTGGTCTTGTTTGCCTGAGAAATTATTGTAACTAAAGCCATAAAAAAAGAGTAAATAAATTTTATTTATCTTTGGCAAAAGTAGTTTTTTAGGCGTTTAACCTTTTTTCCTTATGTACTCAAAGTTCTGACGACTTTTGCGCATTACATAAATACGTCTCTAGCTAAAAATAATATAACCTTAACATTTAGTGAAAAAGAAGTGCCCTAATAACGAAAATGTGAAAAATTGCAGTCGCATCAGTCCCAATCAGAAAACGCAATGGGATTTATCAAAATTGTTTAGGAAAAAATCCCACGCTTTAAAGCGTGTAATTTAAGCCGAGAAAATGTAATTAAAAACTAGTTGAATGGGTTTTAGCCATAAATTAGTAGTAAATAATAATAGTAGAAGGTGAGTGGTAGGAGGAGGAGTAGGGTATCAACTTACGCCACTAAACCGCCCAAGAAGGCAACTGGGCCGCCGCCAATTAAACGTATCTTGCGATGACAGGAATCGAACAGAGATGTTCGTGTTGGTGCCTGTGATGTGGGTGACATGTTGTTGCTGTTGATGTTATTGCTGCTGGTCTTTCGACGATTGCTGCTGCTGCTGTTTCTGTTAATGAGCAGCTGTTGTTGTGCAGCGACTGTAGTTGTTCCTGTTGTTGTTATTTCTGTTGTTGTTTTCCACGCTTGTTGTTCACTTGTTGTTTTGAAATTGTAATTACTGATGTAGCTGTTGCTTTTGCTGCTGCTGCAGTTTTTACTGTTTTTATAATGAGTTGTGTTGTTGTTGTTGTTAATGCAACTATTAGACAAACTGTTATTGTTGTTTTTGTTATTGCTTTTAATGCTGTGACTGCTTTGATTACTGCTGCTGCTGCTGATGCTGCTGTTGTTGTCGTCGTTTTCTGTTAATACAGTTGCTGTTGTTGTTTTTGGTTTCTTGTTGCGTCGCAGCGCTGCTGCGAAGCTGTAACTTGTATGTTCCTTCTTCTTCTTCTTCTGCTGTTCGTCTGCAGTAATTGTAGTTGCCAACAACAACAAACACTTTTCGCTTGTTTGCTGCTGCTGCTGCTTGAAATAATAATCAGCTGCTGCTGCTATCGCTGCTCTCTTTTGATTTGTCTCTTGCGCTTCCGCTGACGTCGCTGCTGCTGCGGCTTTGTTGTGTAGCTTTTGCTGCTGCTGTTTGAGCTTTTGCAGTAAAGTTTTGCGCTGTTGCTTTTCGCTTGTTCTCGCTGCTGTTGTTGTGGTGGCTGTCGCTGCTGCTGACGTACCGAAACCGAGTTCCACAATGTGCTGTGTGGGCGCTCTCAACATTATTCACCCGTCACTTTTGTTTTTGTTGCCCTAGCATTACTTTTTAGCTTCTTGTTGTTTATGTTTTGCACATTTGTTCGTTTGCTGCTTAGTTTTAAATTTTTAGTTTGTGCTCAACACAGCTCATTGATTTCTTTCACTTTACATTTGCTCAGATAAACTTTCTTCTAGAAAATATAACACACAAAATTAATGCAAAGAGCTTAAAACATTTTCGATTTTTGGCAAGCATTTCTTTTTCTTTACACTTTGTTAAAATTGATTTTTTTTGATTACAAATTAGGCATAAACAAATAAAACTTCTATTTCGCGTTGGACGTTTTTAGAAAATTGCAGGAAAACACGCGGCTCACTCTGCACAGTGGCATAAGGGTTGCAGACAAAAATGATAAATTAGCCGAAAAAATAGTTAAAATATACAAAAAATTTTTAGAATTTGCCCAAATCTTGAATGAAAAAAAAAGAGAACAAGTCTATATTTTGCATCCCAGACTGAAGTTAGTATCAACTGTAAGAAGAGAAGCTTTCTACCACTGTGCAGCGACTGTGGACACATTTTGTGTATGCCTAACGTTTATGATTTAGCTTATGAGCTTTTACATACACACATACATTTACACATACATAATGTGCGCATTTATGTATGGCTGTGTGTATATAAATTTGTGGCTGTTGTATGTTATTTATTTCTGTAGGAAAGAAAAAACGCGATCGCGTGTTTTTTTTCTTTTGCCTCATTGTATAGTTTCACAACCTTCTATGTGTGCGTGAGTGTGTGTATGTGTTGACTATGTAAATAAGTATGTATATGTATACACTTATTTTTTTTTTGCGAGGTTGCCAAGTTAAAATCGGCTTATACATATGCATGTTAATTAGATTTACTATAGAAATGAATTATAATGTATTTTTATTTGTGCCCCGGCTACATTTTCTAAACTTTTTCCTTAAGTCAAGTCAAACACAACAGCAAGTTTTTTGCATTTTTAATGGTACAATAAATAAAAGCAAATAATAATTATTCCAATGTGCTTTTGTGAACACTTCCTCGCATTTAATTCAAATTCGCATTTATCTTCTGCTTATTTTAGTCGCGTTCCATTTCCCCCCTCCATGCGTCATCCCTTTACGACTCGCAAAAGGAAAGTAAAAGCTGTTGTCATCTTCGCTGCTGCTGACACAATGTCAGCAACAACAATAACAATCACAAAATGAAGCGAGACAAGATAAAAATTCATCATTAAAGAAGAAGACGAATAAGGCACAGGTCAAAATAAGAGACGCAGACTACAAATAGTGCTTCTGATGGGGAGGGTATGTTGTGGAATTGCCATCATAATAAAGAGAAAAAATACAAAAAGAAGAAATAAAATCAAACGGGATGTATGTGAAAAAGGAGTCAAAGACTGGACAACCTTCACCCATTTTCAGTTAAAGGCGAAAGGCGAAAAATGCACATAAAATGCTTAACTTTTTTTGGGCTTTGTTTATTGACAAAACTCCGCAATTAAGAAATTTTTGTACGCTTTGACAAAGTTATGCTTTAATATTATAAGCCACAACTGCTGTTAACTATTTTATAAGTGCCATTTGAGATGATCCTGTTAGAAATGAACTTTCGATGATGACCTTGCCATTTATCTCTTAGTATTTCAGCTGCGACGAAAGCTTTTCGTTCGTCTTAATGACTCATTAAAAGCTAAGAATCAAGATGATTAAGCTGCAAAAATCCCTTTTACGTGTGAGTAATATTAGTAAACACACACTCTTGAAAGAGAGATAGAGATAGCGCTACATCTTCATAATGTGAATAAAAGTTAATTTAAACAGAATTCTGCTGTGAAATGAATTATAAACAGAACTGAACGCGCTTATCTTAAATTGCGTGCCACGGCACGGTCGAAAAATTTATCCAACTTGGTAACACGGAGCACGCAGAGCGGAAAAATAAAAACTTCGAAAAAATAAGAGGTGTTAACAAATAAATTGGAATGGTGCTTGACACTTTGGTCAAAAGTGAAGAAAAACTTTCATAAGCTAGCACAAATCTAAGCAATTTGTTATGCTTTAGTTTTTTTTTTTGTGTAAGACAAATCACAGCAAAAATTACTTCAAACCAAAACAAAAATTGTTAAAAACTTTCTACTCATTCAATTAGTAAATCATATGAGCATGCTGCATATGGTTCCCAACTAGTTGCTGTTGTTGTAGAGAACGTCGACTGTTGACTGTGATTTTCGATTTCCAGGCACGTTTCCAGGCAGCTCATCAAAAAGAGCATTAGAATTAAAGTCAAAAAGCTTGCAGCCATGAAAGTTTCCACACAAAATGGGTGAACCGTGAAGGGGGGAGTGGGGGTCTCTACAACGGTACTATCTATTTGTATATATGTGAATGTGTGTGCGTCTATTAAGAGAACCATATGTGTGAACTGCTAATGATGTTGTTGTCTCGTTGTTGGCTTTGCTCTTCGGGAATACGAAGAAGAAGAAGGCGCAGCAAAACAGTTAAGATTTGTGATTTGAGATTAGCTCTCATTTGTAAGCCTTTTGCATCGAGAGTATTCTTATTTGATCGACAAGTTTGTAACGTTTTGAAGAAGTCACAGGGAAACAGTGCTTTTAAGAAGAATATAGCAAATATAGATGAAACAATTACTTTATCTTTATTTTGTGAGCTCTGCTTCATAAAATTGGATTGCTTATTAATAGAGTTAATTTCTTATTGGAATGGTAACATTTAAAAAGAAAAGTCATAAATACAAATAAATTAACTGCAGATTTTTGAAAATTTTCTGTCGCCTTATGCAATTAATGGAAACGTCTTTATTGGGGCTATACCAAAAGGAAAAACGATAGAATAAAATAGGTAGATTGTCCGATTAAAGATCAGCGTCATCGATAATAATTTTAATATTAATTAATCAATAAAAGCAGTTCTGATCTGGTTGAAGGGACGTTATAGATAGTAGATTCATTCCTAAGCTTTTATTATCGAGAAATACAGCTTTTGATTTAGATTTATTGATTTAAAACGAATATTAAAACATTGAAGAGAATTTTTAAGTGGTTTATTTAAAAGAAATTGTATTGCAAAGACAGACTAATATTTTTCTTTTACTGATATTCTAAATATACGTCACTAACCGAAGCCGATGATATATAACTCTTTGCCGGAGATAATGGTACTCTCTTTTCCATTTTTTAAAGCACAACTCCACAGATTGACACTAAGACAAAGAAATAAGGCGGGTCGAAGGTGCTTGTGGGGTTTGTCTGGGGCGTGCGCTTCTAGAATTTTGAAATGAAAGTTCGTGCTTATTCACGGTTGAAAAAACATGCGGAAATCATCTCTGACTCAGAAGAAATCAAAAAAGCACTGTTGAAAACCACAAACAAGATAGACATACACACACATATATATATATATATATATATATATATACATAAGAGTCTAGCCAAGAGATATAATTATTATTATTTTAATGTGTTTTTCCTTTTATTTTTTTTCACTTTAGTCACTGCTGTTTTCCCCGCTTATCCACACAGCTGTTGTCGGTTTCTGGCTGGCATTTTCAATTAAGCCAAGATGAAAGTTTTCTCTTTTATTTTTCAGTTTTCAGTTTTTCCTTCTACCTCTTGTGGTAGAGAAGAAGCAGCAGAGGCAACAGAGAAGAAGGAAGGGTTTTTGCTTGCCAACGTTGAGTGAAGCGAGTGTCATTGCAACAAAACACATCGAATCTCAAGTGGCAAGGTTATGCGTTGTGAATAACCAATTAGCTCGCTCTGCGGTTGCCTCTTACTTCTTTTCTTCCCGTAACAATCATCAACACATTCACATTCACATCGACAACGACATCATTATCAACATCATCATTATCGCATTGGCTTTGGGGTCATGCAACGGATCGAAGCCAGAGCAGAGCGCATCGAAAGCATCAATCAGTATCGCACTAGAATACAAATGTGATATCGTCACAATAAACAATAAACAATAAAAAGTCGCTGCTGATGCTGCACAATTAGATTCTAATCGATTTATGTGGAAATGGAAATGTGGAAAAGAAAAAGCGGAAAAAGAATCTTAACGATTGCCAGCTTTGCTCTGAATTTGCTTTTTACTTGTTATCGATAATTGATTTAACGATGCTAAACATTACTTTCTAGAACTACTCAGCAATCCAAAGTAATTCAATCGCTTGCTGGTCTGGTTTAAAAGATTTTCTTGATATTAGATTAGCTATTGATATTGATTTGTCGATAAAAGCAATTTGAAGAGACTTAATAATTAATGTATTAGCTGTTGTGTTTTTTAGAAATGATTAATACAGATTCAACAAGGATGTAGGATTTAGGAGAAGTTATCGATCATTGATTATCTTCTTATCATTAATACAAAACCAATATCGATAAATGCTGTTTTTACTTCTATCAATAATAGATTAGCTGTTGATTTTAAACTTAGTTGCCACTATTGATCTTCATTTTCAATATTTGACTAGTCCAAAACCAACATCAAATGCTAACTTCGAAATACTTGTTTTTATTCAAAAATGAGGCACATAAATCTTCCGCGAGTTATCGATAAACAAAGCAAAGCTACTGCAATCCACGGTCGATCAATCTACTAAATTGAGACACGTTGCGATTGCATTCAACTCATGCCACCGCATGCAGAGCGATTGCGATTGCCTCAATTTTCACACTTTGAAGGCCATCACACACACATGATGTGTGTGCCTGTGTGTGTGTGTCTGACACGTTTAAGCATGCAGCTGTGTATAAATGAGAAGCATAAAAGGTAATCGACAATCGTCGTCAATTGATCTGCATACTCTATATATATATATATATATATATATAGATACCTTGTAGCTACGTGCAACATTGTGGAAAGGGGGTTGGGGGTAAAATGTAACGCAATCGAGAAAACGTAAAAATGAAATGAAAACGTGGAGCGCAAAGAAGTTCTCACGGCGAATTACACAAAACGCCGCACATCACGTTTCCAACGAATAATCATGCAACATTCTCCGTGCAAACCGCTCCCCATCACTCTTCAAACCCCACTTCAATCTCTATCACAGCTACAGCTACAGCTCCATTCCATTCCAATCCATTGCAATCCACTCCAATCCAAAACCACTTCCACGATTCGCTCGCTTAGCTCTTCGCTCCGCTGTTGGGCTATAAATTTTGTACAAACCCCTCTCAGCAGACGTGAGGGAAATGCAAAAATGTCATATGAAATAAAAACTACAAAATAATAGAAAATAGCCACTAAAATTACCAACAAAAAAAAAATAGAGTGAATAAAAAAAGTTACATAGACCTACAAAATAAGGGCCAAACAATGAAAAACGTAAGTCGCGCTAATTAAGCAAATTAGTAACAACAAAAAAAAAAATATATATATATATAAAAAATAAAACAAAAAAAACAGCTGCGGTCAGCGGCGCGTCTGCTTTTTTTCTGCTGTGTTTTTTTTTAGCCATTGTCAAAGCACAGCAGAAAATTTGACCCATAAAATTTCCCACAAAATTATAGTAATTTTCGCTAACTCAATTTGACGAACGGAAAAGATGTTGTGCACTGAGGAAAAAGCCAACAGCAACAACAAAAAAAACAACAACAAACATGACAACGAGGGATTAGCCAGTCGTGTCCGCATCTCTGTGGGAGTCTCGATTGCAAAAGTAGCCGAAAATTAGCTAGAGAAACGTTCAACTATAAAACAAAAAAATAGAAAAAACTAAAATAAAATAAAACTGGAAAGAACGACTAATTTTGGCATGTCGAAGTTTATTTACCCTAACCGAGTCTGTTTTAAAATGAATTATTCTAAATTAAACATTAATTATAGGCATAATTTTTTATTTTGATTAGGTTAGTTTGCGAAACAACAAAGTTTCTCATTCATAAACTTAATTTTCGACCAATAATACCTATGACAGCTATATGATATGGAAGTCTGCAAATGCTCATATAGTAAGTTTCGCACAGATATCTTGTTAAACAAAAACGTTGCTCATAGAAGAACAAATATCTCAACCGATTGCTTGTTTTAAATCTGATTTGATCTATATATATATATATATATATTCTATAGTTTTGCAGTAGCTGACAAACTTAACGACATAATCAAAATATTCTCTGTGTAGGGTATTAACAAATCAGCGCAATTTTCACTATCAAGTTACAAGAAAGACGATTCCAAAGACGCCCCTTCATCGCCCATACTCCCACCACCGACTGTTGCTCCACTGGCTGAGAGCACTGGTGGAAGATGATGCTGCCGCCGCCTGCCGCATAATTATAGACCTCAGTCAAAGTCGCAGCTGCCACAGTTTGCAGAGCAGTAACAGCAACAGCAAAAGCAAAAGCAACAAAAACTATTACAACAAACAACCAGCCAAAAAATAAAAATAAAAAGAGCTCAACTAAAGCCTCTATAAAATGAAAAAATCTCATTGAGATTATAAGAGGCTTTTTCCAACACTGCACAAAGATTTCGTTTAGATTAACTATAAATATTTAAGCCGAAATGTATTACTGTGGCTATAGTTGTGTCCAACAAACTAAAATTGCCTTTCATCTCAAATAATATTTAAAATTTATGTATTTGTTGTATTTTTCTTAAAAAATTTCAAAACTTTAATATTTTATATAGAAATATTAATTTTTTTTCAATGTTTATTTATTTTTTTGTTGTACTTTTATTTTAGGTACTAAAATAGGCATATACATTATACATTTATTTTTTATTTCATCAGTCACAGAAACGGAATACGAAATGCACTCAATATGTCCAATAATCAATTATAATTTATGGCAGCTATATAAAACTTTATGATTTTTAATTTTATTTAATGCCACTTCGTGAGAGATATGTTTAAATTTATTTTGAATTGTGACCGTTGGTCAGATTTTCATATTTCTAAGTTAGTTGCTGCGAAAAAAAAGGCACAACTGACAACTGTCAATTGAGCAACACCCCAAACCACTGTGCGTTGACGTGTTCTTGTTGTGGGCGTCTCTGGCGCTTCGCTTGTTTTATATACATATTTCTTTTCCTCTTGTAACCGCAACACTTCGAGTGTTGTTTGTTATGAATACATCATGATGCATGCAACACAAACACACACACGATGCCCCCTTCAGCAGCTCAAAAAAAAATACATGATTGCAACATGAGCTTTTGTTTTAAATTTTCTTTGATTTTTTTTGTTGTATTTTTTAGCCTTTTTGACATTTTCTGACACTACACAGCAAAAGTAACAAGAATAGTGCATAAATCACGACTAGGTGCTGCCCTGTACATAGATATAATTATATGTTTAAGGCTTGTGTTGTGAAAAATACATTGCACAACGTTTTTAAACATATTGTTGCACATTTATTTAAGCACAGGGTATAAATAGTGACAGTCAAATACTGATTTTTACAGGTTAGTCAAAGAAATACATATGCAGCTTTGCAACCCACTTACACACTTGCTCGCTTCTGTTCTTGCTCTCTCTCTCTCTCTCGCTGCAGTGGGCATTTAGCAATTAATGGCACGTGTACCGTTAGAAATGTACCGAAAAGAGAGCGCACGGGATAACGGCCTGACTACAAAATCACAAACACACAGAGACACACAGCGCAAGCTTTGACAAGAGGACATGCAAAGGAAAAATTAAATGAAATGAGAACGACACTAAAACAAAATGCCAACAACAAAATAACAGGCCCCTTGCTGATGACGGCAAATGCGGACGGACAGCTGAATAATAAATTTAGCACAGCTTTTCGATTTTTTTTCTCTGTTTTATATTGTTCTTCTTGTTTTGGTTTGTTGGATAACAGCAGCAGCGCGACAGCTGAGCTGACATTGACACTTTTTGTCGTTTGCGCAGAAAAATCGTTTAAGGTTATTTATAAATGCAGAAGAAAAAAATTTACAAAATATTGAAAAGCACAAAAAATGTGAAATGAAAAATGGCAAGAACAACAAGAACCATTGCGGAATGGCAACCAATAGAACAAAAAAGAAGTGTTGCAGTACACTGTAGAGAGCGTTGACTGTGTTATAAATAATTACAATATTCATTTGCAGACATGTCAAATATCGGAAATCGATAAAACTGTGCGTGGTTAGTTTAACTAACACCACTTCCCGAGTTGTATTTATTTCTTTGTTATATTCGCAATGTGTATCGATAACCACACATAATGCGAAGAGGCTGCATTTCTTTACACATATATATTGATATCATTATTGTTAATTTGTTTTTTATAGTGTTATTTTTTGTCTGCACGCCAGCGAAACCACAAAATCGATTCCCCTTCCGCGTTGCCTTCGGCAGCAATGCTTAACCTTCAACTCGCATTGAAGTCAATTTGCTATTTATTTTTTGGTTTTTTCACACACCCCACCATAAAGCAATTAAATCTAATTTTTATGGAGTGATTCTAATGTCGTGTTGTTGAGTGTGCTATAGCACTGAACACCGCATCTTGCTCGCATTTTGAATGAGCTTAATTGTTGACGACTCTATGTGTGACTGAGTCTATGTGTGAGTGTTCAAGTCGCGACCAGCTAAAGCACCGTTAAAGGTCAAACGAGCATTAAGAAAAAGAAGACAGCAGCAGTGAAAGAAAGAACAGCAACGCAAAGCAAAACGAAACAAAATCAAATGGCAAATATAACAAAATAAGACAAAAACTAAGCGCACTTACAGAATCAATGCACTCCTCACCCCCCTCAGACTCTTATTCTATTTGGCTGTTCACTTTGCTCTCTTTGAGTCGTAGTAGAATTCTGACTAAAAAAGCAATACAAAACTAGTTTTCTAATAAGAAGTTCTTGTTGTTGTTGCAATAATCATAATACGATTGTCGGAAAAGTCCCTTATATATAACTAAAACGATTGGCAAACATAATATTCCTTTATAAAATTAAATATACATTTTCTATTTTATATATATATATATATAAATATTTTTTTTTTGCAAAGTAAATGAGAAAAGATTAACACTTTCTTGGCAAAATGTTTGAATAAAAGCTGGCAACTAAAAACAAAAGGAAATCGATATTTGTCATACTGTGCAGCTGATGACGCATTTGCGAAAGGAAATACCTAAAAGTAGCAGCAGGAGGAAAAGAAGAAGCAGCCGTAACTTTCAAGTGCCTGCCTGCATTCAATGTTGAACTTTTTTGAGCACGTTTGAGCCTGTAGCAGCAGAGGGGTTGACAGGGTTGCCACCTGACAACAACAACAAAGGATGAGTGATGCAGACGCTAGGCCGGAAAGGCTGCGTCCGGCAAGGAAGTGACAGACACAGAGACAGACAATGTTGCGGGCAAAGGAAGTGCTTAAAAGGAGATAGAAAGAAAAAGAGAGAAAAAGACACGCTAAATGGCAACAATAAAACTAAACTAAGCGCTGCCTGCTATGTGTTGAGGTTAGCAGAGCAGATGCTGCTGATGCGCTGCTGCTGTTAGTCTTGCTGCTTACTGGTTACAGTTACAGTTACACTGGCCAAAGCAGCAGCAAAGCTCGATGCACCGTAACAGTTATTATTGTTGTTGTTGTTGTTTGTTTGTTTTTGTTGGTGTGCCAATTCTAAAACGTTGCATTGGCAACAGTCGCGCTTCGCCGGTTTTGCAAGCTGCTGCTGCTACTGCTGCATTGCGCGTAATCAGTGAAGCAACAAACCGTGGCAACAACAGCAAAAACTACTGAAGAGGTAGCAAAGAGTATTTTTTTGCCCATATAAGTATTGAAAACTCGTATGCAGTTAAAGCTGTGAATGACACAGTTTACACTTACACACACACTGACACACGCACATGAGTGTTTAACTCCTTTTTGCTTTGAAGATTATAATTTGTATGCTCAGGATTCTCACTTTTTTCCGAATTTACGGTTTCAATGTTTTAGGTGCACATATTTTATACACATACAAGTTGTAATCGATGTTGAGAAATGTTGCCTCAATTAATGTTAAAACGTAAAAAGAACCGAAGTTGAAGTTGAACACGGTAAACCGACAACGAACACAACGACGACTTTTCAGCGACCAAACGTGCCAAAGGAAATTTCTATACTGAGGTAGCGGGCTGCCTAGCCTGACTCTGACTGCCGCCACTGCCTGTGAATGGCGCACCAATACACATGCAAAGTGACGCATACAGCAGAAGCTGCCCGAACGAAAGCAAAGCAAGATGACGATGGCGATGGCGAATGAGATGGTCTGTCTCTCTCTCTCTCTCTCTCTCTCTATTGTTGTTGCTGTTGCTACAGTCAGTTTCTTTTGAATGCTGCCACACACATATGCAAACATTGTCTTAACTGGTTTTCTCTCTGAGAGCGGAGTAGTGAATGTTTCTGTGGGTGTGTGTGAACGTGTGTATGTGCGTGCCTATTTGTGTACGTACGGCACACAACCACTTGTTTGACAGCCGAACATACTTAATCGGCCAACGTTGTGCATTCTCTCGCTCTCTTTCTTTCCTTTTACATTACTCTCGTGGCAACAGCTGAGCCGCCAATACACAGATAAGTTGCTTGTTGTTTTTTTTGTGCGCTCAGCAGCTGACAGCAGTGGGTAGCGTTGCCAGATAGCATAAACATTTATTTCTCATGAAAATAGTAGTAGAAATTACTACTAACTTTGCTACTTTTTCTCCATACATAAATTAAAATATGGAATAGTAGTAGTTTATATTTTTTAGCATGTAATCTTTTTAAAATTATTTACCTCTCCTTTTGTTGCAAAAATGACACATAGAGAATTAAAGTACTCACCTAGAAGAGAAGCAAAACAAAACAAATGTTAATATTAGTTTTGGAAAAATAAAGAAATAGCTTTAATTATGTTATTATCAAGTTACACATATAAAAAGGATCCCACAAAGTTCATGGCCCGCATGAAAACGCACAGGTAACAAAACAAACAGAATATCATGTAATGCCATTAGCTACGCCTCTACTCCCCTTCCCATTGACTGTATACACCTTGTGTATAATTATCACACACTTTGTGGGCTATTGATAAGAAAGAAGGAACAAAGACAAAGACAAAGAAGAACAACCAAAAAAAAATGACACAGGAACTGGATTTTGGATCGCGGCTTCTTCCATGGAATCATTCTCAAATGCCAAAATCAAAAAGACGCACCGTCATTGAAGAAACCAAGCACACAAAGAAAAAGCAATAAAAACAACAACACTCCTGCTGACAGAGCGAAACAGAGAGTGTGCAAAGAATGCATTTAGTTGCGTTCTCTTTTGCTGGCTCGCTCTGATCATCATATCGTTCTGGTGCTGGACAGTAAACACCTGTGACCGCCCGCATCGCAGCAGCAACTGTTGATTGTTCCCCTCTGCTCATATGTGCGCGTGTGTGTGTATATTTTTGGACTCCTTTTTACGTAACGTACACATGTATGTGTAGGCGGGCGGCGCTGCATGGCTGCTTTCTAGCGGTTCCAACGAAGACGTTGACTTCTCTGCTATCGCAGCAGCAGAAATTCGCCATTATTTGAATTGCTTTGCGCCTATTATTTAAAGCAGCGGCTTTTGCAGTCTCCTAGCAGTGGAGTGCAGACGAAAGACAGGCACAGGCAGCAATCAAACGGCAAGCAATTCGCCTAAAATGCTCCACCCCCTGCCTTTTTTTGGCGTGTAAGCTATGAGTTTATAAGATTGCCAATTTTGATGTGTATTTGAAATTAAGAAAACGAATTCAAAAATATCAATAACAAAATCACTCAAATAAAAAAAATTTGTTAAATTAAATAAAATTAAATTAATCCATAATTACTGTTTAAATATATTTTCAATTAGGCTATTTTTCCTATTATAAGAGCACACAAAAGGTAACTGACAAAATTATATTTTTCTTTAAGCTGCACTTGAAAATTTAAAATATTCTTGTTATTCCAATTTTTCAATGTAAAAATTTCCTATCTTATTATGACTAAATTAAATTGTGTGCAGTTTGACAGATCAAAAAAAAAGAGCGGGACAGAGAGCCATTCAAAGTGTTTATTTCCTGCTCGGCTGCTGGTAAAACAACAACATCAATAACAAAAATAAACAGCAATCAGTCTCTCCACCCTCTCTCTCTTTCTCTATTTCGCACAACATTTACTTCTGCTTCGCCGCTGTCTTGTTTTTGTTTTGAGGCCTGAGTTTATTTGTTGCTATTTACACTAATCTTGCACGTATCTATGTACAATTGTATGCGTGTGTATGTGAAGGCAAGTTCCGTACAGTTTGTCCGTCGGTCACGCCACTAGCATCACCTCTACTCACATAAATATGACAAACAATAACGATAATAATAACAACAAATAGCAACAGCAGCTTTGGGTCATGCGCATTACAAATGACGTCAGATGTAGCCATCAAAATTTAAGAAATGCGCAAAAAAAAGCCAAAGGGAATGAGAAAAACTATGAATTTTATGAAGCGCCACAGGCATAAACACATAAACACACACATATGCATGGGAGTGTGTGGTTTATGCATGCATTTGTGTAAAGGGAGCGTTGCTACTTAAATGCGTCGTAGGTGTGAAATCAGCATTTAGTCCTAACTATCCCTGCCCCTACCACTCTTTTGCGCACCCTTCACAGCTTATAACCGTTGCGGGGTTTCTTTCAGCAAATGGAAACCCTACAAAAAAAAGCCAACATAATAAAAGGGGGTGGCGACATTTGGCAAATGCGCAGCAAACAAAAAATAACGGGACACGCATGATGAGTAATTCCATAGAATGTTGTTTCAAAGGACAGTAAGATAAACACAGCATGAAATGTTCAGGCAGACAACAGAAGCAGCAGCTAAATTTGCATAATCAGCTGTTTAAGGAATGAGTACACAAGCAAACACATTTATATACATATGTGAATGTATGCATATGTCTATGCAAGCTTTTGCACTCTCGTTCTTTGATGCTTTTCGCTATTTGTTTCTTACGCTGCCCAATTGACATTGACGTTGAGTGCAAAAAACAAAACCAATAGTGCTTTCTGGGAAGAGAGAGGGAGAGAGGAGTGTTGAACTAGCAAATACCCTAAAATGAATGAGGAAGTTTTGAGGCGTATTGAGTGGAGTGAGAGTAATAGGCAGATATATATTGATAAATATACATATAGCTACTAATCAAAAGAGTCAAACAGAAATCATTTCCAAATAATTAAAATAATATTTATATAATATATTAATATAATTAAAATATAATTATTTTCAATTGGGTCAAAGAATATTTTAAGTTTAACTACGCTGCTCAAAGCAGGCTGACTCCAGGCCAATGTAAATTTATTATTTATGAACATTGAGTAACAAAAAAAAGCTTTCTGAAAACAACAACATTTCACATTAAAAATGCAGTGAATATCTTAAATAAATAATGAGAAAAACAAAAAGGAAGGCAAATTAAAATTTCTTTTGAATTAAGAGCGCTTTAAATTCCTGCCTCATTCATTTCCCAAACTGCCCCACGTGTGTCCAGCTGGACCTTACCTACAAAAACAGGTGACCGTTTCCTCCACATCGAGGGGCAACGAAAGCTGTCCACCAATGGCCCCACCGCCCGCGACAACAGTGCCATTGTTGCTACTGCCACTGCTGCAGTTGTTGTTGTTGTTATTGTTGTTGCTGTTGATATGACGCGAGGACGAGTGCAGAAATGTGGCTGCAAATGTTGAGGATAGCGTGGCATGCGATATGGTTGCACGTGCAGCAGTAGCACCCGTAGCCGCCGGAGTTTGTGGCACACTCGATGTGCCATCCTCGGCAGCATCCAGCGGCACCGATGAGTAACGCACAAGAATCGCACGACTCACCCGATTGCCACCGGTCAGATTCGAGATGGCCCAGTTCATCACACTGACTATACTTATACTAAATCGAGTCGGACACCCAGTCGCGTTCAGTTCACAAGTGCAACTGAGCAGCACACACAAAAAAATGCAATGAGTCTCGATTCTGTTGCATGCGTCTTCTTGGCCAAAGTTCTATATGGTAAATTTTCCCCTTCCCTTCGCTGTCAATCAATTTTAGACGTGAAGAGTTTGCAAATTATCCATCTCTTTCTCGCATTACATTACCCTCTCTCTCAGTCACTCTCTCTGTGTCGTGCCCCTTCCTTTGCCATGTCTTTTCTAATTTAATTAGAGTTTTGCTAAGTGTGCCTCAAGGCCATAAAAATGCCTCCACACTCGGCGACAGTGTGAGAAAAGTCGAGGGTTGCTTAAAATGTATAAAAATGTAAAATATAATATAAGGCTTGTAAGAGTATGTAGAATATGGAATTTGGAATGGCCCAAATCAATAATATTACATATATTTTGCCAAACCAAAATCAATGGGTATAATTCAGTGTATAAGAATAATATACATAATGCATTTAATATACAAAATAAGCTGCCCTCGCTGCAAATGCAATTAAATTAAAGATAGATAAGAACAGTGGTAACTCAACAGCTCCAACGGTTACTTAAAGTAACTTTACAAATAAATGTAAATAGTTTTAAAATTAAAAACAAACAAAAATTATAATAATTTTTTTTGCAAGAGAATTACGATTTTTGGCCAGTGTCCAAACACTTTCTTGACATAGTGTATGAATGGAATTGGTTAAGAATATCAATAGAAAAAAAGTGAACAAATATTATTAATTGTATGATTTGTATGGCACATTTTAATTATACTCGTAACTTTGCTTTTGAGGAATACTGTATAATTTTACTATATATACATATATACGCGCAAGCATGTCTGTGCATGCAGAGTCAGTGTTCAATGAATGTTTGTTTGCTAGATCTATAAAATAGTTTGTTATTGCTATTGGCTGTTGCCATGTGATGTTTGTTTTATATTTTGATTACAACGGATGGAAGGGAAATTGGCAAGGCAAGTTCATTAAACCGGCTGCGGCTCGCTTAATTCGCTTATCAACGCACACCAACAATAACAACAACAAAAATTTGTAGAAACATAAACAAGCGATGATAATGCAGCAGCAGCAGGATGGAACAATGGAAATCAGGTCTAAGAAGTGAGTAAGCAAACGAATGGATGAGTGAGAGAGCAAGCTACAGAGACAGAAAGGAGAGACGAGGATGAAAACACGACAAAGATGAACGCAATCAAAAATGCAATGGCCTTGATGAAAGGGACGAGGAAGCAGAAATGCGAGTATGCGTGCGTGTTTGTGCGTGTATTGTATGTGTTTGCGTGTGCGTGCAAGTTCATGAAAATCAAAACACTTTCGACTTGCGTTACATTTGAGAAATCGATATCATAACTGAAATTAGCCTTTTATTGATTTTGCAGCGCAACAACAAAGAGGAAAAATAGCAACAACAAAAAGAGAGCGAACAATAGAATTAGGAATAGGAGTAATGAAAAACTACGTCAGGCGGTTTTTCTGCGGGGGGCAAATATAGAAAACAACAACAACAATAACGGAAAATGAAAATGAGAGGATGGATGAGAAACATGACAAGAAACGAGGCCAATTGGCAAAATGCCAAACGACGACGACAAAGTAAAAGCGCAGAGGACATAAAAAGACACCACCTACTGGCGAGACGAGACGAGACGCGATGGGCAACGTAACGGACGACGTTACGTCGCGACGTCGCGTCTCGCTGTGTTTATCGTCGCCTTACGGCTACTCACTAATTATAAATTTGAAACCTCAATTTGTTATTTATAATATTGCTGGCTATGATTAGCGCATTGCTAATGCTTACTGCTTACTTACCCCATCAGCCAATCGACCGTGTCGCGCAAATACTCCGGAATCCGCTCCAGTTTGACGGTTGCTGCTTCTGATGCCTCTTTTGCCTTTCGCCAAAAATAGTTTCAGTTCTGTGCCAAAACAGACACACACGCGACACACACACACTCAGGCAGACACAGCCAGACAGTCAGCGTCTGGGGGCACCAACAGCACACAGCAACAGTCACGGCACTTATTTGTTCAATTAATAAACAACAAATTGACAGTAATACTTTTGTAAATCAATATCAAAAAAAATTTCGATTTTAAAACTTTTGCACATCAAATTTTTCACGCTTCTTCTTCACTTGTTTTGTGGGTGCCCGATACGTTTTTGGCGAGCGATACCAAATATATATCAATGAATTGATAAGCATTTGCATTCGATAACTAATAACAGTTATCGTTCAAGCTAAACTACAATTTGGCGTAAAACTAACTTAACTAATGTCAACTGATTGTGCAAGCAGTACTAAATTAATTATTTTACACATGTATTATTGCATAAATGTGTATAAATGTATTCATAAGTATTTATCGCACAACTGCTGTTGAGCTGATGCTGCAGCCCTGGCATCGACTGTGACGCAGCTGAGAGGTTTTCAAACAGCTGGATTTTTTTTTATTTGTGCTTAAAATGTTTGATTGTAATCAAAATGGATGCCAACAAGTTATTAATTCTATGCGATCACAACGATCTAAATGTACTGAATATTCTCAAGTACGAGGAAGAGTTTAAACAAACAGTGGGGCACTCCGTTTAAATCCACAGGCACGCGATTGGGCATTTGTATGTTTAATTGAAATAAATTTTGTATCTATTTTGGGCAAGGAGTTCCTCAACCTCCTTTTGTTAACATAAAATACAGTAAATTTGCAAATGCGTTTTTAATTTGTTTAGGTGTCTACCACTTGGAGGTATCTCCGGCCATATCAAATTCCTCGCTTTATAACATTAATACAGATTGATCGGTGAGAAAAGGTAGAAGATGATTGCTACCGATTCATTGCTACTTGCAATTAGATGCAGATTTCTTTATGTGAATTACAGTTGTCGTGGCAGTTGAGCTGAGCTACTTGACTCTACTTGAAGCAACTTTTGGAAACTTGTCCACACTTAAAGTCAAATTTGAAACCGATTGTGCTGAGCGATGCGGCTTTCGAAGCGACAACAGTGATGGCAACCTATAGCCAACCGCAGGGGGCAAAGGAATGCCCGCAAAGTGGTTGATGCAGCTTTCCAGCAGCTCAAAACACAGATTGTCAGAGCAGGCACAATGATATCCTGATTAGTTGTTGCATATTGCACAAATTTTTGATTGGCAACGGCAGCCAAATATTATAAAAATAGGCTGTTTTTTTAGTGATGATCAGAAAAAATTGTCACAATTATCGAAATTGCCATCGATAGTCGGCGATAAACAAAACAATGGCAGTCACATTTCAGTCAGCTGTTTCATCAATTACATAAAAATGGTAAAAATATTGTAATAATTTTAATGTCAATTTATAAATTCAATAAAATATATTTCGACTATTTATATTCCATCTATATATGCAATGCAATCAAAATCCACTATCAATCACATCAAGGCGAGCTCGATTATTCTCGCCGGCCTCGGAGTTGCGGCAGTCGGCTTCGCTGGCAAACACTTGCTGCGCCGCATGCCTCAAATGACGGCAACGTTCAACGAGGCCCTCAAGAATATGCCCAAGTTCGATGCGGAAAGCATGGCCAATGCCAAATACTACAAGGGTGGCTTCGACCCAAAGATGAACAAACGCGAAGCTGCCCTCATTTTGGGCGTCAGCCCCAGTGCCTCCAAGCTAAAGGTAAACTTTATTTACATGCCTAATCCTTATCCGATATATAATCTATAAATTCATGTTTACAGGTGAAGGATGCACATAAAAAAATTATGCTACTCAATCATCCAGATCGCGGCGGCTCACCATATTTGGCGGCCAAAATAAATGAGGCCAAAGACTTTATGGATAGTGGGAAATAACTGTTGTGAATTGTGTGTAAATAAATACAAATTATCGTAAATAGAAAGTAAGAATTAAAATTTACTTGTTTTTTATTTGATGTTTATCATCTAGCTTTAATTAAAGCCCCAGCATAGTTTATAAAGCAAAAGCTTCTATTTTTTCTTATTCAAAATATCACTTCAATATTTTAATCTTAATGGTATAATAATTTAAACGCCAATTCAACTTTTTATTATACTTTGGACCTTTCAGAAATATTTAGTTTGTATCTTCATAAAAACTCTCCAAGGTTAATTTTGATATATTTTAGACCGTTTATTTTCATATTTTAAACAGCGATTTTAATCAATTTGTAATTGAATCTTTGGACAATTTAAACACCTCTTAAAAAATCGTTCTTATTTTTTTTTTAATTTAAAACAAAGAACAATTTTAATGGTAACTTCACAAAAACTCTTCAATTAAAATATTTCTTATAATTTGTACATATTTAAAAAATCTAATTTGTTTATATTTTATATTCTAAGATATTCATGGATATGTAGCAGGGCAATTATATACTGCCACTCTTGCCACCTTACTCATAGATTCATCCCTCATTAGGGAGCTAATGTCGTAAACCATTAGGAGTAAACCGTTTCAACTGATAAATGGCATTATTTAAATGATATATTACTTAGTTAAGACCATATTTAAGCCCTAATATAAGCTGAGAAGTGTCGAAATCTAAATACTTTTGGAAAATGCAGCTGCAGCAAAGGTTGCTTCTGCCAATTCTGGCTGTGATTCTGGTTGTTGTCGTCGATGTCGCTGCTGTTCCGCAACATATTATAACCAATGGCTATCCGGCGACCATTGGCCAGGCGCCCTACATCGTTGGGCTGCTGCTGCTGGAGGGCCGGATGGGTCGCTGGTGCGGCGGATCCATCATTGACCACCAATGGGTGCTGACTGCTGCCCACTGCACGGATCACATTGATGCGGTGACCATTTACTATGGCGCCACCAGACGCAGCGAGGCATTGTTTACTGTGACTGTCGGCGTTGAGGATGTAGTGCAGCATCCTCAATGGCCGGGCAACATTGGCAACGATATCGCCTTGATACGCACTCCACATGTGGGTTTCTGGTCGCTGATCGATAAGGTGGAATTGCCGGGTTTTGCGCAGCGCAATGAGAGATTTGTGGAGGCTGCGGTGCTTACCTGTGGCTGGGGCAGCACCTACGATGGCAGCTCTCTGCCCGACTGGCTGCAGTGCATCGATCTGCACGTCATTAGCAACGAGCAATGCTCTCGCAGCTATGGCCCACTGCCGGAGAGTGTTTTGTGCGTCGGCACACCGGAGGGCAGATCCATTTGTGATGGCGACTCGGGTGGACCACTGGTGACCGAGCATGAACCCAAACTGGTCGGTGTCACCTCATTCAGCGATGCGGAAAGCTGTTTATCGGTGGCACCAGCGGGTTTCACTCGTGTCACCTCCCATTTGGACTGGATTCGTGAAGTCTCTGGAGTGGCTTACTAGTTACAAAATAAAGCTGACCGTAAACAAACATTTTTTATTTATAATTTAATCTGTTTCTCTTTAGGAGTGGATAAATAATTGGATATGCTTCAAAAACAAAAGATTTACACTGCTTGCAATTTTGAAACTAAGAATAGTTCTGAAACTATCGATAAATATATGTTGATGTAAAAGCTGCCCTGCGAGCTTAATATCTCGCCACTGAATATCGATAGATTCGCTCAGCTGTTTGTGTCTTGTGTATGGAAGTGGCAAGTGCGGCAAACTTTAAATTTATTTATTGTTAATCAAAGCCAATGGTTATAAAGTTGATTACTCCTAACTGGTTGTCTCCATTTTGTCCATAGCCTCACGAAACTGGACAACAGATACCCAGCCATTCTGATTCTTGTGTGTTGCCATGAGTTGTCGCCAAATCGTCTCAAAGTCACTGGCACTGACGATATCCTTAAAGATCTGCTCCAAGTGCTCCTTCGAACGATGCAACTGAAAGTCGCTAGGCGACACACCATACAATGATAATATTCCCGGCGTGATGAGTTCCTTTACGTTGGTCGCTTCATCCCCGAACTGCTGTGGTTTCGGCTTACACTTGGGCGCCTGATTTGGCTGCTTGCCCAGATCGGAGCAGAGCATTCTGTATGTGGTCTCCTTGTTGTACACATTCGCTGGCATTGTGGATATATTGCCAGTGGTGGGCAATGGATTCTGGATGGAGAGTAATCGACAAAAATCATCATAATTAACACGCTCTGTGGCGCAATTCTCGTCGAGAATCATCTTGAAATGTGCGAGAGTTGTGCGCATTTTATAGATATCAATATAGAGATGCATCTGGTGCATAATCTCAAAGATCTTCTTCAGGGGCAAGTGGCGTGTCTGCTCCTTGTCACTATGCTCCAGCACCGAGATCAGATCAAACATATGGAAATCGGCACGCTTCTGCAATTTGTGGCGCCACATATTTAAATGTCCCAGCGCGTCGAGCAAATGCTTATTGCTACGACACGGCGATATATCCTCGATTAGCATTTTGCAATCGCAATCCGGAACATATGTGGGTGTTCCATAAGTCAGATGCGGCGACACCTTATACGGATATCTGCAGGATGAAAAATAGTGCATCAGTAAACCATATAATGATATATAAGTATTAAATAATTTCAATTTGCTGGAATCTAGATCAAATTTAAATTTTAAACAGTTTCTTCCTCATTTCAATAAAAATAAAAAATATATTTATATACTTTAATATATATTAAATTAATTAAAACGCAGCTTCTGATTATAGTTAATAAATTTTCTTTTACATTTATAATAAATATATTTTGACCTATTTTCAATATATTTATTTTTCGAGTATTTTTATAGCTGTTGCATTTTTTAATGTTTGTCTTTAATATTGATTGCTTATATTCCAAATTAATTTCATAGTTAAAACTATATTTAAAAAATATTTTAAAATTGTCCAAAACATATGTGTGCACTAATATTATTTTAGCCCCATTATTTATATAGAATTCAATCGCAAGAATAAAAAATAATCAAAGCGATCCCAGAAAAATTGGCTGATAATGAAAATCGCTAAAGTCAACGATTTATTGTGAGTTGCAATTGATAAGAATTTAATGTTTAATGTTTCTGATCTGTGCCTTTGTCTCTGATCCCCATTCTATAAAATGATGGTTGTCCGATTTTGAACGTTCAGTATAACTTTATATTTTCATTGAAAGCAGTTGAACTAAACACAAACAAAATGAAATTAAATTTATATATCACTCTGATTCTGATCATAAGTGCAACAATATTTTTAGCAGCAGCTAATTTAAATGAGGTAAGCAATAAATTTTATATTATTTATTTAAATTTATTTTATTTTATTGTCTTAGACATCAATTTTAGCGGATGAACCGATTGTGAAGCCATTGTTAAGCTACATAGAACAGCTGCGGAGAAGCTTCCAATTCAATGAAATAAAAGAAGCAATTAATGAAGCCGAAATCAAGGAATTGAAAGAAAAGATAGTTGATCATAATGTAAATGTAGCGATAATTAAGGAATTGAGGGACCAAATAGATTTCTATAGGAAAAGCATTGAGCAACTGACTCCCAGAAACTTGAACGAGCTAAAAAATCAGTTGGAGGCAAACAATAAGAGCCTTGCTCTGAAGGATCAACAAATATCAAATATGCAAAACGATGCCAAAGAATATGCAAGAATATTGAAGAACTTGCGTGAGAAACCCATAATAATTGGTTGCTCTACATTTGGATATTCATGGGGTGTTCATCGACTCAGCTCCTCTAATTATTCGTTTGATGCTTTATGTGACTCTGGGACAGCTGGTCCTGGCTAGACAGTAATCCAGCAGCGCATCAATGGCAAGGAAAATTTCACCAGGGATTGGGTCACATATCGTGATGGCTTTGGCTCTTTTGAAGGCGATTTCTTTCTGGGCCTGGAGAAGATCCATCTCTTGACGAGCAGCCAACCACATCAACTCCATATACATATGGAAGACTATCAGGGACTAACCACATCGGCTATCTATCAAGAATTTGAAATTGCTGGCGAATGCGATGAATATCGCTTGATCAAACTCAGTGAAATGACTGGCGATGCCAAATTTGATGAACTGGGAGGCCACCAATATGAGGTATTCAGCACCTTTGATCGGAAAAACGAATGTGCTAAAGATAATGGGGGCTGGTGGTACAGTGACTGTGGCTGGAGGTAAAGCAAAAACACTTTCTGCATTATCTCACAATTATTTTACTGATTTTACATTCTGTTTTCTGCAGTAACCTAAATGGAAAGTACCAGAAAATGAATGGCATCATTTGGGGCATCACTGGTTTGAAGAATGTCAAAATGCTTATACGCCCAGCGAATGTATAAATAATATAAATAAATATATATATTTAAAAAGGAGTTTAATATAAATAGCTTATTGTTAATCGCATACACATTATTTTAAATACATATTTTTAAGTTTAAGCATAAATTTGATAATAAAGTTTTTACACTCACATTTTATACTTTTTGCCAATGCGTGGATAGGTGCGATCAATGAAGTCCATCTGCTCCTTGCTGATGATGATGACATGACCGGCGCACTGTTGCATGCAACGCTTCACCAGCTGACCACTGACATCGCCCTGTGTGGCTTTGCCAAAGGTGTCGTTATGCCTAAAGGGTTCCACATATCTGCCAACGTTGAGGTACAGGCTTAAAGATTAGGTTATCTCATTGGGACATATTCATGCACATCACCTGCGATTCACTTGTTCCGCTGGAAAATAATGATTATGACTGAGCACATATTTATCATGGAATCGGGCAAATTCACGATTCACTTGCTCCGCCGGCTTGTGCGGCATCACCAGTTCGTAAAGGGTGCTCGGTGATTTGGTTTGCTGGCCAAAAGTGCAACTCAAATTGGTGACATGATCGGGTTTGGAGAACGTTGGCTTGGCCTCGCCCAATTTGGCGCTCTTCAGATACATATCCTCCGAGAACTTCTCCTTGAATGCCGCGAAGCGTGTCTTCGACGTCTCCACGGCCAACAGGTCGGGCACACTGACCGCTGGCAGACAAGGCGCCTCCGGCCACAATTGTCCGGCACTTTTCAACTGCTTTCTCTTGCATTCGGTGGTAATCAGATACTCGGCTATCTCCTCCGGCTGTGCGTTTATCAGGCAGCTGGACGTCGTGTTCTCCAGATCTATGCTTGAGACGACACCTGCCGCTCGTGCATCCCCATTGCGATTCCTAAAGCGTCCAATGTTGGCCATCTTACTCTCTCTCTCCTCTCTACTCAGTTGTAGGCTGCGATTCTTGTGCGTCTCTTTCTATGCTCCAGTTTCCTTTTAATATATTTATAAATACTTAGTTAGAATTTGAATTATGATTGTAAACTCTCCGTTTAAGTCAACTTACAACTAAAATCTATTTAAAAATATTAGACAAGTAGATGGTCTACTTTTATACATTTTAGTTTACTTATAAATGTGACTTCAAATTTAAAATCTTGATTATTAAAAATTAAAAACCATTGAAAAATTAAACAAAAGTCTTAACAGAAGTTTTAACGCCAACATACAAAACGCATTTGAGCTAAATAAATAAATAAGTTTATTAAATGAAGGTTTTTAGAACAAAATTTGCACAAGTTGAGCTTGAGTTAGCTCCTATTGTCCAGTTCAGGTTAGGGCATAGTTCTTTTGCAGTATAAAGTCCCAGGTGTCCTTCCAGCGCAAGTCGATGATGTCCTTGGCGGACATCTTTCTGGAGCCGTAGCTCAATGGCAAGAATTTTAGAAAGACGCCGGCAACGGCGAACAGCCAAAGGATTAGGACGAAACGATAGAGACGCACCAATTGCATGCCACGCGCAGCGTTGCAATGTCGTCGCAGCAGATACTCCAAGTGCTCCAGCACATAACAGAGGAGTAACAGTTTAAAGACAAATGCCGGCAAATAGTTGTGCAAGAACAGAGTGCGATCCACAAAGAAATACGGCAAATAGTGCATCAAATAGCCCACAAAGAAGGTATCGCCAGCAAGGAGGAAACGACTCCACTCATGCGCTGAGACATCAAAGCACAGTCGACGCCGGCGCAACGCGTAAAAGATGAGGAGGACAGCATAGATGAGCAAGCCAACACTGGCCATATACCAGATGAGCACATTCCCCAGCAAATAGATCTGGGCACTGGAGCCGTCATCCAGCCAATAAGCGATGCCCTTATCGAGGAGAGGCCACTCATGCGGCTGGGAGCTGTACATGTGGCTCTGAACCTGCTTGGCCTGCCAGAACATCTTCGTCTGCAGCTCCACCCACTTGGCCCAGAACGAGAGTTTCGTCCGTTTCGTTGGTATCATTTCGGCTGATAGCAATTGACGTTCACGTTCCCGCTGATCTTGAGCTGCAAATATATAATTAATATATATAAATAAATAAATATAAATATAAAGATAGTAAACATAAGTTATTCCTGGAGCAGGTCTAACTTTAATTTAAGTAGTGAAAATCATTATATATTTGCAATTATTATTTTTATTTACTTATTGGCACTTACTCTTGGTGTAGCGATGCTCCTCCACATTCCAGATGGCATCCTGATGAACCTGCTCTCGATCGCCGACCACCTCATGCTGATTGAAACCCCACGAGGGCAGCTGCCGTCCACTAAACCGCAGAGCAGCACCCGTTGACTCATGGATCAGGCGTATCTCCGACTTGATGGCATGCCAGCGATCGCCTTCGGTCTGCCGATTGAGAATCTCAACGCGCCACAGCAGCTCACCAGCCATTTTGATCTCGTAGTCAATATAGCAGCTGATCTCCTGGCATTGTGGCGTCATCGGTGCCGCAACATCGTGTGAGTTCAGTGCCCGACTTGTGATCCCGTGCACCAGTTGAATGACATCGCCATGCTCGATGGCATCCGGCTGATCGCCGACGACAAGATCATCTCGGTCCGGTCTTTTGACAATCCACCAGTTGTTCACATCCTTGAAGGAGTAACATGTGACCTGCTGCTGATGCGACGAGCCCCGCTGATCCTTGTAGCGCACCGGATAGACGGCGGCATGCGAGTGCAGCCAACAGGTGCGTCCATGTGTGTGCCTCAACGTGATCTGCGAGCCGTGCACCACAGCCAATGGCTGACCCTGCGTAATCGATGCCAGTCCCCCGTCGAGCGACGCCTGGAAGGCACTCGTCATAATGCTGTCGTGTGGCCCGGCTCGATGGAGCGTCCTTAGGTGCACATAGAAGATACCCAGGTAGACGGCCACTGGTATTCCCACGAACAGCAGTAATCGGCTCAGTGCGTGCAGCCAAAGCTGCCTATCTGTGGAGAGACAGATATAGAGATCATTATTGAGATCTGCCATTAAAATAAATATAGTAAATCTATAATTGTTGAGCGAAAATCAATTTGATTAATTAAATTTAAAGCCTTTCCATAGAAATGTTAGCAATTTTTGTTAGCTATTTCTTAACAACTTTCCATTTTCCTTAAAAATCTCTACAAACTGTTACTGTTATGTATGTTACTCATTACAAAGTTGCTGTTTCAACTCTACTCTCTGCTCTGTGCCTGTTAGATCATATCTCAATCAGTCCAACTCACTTGTCAAAGTGGCATCGTAGAGCAGATTCCATAGATGACGACACAGCAGATAACCGGCAAGTGCCAGTGCCAGGAAGCCAACATATTTAACGCAGCCGGCGCATGCAAGAAACAGCGCAGCCGACGCCCCGCTGCTCAGCCAGTTGAGCGAGCCGAGTGAGCAGCGCTGGAAGCGGAGCAGGCATGCAATTCCAACGGTGCTCGCGAGCAGCAGCATCGATTCCATTAGAACGAATCGCGATTGCGTTAGCAGCGCATTGTCGAGAACGATGAGCAGGCCGCCAAGCGAAGCGGCCCAGCGACGCAGCTGCGCCTGCTGCAGTAACTTGTAGACAGCCGGTGCGAGCAGACTGCCGCAGAGAGCGGGAAGAAAGCGCAGCCAGAAAATGGGCACATTTGGCGCATAGGTAGCGCCAATACGTGAAAATGTATAATTGCCATCGTAGCCGGCAAAACTGACCAGGCCAGCAATCAACTGTTTGCCAAGCGGTGGATGCTGATCGAAGAAGAATATGTTGCGCATATAGTGCGAAATATATTTGCCATAATGCAGCTCATCGAAACTGAAAGAGTGAAGAATTTAACAAAATGAATAGAAACTTACAACAAACGTGGCTTGATGTTATATTTACTTACACCACATTTGGCGGCGTTGCCAGCTTGTAGAAACGCGTGAAGAACGCCAGCAGAAAGAGAGCCCAGCTGATGAGATCGATACGCAGGCTAACGGTTAATTGCGTGGTTGTCGCAGCGCTGCTTTTAATGTCTCCACTCTTACTCTTCAGACGATCGACCACATTGGCCGCCGAATCGCCGTCGTCGTCGTCGTCGTCACACGAACATGATCGTGACCGCGAACGGGACTTGTGCGACGCAGAGGTAGGTGTTGCTGCTGACTGCGACGCCTTTGACGAGTCAGTTCTAAATGATTGGCGACTCTCTGAGCGTCGATGGCGTTCGACGCTGCCGCGCAGCTGCAGTCCTAGCGGTGTATTCAAATGGCAGTTGATGTCGCGGCAACAACAGTTGAGTATGTTCGCTGCTGTGGTGGACAGCATACCATTACAACACAGTGGTGAAGGTGAATTGCAGTTGACGGAGGCAGACGTTGACTCTGCTGCTGTTATTGCTGCTGCTGCGACTAAGGTTGCTGAACGGCTGCGAAAGTGAAGTCTTTCGTTTTTCTCATTGTGATTTTCGGTAACATTTTGTTGTTGTTGCTGTTTCGACTTGGAGCGCGTCGCTTTCCGTCGCTGTACAATGGACATGATGTAAACAAGAAATTTTGAAACTTTTTTTGCAGCGTGAGAACTACTTTTTTCTGGTTTTTTTTTATTGTTTTAAATATTTGTTGACACTTTCACTTTTATATATTTATAGATATATATATAGATTTAAACACCAAACAGTTTTAACTTAATTTACACTAGTTTGTGTCTATTTGTTGTTGTTTTTTTTTGCCACGTTTGCCAAGCAACTTGTTGGTCTTTCTGCACTTTCCTACGCTGAATGAACAGCCACTTGTTGTTGTTGTCTTCGTCTGCGTCTGTCCACAAATAACTCAGCACAATTTAAATGCAAAAGCGCCCCGCGGCGGAAGAAAGTTCAACAAACAAACGCACAGAGTGAGAGAGCGAACGAGAGGGGACGGGCACACTAAAAATATACGCGCATATTTTTAAAGTTGTTTTTGTTCTACCTTTCTTTTGCTTTTCTCTCTCTCACCAAATCTGCCAACTCGCTCGCTGAAGATCTCGACGCGCACTGACTCAACACGTAGCCAAAGCGTCTGCGCAGCTGCCTGTTGCTGTTGCTGCTGCTGCTCATGGTGAGACTGCGCAGTCGGCGCTGGAATGTGACTTGTTCGCTGTTTGTCTTGTGTTTTGACTGCGTCTCTTGCCTACTAAGATTCTTAACCCATTTTGAGAGCACACAGTCTCTCTCTCTCTCGCTCACTCGCACAGTCTGTTAAGCGGTCAATGCAATGGTCAATAAAATAACATGTGCTGTAAGCAACTGTTGCTTGTTTCTTCACAGCACCTTTTGGCCTTTTTGTGGCATTCAATGTAGCAGGCGTGAAACGGGTTATAAACTTTAAAAAAATATTTTTGGGATTTTACATTTTAATAATAATTATTGCTTCATATTTATTAGAATTACTTACCTTCGGCACAACAAAATAATTATTCGAATTAGTAGATTACACTAGATTAATACAAATAAATTAGTTCTTTTCTACATTATTTATTGAAGAAAAAAGCATTTTTTGTGTAAAAAACATAAACTTAAACATAAATTAATTTCAATAAAAATCTAATTTCGAACTAGTAAAGTTGATAATAAAATTTAATTAATAAATGGCACTATATGAATCCAAATATATACATAAATATTCAACTTTTATTTATTTAATGTAAACTATAGCAGTATGTGGTTTTGGCAGTCTTTTCTTTGCCTTAATACAATTAATTAATTTATTTATTTACTTATTAATTATTAATAACATTCCTAGCTATCTAGCCTTGAATTGTGCGTTTCAAATAGTGAGCAACCCGATCCCAAATATTTGCAAGTTGCCCTTGTCGACATGCTATTATTTGAAACGGCAAAACTACGCATAGAGAACCCCCAAAATGCACACACACACACACACACATGCTACAAACATGTTGAGAGCACATTTTATGTAGAGAACGAAGAGAAACGAAGCGAAAAACAACCACACTCAAACCAAGTTGTCTGGCGGCGCTTTGGAGACTCTGCCGGATGATGCTGACTGAAGGAGAGAGAGAGAGTAAAGGAAAGAGAGAGTAGGAGAGATGGAGTTAAAATAAAATTGGTTTGAGTTTTGGGTTCGCTTTAGGCGTTGATTTTCAGGTCTGGCGTTGGGTGTCTTTCTGCATGCCGCAACTGCAGCACACGAGTGCAACGTGGGCGTTTGTGGGGGAAGGGGCAATATGGTCCTTGCACCCGGCACAGACAAAACAACAAAATGGGTGGAAAAGGAGGCAACGAGTTGAGTTTGTTGGTGATGCTGCTGCTGCGGCATTGGTTGCAAGGTTGCTGTGTTGTGCCCCCCCAGGCAGGCGCAGAACTCGCACAAGTGCAAGGATATTGTCGCCACCAAACCAAAGCCTGACATGCAACGCCAGCATCGCTGCAGCATCGTCGCTGAATCTGATTGAGCCTGTTTGTGGGTGTTTGTGTGGCAAGTGGGGGGAAGTGGTTTTGGTGGTGCTCCTGGCCTGAGTCAGAGTCCAGGGTGCCCCCGGTGTGCCGTGTGTTGTGCCACTTTGGGCCCAATGTTCGTGGCCGTGGCCGTGGCCTCGACTCGTGCGCTCGTTTCCAACTCCAGCCAAGGCCAAGCCTGGCTAAAAGGACGACGTCGCCATTGACGTCGCCACGATAATGTGGCACAATGACATTGACATTGAACTAGGTCGAGGACGTTACTCCTCTTATAGTCAACGGTTTTTGGTTAATGTTTACCCCTCTCTCTATCTCTCTTTCTGTCTCACTGTCTCTCTGGCTCTGCCAGTTTAACTGTCTTTCTTGCGAGCCTGATTATGAAAATGGCATTTTAAAGCTCTCTTCCCTGGTTATGCCATATTTTATGACCCAGCTACGGCTCTGGCATGCCGCAGTTTGTTCGTTTGCTACCACAACACGTTCTGTTTGGTTCAGATTAAGCAGCACTCAAAGTTAAAAAAAACTATTTGTGCACATAATTTATAATAGTTTGCAAGACATGACAAGTTTTTTTTTATTTTAAACTTTTGTTTGGCAAAGTTGATTACTTTTTTTACTTATTTATTTTTAAGCAAGTTGCCTTTATTTACTTATAGCCAATTTAAAGATATAATTTGTGGTTTTCTTCATTGGTAGTTTATTTATTTTTAATCTATTTTTATACATGTTTATTTAATGCTTTATTTATTTTCTTATTTATTTAATGACAATTAAAAATATAAATGTAATAATTAAAATACATTTTTTTATTAAAAAAAATATGAAATATTTGTAAAAATGTTTACATATAAGTGTTTTTGCTTAAAACTTTTTGCATTGTATAAATTCAATATAAACATAAAGTCTTTTATGGTCGGGCAAGTTAAATGCAAGTTTTTGCTAACTGATAGTGAATTAATGCATTTTTGGGAATATGCTTTACATGTAAAAAAAAATGTATACAATATTCTTATTCTTAATCTTCAAATTAATTTCGATTGTCTACATTTCAGGGCTTGAATAGTTGGTTTTTTAAGAAACTCAAGTTATAAGTGTATGGATACATATATATATATATATATATATATATATATCAGTAATCGCTATATCTTAGCGATTGCTGCTTAATCTGTCTGGTTGCCTGCTTTAATCTTACGCATAGCTTTTCCAACCTTTAAACATATTATGTATTTGCATAATAAAGAAAGATGTTGATTTATGCCTTCAAGCTTAAAATAAAGTTGTTGCATGCGACTTGAGACAGGTTGAGTGGCATCTTAAGTCATTGAAATTGACGATATTTTGTGAGATAAATAAATTACCTGCACTCAAGCAGGCAACGCCTAGCAACTAAAACAAAGGCAGCTTAGCTATCAATTAAAATGCATGCAAACGGAATAAACTGAAGTCGCCCCAGCCCCCATCAAACCCCCCCTTCCTTCAAATTATTCCCTCTATTGTTATATTGTCTGCATTTAGTAGTAGTCCTTGTTTTGTTGGGTGAGAGCAGATTTTATTTATTTTAAATGAAATGAAATTTATTTTATGCACATTTTATTCAGTTGCAGCCAAGGGATGCAATTTCTATATATACATGGATTATTCATATATATATATATATATATATATATATATATATTTATATATAAAGGGACATTTTCACTCAAACCTCTAAAAAGCATGTGCTGACATTTTGTTTTATACATACACACATACAAATATATATGTATAAATATATATATATGTATAGAAAATGCAACTAAAATGCTGCAAAATGTTTTTGCTACTGCTGCAACTGTCTGGCTTACTCAAGCCACTGATGGAGTGAGTGTGGGATTGTGTATGTTGCATACAGCAGTTGCAGCAACAACAACATGCAACGCACACATTTTGTTTTTAGTTGCATTGCAGCAGTCTGGCAAAATTTTTGCCATTTGATTGCATTTTGTTTTTGGCCAGCCGCCTTTTTGTGTAGAGTTTGTTGCTATTTGCTAGTGCACACACACACACATATACAGAGACAAGCATGCAGAAAAACGCATAGCTGCATTTTGTGCTCTCTCTCGCTCTTACTCACACAGCAAAGAGAGATTTGCTGTTGTTGTTGTTGCGTAGGCCTTAGCTTTAACGTATGCACAAGCACACATATACACATACATAACTACATGTATATGTGTAAAATATAGAAATGACTTTTTTTACACTCATACACAAGCTTATGTATTTGCGTAGGCATGGAGCCTACAAGAGAGAGCGAGAGAGTGCTATTGATGGCATTATTTTTGCATACACATTTTAATTTTTATATATATTATATATTTTTTTTTTGTGTTTTTGTTGCCTACGCTTCTTAATTTGATTTGCCAGCTAAAAATAATCATAACGTTTTTGCAGCATGTACAGTTGTGTGCAAAACATACGCTTTTAAGCAGTTGCATAGTTTTTGCATGCAGCATGTGGCGAAAGTAACAAGTAACATAGTTTTTTTATTTTCTTATTGTTATTTATCACTACTGCAACGCTGTTATGCGTTTCCAATAAACACACTCCAAAAAAACACCTATACACACAAAGTTTTACACATCCACGCTCCCTATATATATATATATATATATATATGTACGCGTGCGTGTGTGTGTGCCCCATGATGTGTGCCCGTTTGTTTAGAATTTTAGATTTTAGCGCGTTTTAGAATTTTATGAATGAATTTTCGGCGTAGACTAACTGCTTGCAACTCCCTCACCAACTCCCCCCCTCCAATTCTGTCTGCTCCAGTCGAGAGTCACTTTTAGTTTTTCGGTTAGTTTTCGTTGGCCAACAATTTTTGTGTGTTGGAATAGAAGAGCAGCTTGTGGGCGTTTTTTCTATTTTTTTTGGACTCGTTCGTTTTGTTTTGACCTTGGCCCCAGCTAAAGGGGGTAGAGTGATTTTTCTCTGGCTTGGTCTTGTTTAGATTTTGTGCCAACGCCAGCTGCAATTTTTGTTGCCCCGTTTGGTTGTAGTTGGTCCATTTTAGCATATACCGTTGCACTTGGCACACAAAACTATTTCAAAGGAGAGCTGCACTGAAAGCTCTTTAAGAAGATAACTGTTAAATTTCTGTTAGCTTTGTTCACTACATTTATATGCTGTCAATTGTGAGCTTAATTTACAACATTGAGTTTATGGCACATAATAAATATAATAGATAAAGAAAAGATGAAAAAAAAGCATAGATAAGCGCAGAACACAACTACAAAAGGGATGAAAAAAATGTAATATGTGATGCATAATTAGAAAGCAATAAAAGGGAATGGAAAATGGAAAAGAAATACTATTCTAAGCGGAATTTCAACTTCAGCATCAAAGAAGAAGTGCTAGCAAAAAAAGGGAATGCAATTACAATATAGCAGAAAGAGAACAGTAGAATTAAAAAAACACTAAAACTCAATAAGAAGACAGGCAAAGGAGTATGCGTATTGAAAATAATTGTTTCCCTGAAAAGTATGCAATGTGTTTCTTGAATTTAGGGTTTAACCTAATAGTTAAGTAAATTTTAAGAAACGCTAATTATTTTCTTAGCCATTTAAAAATGCGTTTTGTGGCGGGCATTAAAAATAAATAAATTTTTGTGAATTGAATGTTTGTTATGTATCTATATGAAATATATAAGTTCGTAGGCATATGTGCATATAACCACAAACCAACCCCACCCCATCGCAACTCTCCCTATCCCTTTACGTACTATTTACTAAATGTTTGGCGCCATGTTTCAATATGCTCATCCCAATGAAAATGTACATAAAATGCAAATATACACATACATTCACATGCACACACACAAATACGTATGCAATTGTCTTAATGAGTTTTGCTTTGGATACACACACACCCAACACAAATAGCTAATAAAAATCTATTGTGAAAAAACTGTTGCATTGCCGGCGAGCGCCTGACTGTAAATTGTCCAGCGAGCGGAGAGACTGTAATAGACAGAGATAGACTAACACACAGAACGCCAAGCAAAGCGAGAGAGTAGGAGAGAGAACAAGCGGCCACAAAGAGAGTAGACGAAACGAGCACTAACAAACGAGACAACAAACACAAAAGCGAAAGCGAGGAGTCCAAACTTTCCAACATAGTGCGTGCCTGTCAACGGGGTATGTGCATTTGTGTGTGCGTGTGAGTCTCTCTCTACACGCGTGTGTGTGTTGGCATCGTCATTTTAAAGAGTTTGACTTGGACAATCACACATTTGGGAAAACTGTATAGCCTCCTTCTCCAAACTCCCTCCTCGTCATCGTCACCAAACTCTACACAGATTTTAGGCGCCCGGTCATCGGCCCATTATACGCCGGCCGGCTGCTGACCATCAAACGGACGCGCTTTAAATCAGTTTACGTTATAACGTCAACATCGACACTACGTCAATTCGCAGCTCGGTTTATTACAGCTTTGTTCCGTTGCGTGTCCGTGCCGCTCTGCATTATACTACGCGTTTTGACTTTCACGTCTCTAACTTCAACAGTCAACAGTTTTAAGCATGAACTTAAATGGAAATTAGATCTTGTCCACTCAATCTCAGCAATCATCAGTAGATACAAGTAAGTTTTTAGGTGTAGAAATTTATCGGGTTGCCCCAAATCCTTATAAGGATATATTAATTTTTTGTTTAATGTTAATTTTCTTTGCAATTTAAACTTAATTTATCTCTTTTAATTTATAATTAAATTTTAAAATTTTATTTATTAAAACTAAGCGAAATAATGCAGTTATAATTTATTAGAATCAGAGAAAATAGACTGTTCCGAACTTGATGAAACTCATTCGGAAAAATAATATAGTACAAGTACAACTGAATTAATAATCTAAAGAGCTACATTATAAAACGACGAAACATATTAAATTATCTGACAACTATCTAAAATTGTTCTTATCCTAATAATCCACATATATACTTACATAGGCTTTTAAGCCAACGTCTTTAACACAAGTTTGAGTCTGAATAGCCCAAGAATGTAACATTCTTAAATTAACAAAAACATGAGTAAGGATAGTCAAAGTGTTAATGGAGTATCCATATTAAAATAAGTATGAGTACAAATAGTTCAAGTGTGCATGGAATCTACTCATATTAAAATGAAATGATTACAAATAACTCAAGAATGACACAGTCCAAGTGTAAATTGGGAACTTATATTAAAATAATTATGAACATGAATAGTCCAAGTGTGAATGGAATTCAATCATAATCATGGCGCTCGTATAAGTATTTAGGGCCATGAAATTACGCATACGCCCGCCAATTTGTGCGTGTGTTGTCTGTGTGTATGTTTGTGTGTGTATTATGACCGCGTTTCCGGTTGTTATCAAACCTCGATGTGTGCGATTTGTGCGATGTGTGTGTTGGGTGTATTGTGTGTGTATTTGCGTATGCCGGAGTGCATTCTGCAGACGTGGGTCATGGCCACAGTCACCAGTCACGACAACGGCAACGGCAAAGGGAACGACAGCAGCAGCAACAGTAAAAGCCGTGTGCTGTGTGGCGGATTTTCACTTTCATGCCCGCAAATAGACAGAGACAGAATGAGAGAGATACAGAGTGAGAACGAGAGAGAGAGAGACAGAGTGAGTGAGAGAGAGAGAGAAGAGAGAGAATCGGGATGATAAACAACAAACGCAATGGGCGCCAGAACTTGCACTCAGCCTCATTTCTTCTTGCCAAACAGTCGGCCAGGCCAGCACCCTGCGCCGCCTCTAACTGCCACACTTGGTGGAAATGGGCACCCACTTGACACTGGTGGTACCACTGCCACTGCTGCTGCTGCTCGTTGCAAGCGTCATCCACTTGTAACACATTCGCATTGCCAGTTTGTTGACCAGAAACGCGCCACGGGCGCGACTTGTTCGCCATTCGCGATGACGACGACGACGTTGACGATGATGACGCAATATGCACCCCCAACACACACACATACACACACACATACGGGAGAGTTGCAGTTCCTCTCCTAGTCTAGTCAAAAGTCGTGCGCTCGGTTCTTACTCCAAATGCCGATTGCAATGTTGCAACCCACTCCAATTGTTGCAAGTGCATTTACCTCAACTTGACTAGGGTTGTGGGTTGCTGGCCTTATAGCCTTTATGCCTTGCCCCTTGGCCGGCTGATGATGATTCGTGTGCGTGGCCTGATTTCGTCGATTGGCCTTGCATGCCAATAAATTTCAGTGTCAGTTTAGCATCTTTGTTGTTGTGCCACCAAGAGTGCAGCAACTCTTACCACACAAATGATCCTGCACCTCCACCTCAACCTCTGCACTTGCTGCCACCTGCCACCAGCTTCCTTTTGCTTGTGTGGCCAGTGACCCCGTGATTTGTTTGGCTGGCTAATTGGATGCAATGTTCGGTGGTTGATTAACTGATAACTGCATACCCAGACTGACCCAGAGTGACCTCGAATGACCCACATCTTAAGGGACCAAGTGCATCCAATATTAACGTTATTTTAATGAAATCTTTTCGGAGTTCAATTAACAATTTTAAGAAAAATACAAAAAGGAGGAAATTAAAAATTTGTTGCGTGGATTGTGGATAAACCTTAAAAACAAAATAGTAATCCTGGGGCTGTCCAGGAAATTAATGTATTATTATTTCAAGGTTGTTTAAAAAACTAGAATTTGTGCACCAAAATGAAAATATGGTAAATAAGATATCAAAAGCAAAAGCCGAATAAATATTATGCTTAAGTAGGTGCTAACCAGAATTAATTTAGCATCTAATCAACAATCAAAACATTTTTTAAAAACTAGACATAAATATTAGAAAACAAGAGCAAAAAAATTCAAACTGTTTACGTAGATGAAAATATATAAATTCTTCTCATATAACTTTTCACGAATATTGCTCATTTTACTAATTTTTACTGATTGCGTGTCAACAAATATTAACCACTACAACAACAACAGAAATGCCATGTTTACTCACCAAACAAAGAAGCAAAAACCGTTAATTTTGTTAACTACTTTCAATACACAGAGAAAGAGAGAGCGATGGATAGAGCGAGCACGAAAAAACGAACGCGCGCTCTGTCTCAGTCCTGTGCTCTCTCTTGTCCCTAACAGACACACATGCACACGCACACATGTGTAACAATGCCGGCAGCTCGACTCGTGCTTTTGTCTCGTGCCCAAAAAGGAGAGAAGTTGGGAGTGTAAAAATGAGATGACGGCGGGTCAGTAGCAAACTTACGCCACACGCCGTTAGGTGGCCCTGTCGTGAATGCGGCAGCCGACACGGACACAGACAGAGACGCCCTCCGCATTTCGCACTGGTCTGGTGTGGGGCTGTCGCAGTCGCAGTCTGCAATTGCAGTCTGCGGTCGCAGCGACGTCAGCGCAAGCAGTGCAACGGTAAACGGCAGTTGGGCACACACTCCCATTCTTACTCCTCGGTCTAGCCAGGGCGAGCAAATACAAACATTTGTGTTTTTCTTCTTCGTTTTTCTTATTTTTTAAAATGCCGCCGCGCGGGAATCGCATTGAGCTTGTCTCTTCTGACTCACTGACGTTGCAGTGCCTGTGTGCGTCTGTGTGTGTTTGCGAACACGTAGGTTTAAAGAAAGGAAAAAGCGTATGCCAAAATACAATTGCACTTTCACATTGCTGTCCAGCCGATCGGCTGCGGCAACAACGGCAACGTTGACGCTAACGTCGGCAGTGGCATTTCTTTGTCTTTGTCTCGGGAGTTTGATTTATTGTGTCACGAGCTCAACCAAAAAAAAAAAAAAAACATAAAAAAAACATTTAAAACGAAATAAAATTCTGTTAACCGCCGGAGGTTACCCGAGTGAAAGTCCAATTATTGTCACATTTAATAAAGATGTGCCCGACTCTTATTATTTTGCGACACTGGCCCAAAACTGAGGTGCATATCTCTGTGTGTTTGTCTGTGTGGGTGGGCGTGTATATATATTTATATATATATATATATATATATATATATATCTATATATGTGTATACTTGTGTTGCTCTCTCAATTAAAAAAGACACTAATTTGCGTACTTAGTGAAAATCGATATGGCTAACAATTTGCCTTTAACGCGACACTTTTGCACCGTTTTTATTAGTTCATCGCTCATTTAGACGTGCGCATAAATCAAATGTTTTTGATTTTGTGCCGAGTTTTATAGCAAATTCGCTGAAATATTGTTATAAAATAGCTCACACGCAACATGCACA
This sequence comes from Drosophila dives, assembly GCA_035042365.1. NCBI lineage: Eukaryota > Metazoa > Arthropoda > Insecta > Diptera > Drosophilidae > Drosophila > Drosophila dives. The sequence continues at coordinate 3,348,984 of JAWNLJ010000276.1, read as the reverse complement.
TAGACACACACACATGCATGCTGGCAGGACAACCCTAACCTAATCAGAATGTGCCGACATACTAAAAGCGGACAGTTGCACAGCGGTTCGAGTTGCGTGTAGTTTTGAAGAAACATATTTATTGCTTAAAATAAATTTTTTCGTAATAAATTACGAATGGTATATAAATGAAATTATAATTACTATATAGATTTTATAAATAATATCAGTGATGATTCCCCAATTCGTATAAATTTTAATAGAGTATTGCAGCAGTTTGTGCAATGAAACTGGAACCACTGTGCTCGGTAGTTTTGTGCTCGTGCCTTTTTCGTATTGCGCGCAGGTTTGCCGCTCTTTTTGTAGTTGCTCACGCTGCCGGCAAATATGTATGTACCAATACTCTGCATTTGTGTATGCTGTTGTATGTGTGTGGGTGTATAGGATTGTGAGTGCGCGTTTGAGCAGTCAAAATAATAACAGCGGCTGCGTTTTCACTTTTCATTCAGAAGTCTAACTGGCCTAACCTTAAATTCGATATATCTCTTTTTGATTTAATCTTATGATACAAATGGCCAATGGTTTTCTGACCATATTTATATATTACTTATATTATATCATTTTACTTGTCTGCAAATGGTTAAATATTCTTAAAAGTCCTTTGAAAATTTATTTGATTTTACTCAAACTTTTATTTTAATTATTATAATTTTTGGTAATACCATTTATTATAATTCGATTATATATTATTGTTATTTTTATTATTAGTGTCATTGTTATTATTTCTATCTTACTTACTTACTTACTCTTACTAATAATATTAAGTCAGTTATTTTTAAGTAGATTTTGGAGGAAAATTTAAATTGAGTAAAAATTCGTGTGGGAATTTTAAGGTACAGAATTCTATTGGAATTAAGTTTATTGCATGCTATGGAATTAATTAGCAAGCATTAAGTTTAGCAATGATTAAATTGAGATGAAATTATATATAATTTCAAATAACATTTCCCAGAATATTTTAACTTGCAAATTGTTACTTATCAATTTGGAGACTAGATACAACCCGATACAAAGTAATCCGTAAACAATTTTCAACTTTCAGTCGCTCCGACGTAAAGGTCGCACAACAAATCTTCCGTTACCCACGTATTCCTTGAGGAGGAGCCCCACAACGAGCGCACAATGAATTTTACACCGTTTGGCAACACTTTTCCCGGGCTGCCGCAGTTTACGACGACAACGTCGCCGCTGGTGTCGACGGTCTCAACTGCTGCTGTCGCCGTCGGCGATGCCGATGTGACTGCGGCCACCAACAATCAACAACAGCAGCAGCAGCAGCAACAGGAGTCTGCCAGCAGCAGCAATCGCTACCAGCAACATCAACAGCAGCAGCAGCAGCAACAACAGCAGCAGGTGACGTCTTTGACGCACTTTAGTCAAGCGAGCGTCAGTGGCGCCGCTGGCAACAAGTTTCGCAGCGGGCAAGAGGAGGCGTTGCAGGGCGATAAATACAATGGGCATTTGGTTGCAACAGCGACCCAGCAGCAACAGCAACCGCAATATGCAACTGTTTATGCCGCAAGTGCAACGACGAGCGCCGTGGATGCGTTGCAGGCGAGCGGTTCTGGTCAGCAACAGCAGCAACAGCAGCAACAACAGCAGCAGCAGCAGCTGCAACAGCAACAAGTGGTGGCGCCACAAGAATTGACACAGGATCTATGCAATGCGATATTGCAACAACAAGGTGAGTTGGGTAAACAGTTCTCAATTTAAGCCTTTTAATAATCTGTCTTCCTTCTTTGCCACAGTGCTACAAAATACCTCCTGGCAGACGATTACCCCCGGCACAACAGTTGCCGATTACCTCTCGCATCTTCCGGCCAATACGTTGCCACTGTCGTTGCACCACTTCCTCAAGTACTCTGCGGAGAACATCAAGAAGGAGAACCAACAGCAGAATGTGGTATGACTTGTAAATAATATTCACAAAAAAATCTACCTTAATCTTACTAAATCGCCAAAAAGGGAACTAAAAGGAAAAACTTTCTATTTTTTTAAGTAATGTAAATATATTTAAAAAAAAGAATTACAAAATAGAAAAAGGTTTTCCAAAAATCTTAAAGAAATGTGACATTTGCTTTTACTAATAGCATTTCTAATAAAATAGTAAAATTGCCATATTTTGGAGAAACCTTTATTCTCCGCAATAATCATAAAATTCAGCAAAAAGTAATGAAATTTACTGGCTAGACTTTTATATTAAAGTCTAGTGGGTGTCTGTCTTAGGAACAATATCAGAATTTAACTATTAAATGGCGGCTTACTAAAATTTAGTGAGATTTTTTAATGAGTAAACGAATCAAATAATAAAATCTTCTTGAGCAGGTGCTGCAGGTGCAGACGGGACCAGGTGCTGCCATTGGCATCAACACGATTGGCACAACGACAACCATCAGCATACCTCAGCAGGAGCAGCAGTCGCTGCATCAGCAACAACAACAACAACAGCAGCAACAACAACAGCAGCAGCAACAGCAGCAGCAACAACAACAGCAGCAGGAAACATTGCAACTGACAACTCAGGCGGCAGTGGCAAGCAGCTCGACAGCGGTGAGTGGCGTTAAGAAGAAGAAGCGCAAAAAGCGCTCCAAAGAGCGCAAACCCAAACTGCGTCCGGGCGAAATACGAATGAGCACCGCCCTGGATGGTAGTCCATTGTACATGTGTCCCGAATGCCATGTGGCATATCCCGAACCGGAGCTGCTTGAGGTGCATCTGGTGGGGCACAACCTGGAACGACGTTATGTTTGCGACATTTGTCAGGCATCGCTGAAACGCAAGGATCACTTGACGCGCCACAAGCAATCGCATAATCCGGAAAGGCCGTACATTTGCACAGTGTGCTTGAAGGCATTTAAGCGTAAGGAGCAACTGAGTCTGCATTTTGTCATTCATTCGGGCGAGAAGCGGCATCAGTGCCAGGAGTGCGGCAAGGGTTTCTATCGCAAGGATCATCTGCGCAAACACACCCGATCCCACATTGCGCGTCGCGTCAAGGCCGAGCTGAACAGTCATGTGCGGCGCGAGAATGGCACCAGCATGTTGCAACCAGTTGTCACAGCGGCAACAGCCGCTGCCGTCCAGCATGCCAATCAGCAACAGTTGCAGCTGCAACAACAACAACAACAGCAACAACAGCAACAACAGCAGCAGCAGCAACAGCAGCAACAGCAACAACAGCAACATCACATTGTCGTCAGCCAACAACAGCAGCAACAAGCAACTGGTCAGCAGCAGCAACAGCAAATGTTAAATTAGCCAAATGATTTTTGTAAAGTCAGTTAAAGCAAAATTCAAGAAGCAAACTCCTTGCCACACCTTTCGACAAACAGGCAGGCGGCTGTAATTGTTGCCGCTGCTTAAAATTGAAATCTACAAAATTAAACTTTCGGTCCACGCAATTTAATTGACTCACACAAATCGGATGTAAACAAACACACAACAAATATCGTTGACGATATTTGTCAATGCAATAGTAAAATAGTGAAGGCATCTCCTTTAAACACTGTACAATTAATTCCTAGGAACAACACGTGACACAAACTTAATCGTAAAAGTGCTATAAAACTGGGACCATAATATTGTTTAACATACCCTTATTTAGTATCGATAAAACTATATTCTTAATGCATTTGCATTTAAAGCTTAAGTGCAGATGTCAAAGGTGATAGTATTGTTAATTATTTGATTGTATTGCTATATAATACTGCCAACTATATAATTTGTTTAGTTTTTAATTTAAAATCAACATTTTGTAAGAAAAAGTGATCTCATTCCAAACTTGATGTCACTCGCAATTAATTAAGCAAAATACTTTTTCCACATTTGATTCTCCGACAAAATCGATCAAGTATCAAGGTCCCAGTGCGCCGATGTGATATTCTGATCGGCCGATTTGCCACAAAGTACTTTAAGACAAAATGTGCAAAGATATTACTATAATTTTATATCGTGAAACGCGTATTTTAGTGAAATGTATTTTTGTATAAATCGGATCTATGTACAGATATATATATATATAAATATATAAAATATATATATAAACACGGTGTAAATGCAGCAAACTATTTATGTACTCTAAATACTGAATGGAAGAAAAATAAAAATGCAATTTAGTTATAAGTACGAATTAGATATTATGAATGTACTACAAAAACTTTTGATAACACAGATTAAAACATTTGTAAATACAAAATTACTTTGCTGGGGGAAGTATTAATTATTTTCACATAAATATTATTCATACAATTTTCAAAGTGCATTTTATTTTAAATAGAGGTCATTGTGATAATTGTCAGAAGTTGTTGTTGTTATTGGATAAAAAGTACAACTTTTCTGTTGGCCCTAAATTCATTTTTGGCATCACCTAAAATATTGCAGCCTCGTGACCAGCGATGACAATGAATTTCGTTTAAGTAAACTGCTCCTGCTGTTATCATTTGTCACAATCAGCCTCTTCGGTCGTACTTAAACAAAGATATTCTAACCCATAATAATTACATATAATATTTAATTTCAGTTATAATTTTGTTTTATGTTGTATTTTTTGAATATTATGAATTAATACTCATTATGTTTTATTATGCACCATTTATTATATTCAATCAAGTAATTAATACAATTATAGTTAAATATTCATGTAAATGTATGCAGGTTTTGTGTATATATATATGTATGTATGTGTATGTGTAATTATTATCATGTAACTGCTGTTCTTAATAGATACTGAATTGAATGAGAGATGCCTGCGTACAGCTTAAGTAAAGTTATTAAAAAAATACACGTAAGCTTAAGTTGGTGTACGAAAATGTGGAAGGGTACAACTATTACGAGGAGAATATAGAGTATAGAATAGAGAGTAACGGCTACATCGCAGAGATTTCACAGATAATGATAAGTTATCAAGTTTTACGCCAAAATGTGGCCGCTTGAATATCAACTTAAAAATCTGCTAGTGTTGTTTTTTAATGCTAACGAACAACTGCTTAAATCAAAACATGATGTGTTTATATACTATATATATATATATATATATATATATATAAACTTACAGATGTGTGTGCCTCCTGCTGGAGACACTTGCTCACTGAACAGTTTGCTGTTTTGTTATAAGTCGCACATAATGTTTGTGTTTTTGTTTTGTTTTTTTTTTTTTTTTGGTTAGTTTTGTGTATTTGTTTTGTTTTCGTTGCGAAAAGAAATATTTAATCACTGTACAAAAGAAGACCAGGGCATGCCGCCTGTGACTTCTACGGTCCGCTCAAATACTTTCGCTTCTGATCATCCATATAATCGCGTGTGGACAATTGGATGGCTCGCTGCAGCATCTCGCTCTCATTGATGCCTGCAAGGAATCAAGGAATTGTACTCTATATATAAATATATATATGTGCATTTACTGACCCTCGTAGGAGGCCTCGAGCAGCTCCTGATAAAAACTGGAATAGCTCTGCTTGGCCGGTGATTGTGCAGCTTCGACACGCTTTGGCGGCGACTGCGATGACTGCTTCGAGGTGCATGGTCGCTGTTCCGCTTCCGGTGTGTATGCACGCGGCGGTTCTGTGGCTGCCGCCGCGTCACGCTTGGGACTCTTACGTTGCGGCGTCTCCAGCGCTTCCACAACACTACAAGCAGAATTAATTTAATTTAAATAGATAACAATATATGCACAGCTGGACAGTAAAATAGCTATGATGAAAATAAATTGTGCACATTCAAAAAACTAAACAAACTACAATATGTCTGGAAATATCGGAAGCCTCCTACAAAATGCAGATAATTCCACATTAAGTGATTTAAAAGCAGTGTTTGTCACAAAGTTATTGTCTGCACAACTATTAAAATGTCCAAATATAGTACCTATTATTGGCTGCCTCACGTGCCTCATGGCGACGTTTCTTGCTGCTGCGCAGCCCATTGCTGCGACGCTGCAATTTGCTCAATTTACTGGAGGAGGAGCGTTGTGCTGTTGCTGGTGCTGTGTTGGGTGAGGAATTGCCACCGCAGTGACCCACAGAGCTGGTGCTGCTCATGTCCGTAGCATCACTATCGTAGCCGCCCAGTTCGTTCACCTCAGGTGGCAGCTTGTGCGTAAACTGGCTAAGCGTTTTTGGTGACAGCGTAAAGCCAACCGTAGATGGGCTTTCATCATCGACGCTGGAGGAGCTGCCAAGCGTGGCTGCTGCACCCTTGGCGTTTGTATTGCTGCCGGTAACACTGTTGCTGCCGCCGTTGCCGCCACTACTGCCGCCACCTCCACCATCGCTCGAGTATTTGGAGGGCGAGGCATCCGAATCGGTAAGGGCCTCTGCCGACGTCACTGTTGACGATGTGGTCGAGCCGGCGGGTGTGTTGTTGCTGCTTGAACGTTGCATATTATCACGACACCACTGCAAATATGATTCTCGTGCGATTTGCTCCTCGATGGCCTCATTGGTGGCTTCCCAGTCTGTAGTCTTTAGCTTATCCTCGAACATGGTCTGGTTTGGCAAGCAGTATGTATTAATTAAGTTGAGCGCTGCCTGTTAGGATCGTTATCTAATTCACCTGTTCAATTTCAAGCTGCTCGCTGAGACGCACTGCCTCCTTGGTCTGAATCTCGGGTTTGTAACCAGCCAAGCCCAAGCCGACGCCCACAGTGGCATTGTACGGATCCAGTATAGCATTGTAGTGTGAGCCTCGCTGATAGGACAGACGCAGCGGCGGATAACCAGCCTGCGATTGCTCGGAATTAAAGATGTTGATGGGTGCTGCGGGCGTATTGAAAAAATAATTAGTCATCAGTTCACGAGCTATATACAAAATATGATATACGCAAGATGTGCTCAGTCTGACTTTCAATATATAATAAATATTATATTATATTGTAGACTGAGAACAACACTCACTCGACTGATAACAGTAGACTTCGACAGGGCGACTGTAGATCTCTGATATGGCCTGAATCTCGATGTGATTGCCGTGTGCATCGCGTGCGCGTTTACGTTGTATGTAGCCATTGATATCCTCTGTGACAAACTGACCAAAATACTCTCGATTCTCATGCTGTAAGCAGGCATATATTAATTCTCTGTAAATATATATAAATGATTATCAATATTACAATATAATCCATGGTGTTCTGACGTGTGACATCGTGCATGCCCTCATCCCCGTAAATTTGTAGCGATATGGAGCGAAAGAGGCATGCACCATCCTCCTCGACTGGTTTCAGTTCGTAGCCGCGCTTCTCCATGCATTTGGCAAACTCATCGTCGCGTCGCTGCCATTCCTCGACCGAAATTGTGCGCTCCTTGGGCTGCGAATGCTCATCGCCGCTATTATAGCCAGAGAATGTCTCCTCATCCACCTTAACTTGACTCGCTCCAGCAGCCGGCGATAATTGGGCCTGCTGCGTTTTGGGCACATTGGCACAGCCTAGACCCAAATGCTCGGGTGATTTGCGACCCACGGCGACAGTCGGACTGCTGTTGCCTGCGGCTGTGGCGGCAACGGCAGCTGCCACTGCTGATGAATGTGGACTGCTGCTGCACTTGCTGGTGACGCCGGATCCGTTGCCACCCACAACAGCCGGATGATTTAGGTTTAGCTTCTCACGCTCCAAACGGTCGCGCTTGTGATGATGGGCATGACTTTCAAGATGTTCGCGACGCTTCGAGCGAGTGCTATATTAAAATAGAGAGAACAACCAATTAATATAAAATATGTATTTTTATATCTATGTTAAATGCATATGCATCGGAAATATGATCTAGATTGCATACATAAATAAATGTACAGATCGAGCATTATTTTACACTTATAATTTTAATCATATAGAGTATTATTATATGTTTTATATGACTAAAATTATAATGCACATTGCAAGAACCAATAAGTCAGCTTAAATTTTTAAATTCAGATTTACTATAAATATATACTTGTAATTTTAATCATACAGAGTATTATTGTATGCTTATAATTTTAAACATATAGTGCATTATTATTATATATATATATTATGTGCTATATGATATAATTATTAAAGCACGCTGCAAGGGTCTAATAATAATGCTTATTTTATTAAGGCACATCTGTTTATAAATTGCTCAAATTACTTGACTGCCAGCTGGTTGCTAGGTGTTTATTGCTAGAAGTCGACACTCACCTCTTGTGTGGACTGCAGCGGTGTGTGCGCGTTAGCTCATCGTAGACCTCACCACGTCGCTGTGGACTCTGTGTGGAATCGAATACATATATCATATATCACATATCACATGAATATATATATATATTTTTATGAAATGCAGTCTGACGTACCTGTCCGTGCCCATCGATGACGACATTGCGATGTGTTTGATTGACAACCGATTGCTCGATGGCGACCACCTGGCCGGCGACATGGGCATCACTGGCATCAGCATCGACGACTCGCTTGCCAGCGGGCGCACTAACTGGCTTGATAGTCATGCTGCGGTCGCTGCCTCTTAGCCAACAACAAAATTAAAGACGACTCCGAACGCACCTGTCTGTCTGCTGTTATGAGAGGACTTAAATGGAAAATTTTGCTTCCTGTTGTTTTTTGTGGCCAGAACTTTTCTGTTGCGTATGTATATATGTGAGGGTATGTGTTTGTGTATATGGTACCACTTTTAAACACAGTTCTTTGTTTGGGGGTGGGGGAATAAAGGTTTCCTTTTTAACGCAGTCACTTTAAATATTCGTTGCTATTTTTGCTGTTGAATGCCACTTGAATTTCTATATTAATATTTATTTTATGTACGCGCACAACTATGAAATCATAAACATGGCCAGATCAAATGGTGAAAATTTTGTGATTTTCATTTGGGTTTGGTATGTATTTGTGTGTGCCTTTGTGTGTGTGGTGTTTGTTCGCAATCGTCTTTGTCTCTGCACTGTTGCAGAAACGATTAATTAAATACGTATAGTCGGTGTAATTGTTTTAATAAAATATTATATTATAAACAAATAACGTATTTATCAGTTACATGAGTTAGTTATATTTTTTTTGTTGATTTCGTATAAACTTTAATGACGAAAAGTCACTTGGATTTTGTATTTACAGCAGCCAACAAATTTGTCAGATGCGCACGTTATGCTTCTTCTTGTCGTTTTTCTACTTTTTTTTTGGATTTTTTAGGCATTTTCAATAGGCTAGCTTGACGCGACAGACGGCGAACATCTGATTATAAATGGCATTTGCCCTTAGTGATGGCATTTTTGGCCTTTTTACGGTTACATTTAAGGTATTGTTAAGGGGAGAGTCTTTTTTACTCTCACTTTATTCACGTATTTCATTGATTTAGTGTGTGTTGATTTTTAATATTACTTAATACTTAAGTAAATCTGCAAATGAAAATTGTATATCAATTAAAAATGCACTAAATAACATTGCGGTTTTTTGTTTTCTGTTTTCTTAATATTAAGTAAATTTCGACAATTGTTGACAGTGCTCTATAGAAATAAGCTCTACAAGTTTTCCCATTTAATAAATGTAGCTTACATTCAGTTCACAGTCAGATTTTGTTTATAAATGACACTATTTGTGTGGATAATATTTTGTCAGCTTCACTAAATAATTGAAAAACAATAATTATTTTATTCCATTGCATTTATATTTATTTTAATTCATTAAAAATCAGAGCTGTAAAATATTACTTACATCCACAAAAGCAATTATACATGCCTCAATATATGACAGATACATTTATTGATACATTCCGGCACCCCATTGAGGTTGATAATAACCCCATGCGGGGTTAGGTTGCATCCAAGGTCCACTCGGTCCCCACATGTACGGATACCCGCCCCCATAGTGCCCTAAACCTCTTTGTTTCATGCCAGCTGTATATCTAATTCCACGCCCGGTTCGGACACCGTTTCGGCCGATACCAACTTGAATGGTATTTCGAGAGTTCGAACCAAGAACCACATTTCGTGTCGGAGCGTAAACCTTAGTTGATGAAATTACAGTTTTTGAATTAGATTCCTCTTTGTCAGATACAGATTGAGCGTTGTTTTCAACAACAGGGGTTATCGACGAGCCCGATCCCGCAGAAGATGTCGTGGTAGTGGTTGTGGTTGAGCTGGATCGCTGGGATTTACCACCTCCAATGTTTCTTATGACCTTTTCAACAAGATTTGGAGCACCAACTTGAATGGTCTTTTCAGAGTTCGAACCTACAACAATCTTTACTATCTGGCCAGAATTTTTAATTGACGAGCTAGAATGCCCGGTGTTTCCAGACTTAACAACTGTGTTACTCTTACTAGAAGTGATTTTTATAACGGGATCAGTCGCTGAGCTAGAGGTCTCAGCTCCATTAGAGGATGTTGTTGTGGTTGTCGTAGTTGTTGTCGAGCTAGATTGCTGCGGGTTACCACTTTTAACAACAGTGTCTCCGCCGGAAGTTGAGCTGGATTGACTTGATTTTTTGGTAGATGTTGTCGTCGTTTTAGAGGAACCAGATTGAGCGGTTTTTCCAGACATCACAACTGTGTTACTCTTGCTGGAATTGCCTTTCACAACGGGATCAGCCGCTGAACTAGATTTCTCAGATACATTAGAGGTTATTGTTGTCGTTGTTGTCGAACTAGATTGTTGTGAGTTACCACCTCCAACAACATTGTCTCCGCCGGATGTTGAGCCGGACTGACTTGATTCTTCCGAAGATGTTGTTGTGGTTTTGGAGGAACCAGATTGAGCGGTGTTTCCAGAATCGACAACTGTGTTACTCTCACTGGAAGTGTCTTTTACAACGTGATCATTCGATGGGTTAGATTGCTCAGATCCATTAGATGATGTTGTTGTGGTTGTTGTAGTTGTTGTCGAGCTAGATTGTTGTGAGTTACCACCTCCAACAACAGTTTCTCCGCCGGCTGATGGGCTAGATTGACTTGATTCTTCCGAAGATGTTGTTGTGGTATTGGAGGAACCAGATTGAGCGGTGTTTCCAGAATCGACAACTGTGTTACTCTCACTGGAAGTGTCTTTTACAACGTGATCATTCGATGGGTTAGATTGCTCAGATCCATTAGATGATGTTGTTGTGGTTGTTGTAGTTGTTGTCGAGCTAGATTGTTGTGAGTTACCACCTCCAACAACATTGTCTCCGCCGGATGCTGAGCTGGACTGACTTGATTCTTCCGAAGATGTTGTTGTGGTTTCGGAGGAACCAGATTGAGCGGTGTTTCCAGACTCGACAACTGTGTTACTCTTACTGGAAGTGTCTTTTACAACGTGTTCATTCGATGGGTTAGATTGCTCAGATCCATTAGATGAAGTTGTTGTGGTTGTTGTAGTTGTTGTCGAGCTAGATTGTTGTGTGTTACCACCTCCAACAACATTGTCTCCGCCGGATGTTGAGCCTGACTGACTTGATTCTTCCGAAGATGTTGTTGTGGTTTTGGAGGAACCAGATTGAGCGGTGTTTCCAGACTCGACAACTGTGTTACTCTCACTGGAAGTGTCTTTTACAACGTGGTCATTCGATGGGTTAGATTGCTCAGATCCATTAGATGAAGTTGTTGTGGTTGTTGTAGTTGTTGTCGAGCTAGATTGTTGTGAGTTACCTCCTCCAACAACAGTTTCTCCGCCGGCTGATGGGCTAGATTGACTTGATTCTTCCGAAGATGTTGTTGTGGTATTGGAGGAACCAGATTGAGCGGTGTTTCCAGACTCTACAACTGTGTTACTCTCACTGGAAATGTCTTCTACAACGGGGTCAGCCGCTGAACTAGAGTTCCCAGATCCATTAGAGGATGTTGTTGTGGTTGTAGTTGTTGTCGAGCTAGATTGTTGTGACTTACCACCTCCAACAACAGTATCTCCGCCGGATGTTGAGCCTGACTGACTTGATTCTTCCGAAGATGTTGTTGTGGTTTTGGAGGAACCAGATTGAGCGGTGTTTCCAGACTCTACAACTGTGTTACTCTCACTGGAAGTTTCTTTTACAACGTGATCATTCGATGGGTTAGATTGCTCAGATCCATTAGATGATGTTGTTGTGGTTGTTGTAGTTGTTGTCGAGCTAGATTGTTGTGAGTTACCACCTCCAACAATATTGTCTCCGCCGGATGCTGAGCTGGACTGACTTGATTCTTTCGAAGATGTTGTTGTGGTTTCGGAGGAACCAGATTGAGCGGTGTTTCCAGACTCGACAACTGTGTTACTCTCACTGGAAGTGTCTTTTACAACGTGATCATTCGATAGGTTAGATTGCTCAGATCCATTAGATGATGTTGTTGTGGTTGTTGTAGTTGTTGTCGAGCTAGATTGTTGTGAGTTACCACCTCCAACAACAGTTTCTCCACCCGCTGGTGGGCTAGATTGACTTGATTCTTCCGAAGATGTTGTTGTGGTATTGGAGGAACCAGATTGAGCGGTGTTTCCAGAATCGACAACTGTGTTACTCTCACTGGAAGTGTCTTTTACAACGTGATCATTCGATGGGTTAGATTGCTCAGATCCATTAGATGATGTTGTTGTGGTTGTTGTAGTTGTTGTCGAGCTAGATTGTTGTGAGTTACCACCTCCAACAACATTGTCTCCGCCGGATGCTGAGCTGGACTGACTTGATTCTTCCGAAGATGTTGTTGTGGTTTCGGAGGAACCAGATTGAGCGGTGTTTCCAGACTCGACAACTGTGTTACTCTCACTGGAAGTGTCTTTTACAACGTGTTCATTCGATGGGTTAGATTGCTCAGATCCATTAGATGAAGTTGTTGTGGTTGTTGTAGTTGTTGTCGAGCTAGATTGTTGTGTGTTACCACCTCCAACAACATTGTCTCCGCCGGATGTTGAGCCTGACTGACTTGATTCTTCCGAAGATGTTGTTGTGGTTTTGGAGGAACCAGATTGAGCGGTGTTTCCAGACTCGACAACTGTGTTACTCTCACTGGAAATGTCTTTTACAACGTAGTCATTCGATGGGTTAGATTGCTCAGATCCATTAGATGAAGTTGTTGTGGTTTTTGTAGTTGTTGTCGAGCTAGATTGTTGTGAGTTACCTCCTCCAACAACAGTTTCTCCGCCGGCTGATGGGCTAGATTGACTTGATTCTTCCGAAGATGTTGTTGTGGTATTGGAGGAACCAGATTGAGCGGTGTTTCCAGACTCTACAACTGTGTTACTCTCACTGGAAATGTCTTCTACAACGGGGTCAGCCGCTGAACTAGAGTTCCCAGATCCATTAGAGGATGTTGTTGTGGTTGTAGTTGTTGTCGAGCTAGATTGTTGTGACTTACCACCTCCAACAACAGTATCTCCGCCGGATGTTGAGCTGGACTGACTTGATTCTTCCGAAGATGTTGTTGTGGTTTTGGAGGAACCAGATTGAGCGGTGTTTCCAGAATCGACAACTGTGTTACTCTCACTGGAAGTGTCTTTTACAACGTGATCATTCGATAGGTTAGATTGCTCAGATCCATTAGATGATGTTGTTGTGGTTGTTGTAGTTGTTGTCGAGCTAGATTGTTGTGAGTTACCACCTCCAACAATATTGTCTCCGCCGGATGCTGAGCTGGACTGACTTGATTCTTCCGAAGATGTTGTTGTGGTTTCGGAGGAACCAGATTGAGCGGTGTTTCCAGACTCGACAACTGTGTTACTTTCACTGGAAGTGTCTTTTACAACGTGGTCATTCGATGGGTTAGATTGCTCAGATCCATTAGATGAAGTTGTTGTGGTTGTTGTAGTTGTTGTCGAGCTAGATTGTTGTGCGTTACCACCTCCAACAACATTGTCTCCGCCGGATGTTGAGCCTGACTGACTTGATTCTTCCGAAGATGTTGTTGTGGTTTTGGAGGAACCAGATTGAGCGGTGTTTCCAGACTCTACAACTGTGTTACTCTCACTGGAAGTTTCTTTTACAACGTGATCATTCGATGGGTTAGATTGCTCAGATCCATTAGATGATGTTGTTGTGGTTGTTGTAGTTGTTGTCGAGCTAGATTGTTGTGAGTTACCACCTCCAACAATATTGTCTCCGCCGGATGCTGAGCTGGACTGACTTGATTCTTTCGAAGATGTTGTTGTGGTTTCGGAGGAACCAGATTGAGCGGTGTTTCCAGACTCGACAACTGTGTTACTTTCACTGGAAGTGTCTTTTACAACGTGGTCATTCGATGGGTTAGATTGCTCAGATCCATTAGATGAAGTTGTTGTGGTTGTTGTAGTTGTTGTCGAGCTAGATTGTTGTGCGTTACCACCTCCAACAACATTGTCTCCGCCGGATGTTGAGCCTGACTGACTTGATTCTTCCGAAGATGTTGTTGTGGTTTTGGAGGAACCAGATTGAGCGGTGTTTCCAGACTCTACAACTGTGTTACTCTCACTGGAAGTGTCTTTTACAACATGGTCATTCGATGGGTTAGATTGCTCAGATTCATTAGAGGATGTTGTTGTGGTTGTAGTTGTTGTCGAGCTAGATTGTTGTGAGTTAGCACCTCCAACAACAGTATCTCCGCCGGATGTTGAGCTGGATTGACTTGATTCTTCCGAAGATGTTGTTGTGGTATTGGAGGAACCAGATTGAGCGGTGATTTCAGACTCTACAACTGTGTTACTCTCTTCTACAACAGGGTCAGCCGCTGAGCTAGAGTTCTCAGATCCATTAGAGGATGTTGTTGTGGTTGTTGTTGTTGTTGTCGAGCTAGATTGTTCTGAGTTACCACCTCCAACAACGGAATCATTACCGGATGTTGAGCTGGACTGACTTGATTCTTCCGAAGATATTGTCGTGGTGTTGGACGAACCAGAATGAACAATGTTTTCAGACTCTTCAACGGTGTTACTCTCACTGGAAATGTCTTCTACAACGGGGTCAGCCGCTGAGCTAGAGTTCTCAGATCCGTTAGAGGATGTTGTTGTGGTTGTCGTTGTTGTTGTCGAGCTAGATTGTTCTGAGTTACCCCCTCCAACAACTGTGTCGCCGCCGGTTGTTGAGTTGGACTGAGTTGATTCTTCCAAATGTGCGGTGTTTTCAGACTCATCAACGGTGTTACTCTCATTGGAAATGTCTTCTACAACAGGGTCAGCCGCTGAGCTAGAGTTCTCAGATCCGTTAGAGGATGTTGTTGTGGTTGTCGTTGTTGTTGTCGAGCTAGATTGTTCTGAGTTACCCCCTCCAACAATAGTGTCGCCGCCGGTTGTTGAGTTGGACTGAGTTGATTTTTCCAAATGTGCGGTGTTTTCAGACTCTTCAACGGTGTTACTCTCATTGGAAATGTCTTCTACAACAGGGTCAGCCGCTGAGCTAGAGTTCTCAGATCCGTTAGAGGATGTTGTGGTTGTCGTTGTTGTTGTCGAGCTAGATTGTTCTGAGTTACCACCTCCAACAATAGTGTCGCCGCCGGTTGTTGAGTTGGACTGAGTTGATTCTTCCGAATGTGCGGTGTTTTCAGACTCTTCAACGGTGTTACTCTCATTGGAAATGTCTTCTACAACAGGGTCAGCCGCTGAGCTAGAGTTCTCAGATCCATTAGAGGATGTTGTTGTGGTTGTTGTTGTTGTTGTCGAGCTAGATTGTTCTGAGTTACCACCTCCAACAACGGAATCATTACCGGATGTTGAGCTGGACTGACTTGATTCTTCCGAAGATATTGTCGTGGTGTTGGACGAACCAGAATGAACAATGTTTTCAGACTCTTCAACGGTGTTACTCTCACTGGAAATGTCTTCTACAACAGGGTCAGCTGCTGAGCTAGAGTTCTCAGATCCATTAGAGGATGTTGTTGTGGTTGTTGTTGTTGTTGTCGAGCTAGATTGTTCTGAGTTACCGCCTCCAACAACGGAATCATTACCGGATGTTGAGCTGGACTGACTTGATTCTTCCGAAGATATTGTCGTGGTGTTGGACGAACCAGAATGAACAATGTTTCCAGACTCTTCAACGGTGTTACTCTCACTGGAAATGTCTTCTACAACAGGGTCAGCCGCTGAGCTAGAGTTCTCAGATCCATTAGAGGATGTTGTGGTTGTAGTTGTTGTTGTCGAGCTAGATTGTTCTAAGTTACCACCTCCAACAATAGTGTCGCCGCCGGTTGTTGAGTTGGACTGAGTTGATTCTTCCGAATGTGCGGTGTTTTCAGACTCTTCAACGGTGTTACTCTCATTGGAAATGTCTTCTACAACAGGGTCAGCCGCTGAGCTAGCGTTCTCAGATCCGTTAGAGGATGTTGTGGTGGTCGTTGTTGTTGTCGAGCTAGATTGTTCTGAGTTACCACCTCCAACAACGGAATCATTACCGGATGTTGAGCTGGACTGACTTGATTCTTCCGAAGATATTGTCGTGGTGTTGGACGAACCAGAATGAACAATGTTTTCAGACTCTTCAACGGTGTTACTCTCACTGGAAATGTCTTCTACAACAGGGTCAGCTGCTGAGCTAGAGTTCTCAGATCCATTAGAGGATGTTGTTGTGGTTGTTGTTGTTGTTGTCGAGCTAGATTGTTCTGAGTTACCGCCTCCAACAACGGAATCATTACCGGATGTTGAGCTGGACTGACTTGATTCTTCCGAAGATATTGTCGTGGTGTTGGACGAACCAGAATGAACAATGTTTCCAGACTCTTCAACGGTGTTACTCTCACTGGAAATGTCTTCTACAACAGGGTCAGCCGCTGAGCTAGAGTTCTCAGATCCGTTAGAGGATGTTGTGGTTGTCGTTGTTGTTGTCGAGCTAGATTGTTCTGAGTTACCACCTCCAACAATAGTGTCGCCGCCGGTTGTTGAGTTGGACTGAGTTGATTCTTCCGAATGTGCGGTGTTTTCAGACTCTTCAACGGTGTTAATCTCATTGGAAATGTCTTCTACAACAGGGTCTGCCGCTGAGCTAGAGTTCTCAGATCCATTAGAGGATGTTGTGGTTGTCGTTGTTGTTGTCGAGCTAGATTGTTCTGAGTTACCACCTCCAACAACTGTGTCGCCGCCGGTGGTTGAGCTGGACTGACTTGATTCTTCCGAATGTGCGGTGTTTTCAGACTCTTCAACGGTGTTACTCTCATTGGAAATGTCTTCTACAACGGGGTCAGCCGCTGAGCTAGAGTTCTCAGATCCGTTAGAGGATGTTGTGGTTGTCGTTGTTGTTGTCGAGCTAGATTGTTCTGAGTTACCACCTCCAACAATAGTGTCGCCGCCGGTTGTTGAGTTGGACTGAGTTGATTCTTCCGAATGTGCGGTGTTTTCAGACTCTTCAACGGTGTTACTCTCATTGGAAATGTCTTCTACAACAGGGTCTGCCGCTGAGCTAGAGTTCCCAGATCCATTAGAGGATGTTGTGGTTGTCGTTGTTGTTGTCGAGCTAGATTGTTCTGAGTTACCACCTCCAACAACTGTGTCGCCGCCGGTTGTTGAGCTGGACTGACTTGATTCTTCCGAATGTCCGGTGTTTTCAGACTCTTCAACGGTGTTACTCTCATTTGAAATATCTTCTACAACGGGGTCAGCCGCTGAGCTAGCGTTCTCAGATCCGTTAGAGGATGTTGAGGTTGTCGTTGTTGTTGTCGAGCTAGATTGTTGTGAGTTACCACCTCCAACAACAGTGTCGCCGCCGGATGTTGAGCTGGACTGACTTGATTCTTCCGAAGATTTTGTTATGGTGTTTCCAGACTCCACAACTGTGTTACTTTCATTGGAAGTGTCTTTTACAACGGGATTATGCAATGGGTCAGATTGCTTAGATTCAGACGTTGTTGTCGTTGAGGTTGAGCTAGATTGATTATTGGTGCATTTGGTCGTGGCAACTCCCGATGAATCCGCTGATGAGGTAATCCGATTGGCACAGTTCAAATGTTTGTTAGTTCCCAAAAGTTCACCATCATGCATAAGAACCAATTTTCCGAAAAGTCTATCCAAGAGCCACAATCGGATATCTTTGCGAATGTCTAAAAGTACTTGTCTCACACCTTCACAACACGGTGTGTTGGCTGTAGGCTGAGCCGTTAACGTCTCAGTGCTCAATGCTGTCTCCTTTTGAATGGTAGCACCCGCTGCGAGTGCCACGAAAGCGCCCAAGAGGGCAATGCAAAATATACGCATGACCTACGAATTACCACAGCTCAATTTTATCTGTTGGCCAAAACGATCATTGGGCCCCTTTTATACTTTCCAAAACTGTTCGGGTTTGTTGACATTATATTTTGGCTATTTACGTAGATGCTTTGTGCTGCTTAACAAATTTTGCTTTGTTGCAAAACATTTGGTACTTCTATTGTTCGTTAAAACAAATTAGAAAATAGCCACTTGGTACCGAACTCGTGTTCCTAAATAGAAAAGAAATAATCACCTGTGCAAAATATTTGCTCAAAGCTTAAATTCAACTATTGTCTGACTTTCTTAGACTTTACGTTTGTCTGATATATTCTTTGGCAGTGCTAGCTTTCAAAATTTTTGAAACAAGTAAGAACGCTGTTTTGAATCGAGCCTCCTCGACTACGCAATGCCCACTAAAGCCAGTTTTAAATTTATTCTAGTCTTTATTAGGCAAATTTGAAAGTCTTGCACACTAAAGTAAAAAGTAGAATAACAAAAGGTAAGGCAGCGCATCTTATTTATACATACATTAAAATATATATACATTGAACCGTTAAAAATGGACAGTTAATCCGTAATATGCATATCCTTATTATTGATTAATTAGAAGTTTTTGCCTTTAAAATTGTAGCATTTACTAGTATCGGAAATCGAAATGAAACCATCTTCGTGAAACGGAGACAGTTATTGATAAAATAAAGCAATTTCGATCAGCATGCGGGAACCTATATTCAAATGTCTCTAGTTCAGCGTGTTCATACAAATAGGCCGACATCAAACCCTTTTAAATCAATTTATAGGGGTTCAGGGTAAAATTAGCCACTTGATACTGAACCTCTGCTACGAAGTATAAAAGAAATAATCAGCTGTGCAAAATATTTGCTCAAAGCTTAAATTAAACAATTTTCACATTTTTTTTTTAGAGTTTTACGTAAGCAGTTTTTACAGGTTCTTTCGCAGTCCATCGACGTCAAATTGGCAGCAAATGCCAAATAGATGAAATACTTAAAAAAAAACTTGTTTAGAAAACAAAGCTTGTTTATTTGAGCTTACAGTATTTTAGAATTATATTGAAGACAACATATTTATGTGTATTTATTTATAATTCATTTTTATTATACCATATGTATAAAAGTGTAAGATTAATTGCATAAAACAGTTGCTCTATGACATTGAGCTCCATTTAATATTCAACAGTTTCGAATGGATGGTGAGGATGGCCATGGTGACTGCAAAATATCAAAATTATATAGTATAAGTAATTGAATCAATAATACAAATATATCTTAATAACACAATATTAGTAATGGTATACAAACACTTGCAAACAGAAAGAACTTTAACTTAAATCTTCCAAAGCAATGAGCAACGTAATTAATCTAAAAGTATTAGTGAATATGATATTTAACTTAACAGACTAAATATCCAAAAATTGATTGGTGTTCAAAAGTGTTCAACTGTTTGGAGAGCAAATAATACGTAAATAAACACATTAAACAGGCCGTAAAATATAAATAAAACATACGTGCTTTTACGTTGATGATTGATAGTTTTGACAATAATATTTATTTATCTACTTTCATTTCTAGTTCGTGTATCCCATGTATGGATAAAATAGGATTTCTTGATATTTAATTTAATATTCTTCATGAAATGGATAGTGCTTATGAGCGCCAGCCTCTCTAGATTATTAAAAAAATAAAATTAATTCAATTTTAACAGACAAAGAAAAAAAAGTAAGCTACAGTTTAATATGCGTCATGATGATGAAATTAATTCTAAGTAATATGATAGCTATAGGAAACATACCTCAGCAGTGCCACCAGACGACCATTGCACTCGAAGTTTTCAATTGTTTTGATTTCCTCCGGTGATAACTCGAAATCAAAGACTTGGAAATTTGATTCGATACGTTCCTTGGTAACCGATTTAGGGATAACAATATGGGAGCGCTGCACCTGATAGCGAATCAGAATCTGGCCAGGTGTCTTATTCTTGGCCTCAGCAATTTTTTTAATCTATATAGGGAGAAACTGTAGCGACAGAAATATTCGTTATGTTATGTTACGACTTACAGCTTCTTCCTCCAGGATAACTGGATCACCTGCTTTGGCCCATGGTCGATTCGGGCTACCCAACGGGCTATAAGCTGTTATGGTAATATTTTTCGATTTACAGAAATCACTCAGTTTTTTCTGAGTTAGATAGGGATGGCATTCGATCTGATTTGTGGCTGGCACAATTTTTGCAATCGCCAAGACGCGTTCAATTTGATTTTTATTGAAGTTGGAAACGCCAATTGATTTGACTAGGCCAGCCTCAACCAATTTCTCCATCTCCTTCCAGGTGTCCACGTAATCGTCGGGCGAATACAGAGTTTTACCATTTTCGTCGGCTGGGAACAGTACGTCGCCCTCCTTGAAACCCATTGGCCAGTGGATCAAGTACAGATCTAGATACTCAAGCTTCAACAGTTTCAATGTATTTTCAACAGCACCCTTTACCAATTCGGGACGGTGGAAAGTATTCCACAGCTTGCTAGTGATGAACAATTCCTCGCTACAAGTGAAAAAAATCATTTATAGAAAGAACAATGTCATTGAGGAGATAAAATATACCGCTTAACAACGCCTTCCTTTATCTTGGCTTCGATGCCTTCGCCAACTTCAGCCTCGTTCTGATAGACAAAGGCACAATCAATGTGCCTATATCCAACATCGATGGCAGTCTTAACAGCCTGGGCCACTTCACCAGTAGGGCTCTGAAATAAGCCAATGTATTTCACATTAAGGGATTAAAGGTTAATTTCATAATTCATGTATAACCCATAACTTATAAGCCATAATTCAATTTTAATGATGTTTGACATAAGTGGAATGATTAAACTATGCCTATTTTAACAGCGTTATCAGTCGGGGCAGATAATGTACAACACAATCAGATGACCTCAATAAATTCGGGACTATCAAAACTATATATAAATTTTACTTTTGTAATGTATTTATTTAAAAACCAAATACACACAATATACATAAATATATGTTAATCGTATGAGCTCTAGCAACTGATATCCTTAATACTTAAGGTAAATACATAAAACCTTAATCGAATATACCATTGACATTACTTTTCATTTAAACAATCACTTTTAAGCATCACTTTTTACATGTCACGATAAGCCCATTTATCAATTTTCTGATTTGTTGAAATTAGCTACTGAATATATGTTTAGTATATTCTAGAAATAATTTGAAGAGGTGCGTGAGTTGGCAGATTTGGAAACTGACAAAAGGTCACCTTGGTGTGTAAAGGTGTGTTTAGAACATAGACAAAACATTGATGTATTTCTGACTATCATTTGCCGAATTAACACCATTGGAAAATTTTCACAATCTAACGCACACACACATAGCCGGCAAAACACAGACGCCGCAGCCGGCAAATTATCATTTGTGTTATAATTTCACAACTACGAGAAAAATAAAGTAAATGTGGCAGGCAACATGAAACTATAAGATAACGAATTTAATTATGTATGAATACCAAATACATATGTGTATAAATATATACATAGAGACATCCATGTATTCAATAGGCAACTCTTAATTATAACATTTACTTACATTCCAAGTGCCCAATCCGATGATGGGAATGTTGTGACCACTATTTAATTTAATTGTTGGCACTGCGCTCGCCATTATGAGTTCTTTTTTTGCTCAGTTTGTGTAAATTACACTTAATATTTAAACTAATTCGATTTGCGTCGAATTGGTTAAACAACTGAAAAAACTATGTACGGAGCACACAGCTGCTTGTCGCTTTTATAAGCAAGTGGCGGGCAAAAGTTTTGCAGAGCTTTCAACAAGCACATGGGCTGCGCTACATGTTTTATCGACAACAGCTGTGCGATTAATTGTTCTGTTAAATTTAAAATACTTATTTTACTTATGTATTTTTTAACGATTTTTTTCTATAAATTATACCGCTTAGACTTACCCAAGTGCCAAGCCCTATCATGGGTATCTTATTTCCATCAGCAAAAATAGCATTTTTGGTTGCTGCATAGCTTCTAACTGCAGTTTGAGTTGCCGAGCGAATAAGCCGAATGCAATTTTTCAAAGAACGATTCATCTTAAAGAAATTACTAATATAAATTTTGTTGTAGTCAAATTTATTCAGCTATTGCTAAATTTTGTCTTGCTTAGATCAGGTATTGTAATAAAACAGGTGAAAGTATAATATTAATATATTGTTGATTGACAACACAAAGCAGTTAATTCGTAGAGCGTCTCTTTACTAACTAATTTCAGTGAATTTTTCAACATGAATGAAATAGATCATTTATAATTTAATTTAGAGCCAAACACAGTTACACTAATGAATTTTTAAACAAAATAATTCATTAACATTTATGTTATTAAGTTTGGAATTTCAGTTTCAAAGGGATGATGTGGATGCCCATAGGCCGCTTTCATAGTCATAAAACGGCCATTGCAATCGAGATCATCGATGGCCTGCAGATCGTCGTTGTCTAGTCCAAAGTCCCAGATATTCTTGAAGTTCTCGTACATATGATGTTGGTTCACCGAGCGCGGTATCACAATGATGCCCGACTGTGTCTGGTAGCGCAAAAGGACCTGTGCCGGCGACCTCTCATATTTGGCTGCAATGTCCAGAAGGACTGGATGTTTCAGCAGCGGATAAGCTCCAGGCTTCTCGTACGGTGTGTGTGCCGATCCCAGTGAACTATATGCCGTCACCGCAATCGCATTGTCATAGCACAGCGTGATGAGCCTTTTCTGACGCAAATATGGATGGCATTCAATTTGGAGGACAACCGGTTTCAGTTTGGCAACGCTCAGCAGTCGATTGATTTGCTGCTCATTGAAATTTGACACGCCGATGGCGTGGCACAGGCCACTGTCCACCAAATCTTCCATTTCTCGCCACGTGTCTACGAAATCGATATTCTCGAAGACCGCTCTGCCTGTATCGGGGCATGTTGGATATAGATTATCGCCCGATTTATATGCCATCGGCCAATGCATTAGATATAAATCCAGATAGTCAACACCTAAATTTCGCATGCTCTTTTCGCAGGCGGGACGCACCAGATCCGTTCTATGATGGGTATTCCATAGCTTGCTTGTAATGAACAGTTTATCACTGCGCTTCCAAAGAAGTTTGCGAAATAATAATATATAATTAATTTTCATATCTTAAGCTGTATTTACCGTGATACAGCACCTTCTGCGAGCTTATCGGCGATTGCAGCGCCAACTTGAGCCTCATTCCCGTAAATATGGGCACAATCAAAGTGACGATATCCTATATCTATCGCATCCTTCACAGCCTGTGTAATGACGTCTGGTGGACTCTTCAAAACAAAATAAATACCGTTAAAAAGCTAAAGTGCATTGTTGCAAGTGCAATAAGCCTCGCAAGCTCAAAAAGCTCTATTTGGCATTGGCAATGAAAATTATAATATATGTAAAAACTACACTTTGTTTTTATTGCCGCTGTTTTGTGATTATTCAATAAGACTTACTCGCCATGTACCTAGTCCGACCATGGGCATATTTTTCCCATTGCTCAAAAGAAAATTTGGCGTGGACATCTCAGTGTGCGGCAATAATTTTATTTATTATATTTTTAAAATATGGAGCGTTTTTCGCATTCACCGAAAAGCAAACGAAAGGGAAAAAGCCTTCTTAGTCTATCAACTTCATATAATTTCATCTACAACACACAAACAACTATGTTTATACATACATTACTTAAATTTAGAATTAGACCTTCACAAAATATGTGCCTAACATTTCGCCAAAAAACACAGAGAATTGTTGTATATTATATATATTTGAAAAGGCTGTTAATTTCAAGTAAAACTTATTGCACTAAAGTGTGTACACACTTCTATAATTATCGATAGGGCTGTTATTAACATTTAAGTAAATGATAAATGTTAAATGTGATAATGAAGAAGAAGCAACTCGAAACATTTAAATTTACACAAATTATTAATTGAATAATAAGGTGGTCGTGCTGTATTTAATAGTAAATCTATTCATTCATCCAGCCAAACTGTGAAAAAAATGTTTGGCACCGTCAACAATTATTTGGCGGGCGTGTTGCGATCCGCCGAGAATTGCGATGGCGACAATTTGGCCACATTTCTGTCGCTGCGCGATGTTCACGTCCAGAATCACAATTTGTACATCGCACAACCGGAGAAGCTAGTTGAACGCATGCTGAAGCCACCATTGGATGAGGTTGTAAGTGCACATCTAAAAGTGCTCTACTATTTGGCGCAGGAGCCACCCAGTTATATGGAGGCGTACAACCACCAGTCTGTGACTTGCTCTGCGGTGGTTAAGTTGCTGCAGCAGCTCAAGGACGAGAACTGGTGTCTACCCCTCATGTATCGGGTGTGTCTTGATCTGCGCTATCTGGCTCAAGCCTGCGAGAAACACTGTCGCGGCTTCACGCCGGGCAACATTCTAGAGAAGGCTGCGGATTGTATCATGGCAAGTTTTCGGGTTTGTGCCGCCGATGGACGTGCCTCTGAGGAGGAGACCAAACGCCTCGGCATGATGAATCTGGTGAATCAGCTGTTCAAGGTCTATTTTCGCATCAATAAACTCCACTTGTGTAAGCCCCTCATTCGCGCCATCGACAATTGTGCCTTTAAGGACA
Source organism: Drosophila dives (assembly GCA_035042365.1). NCBI lineage: Eukaryota > Metazoa > Arthropoda > Insecta > Diptera > Drosophilidae > Drosophila > Drosophila dives. The sequence goes on along the minus strand of JAWNLJ010000276.1, from coordinate 3,324,218 downwards.
GTTTTCCGCTGCCGGAGCAGATCACCTACAAGTACTTTGTCGGACGACGAGCCATGTTCGATTCCAACTATCAAATGGCTGTGGAGGATCTCTCATATGCTTTTACCCACTGCCCTAATCGATTTACAAGCAACAAACGCCTGATTCTTATCTATTTGGTGCCAGTGAAAATGTTGCTTGGCTATATGCCATGCAAATCTTTGCTGGAACGCTTCGATCTACTGCTTTTCCATGACCTTGCCCTAGCTCTCAAGGCCGGCAATGTGAACAAGTTCGATGAGATTGTGCGGGAACATGAATTGGTTCTGATCCGCAGTGGCATTTATTTGCTTGTCGAGAAACTGAAGTTTATTGTATACCGAAATCTTTTCAAGAAAGTCTTCGCCATCAGGCAGACCCATCAGCTGGACATGAGCGATTTCTTGACGGCGCTGCAGTTTGTGGGCGTGACTGATGTCTCATTGGATGAAGCCCACTGCATCATCGCAAATCTCATTTACGATGGCAAAATCAAGGGCTACATTTCTCATGCACACAACAAATTGGTTGTGTCCAAACAAAATCCGTTCCCGCCACTAATTTCTACCTAGTGAAAAAAGACTTATTTAATCAAATAAAACTAAAGGCTTAACATGGCTTTTATCTATTATACTGATATTAAAATAAATAAGTAAAAAGAAAAGCATCAATTTTAAATTTATTTCGTTCACGGCAAAAACAGCTTTTAATTTATTCGTTTATCGTAACCATGCAGGGCTACACGAACACAAGAAACACGAAAAAACTATCGCACTATCGATATTTACATTTGTCAATTGCCAGGCCGCATGCACAGTCACAGACACACAAGCGCATCCGCCAGCCTGTGTTAATAATCCGCTGGCTCTCAGCTAGCTCAGCAAACTGTTTGGTGTCGTCTAATAAATAACCGAAATTAAATTAAAAGCAACTTAATATATTGGTAAATACATTCAGTTAAGCTCTATACTTAACCGCCTATGATTTATGATTGACATAAAGTGTAAAGTAATTTTCGGTTCTCTTCACCAATTCACTTGTTAAATTGCATTGTGTTTGCTATTATACTTTAAATAAATTAAACAAAAAAAAAAATAGTCAAAATTTTCTATGTAAATCAAATTTTAAATAATTTCAAATCAAAAATATACTTGTTATTTTTTTAATTTCAAGCTGTTAAGTGTATTTTGTTCTGTTATCGTAAAATCAATATTACTAATTTTGCTTTGGTTTTTATACACTTATTAGATGCTTTCAATTTTGTTGTGCAATTGGTAACACGTTAAATAAATACTTCTTCGTATATACATAAATATATACATCTATATATATATACCTATATATATATATTTATATATATATTTGTTTAGCTGGTCTTCTAAATAAACTAGTATAATTTTCGGCAAGGGTGTAAAAACTTCTGTGTGGCTAAGAGACACTTTTTCTTACTTGTTTTCAAACATGACATAACTAATAGTATGCTTTTCTAATTGTCGTCTATATGGAATGAAATTTACAAGCAGTCGCTATTGTTTTCCAGCAAACGCACAGTGTACCTGGCACCTTTTTGGAACTTATTTTTGTTATTTTGCGGCAAAAGAGGCTAAACTATCGATATGGCAGCACCGGTCATTGTCGAGGCAACGGTCAAGCAAACAGCAACGGTATGTAAACACTGGCAGCACTGACTCGAACTTTTTGCTAATCTATTGCATCCACTTGCAGCTCATCTTCATGCACGGCTTAGGCGACACTGGGTAAATATAACCAGCAGTATCAACGGGATTGCAGTATGCATTTAATCGACTTAGTTATTATTTAATTGTTTTTTTTTTGCCTTTCAGGCATGGATGGAGCAGTGCTTTGGCTGCCATACGCCCGCCGTTCATGAAGGTAATTTGTCCCACGGCGCCAACACAACCAGTCTCGCTGAATGCCGGCTTTCGCATGCCGTCGTGGTTCGACTTGAAGACTCTGGATATTGGGGGGCCGGAGGATGAACCGGGCATACGTGCGGCCCGTGACGATGTGCACACAATCATACAGAAGGAGGTGAACGCTGGCATACCAGCCAATCGCATTGTGATCGGTGGTTTCTCGCAGGGCGGGGCCTTGGCTCTCTTCTCGGCGCTGACCTTTCCTCAACCGCTGGCCGGGGTTGTGGCACTTTCATGTTGGCTGCCACTGCACAAGCAGTTCCCCGGCGCAAAGACCAGCAGCGATGAGGTGCCAATATTCCAAGCGCACGGAGATTACGATCCCGTGGTGCCTTATAAGTTTGGCCAATTGAGCGCCAGTCTGCTCAAATCGTTCATGAAGAATGTCACGTTTAAAACGTACAGCGGACTTTCGCACTCCTCATCGGATGAGGAGATGAGCGATGTAAAGGTAAGTTCTGAGCGTTATTCTTGTTGAATTTGCTTAATTTTTTTATTGTTAATCAATCCGTTAAAGAATTTCATCACTATCTCTCTGTTCTTATCTTTTGCAGGACATAATCAGTAAATGGGTAAACTAATTTCCATTTAAGCACTTTTAGACCCTTTTAGCGACCCGACTCCGTCTCCGACTCCTCCCGTGTGCATTCCAAAAAAAAACAAGAATGAAAATTAATACAAAACCAAATACAGCAATAACAACTTATTTTTGAAAATAACACTAAAATTATTACGAAATGGATCGCAGTAAGCAAAAGTCAAACACACACACACAGATTATAGCTGTCTTTGTTGTTTTAGCCAAATTGAAATGGTAGTAAGAAGATGCATTGGGTATCGTTAGATAAGCAATACTATATATATTTATATAAAACCTAACCATATATATGATGATGCCAATGGTTGAGTATCTTGAAGAGAGGAGCATTTCAATACACTCCTTTAATTGATGCACACACAAATTATGTTTCCTTATTTTCTGTTTTAATTAAAAACAAGAAAACCATATATATTTGATTGAAAATTTATTACTAATAAAGCTATTAATCCTTAAAAAATACAAACAAAACAAAAAATCGAAAAGCAAACTTAAAATATTTTTAATATGAATTAATTGATAATTGATAATCGAAAATTAGTTTTAACAGATTGACAGTTTTCTTAGAACATCTACGTTGATTTTTCAGAAATTCTTCACTTGGAATCACGCCGTTTCAGAATCATATTCATAAGTTTTTTTTAAATTTAAAAAAAATTGCTTCAATTCAATAATTTTGTTTATTTTTCTATTTTCTTTTTATTCTGTTTATTTTCAATATAGCAAGAATCACAGTCACATCATCTGTAGATTTGCTGCTGAATTTAGTTATATTTTCATGTTTAGCTTAATATCTATGTGGTTAAATTCAAATAAATCATCTGTTTCTATGATTTTTGCTTTTCTTTGCTTGCAATTATTATTATTATTAGTCAAAGTCAAACAAATAATAAATAAATTAAAATCACATTATGTATACAAAACACATCTATAAAATCCACTATATTTATGTAATTAACTATAGAGGCTCTCGTAAGACTCATTTTCCATCTCTCATCTATATATTTGCAGACGCATTGGGAGAGCCAGAACATGGCTGCTAGAAGGGCGCAATGCTGTCAGATATCATAGTAGCTATATAGGCTATATAGACTATGAAAAGTATAGTTGCAGTTCCTTCCACAAACACAAAATCAAAGCTCCTCTTCACCCCCTCCCTAGTCAAGAAACTCGGCGCGCTGCAGACGTCTGAAACAAAAAGAAAAATAACTAAAAAGAGAATTGTATTTTAGATATTATTTTGTACATATATATGTAGACTTTAGGTATATTGTTAGCAATTGAATAGATGGATTTGCCTGTCTGTCTCCACTTGCTGGTGCTCCGACGAAAAGCCGTTTCGCGAAAGCGAACTAAACTAAACTAAATACAAAACTAAATAAAGTTATGAGACACCACTTTGAGCTATCAAAACTGGAAAAAGTGATGGGTTATGTTGTTCTTGAGAATTCTGTCTGGGCAACTTTGCGTATCTTTTTCTACGTACCTTTTAAAACGGCGTTAAAATTCTGCAGTCACAATAGATAAAAATAAAAGGCGAGAATACACGTTCAAGCTGCTTCGTCATGCATGAAGCCAACTGTTATTAAAATGTGAGCGCGAAAGTTTGAATGTATATTTAGGGTATCAAATCATAATCGCTTAGCCAAAAAAGCGATCATTAACAACGCCTTGTACACATTCAACCTGCTTCGTCATGCACTGCCAACTGTTAATGGAATGTGAGCTCCAATATTTAAATATATATTTAATCGCCAAACGTTAAAGTGCTATGTCACAATAGCTTATACAAAAATCAATAGCAAGAATACACATTCAAGCCGCTTCGTCATGCGAAACGTGAGCGCGACAATTTAAATATATATATGCAAGTGTCAAATCATATCGTTTTGCAGCAAGTTGGACAACAAATATTTCAACTATTGCTAATTGAGGAGGGGCAATTGTTGATAAGAGTTAATTTGATGAATCGCAGCCGAAGCCGGCAAATTAAATAAATTTGAGCAAAGTAAACAAACAGCACGGGCTAAGCCACCTTTAAACACACACAAACACACACACCAACACGCACACACACACACACACACATGGTTGAATAATGTTGACGAACGTGAGCATTGACGACTTCGCTGCGCTTCGCTCAGTTGTTTCCGTGTCGCCGCTAAGTTTGGACACGTTCGCTCCGCGCTTGAAAAGTTCGCGCCGTCCAATTTACTTTTGATAATAAACAATACGAGAAGCGCGAGTTTAGTGTAAAAACAAAACAAAATGTATCGCAAATTGTGAGTGTTGTGCAGATGCCCAAAATCAATTTGACCAAAACTGCAAATAGGTAAATAATCTTCAATGCAAAGGGATAAATAAAAATAAAAACAGTTTACTGTTGGCGAAAGTTCTGCTTGCATTTTTTTTGGTCAAATCTTTGTTGCTGTTTTTTTAGATTGGTCACAAAGGAAGCTTTGTGAAATGCTAAATGCGTTTGGTGTGTTTTTTGTTATTGTTGCTTATATTCCCGCATTCCAGCTGCAAAGTGTAAGGCAAATACAAAATACATATGTAAGTGCAGATAATACATACTAAATAAACTCAAGAAGTGCGTGCAACATTTTTGTTGCAATCTCTTTTGTGTACTGTTTACACTCCACGAGATGGGTATGCGTATTGAAGTTGAAAAGGGAGTGTGAATGTGGGAATGTTGTCCGTTACCCTGTTGCGCCCTTGCTGTCTTCGCCGCACTCACTGCTTTCCATGTTACTCACCTCACTTTGGTAGTGGACGACAGAATGGTGGAAACGATTCAAGAAATGCATAATCAGAATGCAAACAATCTGAGTAAATTTTGACAAGATAAGCGAGCATTTCAAATTAATTGAGGCTAAAGCGAAAGAAAGCATAAGAAATAAAAAATGTTATTTCATTTTTTATTTGCGCTTTAAAGTGTTATTTACGATTGATGCAAATGATATTTAATGCATGAGTAATAATTGCAATTTCAACTTAATTTATCTGTGTATTTAAATTGCATCGTTAATGATGATACCTTTCGAAACAGTTAAGTTTTCAGAATGAAGTTTAGCTCATTACTCCCAGCTAATCAGCATAAAAATGTTAAAAAAGCATTGCGCATTGAAAAATTTTATTTGGATTCACGGAAATCACACGCAAACCTTTAATAATAATAATAAATATTTTTTAAAGAATTAGCGAGAAAAACTCAATATTTGGTGTTTTCGTTTTGCTTAGACTGATTAGCAATTAATTATCTCCAGAAAAGATTAATCATTGATTTTGCTTCTAATTTGGCTTCGACTCTCTGGACTTTGTCAAATAATTGTCAAGATTATTGTTTTTAGTCCTTTGCGTTAAGAAATACCAGCATCAATTAAATTGTAGAGTAATTAGAGTAATTAGTATCAGATAAACTGCATGATTTGAAAGTGATTTTTAAAGTAATGCTAAATTCATTGTCCGTTGGCAATTAAAATGTAATTGAAGCCATTCTCATTAGAATATACTTTGGAATGTTGTATTTATGAGTAATTCCTTTACAAAAATGAAAATGAATAATAATATATGCGAATAAAATTACAAAATCTATAATTATACAGTGAGTTATGTCAAACAACCCACTTATGGAATATATTTGAAAAAAAGGAATGTTATGTTACTATATATCCAATGTTCAGTAGACCTTACAAGGTTGCTCTATTTGACGCTTTCTCTTGTCACGTTTATTAATTCAAAGAACGCTTCAATTAAAGATTAAATTATGTATTAAACTTTCTATACAATAAACAGGTATTTTTACTATTATTTAATACAAAGCATGAGTCAAAAGTTTGGCCTTGATCAAAGCACCCTCGATAGTGTCAAATAGAATAGAATCGTACTTAAAAAGAAATCGAAAATCAGACTTAAGAAATTTGCATTAATTAAGCAAATATGCAAATCTTCAATTATCGCTCATTTGCAAGTAAAAGGAAAAATGTCAGCTTTTCTCCTCTCTTACATTTTCTTCTCACCTTATTTTCTCTTATCTTTCTTCTAAAGCCAAGTTCCATTTTGGGATTATGCAAAGGTTTATGGCTTCTGAATTGCCTTAATAAAAAAACGACTTCTTCCTCTGGGTATTTATATAAGTGCCTGAATGCAAAAAACGAGTTTCTGACGCTTTGCATGAGTATCAAACGCCTCAGCGAAGGAATCAGACGACGCCAAAAGGCATATAAATGAACGCAAATCAGTGGGTTCTGAGAAATCAAAGTTTTTTGTTTTGTTCTGTATTTGTCTTCAGTTTGTATACAGGGTGTTCCAAAAATTGAATTCAATACGATTCCCATGTATTAAATAATTAAACTAATTCTTGTTATCATGACAAGTTTAACAGGTCTCGTTTCATTTTTAAATAACAGACAGAATATTTTCAAAGATTGTTTGTTTATATTTTTTTTATGGCTTACGGCCTTGTCGATTTGGTAAAGTTTATCTAAGTATTTCCATCGAGATATTATTAAACATATTGTTATCTAAGCAAAAATTCTCATTGAATTTAAGCGAGTATAATAATTTCTTTAATAACTACTTCGGTTAAATATGCATTAATAATTATCTAGTTGTAGAATGGCAGTGAAGACTTGATAGACTGTTGATAGCAATTCGAGTGCTAATTGGAAGACTAGCCTCTGACCAGATCTCAAGCTGTCTGTCATCTGGTAATACCCCTCTATTGGGTATACATGCTTGTCATTGGGATCTGTCTGACAAAACGCATATGAATATTTTATTTTTAATTTAAATTAATATATCAATTATCAATTTCATCAGGTTTCTTATGATAATTTTTGTGTTTTCAGCGATGAGTCTCACAGCAATTAACTCTTTACAGATATTTTGAACGTAATTTTAAGTATAAATTTCATTTCCACAAGGAATTTAATTGTTTTATATTTGTTAGATTCAGGGTTTAAAATTAATTCGAATTCAAATTCACATTTAAATTCCAAATCGGAAAAACACTTTTAAGTTTGTTTTATAACATCGAAACCGATATTAAAATAACGCAATAAGTAATAAGTATGCTTATAACGAATATATTTATCTTATGGGTGCTTCCTTCTGCCATTTACACATTTTGGTTCCATTTCGTATTAGAGCAGTGAAAACTAATCCGTAAAAATCAATGTACCAAGAAACTGGAAATTCTATCGAAATTTTTATACTTTTCATAACTTTTGAAACTGGAATTCGTTTCGGTATTATACTACGTGCAATTAGCACACACATACAGTCCCCCATATTATTCCAGATTATATTAATTTTTTTTTTATTAATGTTTGGGGTAAGTGAGTTCGTTAACCCGCGTTTGCGATTTTTGATTAATTGCATTGCGTTTGCCAAAAGTTTAGAATCACTTTTATAAAGTGCTTTATGTTTATTAAAAATATGTTTTTATTATTTGAATTTATTTATTGCATTGCAATTAAGTGGACAGAATATATAGATAAATATATTTGAAATTAAGATTGGGTGACTGACTGTCTTCAAGCTTTCAGCACATTCTATTTTATAGCTGTCAATATCGTGTATATATATATGTATATATATATATATATATACAGTGTATTTGAGTCGACATATTAATTGAATATCGCTAAGTAGATAATAAAAATGCATAGTTGGCATCGCCTGCTATAATATGTTCAGTGGAGGCCTAATAGATAAATCAGCGGCGGGTTTCTTGGAATGCCAACTGCGAATTTATGCAACAGATAGCAACAACCAACAAATAAACAAATTGAAAAACAATAACACTGATTATTACGGCTTGTCAAGGTCACAAACTCACAAACGCAAGAGCAAAAACACAAGGAAAAAAGCCCAAAACAAATACGTTGATAACAATTTTAAAAAAGTAAACAACAAACGACATTTAAAATGATTAATTTTGTATTTACAGCTTGCGAAGCGTTTGTCGTACAACCCAAAAAATACAGAAAGCAGAACCAAAACAATTACTTGAGTCAACGATGCGTGCCAATGAACAGTGACGATAACAAAAAACTAAAGAGCAACCAAATATAGTACAGCAAAGTCCAAATCCAAATCGAAATCAAAACAAAAACCATATATCACCCCTCAAAATATCCAGTGCACATTGCTAATGAAACAATCCGAAAACGCGACACGTACCGCAGTGAAACCAGCCTTCTATCTGGAAAAAAATATATATATAAAAAATATAAAAAAAAAAATATATATATATATATATATATAAATATATATATTCGTGTATATATCTATCCACACTCATCAATATAAATAGATCATAAGTCGTTGCTTAAGAACCAACAATTCAACTTAAAACCAAATAGAAAAAACAACCAATTTTGCAATGGATCAAACGCGCAGCCTTTTAAGCAAACAGTCCAAAGATGTCGAATTTCAGGATGTTTTCTACACCGTCGATCAGCGAGCTAATTTCTGTGAGTATGCCAAAATATGCTTTAAATTGTCCATATATAATATATATTTTAATTGGGTGTACTGTTTTCATTTTTTATGCTTGAAATCTCAAACGCTTTTAATTCTTGAATGGAAATTTTGCCGGTTTTCGTAATCTATTAAATTGTAAAATTATAAAACCTCGGGCCAGCCAGAGACATATGTATATTAAATATCATAAAAGCTGAATATAAGCTGTTCTTTATTTTATTTAAATTAGTTCAGTTGTGAATTAGTTGAAATTATTATATCTAAATCTAAGGTATTATATTCAATTGTGAAATTTGTTCATACATAATTTGTGCTTTTCATTTGGCAAATATATAACACATTTGCATAACTGAAAATTGCAACACTTGAATTTAACTAAATCATTAACACAATTTATAATGTTATTTTTTATTTTAGTCTTTTGTCAGCATTATCTTAGTAATGTTTATGAAATTGGCGTTTGCCATGAAATCCCTTAGTAAGTTGGTACTAAGTGATTATGCTTGTTATGGCCCAGTTTGAAGGCTTTTTTTTTAATTTTGAGTAAGCAACTAGTTTCCAGTTTCTGTTTGTTACAAGTACCTTTTTTAATAGTTATAATAGTTATATTATTTTTTTAATTGTGTACCTATTTTATTTAAATGTTCATCATGCGACTTGCGCAAAATTGTATTTGAAATCGAGGCGCGAGTCGCGCAAAGTGTAATTTAAATGTTTGCCTTGGTTTCGCTTTTCTGAGCTACGATTTCCTCACTTTTTGTCTTGTCTGCTCAAGCGCTAAGTGTTCCATAATTATGCACGCTGGCAAGCAAAATAAAATCCAAAAAAGTATACTTTAGTACATCAATTACAAAATACAGTGAATATAGCTAGTGAAATTACAAAATGATTACGTTTATTTCAGTCACAGGCAGCAAATCTGATTATGACTAAAGCATTTCCTGGCAATACATTAAATTTGTTCTTGTTTCTTGTTCAAGCTCCACACGACTCTAAAAGGTTGAATATAAAGTTTTATACGAATTTTAATAGCCTTTCGCCATACAAAAATTCCTTAAGGTAAATTTTGCCCTATGCACATTCAACTTTAGCATTTTTACAAGCCATTTGTTATTGACCTTTTTCTGGTGCTTGTCAAATGCAATAAATACACTGCAATTTGGTCAATCGATTAGTCAGCTGTCAACTGATGCAGATGGAGAGCTAATTTTGGAAAATGTTTGTGTCTTCCTGGTTTAAGAGCTGGTCTCGTTTCGTATTATTTAGAAACGAGTTTCCGTCTCGACTTGTTTAGCCATTGATTCTCTGAAACTTTTAAATAATTTTAAGTTTAAGTAAAGCATTTTTGAGCTGGTAAAGTTCAAAGTAGACTTGCTATACGATTTTCTATTTGAAGTTTGTTGAATCGCTTTTGAGACGGCATTTATAGCTGCATAAATCAATTGATCAGTGCTCGATGAGTCATTGCTGACGTTGATGGCTTCATATCAGACCTTCCTTTATTTTGAACCTATTTAAAAATCGATTTAAGAAAATTAAGTGCAGTTCACATTGTTGGACATAAATATTTATACCAGTTGACTGTCATTTTATTATCTGTCCTTGTGTGACTGAGATTCTAATTCGCTGTTGCGCACAAAGTTAAATAATTAAATGTTTTTTACATAATTTCTACATGACTTTTATAATATGAGTCAGTATAAGTACGATTTAAATATAAATAAGCATTACAAATAATTGAATTCAGGTTTAATCGGCAAAAGCATTGCACTTAATGAAAGTTAATCTTTGTATTCTGAGTTGCTTCAGACTCAGGTTGATTACTTAGTCGTGTGATTTATATGTCTGTCGAGCATTTAGTCGTGAATCACTTCAAATGAGATTGCTTCCTTAGCTTGTTGGGCAATGGCAACAGTCAAGAGTCGAGTGCTAATCAGCATCGCGTATACGCCATGTGCAACGTACACTGCTCGCATCCAAATGTCGGGGGCATGCACTCGTGTGGCATATCAGCAGAGGCAATAAGCATCTAAAAACAAATACACATAGATACATAATAATACTAGTATGTATATTTATGGTCATATATGGTCATATATCTACAAATTGTGCACAGTTACAAGCTACTTCCTCAAACTGGCAGCCGGTGGCTGGCTGAAAATCATTGTTGCTAACTAACTACATAGTTTTATACGATGCAAACATCATTACTGCGTGGCAGCATCATCATTATCGCGATCATTATGAGCATGTACAAAGGCAACCATAGCAACAACCCGATTATGCTGCTTCAACAATAAATGCAACAGCAACAACAACGCCAAATTTGACCAGCTTTGATTGAATAATATTCAGCTCCCCCTTAAAGCGTAGCTTTCGCTGTGCGATTTCACATTTTGCTCAACACTTTTCCACTTTTCCTCCAATAACTTGTGTGACTTAGGATGTGGGGGAAGGGTAAAGAGGCACTCTCCCCTTACAATATATCTTTATGATTGGTCGCCGAAAGCAAAGCATAAAAATAAATAAATATACTTCAATAAAAATGTCATTATTTGATTAATTTATCTGCTTTGATTAAAAAATCTGCCAATGAACACTTTCCCCCTTTCAAGTGCTTGTTTGTGGCTTAGCCTTAAATTGATTCGATGTGCTCTGTGTGATATATAAATAGGCACACACTTATTTAACACACACTAACTAAACTAAAAAAAATCTAATATCCAACTTAATAACTCAATTTCAAGGTACTTAAATTTCAAAAGTAGCCGATAGCATTGATGATATGTCAGTTGTATGATAGTTTTATATGATATTGATGAAAATATAGTCTTGTCAATAATTAAGTCGATGATCGATTATTTTAATATGTAGTTATGTTGCTCAAATCAATAATCGATTATTCATATAAGTAGTTATTCTTGTAACGACCTTAGCTTTATGCCGATCACATTTCACTATAAAATTAAAAAAGTTCTCCGAATAGGGAATAACACTTAACTGATAAAATACTAAGAAAAATCTATAAAGCGGCAATAAACGTGATTTAAGTTAAGCTAAAACTTGCATTGAATACATGATTAAAGCCGTAAAAACACAATTGTATTATTTGTACATTTGTCTAAAGCGGGAATAATTGGATAGTTTATTGTGTGTGAAAATGTCAATTGTATGGAATTTCCGAATGCAATTTTATTTATTACAGAGACTGTATTAAATATTGCTAATGGCTATTTTTATTTAAAAACTAATTTATTCGCCTAATCTGTTCTCACTTGCGAATTAATACAAATTTACATGATTAAATTAGTTTGTTGACTTGAATGAACTGAAGCTCTATTTTAATATTTATCTTTAAGTTGATCTTGCTTAGAAAATCATGTGAAAATCAAATTGGCAATAAATATTCTTTTTGCTATTGTGCTCTTAAATTAATATTCAAGTAGCATTTTAAAATATTTAAATAAACTGATAAATATGCTGTAAAATTCTACATGCATAGAATGAAGCTGGGCTTATTATTAATTCATAGCGAAATCAATAAAAATATAAATATTTTGTTTTTTGGCTACTGCGTATACTTAAATTGTTATTCAAGTCGCATTTTAAATGTTATTAATTTATGTTGACTATTAAAACAGTTGTGTTAATTGGTAAACAAAAGCAAGAGCAGTTAAATTTGATGTTGAGAATATTGCAAATTCCAAGTAGTAAGTTGATTAGAATTAAATTTATTGTATTTTGCTTAGCTGTAGCAACTGGTTCATCCGAATAAGCCAAGTATCGATTAACATTTTGTGCCCCTTTATCTGTTGCGGTTTCAATATTAAATCACGTAGCTGAAATGCAATCGCAGTTTGTCTGAGTAACCATGTCAACACGTTCTGAAATTAGAGATCTTCACTTTCCAACGCCCACCCACCCGGACGGACAAGTGCAAATTGATTGTGAATTTTAATTCAAAATTGGTCACGTCGTATTGTGAATGAGTGACTCACTCGGTTCGTGTTTGAGTACTCGTTATCCAACTCGCACTTGCATTTCGTTTTATAGGTAAACCGACTAAAAAGCCTGGCGCCTCAATCCAAAGATCACAAAATACCGGCAAGTTCGCAATTTTAGAATTCACCGGCAATTGTTGAACAAACTCAAACAAATGCTGGACACATGTTCAAATAACAACAGGCAGCAGGCGACACTCAAGTTGTCCGGGCTAATTGTTATGTCAACTTGGCCACTGGTCTATAAACAATAAATACTTCTTCCGAATTTTGCTGATTTGTTATACGGTTTGCACCTTGTCTCCGACATTTTTTGATTTGTACGAGCTACGCGTTTTGAAGCATTTGTGCAGCGAATATCAATTGGATCCAAAGTGGACCTCTGTGGGAGGTACATGCAAATGACAAGTGCGCAAAAAAATGTAATAACACGCCCAAAAACAGAGTGGCTCATAAACAAGACACACAACTGTTAAGACACTCAAGAAATATTTATAAAAAGTCACAGTTTCATTACAAATTTATTTTTAGAATCAAGTATTTTAAATTTTAGCTTTGAGTTTTACCAAAAAGCAGAATAGTTGCAATATAACTATTTATTAATTCAATTTGTGCATATAATAATATGGATTATCAGTACCTGTCTGAACAATTAAAAGGTTAATTATAGTTTAATCTTAGGTGAATCGTTGTCAATTCGAATCGCACTTAAATTAATCAATGATTGTCAATCTTGACACATATATTATTTAATTACACAATAATAAAGTGCGGCATGTTTTTGAAATTAGCAATTAAATTACAAGTAATTGTGTATATTTGTTCCTGTTCATTGGCAATTTTAATTGAATAACAATAAACCATTTTAATTATGTGGTACGTTGACTGGTTATCATTAAAAATAACGCCTGGATCGACTTTAACTTACAAGCTTATTTTTCAGCTGATATTCTGGGCCATTGATAAGACCGATTCAGCATTGACACATTTTTTAACACACACACACACAAAGAAGCACATGTGATGATTAAAGAGTTTACCTATAATATATATTAAACAACTGTTGTATTATTCATTAGCTAATTATCTCATTAAAATGCCTCTGACAGTTTATCGCAATGTTATTTATATATTTATACATTACAAGTAACGATGACAATTAAGTAGGGCTAAGTAGCTGCACACTCCGCTTAAATGTCTATTAAAAACCCAAAAACGTGACTCTGCTTAAAATCACTATATAATTTGTGCAAGTCATAATTTAACACCAGTTCTCGGATGGAAACAGAAGTGGTAGTTGAAGTTGTTGTCAGCCTGTGAGTGAAATTTGGCTTTTACATTTCCAATTTACCGATAACGAATTCTCAAGTTGAGCGGACATAAATAAACAAGTCATATTTTAAATTCTTTTTATTTATATATTTATATTTATAAATCTTAAGATGCGCCACCTTCTAATTATTATTTTCATAATTTTTTTTGCAGTTCGCGTTACGGGCCAGCGACAGATCTTGAAAGGCGTTAGCGGCAGTTTCCGCAATGGACAGCTATCGGCCATAATGGGCCCCTCGGGGGCAGGAAAAAGCAGTTTGCTGAATTCGATTTCGGGTTTCAGGTAAGCTAATGAAAGCTGATCGAAAACGAGACTCAAAGTCGCAAAAAATAATTCGGGATCATGAAACGATGTGTATATATTTAAACCGGTTGTTATATATACTTAATTAATACTGAATTAATTGGAATGTAAACAAATAATTAATTAATTATTTATAAAAATCAAAAGTTTCCAACACAAATTCTTCTCACGTAAATAACTTTTGAAAACATTTTATTTTTGACTGATTAGTCACATTCTTATCAACAGGAAAAGTTCAGTGCCAAAAAAAATTGAGCGATAATAAGAATAAAAACCAGACATAAGAAAATATATATTTTTGAAGGTCAGCTTTTGTTTTTGGGTTTCTCGCAAAAAAATTTCTAGATTTATTTCCGGGTTTCAATTTATATTTGCAATTTACCCTTTTCTATTTTTTATTTGCAGAACAACTGGTGTCAAGGGCAGTTTTAAAGTACAGCGGGATAATGCCTGCTATATAACGCAAGATGATCGTCACCAGACGCTGCTCACCGTCGACGAGCTAATGAATCTCTCGTATGACCTGAAAATAAAACAGCGCCACAAAAAGCAGGAGCAAATTACGAAAATACTCAAGAATCTGAATCTCGACCATCGCCGCAATGTAACCGCTGAGAAACTCAGCGGCGGTGAAAGGAAGCGTCTCTCCATTGCCCTCGAGCTCGTGGATAACCCGAATATCTTCTTCCTCGACGAGCCCACAAGCGGTCTTGATGAAGTGACGGCAGCCCAGTGCATTCGCCTACTAAAGGAAATGGCACGCGAGGGTCGCACCATTGTCTGCACCATACATCAGCCCTCGGCGACGATCTACAACTACTTCGACAGCATCTATGTTCTTGCCAAAGGACTGTGCGTCTACCAGGGTAACCCATTGGCGACAATACCCTTTCTGCGCTTTGCCCAACTCGATTGTCCACGCCACTACAGTCCGTCGGATTACAGTGAGTGCTCATTTTAATCAATTCAATTGGGTAAAAAGAAACTGTAAAACAAACCTTGGATTTGTTTCCTTTACAGTCATTGAGGTAATTGATGCGGAGGAAGGACATTTGGTGCCGCTGCTTAGTGAACTGACGGACAATGGCAAACTGACTTATCTGGCCAAGCAGCCGGCATTGGAGGAGACTCAGCTGGTGCCACAGCAGGCGATAACGACGCTATTTATGGAGCAGCCAAAACGTCAGTGTTTCTCCGCTTTCTTTGCCGGCACCGCTGCCTCCACGGATGGCACATTGATGGGTGCAGCGGGTGCGTTGCTCGAGCAGATGAAATTCTTTACAAAGCAACTGCATCATCGGGAGCAACGTGAGATCTCCGGGCTGCAGCAGTTTCTGGTGCTGATGCGCGTCATGCTGTTGCGCACGATGCGAGCACGTCTGGCGCTGGCCATCCAACTGTTTCATCATACGCTGTGCGGCCTATTCTTTGGATTGATCTTCCTTCAGCTGGGCAACCAGGGTGGACGCATGTTTGATCATCTCAAGTTCTGCATCGGCGCCGTGCTAATGATCGTCTACACACAGGTGATGGTGCCCATACTCAGCTGTAAGTGTTATCTAGAATACAAGATCTTGTTCAGGTCACTAATTAATCATGCTTTCAGATCCGGCTGATGTCAAGGTGGTCAAGAAGGAGACCTTCAATCGCTGGTACACACTGATGCCCTACTATTTGGCGCTCACCCTTTCACGTATACCACTCCAAGTGCTCCTGAATCTCACATTTATGGCCATTACTTATTGGATGTCCGGATTGCCTCAACAACTGTGGCGCTTCTGCATTTTCGCTGCTGTTGGACTAATGATCTCGCTGGTAGCCGAGGGCATGGGTCTGGCCATTGGCGCCACCTTCAGCATAACCGTAAGTAATTTGTAGTTCTCTTTTAATTTCATGCTAATATTGTTGCATTTGTTCATTCGCAGAATGGCAGCGTTGTGGGTCCAATGTTAATAGCACCATTTATGGGCCTTGCCATTTATGGATTCGATTTTGCATCCCAAATCTCTGGCGGCATGAATTTGCTAATGAAGTTCAGCTATATTCGCGTTGGAGTTGTCGCCCTAATTCTATCCGTCTTTGGCTTCCAGCGTGAGGTGCTGGACTGCGATGCAATCTATTGTCACTTCAGTGATCCGCGGGTGCTGCTCCGTTTCTTGGATATTGAGAAGGTGTCAATGCTGCATCAGTTCGGCGTACTTGCCATGCTGATGATCTTCTTCCGCGTCATCATGTACATCAGTCTGCGCAAACGCTGCTATAACTGAGCCAGCCGCAATGCTCTAGTTATAGCTAAAGTCTATGCTGTGATTTGGTTTTATAAGCTCATTATGTAAATAAGTATATATGTATATATATATATATATATATGCAGGTGCCTAGCTAGTTATAGTTATAAGTTATATACTTAATGTATTATGTGCACAGTTGATTGCCGACAAGTTAACATTCAGATAAATTTGTGCTTGATACCAATTAGTGTGTAAATAAACTTAGATTATATCGGTTAGCATGCCACTCCCAGGAGTAGTCTTAACTACGCTAAGATGTGGCTGCGTATTTGGTACTCCCTATTTGTAAGCATATTTTAGTTAAGATTTCTGGTTAAAGTGACGAATACATTATGTACATAAGACAAATTATATTTTTACATATTGCAAAAAAAAAAAACTGAAGAAATGCGATGTGTTTATATTTTTTTTACAGTAAATCAATAATTTTTGTGTTCATTTGAGTTTTTTTTATTTGTTTGTTAGTTCTCAATAATGCGATTAGGCGTGATCTGGCCACATCTTTAAAAAAAAAATCCTCTAATCCCTCTTCAAAATAATTACTTAATTAGCCAAGTTAAGACACTCAAATGGAGTTTAAATGTCCATTTCATAGTCGGGGTCATCAATGTCTCCAATCGTTGACTCGGCCGGCTTTGCATCGGTTTGGGCGCGAATTTGATTACTAATTGACTTTAGTAAACCAACGATCTGGTTGAATTCCGTGCTCAGCTCCATCGGCAGATCGACAAGTATACTCCTGACCACATCCTCCATCACGGCATCGACTTCAATGCTGTTGTTGATATTGCCCAGTTCGCCACACACATGGAGCAGAGTTTGCAGGCGCAATATAAGCAGGTGAGTGCCACCCACTTTAACGTTGTGCTTGTCCTGCGCGGCCTTCAGGTCCATTTCGGCGAGAGTGCGGCACTTCTCGTACAGCTCGTGGCGAGGCAGGCTCTTGTTGTGCAACAAACTCTTCTCGTTCTCATTCAGGTAGTCTTGGGCCAAGCGCAGCGGCTTCAGAATCTCAGCGTTTATACTATGCAGCGTGGCAATGTTGGAGGCATGGCGATGTTGGAGTTTGTCGCGATTGATCGACCGCTTGGAATCACGGCGGACAATCAGCGGTATTCCACTTAGTGGCACCTCCTCGTTCATGTTGGCAATATCCAGGACGGTCTTGCGTTTCAAATTGATCAGCTTTTGCAGCTTTAAAACTGCAGTTATTAGCTGAGTCCTGGCCTGATCTTCGGGGCCATCGAGCAGTTGCTTATCCTCAAACTCCTGAACGAGGGTCGATGAAGGCACACTTTCGCAGTCAAGCAGAGCCTTAAGCATGCAATCGGGAATGCTGATTACCTTTTGCTTGCTCCCGATGTTGAACTTAACCAGATAGTAACTTTCTTTCGGATCATAGCTAACAATGCGTCCCTTGCATAGTCTGGAGAGTGGTTCATTCAGCAGACTGATGACCTTGGTGTCCACGGTTAGTGGCAATGGTATGTTCTTGGGCAACTGTTCCAATGACAATTCCTTATTCTGGAGGACGTCAAGCCGGTGCTGCTGCAGCTGTCGTACAACGTAACGATTGGTTTCCAGCATATTTCGCTCGAGCTCAATGAAGGCCGGCGAGAAGCGACGCGCCTTGCCCATGGAGCGGCGAATCAGCTGCCAGCAATGACGCGGCATTTGGCGCGTCTCCAGCTCCTGCAAATATCTGGTCAAATAGTCGTCACAGTCGAAGGTACTTGCCAGAATAGCGTTATCGATGGTGGACTCGTTGAACTCGTACCAGATCCAGCATTGGCATTTGGATTGCTTCACAAAACTATGTAGAGTCTGTTTGGGGTCCTTGACAATATTTTCCGTCTCTTTGGCCTCCACTGAGCACTTCGGCCCGCGCATCCGCTTGTTAAACTTGGGCAGGTCGACAAAGAGTTCGTTGGTCGCAAGTGTCCGCGATCGGAGCATACGGCCTTTTGGTTTGATGACTCGTGTCAATTCCAGTTGTGTTAGCAATGGCGGCGTTTTAGCCAGCTCACAACCTAATGGGGTTCGTTTGATGCCTGTGCGATTATTTGACATTTTTCGTTATTTTCAACTTGTATTTTTATTGTTATTTTATTTTATTTGTCTCTGCAGTCTCAGTGCTCGCTTCACTGTAACAATATAAATCAGCAATTTTCCATTGAACCTTAAACGTCAAAAACTTCAGGGTTGCTTTGAGATTTTCGCCATTTTGCTTTCTTTCGACTTTCTTCATATACCAAAAGTTTGAAAATATTTCCTGTATTTTTGATATACTTCTTATTTTCAAGATTGAGCTATTGGTTTAAAAAGCAAATTTTGCTTTTAAACCATTACTCGGCCATATACCTAAGGAAATCGAAGGTACGTATATATTTGAGGTTATAATAAAATTTAAGTTTAAACAAATAATCTTTTGATAAAAAAAATTACACATGAGTAAATAGCGGAATAATCCAAAAATGTGGTAATTCTTCTTCATTTCAATGGACATCTTAATCGTCTGTTCCCAGTATTGGTATGCTGTCTGTTGAAATTCTGTCATGTATTTGGATTCTTAAGTAATCCCATATTCCTTGTATGCAATTCGAGAAGATTTGAAAATCTGCACTGATTTTGCGATTTTTGCAATTTTTGTACAGTTACTTACAGCATTCTAAAAGTATGCTTTGAACTCCTTTGTTTTTTTTAGCCTAAAAATATTCAATGCTTTAAAATAAATTCGGTGTTCGCTTTGAGAACTAAAGAAACTTGTTTTTACACTCAAAATATAGTTATCGAGAAATTATGTTTACAAGATCTTAATAATTATATTACATATTCATATTTATAAACATATTCAACTACTTTTTCACGGTGCCAATTTTTTCCTTCCTTTTTTTCACATGTTTCTTCACTTTGACCTTTCTCTGCTCGGCCTTTGCGTCTTTAACCGCCTTTTTCCTTGCCTTTTTACTCTCTGGCGACTCATCACGGGGACGTGCCGAGTTTTTGAATTTTGAGTCATCGTTGTTGTCGTCGTGGGATTCGTCGCTCTCATCTCCATCTGACTGTTGCTCACTTTCTGCATCCAAAATATCCGGCTGTTGCTGGACGTCCAGAGCTGGTGTCAAACCCGTAATTTTAGCGTAAATCAGATTTTGTTGCACACCCTGCTTGGCCTTGGTCACATCTCGCTCGAAGTGAGGCACCTAGTGAAAGAATGAATGAGCAGCGGAAGGCCAGGTCTAATGGTAGCACTTACCTCATCCAAACGTTTGGGAATGTAGGTGTTTTGCCAGACGGCCTCGTCAATTCTCTCCTGCGCGGTAATGGCATCGAAATCCCGATCCTTGATACGCTCCGATATACGCTCCAAACACTCCTCCATATTTTCAGCAGTTATGGTCTTATCTGTTATGAAGTCGAACAGCTCTTTGACGGTCATCGTGGCCACCGATTTCTTCCGAAAGAACTCGGATATGTTGGTGCAGTCCTTGCGCAGAAAATCGAACGCATGCGGATGATCGTGCTCCACAGACTGACTCACATCGATGATGACCAATTGGCCATCTTGGTACAGTATGTTGAACTCGGATAAATCCGCGTGGACAAGTCGGCACTCGTTGTAAATGCGCCACATGATTACCACACAATCCCGATACAATTCGCGCGATTTTGACGTACTCAGCTCCACATCCTTGAGCTTTGGAGACGGCCAGCCGTCCCGACCACAGAAGCGCATGACCAGCACATGGGAACGCAATAGAATGGGCTCGGGAACTGGGACGCCCGCGTTGTGCATACGCAGATAGTTTCGCATCTCCTTTTCGGCCCAGGTGCGCACCATTTTGCGGGGATTGTGCTTGCAATAACCGTGACGGAAACGAAATTCACCCGATACATACTTGTCCCGATCCTTGAACACCAGTATCGATGTCTTGTAGATTTTTATGGCAAACTCGTCCTCACCATTCTTTGAAGCGGCATGGTAAACATTTGCCTCCTTACCAGTGGATATGCAGCCGTTGATCTCCTGAATGAGTCCACGATTTAACAGTTTGAAGAGTATCATGCGCGTCCGCGGATCCATCACCTGCTCCGCGGTGGCGCGATCGTGCTTATCCCTTACTCGCACCCGTTCAGTTTCCTGGCGCCGATCAAAGCTCACCAGCCGGTTTGCAGCCTGTGCGCTCATATTTGCATTCGGATCGTATTTCTCTACATTAATGCGTGCAGAGTAGCGACGCAGCACTTTCTCATTTGGCTGGTAGTTGGTCACACGCTGCGCGGAGCCAGATGCATTAGCACTTCCACTCGTGCTGTTGCCACCAGTTGCTGTTGTCAGATGTGGTTGGGCATTATGCTTGTTGAAGCCGCTGTAGGCTTCCTCATACGCATCGTAGCTATCGCCCAGATCGTAGTCGTCGTCTTCCTCATCATCATCTGCATAATCCGAATCTTCGCCAGGATCAGTAGTTTGTTGGCAGAGATTATCACTTGCATCCTTGTCGCTTAGCTTGATGTCCTTAAACATGTCGTGTTTCACTGTCAGCGACTTAAAGTCCTGTATCCACTCAGACTACAAGCAATTGCATTTTAATAACATTTATTTACTCGGTTTTTACGTGAAAAGTCACCTTCTTTAAATCCTCTTCATCCTCCTCGGGATCACTATATTTGTGCTCATCGGTCATTTTGTGAAATACCAACAAGTAAATGCTCAGTTATGAAACTCTAGTAATAATAATAGTTTTCTTCGTTGCACCCTTTTGTTTATATGTGCGTGCAGCTTTCAAAAGTTCACGCTTTACTTTAAATTTATTGTGAAATTTACAAAGCATGCACGTGTAAATCGCCAACAGCTGAACTTTTGTCATTCAACGCCGTACGTGGACATTGTTTTGGTATTTTTTGCTATCGATAACTTAAGCGTATCTATTTAAGATATATCGCTTCAGCATGAGCTGCAACAGCTGTTCTCTGTTGAGGTGTAGAAGCAGATTGAGTGCCTTGTGGCGCCACTTAATAATATTTATTAATGAAAAAAATATTTTAAAAATAAAAATATTCAAATAAATAGATGATTATGTGAAAATGTTTGTGTTGGCAGAACTAAAAGACAATGTACGCATTGCACCAGACCAGTTTAACTTAAAGCTGGTGGACGCCGTGCGTGACGAAATTGATCGGAAGCTGGCCAACAAGGTAAATTAAAAAGATTTATTAATGAAAACATTGGTTAAAGAGTTTTGATTGCTTCACAGGTGCTGTTGAATGTTGGACTGTGCATAGCACTCAAAGAGATAGTCTCACTGAAGGACTCAATAATTCTGCCTGGCGATGGTGCCTCGCACACAGAGGTGCTGTTCCGATATGTGGTCTTCCGGCCAATGGTGGGCACCGTTGTTACCGGTAAAATACGCAACTGCAGCCGTGAGGGTGTCCATGTGACGTTAGGATTTTTCGATGATATACTCATTCCACATGCGGCACTGCAGCATCCGTCACGTTTCGATGAAGCGGAACAGGCATGGGTCTGGGAATATCCATTGGAGGATGGCAATAAACATGATCTTTTCATGGATGTTGGCGAGCCAATTAAGTTTCGCGTTTCCCGCGAAATATTCGAAGAAACGTCACCCATTGGGCCGCCCAAAGCGGAGGGCCAAGCGTCCCAGAACGCCAGCACTTCGGCTACAGCTGCTGCAACAGTTGCTGCATCGCAAGAAGTTAAGGCACCTTACAAAATTATCGTAAGCCACAGTGATTTCAAATTTTTAAGGCTGTCTCCTGAACGTATTGATAATTTTCAGGGGGCTATCAACGAGTCGGGATTGGGTGTGCTTTCCTGGTGGGATCAGCAAGCCAAGGATGACGATCAAGAGGGCGAGGAGGATAATACGGAATACGATAATGATGATGATGGCGAAGGCGCCTGCGAGGAATAAACACGACTTATTTTTTCCACGATTCTCGCAACATTTGTAAATAGACAAGTCCCAAACGATTTGTGCACCATCGAGTGGTGTACATGGAAAAGATAGTTTTACCAATTAAAGAATACTATTAAGAGTTGATCTATTGAAAAAATATCGAATTAATGCACAAACTGTTTGAGATTTTCACAAATAAAACAACAATTTCAATTCTGCTTTAGTATATTTTGTTTCTTGATTTTTGTTATTCTTAGATTTGCATTTGTTAAATGTTCATATTTGATTTGAATAATTTCAAACAGTAATTCTCACATATTCCATTTAAACACTTTGGTAGCGCAGCTCTATTACATAAGATAGTTTATCAATATATTTAATATTTTATTATATTTTATATTTAACTCTTTGTCGTTTGCGACTTAGTTCTAGGAAGGGCGGCACAGGGACTTCAGAATATATATATATATATACAAATGTATATATATCTTTTAATCTCTTTTTTATCATTCAGTTTATCATTCAAATATAGCTCCATGAAAAATTTGTATTTTCAATTGAGTTCGGTTTGATTTGTGTTTGTTTTTTTTTTTGTATTTTCTTAGCGTGCACATTTGTCTAAATCGGCTAATTCTAAAACTTGTATCCATTATTTGATTAGTGTTTTTCTTCATTTTTATTTTGCTTTTGATTGTGGATTAGGATTAAGGGGAGGAATATTGTTAGAATATTGTTAGCCATAGTATGGTACAGTTGATGGAAAGCTATTCGTGGTCGGGTTAGGCTACAAAAGTGAGCTAAGTTATAAAGCTGGTTAGCAAATTTTGCCTCTAAGTTGTTGCTTTGAACAATAAATTGCATAGTTTTTGATTTTATTTGCCGGTTGCATTCGCTTAAACATTTCTTTGTTTCATTTTATTTTGTTATCATATCTGTTTTGTCTTTTAGGCGCAATGCTTAAAGTTAATTTACATAAATATCTATATAAATTGTTGCTGCTGTTTCTGGTTTTTGTTTGCACAATCATCAATGGTTAATTACAGTGAGATTAATTAAAATTTGCTTTAAAAACTACAATAATAAATATAAATTATTATTTATATGTATATATATATTAGACGTCATCTCGGTATTGTACTGATTTGTAAATAAATATCATTTTTGGGTATTTTCTCTTAAACATCTCTCTCAACTTAATAATTATACATATATAGTAGTTCCAGTTAAAATCACAGTAGAAATCATAGAAAATTGTAAAAACTAAGGATTTACAGTTGGTACGAGAATTTTTGTATAGCACATGAGGAACTTCCCGACTAAACATAACAATATAAAAAAAATTCTAGCATACGAATAGAAGTCATTTAGTTATAATCAAACTGAATTTAAACAAAATCAGTTACATTCTGGTACTTGTTCACATTCAAATAAAGTAATCGATCAATTATTCGATAATCAAGCATCGAGGCAGGTGCTCCTTCAAATATTCAAAGAGTTCATGCGAGGCGCCCGGACAATTGGTCAGCTCCAGCTCCTGCAGATGGCGCAACTGGATGAGACTGGACAGGCCCGATGACGTCAGCAGCGGACAACCAGCGAGCGAAAGCACCTGCAGATTGCGCATGGAGCACAAATGCTGCAGTCCAAAATCACGCACCTGTGAACACCAGCGCAAAAAGAGAGCTGTCAGCGATAGCATCGTGGATATATAACCAACTCCGATATCTGTTATATGCACGCATCTACAAGAAAAATGGTAAAGAACATATTTTTTAGATCGTATTAAAGATATTTATTTGAATAAGTCTAAAATAACGATTTTTCTTTCTTAAATTAAAAAAGTCGTTAACTCTTTTTAAGGTGTGTGCTACGTCTAAATTTTATTTGAATTATTATTAAACTGTTCGTAAATTTACAGGTATTTTTGGTTTAAGCTTTATTAATTCCAAGAAAAACAGAAAAGTTGTAAAATACTTGTAGCAGAATTAAATTTAAAGTAAGTAAAATTTGTTAAACCCATTACGAAATCCAGTAAAAATTTATAATTTACTTTATTCTTTATTTATATATATATATATATATATATTAAGCAAGTTTCGTTAACTCTTCAGTCTTGCTAAAGTGATGATGTCGACATTGGAAACAGCTGTTGCCACTTGCAGCAAAGTGCAGCGCGTTGGGAGTTTTGAGCGGTGCAAAGTCGGAAATTGAATTTAACTCATGAATAATTACGAGCTAAGAGGGGTAGCAATAAAATGAAATGTGATGGGCTTTGGACTCACCTATCCAAAGTCAATTCCTCCAGCTGGTTCAGATCACAGGCGATATACTCGAGCGAGGCGTCCGTAATGCGGGGACACCAGGACAGGTCCAAGGCGCGCAATTTCTGTAGATTCTCGGCAATCAGCTCGACGCCATCATCGGTAAGTTTGCTGCAGCCGGACAGGCTCAGCACCGTAAGATGCGGCAACGAGTGCACTGCAAGTAAAAACAACCAAAACGGTAAAAGAAAGTCAAGAAAAGTTTACATTAACTTTAAGTGGAACTATGAAGTAAAGTTGATGCAGAAGCAACAACAGAGGCAACTGCAGCACATGAGAGGCAGCTGGTTGCGAGTTGACTGCTATTGGCTTACAGCCGGATGGAAAGTGGGTTGCCGCCTGCTGCCGCATGCCGCATACATCTCATGCCCAGAGGACTCTTGCATAGTTTATGAAGCGTGTGATTCAAAAGGGAAATTAACTATAGTATATCCAGCTTAAGGATGTTGCATATTATTGCAATGCTTTGGGGCTTAATAATCGATACGAATTAATGCTTTACTCAGCTTAGATTTAACGAAGTTTCAGCAAAATGAATTCGCCAACACTTTAAGAACATTTAACTTGAGGCATATATAGTTTATTGATACTAAATAAAACCAAATGATATATTTCAAGTTTATTTAATAAACGAACTCCATGCATCTAAAGGGCCTTTGTGTTGTGGCAAAAACTAATTCAATTCTGGACGATAAATGAGTTTTGTGGCTAGTCAGAGTGTTGGCCAAAAGCCTGTACATAGATTCAATTTGCTCAGATGTCTGCTGTTCACAGCTGCTCTTTAAGTATCATCGAGTTCATAAACCTAAAACTCACAGCTTAAAAGTAAGAATGATTTAGTAGCCTCGTCCATTTGTTTTTCTTTTTCTCTTTTTCTTTTGGCCGACAAAAACGAAAACTATGTTCTAGTTGCGTCATCTACAGTTTTATGTGCCACACATTTGTGCAACATAGTTGACAACATTCTCTTTGCAGCTTGCTCGCTCGTTACTTATACAATGTTCTTTGTTTTAGCTCGGATTTGGATTTGTCAGTGAATGGATTTCATTCTAACAATTGTGTTAAGTCAGAAAACTAGGCTGGCAAAAAGCCATTTAAAATTCGTAATCGCGACATATAAATTTGGACAATCCAGCTACTTAACACTTTTTATTTATTTAATTTTTTTTGAACATTATTCGTGAAAATTTTAACTTTTAGAGTTGGCAGCTTAAAAGCAATTTTGACATCGTCGACATTTTGAACTCCAAGTTAAAGTTGAAGCCTGCAACATTTTCAAGCCAAAGGCTTGTTTGGCAGCTAATTAGAGGATGTACGGAAGGCGGGTGAAAGCAGCGGCAGACGGCTACAATTACGCTTGATAAGCGGCTTAAGCGAGCAGGCGAGCCGCACAAAGGTGACTCTCTGGCAACGGGGGGACGAAGCGTTCGCTTGACTAAGTCTCCCAGCCGTTGATTTGGCCACGTGCCTTCAGTTTGCATGCTGGGCTGCTTAAACAAAGATAAGCCTGAAAAACATAAAGGGCCACAAAGCATAACGTACTTTGAAGCAAAAGGAGCGAAAGAGCAACTGAAGTTACACTCAGAAAAACAAATCGGTTTCACTTTAGAAAATCACAGCGATCCTCTAAATTTTAAACAGAAAGAAACGATATTTCTGACTTTCTAAAAACAAAGATTTGCAGCTTTGAATTTCTCGCTGTATATTTCTAAAATGATTTATTTCCATAAGTATTTTAAAATCTAACAAATACAATAATTTGACATATTTATTAATTCAAAAATTATGTTACCATTTTTTTTATTAGATAATATATCGAAAAATAGAAAGTACACAATTTTTTTTCAAATTAATAATATAAGGTAAATTTTTTTTTTTTAAACAAATAAAATTTTTTTTGTGAGTGTAGCTTGCCTAGGATTGAGGCAGAGGAGCCGTTGACGCGACGCTGAAGATGAAGTCAAAAAAATGCAAAAATGCAGGGCCAAAGTAAGTAACTAAGCGGCTTTTCACTCAACTTCTAAATAACTGCAACTATATATATATATATAGCTATATACATATTTATATACATACATAGATATTTAGTAGTGGAAGCAAGAATATATGATCAACTGTGCCCCACTTTGCCGGCCACCAGATACGGATTCGAGTATTGTCGTGCCTTGTTTGGCTTCTGACCAAAATAACCACAAGGTGCTCTCGTCGTGCACAGAAACGATTTGAATTACAATTTGAATACTGTATTATGAAATGCGGCTATCTTTCATTTGTAAATAAAAGCCTGTATTCAAAAACGAGGCCCCATTCAAATAATATTTATTGTTAGTATTCCCAACTGATAAATGAAAACAAGAAAAATAAAAGTCAGGACACTTTTGATGCTGCTGGCAATTTGTAAAAACAAATTTAAAAATGTTTAAGAAAAACAGAATATACTTAAATCGTATGCTTTATAAAAGAATTTTTTTTAAAACTTCAAAATACCCATCCAGAGTAATTTTCATTGGAATTTAAAATTATAAAGCGAGATATTTGCTAAAAAAAAAATACAGATCAACAGTTAGGATGGCCTGGTAAAAGGAGGTTGAGGCAGCTAACTGTAATTGTACCCAATGGTATCAAACGGTGGCAACAGCAATTGTGGGTTAATGCGTCTACAAAATAGGGGAACACTTCAAAGCTAAAAACCGCAGAGAAAATCGAGTAGATGGCAGTAAATAGCAAATAACAAAGGCTGCTCAAACACAATGTGAGATGTTGTGTGGATCTCTACTAAAATGAATACTGAACGTTTCATGCCATAATCGAAAGAGATGGCAGACATTGACAGATAGAGATGGCGATAGATGAACTGCAGTTGCAAATGCATTAAATTGAGTTGAGATGTATGACTAGGCTCAAATGCAGCAGACCACAGCGATAAACGAGAGAGAGAGCACAGGAGAGTGAGTGTGAGAGAGAGAGGATTGAGGAGAGCTTTAAGTGGCATCGATTGAATTACATTCGTAGGGCCAAACTAAAAAGCATTTGCATTCGCATTAGAAGCCTCAAAGCGTACAGCAATTCAAGAGAAGGGGTAGGGGGGGGGGGGGGGGGCGTTGATTATTGAGATCGGTTTAGATTTCTCAGAGTATTTATCGCGGCTGTAATCGCAGCTGAAATTCATTTCATTATCAGCTGCACATCGAGCAGCAGCGATCGGGGCGACTCAATCGAACAAATATATATAAACAAATGTGTGTGTGAGTGTGCGAGTGTGTGTATATAGTGTAAAAGTGATGTAGTGCAACTTATACGAGTCCTGTGTGTGTTGCAGTTTCGGTTTGTGACCGACACTAACGGGTAGTTAAGGGGCATCCTCGCATTCTGATGGTTTACTCGTTTTTGCGATCACAAATTCTGAAATTGCAACGAAAAGCAACAAAAAACCTAAAACTAAAATCTAAAACTGAAAATTGATACGAATGGAATGATTGAGAAAATGGGAGGGAGGGGTGGGGGGGCAAGGGGGCGAGGTTAATGTCAGTTCGTTACGAACTAGATTCCATATGCAGTGATGTGGCAAATGTGTAAACTGTGAGATATTTTTATGATTGTTCGAATCGCGTTTCATTTTAGAGAGAAAGAGAGAGAGCGAGAGAGCGAGAGAGAGAGCGAAATTCCCAATAGAAATACAGTAAGTATATAGACAGACAGATAGTATATCAATATTGTTGTATAATAATTATTATAATAACATATGCATAATAATTCCAAGGAAAACATTATTAAAAGTTTCTACAATCAGTGACTGAATCATATTTAAATGTCACAAGCACAGGGACTACGATTTAAACAAATCAAATATTATACTAAACAATGTTATACCCTTCAGAAAATCAGTTAAACGAGCACTTCTGATTATATTCCATTTATTAAGTAAATATTATTTCAAGACAACCGTTTCAAAAGTAAGCAGGCTAAATCTACATCGCAACAACAGATTCCAATTAAAGCAGTAATAAAATCTCTTTAAAGATTTTAATTCGATAAATTTTCAGTTGATGCTACAATTTTTGTTATAAATAAGTTTTATGTCTGCTAAAAAGTTAAAGCCGAATAGAAATGGCCATTTCGAACTTTTATTTAGCAATACGAAATTTACTTTGATGTTGAATAAAAGGTAATTACAGAAATTTTCAAGTTTACGGGAATAATTTAAATTGTTTGGCGTAAATCGAATTTGTTTTTTGTCAGAAATCGGAGACTCTTGTCTGTCAAAATAGCTACTTGATATGTAAATGGGAATTTGCGCATGGTAAAGCATTACGAATAGCTTGTAACAGTGAATTTGCACACACACATACAAGCACACACAAAATCACACACATTATCACACACATAACCACACACATAACCACACACACAGGACATACACTCTTACCCAAAATTTGTAAGGTTAAGCTTAGAATTTGTAACTTGTGTTGCTGCAATACATATTTACCATAAACCTAACGGCTCTGCTGTGTCTGGGTGTGTGTGTGTGTGTGCTGGTGTGATGGTGTGCTGTGTGTGTGTTTCATTTCCAATTCGATTTTGTGTCCATCTAGGCCATATGTGAGTTTCCATATCCCTTCTACATTTATTTAAAGCTGCGCCTCTTATCTACTTTTAGGCGTCGAACATGTCAAACTGTCAAAAAAATACAAAAGCACTCTTCCCAAATGTAAGTGCCTGCTTACAAGAGTGTGTGTGTGTGTGTGTGTGTATGTGTGTGTGTGTGCCTGTGTGTAATATGGAAAAGACTTTTGAATAAGTTTAGCTCCTGCGTGGGTTTAATCAATGCTTAGAGCACATTTAATGGCATATTTCGTTTGATCCTTTACTCTTGATTAATGGGAGGCAAGTATAACAAATACCCTAATCAAAAGGACACACAAGAAAAAAGTACACCTTAATCTGAGTAATCATCAATTTGATCTTATTTGAAAATTATGTGCATAGTTATTGCAATTTTCTTTTGCTAATTACAGGGTATCTTCAGCACAAATAGTAGTCGAGCTACATTTAATTTGTACTCGTGTCTGTTTTCTGTTCGCTGTCATTTTCACTCAATATTGCAAATATGACAAATCTAAGCCGCACTCATAAATATCATGTTGAATGCTTGGCACGCATTTTGACAACTGTTTTGATACCCAGCAGTTACTTTAAGTGGCAAACAGGGCATGATAATATGACAGTCAGCAGGACGCAACGACACACCATGGATTAAAAGAGGTATTAAGAAATTTTGATTAATTGATAATAGACAATATACAGATGTATTATTAATCTTACTTTATCGGAGCTAAATATGATATTAATATAATTTGTGTCTCTGTTGCAGGATATTTTCTAGTCTATCAACTGGCGCACTCTCTCTGGAATCTTTATTGATTTTTGCTATTTTTTTCTGCTTGCAAAGGAGAAAGCTGCTTAGCCTAACCGTTAAATATAATTTGTGACACATACAAATATATATACAAAATATATTTAGGTATAAAATATGTTTTTGGTGAGGGCGGAAAAGGATGAAATTTTCGTCAGCTTTTTCGTATGAAAAATGTTGAGTCATTTTGCTTAAGTAATGTTCATCAAAGCCCACAATAATTAGAGAATTCTCGGAAAGAAGTTTCTATTCAACTAACGTAAAAATAGTTTCTGACTATTTATCTAAAAATATATTCAATTTTAAGGACATGTAAAATTAGTAATTTATTTACACTGAATTTCTAATTGCCTGCAGCAAATTAATTAACTTATTTTTCAATATTTGACAGCACCAAAATAACACATCAAAGAATATGAAAATTTAATAGGATAAAGGACACTCAAGAGCAGAAAGAACCAAGTCAAACAGGACATATGAAAAGTGAATTTTGACAAAGCGAAAATGTTGAGGTAAACATTGAGGTTCAATTGAAAATGCTTTAAAGCTGCTGAGCAAAACAAATCCTGTGCGGGGGTGGGAGTGTGGTAGAAGTGCGTGAGATTAGGCCATAACGAGCACACAAAGTCAAATAATGTTGGTTTTAGCAATGAGTGTGGCTCATTAGGCTGACGTCTTTGTCAGTGTGTCGCCGGAGTGTGATAAGGATTACGTAACACTCCGGGAAAAAGCGACGCGGTTACGACCCAACTGGTCGCAACTGGGGACCCGTAATAGCGATGCCAACATACAAAAGTGTTGTCAGAATTAAATTAGCAAATGGCAACAGCAAAACCAACAGTAGAAGCAGCGATTAGTTGTGCGGCCTCTTTAGATGAATATCACATCTTGGTGGTCTCCTTTGCTCTAGGTACTCTTTAATTAACTGCAAATTGTGCACAAGAGAATCGGCAATTTGGCAAGCAAAACGTGGCTAACAAATGCCGCGGGCAACGAGTGGGGATGGCTGGGCAAATTGTTCAGCAATTGACAAACAAACGAAAATTGCAAATCGTTTAAATTACACATTTTGGCACACTGACAAATTCTCAATTCAGTTTGTCATTTCAATCAAAATTAATTTCATACATTTGTCAGCCATGTTTGTTATTGTTATTACACCTATTTATTTAGTTGTTAAGCCCAAGTATACCAAATAATAATAATATGTGTCTATATTTGCAGTGATTCATGTTTATTTATTATCATTATTAATGGTATTTTGTATTTAGAATTAGAATGTTACGCGATCAGCAGGATATCTGTACGTATACGTTATATTTGTAACTCTATGTTTGTGTGGTTATATTTATCGGCAGATATAAAATGCATTTTTATATCTAGCTCGATGCTACAATTTAGTTTATATATATATATACGTTGCAATTGGCCCTGACTCATGTAATGTCTGCAGCCAAAGGGCAAAGATATATTCCAACTGTATACAGATCTGGCTTTACGTACCTAATGGGATTGGGGAAGTCTACTTAAATTTTTTACAATCTTTACGTCTAGATTCTAAGACTCTCTGCAGGCCCTTAAGAGTTCTGACTCTTGTATATAAAGGTTTAAGAATAGTTTCTATAGATTATATTTTATATTATATTTTGACTATAGCAGCGGGATGCTTAAGAATTGAGAATACCATATTATGAAGACAGATATCTAACAGCTTTGTCTAACTAATAATAAAAGACACTTTTTAGATTTGCTTTCCTTAACACAATGAACATTTTTATTTTTTAGGTCGCTGCAACATTATTCTGATATAAGATTCCCCTACTATAATATTCTATAATATTGCGCATGCCAGACATATACTTTTGTGTGCACATTCATTATCTGATATACTTGGAAAAAGCACTACACAAAGTACACATTTTAAAAGAATTTCTGTTTGTTTTGTGTGTTTTCTTTTCAGAATGACCAGCGTTGGGAGGAGTGGAAAAAATAATGCTGGATAAACACGTTGCAGCTATATAAAAGGGATATTTTTAGCTGGAACGAGCTAAAGTATGCAATAAATACGCATCTGTCAATCGGGAGGAGATAAACTGCAACCCACACAACCAACACACAACCAACACACAACTAACAGACGCACCCACACACCTAACACCCACATATGACCTGAAAAGCGTTGCGCGTGCGAAACTCAGCAAAAAATGGAACTTAGGCCTGGCTTATGGGATGTGGGATTGGGGTGTAGAGCAT
This sequence comes from Drosophila dives, assembly GCA_035042365.1. NCBI lineage: Eukaryota > Metazoa > Arthropoda > Insecta > Diptera > Drosophilidae > Drosophila > Drosophila dives. The sequence continues at coordinate 3,291,331 of JAWNLJ010000276.1, read as the reverse complement.
GTGCACAGCTCGGAGGAGCCATTCAGGGACAGTGGAGCTAAGCGGTTTCATGCATTTTTAATCATGGGTGCCGCGTGTCACATGATCCACATAAAAGGTGCCATGACAACCGCTGCAGAAGCCACCAACTAAAAGTTTAATGAGTAAAAGTTGAACAAATAATGCTGCAAGCAAATATTTAAATTGATAGTCGAAGCGGATTCTTCAGCTATTTTTCAACCAGTGAAAACAATTAAAATTCCTTTAGAAATTCCAGTAAATTTACAAACTTAAATAAATAAAAAAAAACTTGAAGAAATTAGCGAGAACTTTTCATTAGGGCGTTAATAACACTAATCGGATAAAAGAGTAATAATAGCTGTTAACAGATGGCCAGCAACCTACTTGCATTTAAGCCAATTACTTATCGGAAATTTATATTATATATATCGCTCTGTATTATGTTTATAATGAGATAAAGGTGCCAGAAGTTGTACTGATCTGTCTCCAGCGTTATCTAATCTAATCCCTTAAAGTGCAGAGGGAGGCAGCTCCAATAAATTATATATATTCAAGATCAGCCTCACTATCTGCTAATGGTAGTAAATCTGTCATCAATCATTCGAGTGATTGCTGGTTCATCCATCATGCTGACTTGGATAGTTTTGGCATTCACTCATTGGAATTAATGATGTTATTTTGCTCAGTGCAGATACACTTTGTGTTCAACGCACAATTAAAGTGATGCGAAAGTGTGGTGAAAGTTGGTCCTGGCTGCAAGTCCGTTGGACGTCACTTTCACTGATTGCTGGCTGCCACAAGTGGCACGCAGCTGCGTCACAGCCGGAGGATGTGGACGTGACAGTCGTTTGACACGGCGTGGGCAGAGCTTAGCTCGTCCTAGTTCCTCCTGTTCCCCACTGACGTAATTGCCAGCCCTGTTTACTGCTCGCATTTTCCTTTCTATTTGTTCCTCTTCTTTTTTTATAAGGCCAATCTTAATGGCAATCATTGTCAGCAGCATCCTTCGTGGACGGAATGCAGCAATTTGTGTTGCATACTTTTATGAGACAGTGTGCCTACGTCACTGCGTGTGTTTCTGTGTGTGTGTGTGTGTTGTAGGTAATTGCCTGTTTAAATGCGCGTGGCATTAAAATAAAATTCGCTTTGATAAAAAAACTTATAAATCGCAACCCACAGTTCAAGTTCCTCTTCTGAACTTAGTTCAATTTGTATTTATTGATTTTTCTTGCTGCATGCCACAAAATGTTGAGCAAAACTCAACCATTTCACCCAGCATCAGCTGCTGTTTTATCTTTTTGGTGGTGCAGTCGGGAAAATGCCATTACATAAACCGACAATTAGAATTTTACGTTTACGAGTTTTACTTGCCCAACTTTGAACTAAGCTCCACTCGAGGCATTCTGGGTGTGCGTGTGTGTGTGTGTATATGTTGCCAACATTTGACTTTTTGTTCGTTTTGCTTGTCAGCTGCTGGGAAAGTCAAAACTTTTATTCATTTAAACTTAGTCAGCATTTGATTATTGTTCAAGTTTGAACATGCGACGCAGAAGGCTCAGCTACTGTTAAATAACAGAAAGCACAAGGCTTACAGCACTTACAGCACATAAATTCGCTTTACAACACATGGAATAGTAGTAGGCGGCTATGACTGTACTTAGATTTAAGATTTTATGTATAATAAAGATCAGTTCGATTCTAAGCGTCGTCTCAGCTTGTTTGACTACACCCTATACGTGTTTCATACAATTTTTGGTCCTTCGAGCCGGATTCAGATTTCGAATCTGAAAATAGTTTTACATTAATCCTAAACTATTTAAATTGAACTGCGCGTCGAAAAATAAAAGTGCAAAAAGAAAAAACAATACAAAATTATAGGCAACTTCCAAGCGAGCAGCAAAAATAAATTGAATGTGTACACACACATACACATAAATATATATGTAAAAAGGTGCTGCGCAGTAAAATATAGATATACACACACGAACGCTCGGCTGCTGCTGGTAAAATTCCACTGTGAATCGAAGCTAGTTGTGTATCTGTAATCCAAATATCAACTTAATAAAAGTGCTGACTAAAATAAATATTGTGAAAATATTATTAACGTTGTGTCGGTTTCAGAGTTCGAATTTGAAACATCGAATCTGAAAATAATTTGATAAAGAAAACATTTAAAAAAAAAACAATGATGGAAACAAGAACATCGAAGAAAAGAGAGATTGAGCCATCCAAGGACGAGGCTGATCAAAGGGATTGTTCAGTGAGTCCAACGGACAGTCTCTTGTCCAAATGCGTAACCCAACTACAGGATGCAATGAATCTAGCCAAAAACTACTTGACTAATCGATCGCTTGAAGAGCTGCTGGATATCAAGGCTACGATAAAAATTCGTTTGAGAGCAACCCTAGAGGTCAAAGAAAAATGCGATTCAAGGGCATTTAATATGGAGGAAATGGAGGAGCTAAAATGGGAAGCCGAGATTTTGATGGAAAAGATCAGTAATGCTCTACCGTATCTACAATCTTCGTCGAGACAAGACACACTCTCGATGAGGCAAGAAGTTCCAAAGGTGGATATACCTCAATTCTACGGCAATGCAAAGGATTGGCCAAACTTTTATGGCCTATTTACCGAGGTGATACACAAACGAGGAGATATCAGCGACACCATAAAACTAAACCACTTAAGATCGTGCCTGAAAGGCGATGCAGCTACAATGGTGAGTCACTTATTGATTGGCTCAGCTGCAAACTACAAAGAGGCATGGAATTTGGTTTGTAAGCGGTACGAAAATAATCGGAAGATTTTCGCTGACCGGCTGAACAGTTTATTGGAATTGGAACCATTAAGATGTGACTCCGAGGGAAAAATCCGCAGGTTTTTAGATCAAGCAACCGAAAGTATATACATCATAAAAGAAAAATCAAAGATTGGCGATGCTGCAGATGTTATTTTTGCGCAAATCCTTCTTCGACAATTTTCTACGGAGGCTCTGCAGCAATACGAGCAACACGTCAAGACAAAAAACAGAGAAATCCAATCACTGGAAGACGTATTGGAATTTATCAATCAGCTTTACAATGCGGTGGATTCTGTGCAAAGAAACGATGTTAAAGAGACAACACAACGCCAACAGAAGTCGTGCCGATTTTGTGAGATGGGCGGGCACGAGATTAACCGGTGTCAGAAATTTAAATCAGCGTATTTAAACAAAAGGAAAGATTTTGTAAAGGCGCAGCATCTATGCTTCCGTTGCCTGGGCAATCATGCTATGGCAGAGTGCAGAAAGGAATGGAGATGTCAGAAGTGTAGCAAGCCCCACAATACCTTGCTACATGAAGATGAAAAAAGGGAGAGTGTAAACTGTATCAAGTTAACAAATGATCAGGAAACACTGTTGGCCACTGCTGTGGTCAATGTAAGGAATGCCGATGGAAACTACGAGCAGCTTCGCGCATTGATGGATGGAGGATCGCAACGCACTCTGATATCAGAAGAAGCAGCGCAGCTTCTAAGGTTGAAAAGAAACAAGGAGTCCGTGGAAATACAGGGGATATTTTCACAAGGCATGGAGCTGGCAAAGAATAGTGTTTTTCTACAAATCAAACCTCGATTTACAAGTAAATTCAGTGCGCGAACTACAGCCCTAGTAGTTCCAAAACTACAAAGAGCACTTCCTAGCAAAAACATTGATATGGATGTTGCAACAGACTGGAAAAATTGCACTTTGGCAGATCCGAAGTTTAATATGTCAAGCAGAATTGACATGATCATTGGTGTGGACCTTTTTCCGTTACTAATGATGGGTCAAGTCAAAACGATCAATGGAACATTGGGGCAAAAGACACGACTCGGATGGATAGTTTCCGGAAATATTGCTCGAGCACCGCCAAAGAAGATTCTGACGGCGGCTATGACTGTAAACATCAATGATCTGGAGCGCTTTTGGGAACTGGAAAAAGAAGACACCGATGAGACTGAAGAAAATCAGCGATGTGAAAGCCACTATCAGAAGACGACTATAACGTATGGAACATCATCGGCACCATATTTAGCAGTACGATCACTGCATCATCTATCTGATTTATATTGCAAAAATGACGAAAAATTATCAAGAATTATAAAAAAGGATTTTTACATGGATGACTTGATGACTGGAGCTAACACAGAAGAAGAGCGTAAACTCCGTGAAGAAACGCACGTGGCAACATGACGGCAGCAACAATCACTTAACAAACAAGATATCTAAAAAAGATGGAATTAATTAGTATTATATTTGGCCCCCCGGAGAATGTTCAAGTTTGAACATGCGACGCAGAAGGCTCAGCTACTGTTAAATAACAGAAAGCACAAGGCTTACAGCACTTACAGCACATAAATTCGCTTTACAACACATGGAATAGTAGTAGGCGGCTATGACTGTACTTAGATTTAAGATTTTATGTATAATAAAGATCAGTTCGATTCTAAGCGTCGTCTCAGCTTGTTTGACTACACCCTATACGTGTTTCATACAATTATTCACTTTTTGCATTTACTGTCAGCTATTTGAAATTAACAACTGGCAATTTGTACACTTTAAATAAATTTCCATAAACTTTTTTTTTATAACATTTTATAAGCCATGAATAATAAGTAAACTCTATCCAGATAAATTAATCAGTTACCATTATGCAAATAACGAATAAATTGTTATTAAATAATTATTTATTGATTGTTGACCTCTTTTTATATATAATATACAATTTAATTAAGTAGGCTTACTTTGCCTTTTTATTTTATAACAAGTAGTAAACTGAATAAATAAATATTTATTACAAATTATCTAGCTGCAATTTCAGTTTGTATATTTTATTTTCTCAAAATCAGTTTTTAAATCAGGCAAAAAGATTTAACTTAGTAAATAAGTAATACTTTTCAGAATAAAAATCTTTGCTCCAGTTGGTTCCTGTTTTTGGCATCCTGCTAAGTTTAATCGACTTTGAGATGGGTCAATGTATTGTTGCATTGTTAACCAAGTTCATTAGACAGATGCTTGTGGCGTTTAAGTTGACATTGATGGATACGAAATGAGTTGAGAATAGAAATGGCTTTGAAAATGGGAATCTTGTTCGGAATCCTGTAGCAGGATGTGACTTGAAATCGTATAGATGAAATACTATTTTCATTGTCTTAGGGTTTACTGACCTTTCTGGCCAGCGAATTGATGTTGCTTGAAACCATGTAAATTGAACCAAGCGCTGATGGAAGCTCTACAATCTAAGCCACAAACACTAGAATCTTTAACAAAAACCAGCCATCTCTCAAAACATATAAACAGAAGCAACTGAAATGCATACAATACAATTCAGGGGGTAGTCGTATTTAGTTAAGTTCATGGCCAAAAGCCGTGTGCAAAAAAAAAAAAAGAAAAGAAAAAATAAAATAGAAAGCAAGCGACAATTGATTGGCATGTTGGCCGAGTGGTCGTGTTAGGGAGATGGACGTAGGGGGCGGACGGGGTGGTAGGTGGTAGGCAGGTAGGTGGTGCGTGGCCAAAAGCACGCGTCGAGATTTCCCGTTGAGCTTTTTATATACTTATAAATAAGTTAATTAAAAATTGCGACAGGCAAAACCAAAACACACTCTCAAGAGTGTAAATGAATTTATACAAAAGCCACAGCGATGGCAACGTTGGCAACAAACAGCAATAACAACAACGACAACAATTACCTTGAAAATGTAAATGTAATTAAAAAAAAAAAACGACGCAGCGCGAGAGAGAGAGAGAGACAGACAAAGAGAGAGGGAGACTGAGCATGTTGGATAAACAGATCTGTGGTAAGCTTACAGGCCGCACTGCAAAGGACTGCCACAAAAACACATCTTTAAGAATTGGTAGCAGCCAATAGACAACCCACTTCCCCAACACCACCCACACTTGCAGCCTAAAACAAACATCATTAGATAATTTTTGGCTAAGATTTTGGCAAAGATTGACGAAGATAAATTTGCCCGTGTAATGTTTTTACAACGTTTGGCACCCCAAAGGAAATGTAAGAAAGATAAATAATGGCAAAAGGAAATAATATTATAATATTATAAAATCTGCAACGCTTATTGGCAATACGCTTGGGCAAAATTATTTAGTCAATTTAATTTTAGTCACTCTTCATATAAACTGCGCTCAGTCCACATTAATTTGATGTCTCCATGTTAAAAATTCTTTCGTTTTAAAACTTTCTTAATACTACAAAATTAACACGTTATCATTTTTGGCCTACAATAAATAAATAAACATCTTCAATAGTCAAAATTAATATTAATATTAATAACTTTCGCAGCTAAATTAAAGTAAGGCAGTTAGCTTAAATCTCTTACAAATTAGAAGAAGTGCTTAAAGAAGAATTTAAATTTAGCTATTTAAATTGTCATTTAATTTAAAATTGTTCATCTGTGTGTGTGTCCACTGTACTTTCAACTGATGTGCGGCAGTTTGCGTTTTGATGCGGAACAAACACGACCAGAATTACGGATCTGTGAATCGTACCCGGGATGCTGCCAAGCACTTGTGCGGCTAAATTGATGGACACAACATTTCTGGCGCTGACATTAATGACAATTGCAATTGTTTAGCAGCGAAACGAACCGCGACTACTTAATGATTAGGATGCATAAGCCTATGATGATGATGATGATGATAATGATAATGATGATGCTGAAGAGGAGGATGTGTTGCCAGATTTGCTCGCCTTGCTTTGTTTAATGTCAGCTGGCATTGCTGTTGACATTGTCAATTAATGTGAGATTAACTTGTTTGAAATGTTCGCAAAATTATCTTATTTTTGGTTGCGTGCTAATAACAAGTCACGCATAGGCACAGTTGAACGAACTGGGAACGAACTCATCGTTAGATGTTTGCCAATTAGCCTCAGGGGCGCCTCAGCGATGATTCACACACACACACACATACTCATTTCAAATGGACTTCCGTTTCCGGAACTGTCACAGCTCGCGTGCCAAATGAAGTGTCACCTGTCCAAAAAGCAAAAAAATACCCAAAAAAAAACACATTTGACGAGACGCAGTTCCATTGGCATTGGGCCCACAGAGGTGTGGCAACCAGGGTAATCAGTAGATGTAAAAGAAATAAACAAAAAGCATACAAGGATTGCCTCCTGTGAGAATTGAACTCACGACCGCTGGTTTACAAGACCAGCGCTCTGCCACTGAGCTAAGAAGGCACCTGGGGCACAGGCCACAGGTGAACCAGTTGAAAGACTCTACTCAATTGCATTAGATGCCAAATGTAATTAGCTAAATGGCCTCTTCATGTGACTGCGCTGCTGCTCTGCTGCGCTGCTGCTCTGATAACAGCTTATCAAAACTTTTGCTTGTACAGTTAACGATTTTGAGCAGCAGGCAGCAGTCAGCTGACAGCATTCGGAAAACTGGTTAAAACTTTTGAACAGGATCCTTGACTTGACAAGATTGTCCTTAAGTCGTCCACAAATCACAACAACTTTCATCTTGTGACAAAAAGTTTCTTGTATAAAGTTGTCTTTCTCATTGCCATGCGACAAAATGAATTTAAGTCTAAAAGTGTTTTCTTAATTATTATTTCGAGTCATGAATTTGTTTGCCACATTTTCTGAGCCAAAGTAATATTAGTAAATAGATTGCAAGTATTATCTCTGATTGGTGCGTTGCTTTGGTTTATTCTTGTCTTTTGATTGTTATATAACTTTGTTAATTACTTCTCTGCTATAATTTTATCAAGGATATCGATTCGGAATCGCTATTCCAACTTTAATTGTAGCAATACCAAATAGTTCAAACCATGATTAAAAAGCTCACTTTGTCTGACTAATTTTGATAAAGTTGAGGCACTCGGTTTGGGCCCACACTTTCTGCACATTTTTGTGGTAACTCCACAATAAAATCTCTTTTTGATATTACTGAATTCTGAACAGGTCATTAATTAAATATATTCGCATTTTACAATAATGTGGTAAACCGTTAAGCATTTAAATTAAAATGATAAAATATGGTTTTGTAGATTAAATTATTTATAAATAATTTGTGTGTTTGTGTGCTATTTTTGCTGTTGTTTGTTTTGTTGGGCAAAATTTTTAATGGACGATACGAAGTGTCCTCATTAAAAATATACTCATGTCACTTTAATATTTGCTCGTGCTATAATTATGTAAATAGACAAATGCACAATAAAAAAAAATGATACACACACACACACAATTCAATGGGGTGTGTGCGGCGAGCAATTTGTTTATTATTATTCATTCGAGTATTTGGCATTTTCGCATTGGTATTTGTGTTTTTCTTTCAGCACTTATATATAAAAATTCGAAATATGACCATCGTGCAACATTTTTTGTGTTTGGCTCGAATGAAAAGTTTATCTTTTTACGCTTGAGAATTTAAATATTTCATGTGAAAAATGATTTTTAAATGTATACAATACACACGACGATTTGATTTCCATTTGTTTGTGTTTGCAGCAAAATGAAATAAAAATATATAAATTACATTCCAATATTAATAAATACCTTAAATTTCGTGTGGAAAAAATGCTGCAATTATATCTAATTCCCTCTAATTGCTGTTTTTATCACCTGTTTTGGGTCGTGAATTACGCATTAATAATGCAAACGTTGTCATTAAGGGACTCGGTAATGACTGTGACCAATAAAATTAGTTGTACTTATTAAAAATGTATACTAAGTGTCTCCGTTTACATTAGAAGAATGTCCTTGAGTTGGATATATTCGATTATGGCTATATATATATTCGTGAGCAGCGTGGCTTGATGAGGCGATATGCGGCCACAACAGTTGAAAAAAAATCTTTTTGTTTACGAAAATTATTTTTTATGTGTGTTATTATTCACATAACATATACACAAAAAATGATTTGCATCGGACAATTATATAAATGTAACTTTCATAAGAAAACTTAAAAGATAGATTTCTAGGATTAGCCAATTGGTTAAAAAAAAATGTTTTCACTTCTAGAATACTCATATAGACAATACAAAATAATAATCAACAATTATAAATTATTTTATGTGCAAGTGATTTTAACTGATTACCAATGGCCAACTAAAGGCCGTTAACTTAACTGGCAGAATCAAAAGAAAGCTAGTTAGTTAGTCGCAGCGGGCAGCAAACGTGCCACACAATTAATTTGCCTTCAACGAGAAAATGGTTGTAGTAGAGTGTTGCACAGCGATTTGAGGCAACGAGGCAACGAGGCAACGAGGCGTATGTGTGACTGAGCTGGCAGCCCAAGTGGCAAATCATTTGGCTTGGTAGCCTGCAGCAAGCGATGCTGCTTAATTTGCTGTTGCACTTCAACGGTCCAACAAAAAAAAAACGGAAAAACAGAAAAATTCACATACAAAAATGAAACTCCGTTGGAATTTCAGACTCGGGGGAGTGTCAGAGATGGCATAAAATCGTTTCATTTCATGTGGTTAACGTGTGGGGGGGGGGAGCGCAGGGGTGTGGATAAAAGCGTTGTAGCGTATGGCAGCCATTTTGTAATTTGTAATAAACACATTCCCCTCGAGACAGCATTCAAACTGCAAGCACGCAGACTACTGACTAACGCATACCCTATAAAAGTCAAAACACAAAAACAGCACTCACAAATATATATTACCTTTTTAGAAGTAGAAAATGTTTACCTCTTTGATTACAGGGTATGGTAAAGCAAGCGACCTCTAAAACGCAGCTGAGCGAGGTTCAATAAAACGACAAAACCAAAAGCAGTCCCCTGGGACACATAGAAGAGGTCTCGCCTCTTGAATACCTTGCGAAAACAATAACTTATTATGGCTTACAAATGTGACCTTGATAAGAGTCAGCTCCATCAGCACAATGATAACGCATGATATCAAGCTGTAAGCCCCAGCTAATTGGACAGATAATATCAATTGCAGTTCTGAGAATATGCTTTCGATTTGTGCTCAAATTTCCAAACCTGTCCCCGTTCAAGGTTGACAAGGGTAAAAGCCTTTGTCTGTCTGTGACATCAAAAAGGTTCAAATCGTCTTAAATACTTTAATTAGCTGATTTCAATACTTGAAAATAACTAAAATGAAACACCGAATTGATATTATTTTGTGTTTATTTGCTGATTTGTAATTCCCTTTTCATAAATAGCAACAATATTCGCTAATTTCTATAGCTCCTGCTTCAACAATTGGCAAACTGCTGGCGGATGTCCGGCACAGTTCTGGCGTAGAACAAGCAGCACAGTTATGTAACATAATAACAACAATACGGATGCTTGAGGGATAAACAATTCCCGGAATTTATGAGCAGACATCACTTGAACAGACCTTCAACTAACAATGCGACTTGGATATGGAAAATTAGTTTCAGAATTAGAATAAAGCTGAACGAATGAAACAAATCAAAGCATTAAATTATCGATTTTAGTGTGGAAATTAGAAATCAAAGCTAAAAACTTGATAAAATTATGACACATATTTATATTTAAAGCATTCTCAATTTATATATATATAGAGCAAGTGACTTACCGATATTAACAATGCCATGATTTGTGAGTTCCCAGCATGACTGTAAGCGTAATATGCTCAAACTGTGACTCTGCTTTGGTGAAAAGTAGCCCAGGGCAGCATCTGTGACATGGTAAGCCTGTTGGTTTGAACAGAGTGGAAAAGAATTCAATTAAGAATGAACCCATGTTTAGCACACATACACACACACACACACTTACACACACATTGCAATACTTGCCTGTAACGAGAACTCGTATAAGGATGGCAGCAGCTGGGCAACCGCACCGACCGCCTCATCCGCAATGTTGATGCAGTCGGCCAGTGACAAGGACACGATTCGCGGCGTCAGGCAAGCCCAGAGGCCCGCCTCGGTGACCTCATTGCAACCGGCTAGCTCAAGTTCAAACAGGCTCTGCAATTGTCATTGTACACACACAAAAACATTTACAATACTTATTGTGTCTTTTGGTATTCTTTCATTTTTTTTTTTAATTAAAAAAAAACTAATGCCTAAAACCAAACAAATATGTATTGTGTAAAAAATAGTACAAAGGGAAAATAAGAGAATTCGATAAAGTAAAAAAGAAGAAAATCAAATTCAATTAATTAATGTTTCTAATCACTCATCGCTAATCACTTTTTTTTAGTATTAGAAATCAACTTAATTATATAAGCTTCCAATTAAGTTATCAAAGGCATTATTTTAAATTAAGTTTTTGAATACATAGGTTGGTAGTTTACTTAAATTTTGTATTAAAAAGTGGGTTCAGAGGATGCTTTTAACTATTCAGATACTATTTCAAATAAATAAGATTAATGTTTATAATAACTGAGAATATGCTACCTATTAATAAAAGCCTTTAACTACTGCATAATTTTAAATATAACTCAAAATTCAAATCATTTTTCCAAGTATTAAGCCTTAAGCTTGTAATATGAATACTACAGATGCCATCATGTTTGCATTTAAGTATTAAGTAGACTCTGTATTATCATTGTACACCCAATCGCATATGTAACCCAAGACTACAAGTTTCGCATGCCTGTATTTAAAAGGACTTGCAAATTTCACAGAATGACTCAACCTTTGACCTTTGTGCGCGCAAAAAACATCTGAGCAAAACACGAAGAAGGCAAGTAAAATATTTTACAATAAGTCGAGTACTGGGTAAGGCGACCCACATTGCGTGCCAGACAATGTGTCGACGGGGGACTCGATCTGGCTAGTGCCCATTCTGTGGAGTATGGCTGCTGTTGTTGTTGTTGTTGTGGCAGGCTGTTTAGTTCAGTTTCTTGGCGACACTCAAGAACTTTTGCCCCACACCGCAGCCCAGAAACAAAACACGTCAAATCAAAGCACAATGGCAATAAAGTTGCGTCAAATAAAGCAATCCGGAAACATGACGCAAAAGCAAAAGCCGAAGGGAAATGCGAATTGGCAAAAAAAAAAAAAATGGTGAAATGGGAAAATGGGAAAATGGGAAAATGAGAAAAGTAGCAAATACACAATTGATGACAAGTAAGTAAGAAAGTATAAAAATATTTATCGCTGACTACATCAACAATTGGGCAAACAATAGGCAAGAAAACATCTGTAGTTATTTACTTTTAAGCTAAGACTAATTTTTATGGCTATCAAATAAAACCAAACTAAAGCTATAAACAACAATTGATAATTAATAACAGTAATTTTTGAGTCTAGTCAATGTGTACTATCAGCAAATACCTCGAAATGCCATCCCTTATTGCAGCCATAAATATTAATACTAATAGCTTATAAGTTATTATCCAGTAAATCAAATAGCATAATAGCTGATATATAATATATATATGACATAAATGCTCCTAATTACTTAGTCCCACTAATTGACGCCTCCGACCCGAAATGACTTCATTGTTCATGGTAAATAGTCTACGGGCCTTTACAACACTTTGCCAGTTGGCAATTATGGAGAGCGTACAAAACTTTTATGTGGCTGGCAACAAACGTATCCAGGGCAACTTTATTTGCACATGTCTGTCACAAAATCAATATGCCACAAAGGCAACGAGTACCAACCACAAACAAAAAGTTACCACAACGATGTGTTTAGGTATATTTATTGTAATTATGGTTTTTTGCTTTTTTCTTCTATTGCATAAATTTATCATATTTGATTCAAGTGGTTAGAATTCATTTTTTTTCTATTTATACAACTTTCAATTACTTTAAGTGGCGAATACTATAAATTTTTAGCTATATCATTTTGCTTTGTCCTTTAAGAATGCATAATTAATGGGTCAGCAGGGTTCAATGACGGCTCCAAAGTGTCCATTAACTGTTTGCAATGCGGAAATAACGTATACGCCGCGTGTACCCTGAAAAGGCAACCTATTAAACATGTATGCAAGGCAAATACTATCGCATTTCCGCCGCATTTTCAAACGGAAGCCACTCTATCACATTGCTACACTCAGCAAAAATAGGCTTGCTTAATGGCAAAAAATAAATAATTATTAGTTTAAATTAGAAAATGTTCCTTTATATTTATTCTGAAATATATTTCTTAAAAAAAATATAAATTATTAAAAAAAAACATTCCACAGTTAAAATAATTATTTTTATTTTTCCAGATTTTAAAAAATCGTAACCCTTTATATTTACTTGGCTAATTTTATAAAACTGGACTTGTTCATGAAAATAAAAGAAGACATGTGCATCACATAATGCTCAACGCAATCTCCAAGGTCAAATTTTCTATTTATATATATATACACACACTTTTACATACATTTGTGCTGCTTGTGAATGACAAGTGTTTGGGGTCGCTGTGCGTGCCATTCTTGTTGACATTTCCAGTGCCAACAATTTGCAATCAAACCATTTGTCAGCCAGGCCAAAATAACTCCCACACACACACACACACATACTAAGCCAACAACAAACTAGGCTCATGAACATGACATGCATTCACATTGAATTAATGCCAACATTGCAGGATGACACGCAGCCATCAACTGGCTAAAACATCAACCACAAACATAAGGGTTGATATATATATATATATATATATATATATTTATATATAAATGTACATATATCTGGTATATGAGCAAGCAATCAGAATTTGAGTTATTCCATTTAACTTGGCCGCAAGCAGTTCACAAACATTATTCACTTTACTTATTTGTATCTCTCTCACTCTTTATATATCTCTATTCCCCTTTAAGCTGTCTTACTCTGCGCTGATGCTTGTGGATTATATTGCCAGATTGCTTTGTATTGGCCCATAACACCAAATAGATTAGTTTCATGCAACTACGACGAACTCTGCAGTCTTGTCAACAACTGACAGCAATAAGGTCAACTAATTAGTTTGTGAGGTTAGCAAAGTCACTGCCAGTTAATCAACATTAAGATTAAGATTATTGCTCCTTTATTATTTAACTATCTTTGGGGATAATAAAATAGAATAGTGACTTGTAAAAATTAATAATGCATAATTTAGTTTACTTAAGACAAATTATTATTTAAAAATAACTTAAATGCCGATAATAAAATAAAGTGAGACTTGTTTTAAAATAATGTAGAAGAAATGAACTAAAACAGAATTGAATTTAAATGCTAAGAATGTCAAGAAAGATATAATAAATATATATTAATATATATTTATTTAAAAAATGTAGCAATCTAAATTTTTTATGTATGTTCTTTATTTTTTGTCGTTTATATTTATTTTATATATATTTTTAATCTAATATTTATTCAACTTACTTATTAATTTTGAATGACTATTCAAAATCTGCTTAAAATTTTTGGCAGCAAACATTTGGAATTTAATTTGTTGCATCTCATAAAATATGCAGCATGTCAATCGCGCTCATTACAACTATATGCATGAATGTATATATATATATATAAATATTTTTTTTTTTGCACAAAATAGCTCATCATAATATTTCAGTAAATTAATTAAAATTTATTGCACTGTTTTGAAGTGATGTGCGTTTGAAATTGATCGCATCAATTCGTTATGAGATTTCAGCAGCAAACCAAAGAAATTATCACACGATTTTCAACGGCTACCTTAATTTATATATATAATACTATATATCTATATATATTTTCGGGGCAGTCTTTGTATGACACACTTTGCCGTTTAACACGTTTCATTTCGCCGTCGTAAAGCTCAAAATAAATTTGAAAATTCTTTTCACTTTTATTTGCAAGAGCGGCAGGAATTTTAGTGAGTGTTTTCTTTTACCCTTCAATGAGGTAGTATAATTTTCTTGTGAGGTTTGCACACACACTCACACACTCAGTATATAATATTGATATTCATTACTAGTCCAATCGATATATAGCTATATCTTTCTATATATTTAGCTAGTCCCTAAGATTGACTCTTCTCTGCAAGGGTATCTACACTTCGGCGTACCCAATTTAATTATTCTATTTATTTCTCTTTATCGTGGGACTGACCATCGTCAACTAGACGACGCTCTCTGCTCTGATTTTGGACTGCTTTTAGTGCGCTCTGAAATGCTCCCCTCTCCTCTTTCTAGCAAACCGCCCACGGTCCTGGGAAACTGCTTGGGAATCTCATTTGACGAAGCGTACAAAAAGCATGACTAAATAATCTATCTATACAGTTTATCTGAGTTACGTACAAGAACTCTATATTAATGGTTAGACTGTGGAACATAATGTTTTGAAAGTGGACTAAAAGTGGGCTTAAAATTACCACAAGATAAACAGATTAAATCAGCAAACCAGGTTCCGGCTAATATGATACGTGTTATGAAATCAAATCAAATACAAATAATAGGAAATTATAAATAAAAAAGAATTTGTTCTAATGGGCTAATCATGCATGCTGTGAATGTCAAAGACATAGCAGCCCTCGACCCATCAAAGATCCTGACATTCGTTCAGGAACTGGGGTTGATGGAAGAGCTATAAGCTCGGAAGGGGGCACAATAGACCAATTAGGTCGCAGTGCACAAAACCCCAAATAAATAATAATAATAATATGGGCTAATCAAAAACAAGAGATTAAAGCCAAAAAGCAATTTCCATGTAAGACTAAAACTCCAAATTTGAACTCAAAAAAAAAAGGAAAATAAAGATATTAAAGTAAATTGTTTCTTGGGGTGAAAAAATATAGAAAATAAATAAAAGTCTTTCTAAGGATATTTTAATAAAAATAGTTAAAATGATAGTAAAATTTTCCATTTTCTATTTAAAGTAAGCCAAATTCAGCTTGTTCAAATATTTGGTTTCGCTCACCTGCAAATGATCCAAGAGTGTTTCCAGGCCGCGATCACTGATCGAGGAGCAGCGCAGACTGAGCGAATGCACATGCTTGGAAGCCAGCGGAAATGAGTGGACTACATCGAGGGCATCCTCATCGGACGCGCCGACCAGTCCAAGGGCATGAAAACCTCGTCGAATGAGCGAATTGTAAAGTTTGGCCCGATCACAGGCGGGCATCTGGCGGAGATCGCGACACTGCAGCGTCGGTAACAGGCCGGACCAATAGCGTGGACTCCGGTAGAGGATGTCGCGCCACTTGATGCACACCTGGGCGAGCACACGACGCTCGTACGGCGAAAAGTATTGGAAAAAGCGATTGAGAAAACGATCGTCCAGGAGCAGGGCATCGATACTTTGCATATGTGGCGGGTGCTTGTGGAGGATGAGTGCAGTTTGATTGACAGACGATGCCGTTGCCGCTGCTGCCGCCGCCGCTGCTGCTGCCGCCAGCTGATTGAGCTGCGTCTGGGACTGGGCAGCGCCACCACCACCATACGGATGATGATGATGCAGATGGGGATTGGGCAACTGTTTGCGCAACTGCAACGGTGTACCACCGCCCGAAGCTGCCGTCGCCTTTTGTGCCGCAACCATGCCCATTGTGCTAAATGTGGGCGATGAGCCGGGCGCTGGAATCATAATATTCATTTGCTTGGCAATCGATTTGACTGTCGGCGTTGGTGGCGCACCCAGTGGCATGTTGCCAGGCGGTGCAGGCATCATATGATGATTGGAATTGATGAGCGTGGAGCCAGCCATCGCTTGGAGTTGTTGTTGCTGCTGTTGTTGTTGCTGTTGTTGCTGCTGTTGTTGTTGCATTAGAAGTTGCGATGCGGGTACCAATTGTTGCGCATTGGATAAGGAGATGAGCGTGGGTGCACCGGCAACACTCTGGCTGGCATTCTGATTAGCCCGCGTTGGCTTATCGGGCGTTTGTTGTGTGCCCGCCGCGACGGCATTTGAGCTGTTGTTGTTCGAGTTGGCGTTGGAATTGGAATTGGAGTTGGAGTTACTGTTGCTGTTGCTGCTGCCGCCGCAGAGTGCGTTTGTCACACGCTCCATTACAGAGGTCTTGCCGCTGCCCGACGAGGAGTTGGAGGAGGCGGATGAGGAGGTGGCACTGCTCGTGCTGTTGTTGGAGGAGGAGGTGTTGTTGTCACTGCCACTGCTACTGTTGCCATGATGATGCTTCGAGCGCAAACCCAATCCGTTGATGCGTTTCGATAGTTCGGCGGATGCTCTCTCGACCACGCCCTGCGCCGAGATCGAGGACATCGTTTGCTGAAACAAATGCACTTTGTCACTTTGCTCTCGCCCTCTCTCTCTCTCTCTCCCTCTCTCTCGTCCTTTCAACCTATCCCTCTCTCTCTGTCTCCCTCTCTGCCAATATCTTTTCTCTTTCTCTGTGGCACTCTTATATAACGTGCAGCTGCAACATGTTTGCGTTGCGCGTTGTTGACCTTGTTCCGCCTGCTCGTTCTTCCGTCACGCTCTCAACTGTAAGCATGCAGAAAGGAATCGTTAAGGAATTACAAATTAAGTACACTCAGCTAAAAAATATATACATATTTTAAAGGCTTCTAAAATATATACATATTTTAAAGGCTTCTACTTTGCTTAAAATATTTTATGTTGAATGAACCTATTCAAAGTTTATAAAAATTTATTTGAATATTAATTTTTTGTTTCTAAATCAAGTTCTTAAAAAAAGACACAAATACACAAAATATAGTTGTATATATTCATAAGAAAACCGAATGCTACAATAAGATTTATATTACGCTTTTACTATTAAATCAAACCATGTTTTTTCTGTAAGTGTAGCTTTGTTGGTGTTGCACTTTTTACGACCCTGCAGCGTCGTTCAAATACAAACGGCAAACGCAAAACTCAAATCAGTGCAAATTTATGTTCCATTTACATGAAGTGCCTACAATGGTTTTGTTCCTTTTGTTGTTCCATTGCACGGCATCCGCCTTGCCTCATATCCCATTCATCACTCCCCATTCACCCACTCATCCATTCGGCATTTGCGATTTGTTGTGGCTGCTAAGAACTTCGGCGATAAACTAAAATTGTATGCAAAAAAAGCTGAAACTGAACTAAATTAGAACTGTGCCAAGGAAATGTTCACTGTTAAAGGTTCTCTGAACTATTCAAGGTTTAATTCAGATTCGACATTAAAAGAAAACTAGTGGAGATAGTACGATTACGGGGATAGTAAAGAGAGTAGCAAATATGAATATACCTTTTGGTTAAAAAAATCTGAGTTTCAGTTAGTTGCAGTTGCAGTTAGTCAATAATATGTCTGGTTGTACTATATCTATTATAATTCGTTTATATTATGTTATTGAAAGAACTTTTCTTTTATTGCTGACGTATATCGATTTGAAGCGATACACGCGAAACGCATGCATTTATCGATAACATTAAATTAACTTATTGTGCGTTTGATAAAAGAGAACTTATATAACCAATTTAAAACCTTTAGTCTCATTTAGTCCGACAAACAAAACGTTTTTGCATCGCTGCAAATTGAACAAAATTACAAAATACAAAATTTTACTAAATTGCAATTTTTCCCATTCATTTTCCAGTTGAATGCGGCATTTCCGCTGAGCTATGCTAAAAACAACTGTGCATTTATCATTTAAGCCAAGGCTGTCCATTCAATTAACCAAATGGCTAAATGCAAGCAAAAAAACACAAGGACATTAAAAGGATGCACAGCAAACGATTTTTTGATTGTTTTGCTATTTGCTAACAAATTTACTTAAACAACTTCCATTATTTATACTTGTTTAGGATGTTTATTCAGTTGCATAAATGAAAAATGAAATTCAGCTTAAATCTTACATTGAAGCAGACAAAATTATATGCTCAAGTCAAAAACCGTGTCAAGTGTGTGTCTCTGCGTGTGCTTGCGTGTATGTGTGTGTGTGGTGTTTGTGTTTGTGTGTGAGTCGGACGTAGGCGGCAATCTAAGAACTTAACCTGCTTCCAATCTCAGACAAATGGGGTTATTAAAAAAAATAAAATAAGACTTGTGCAAAATGCTCATTAGGGGCAAACAAACGAAAAATAGGAGCATAAAAGACAATTAAATTGCCATAAATATCTGGGCCCTATTTTGCCACATTTTCTGATAAAGCTTTGTGATTGCCTTGCCACACAATGGGGCACACAACGAGCACGCTGACAAAATGTGTATTTGGACGGGGCCAAGCTGAATGAGACTTTGATGCAACACAATTGTTTGTGACTACTTCCTGCCTTTTTTCAATGGCAAAACCTGTGTCCTTTTGTTTAATGCCCAACTGAAGTTGTCTGTGTCTGTTCCTGCCCTATTCACGACCTATCGAATGTTGACAAGGTCATTTAAGATAATATTCAGTATATCTTTTGACAGAATTTGTTAATTAATCAATTAAAATCGGATATTTTATAGGTTCTTTATTTGTTAACAATTTCTTATACTGTTTTGAGATTTATTTAAACTTTTGCTAACGAGTTCTGAAAGTGTTTCGCGTTGTTTATCGAACATTATCATATTTTATTATGAAACTGCAATAAGCAGCTGTATTATATGAATGGAATGTGACAGTAATATGCGCTTGGGTCAGCAGCAGCTGTGAGTGTGGCATGTGAATGTGCCCATTAAGCCGTCGCAATTCTGTCGCAACTCGAGAAAGCTGCATGATGTTCGGCTGTGAATGTGAATGTTAATATGACTGTGTTTGATTGTGAATGTCACCACCCTAACCACCATCCCACACACACACTCACATAGCGTACCAGTATGACAATTTTCTCTCCCTCCCTCTTTCTGCTGTACTTATTTCATTTTTATGCTTTGTTAGCATTTTCCGTCGCTTGGGCTGTTTGTCTATTTCTGGAGTTGTTTTGAGTCAAGTTAGTTGTTGTTGGTGCTTTTGCTTGACTTTCGTGCTTCGCTTATTGGATTTTACTTCATTCTCTGCTAGTTCGCGTCGCGTAACGGTAAATACCGCACGCTGCTTTAAATCGCTGCTCTATGTCGGCCTGCTGCTCCATATCCAAGTCCGCACCCCGTCCCAGCTCTCCATATCACACATTCTTCGCGCCACCCCACATTCCCGTTTTGTATGCGTGCTGCGCCAACTCCACACACACACACACACACACATACACACACATTTATATCGATTTTCGTCCCGTTGTTTTCATTCTCATATGCCCTTTGATCTAAGCGATGAAAACAACAAAGTAAATCAGCCGCAAAAAGATTGCCACATAAAAGATTTAATATCCTTTGCGAAAAAGGGCATCTTTTTATATGCATATATTTAACACTGTTCAATTATATCATTTTAATAGAGCAGCCTTTTATTGAAAACTTGAATGTTATCGTTTTCCTTTCAGCATTTTATCCTCTTCTTATTGTACACATGAAAAGGAGGTTTGAAAAACAATTCAACAATTTATTGTTGCAAAAACTACTTTGCTTTGTAAAAATTCGAAAAAATATAACTTGCATTCTATTTCTGTATAGGGAGGATAACAAAAAAAATAGCGACCTTTCGCTACTTTCAGCTGCACAGAGTGCTTAAAAGTATGCTTTATAATATAATTTAAATTGTTTTTCTTTAAGAGCTCTAACTAGCCACAATCCGCGCTTTAAGCTTTTTTCTTTAACTTTTCTTGATGGAGTTCTTGAATAAATCAACTCTCATTAACTGTCCAAAGAACTTATATTTTAAATTGATGAATGGCTAGCTTGTTTAAAATGAAGCATTGATTCCTTGATGAATCGATTGAAATAGATTCCCAGCTGTCTGATCAATAATAGGCTGCTGATTCAGTCAACACATGGCAGGCAGTTCGCATTTAACTGGGTCAAACTATGCAACTTTGACCCGTTTCGAGTACATAACTTGCACTATATTCAAAGTATATTTACAAGGTATATATATATATATATATATATATATAACTGTGGAAATCATGCAAGTCCAGGTGCAATTACAAATGCAATAATTGAGCCAACAACCAAGAGTCGAGGAATGTCCAAAGTACCCCTATTATTGTGGTTAGTATGACATCAGAAGCTCAACCCCCCTGCGGCAAGGGAAGGGGTAAATGTTTAGCGTCCGGCTTACGCGACGGGGGTTGCTCAAAAATGGAGGCCTGTGAATTTGCTGTGAGTGGGTGAATGGATGAATGTGGTACATAATGGAGTCTGAGTGGAAAAGCAGACAGCGCTGAGCAAAAGGCAAACAAATCACGTGCAGCAAACCCAACCAAAAATATTCTACAAAGAAAAATCAACTTGAAACCTTCAAATTTGCTTCAAATAGTAAAATTTTTTTAACAACTTGTTTTGGGATGACAAACACACCTTGTATTAAAAAATATATTTAACTATTGTGACTGTAGTTATTTGGATTTTCCTTTGCTTGTCTCGCGCAATAAAAATCAATTTTCACAAAACGCGTCGCGACTTTTTTTTTTGTTTTTAATGGGTTTTTTTGGATCTATTTCTTTTCTTTTGTATTTTTGTGTTTTCAGTCCGCGAGGTGAAAATCAAACTTTGGGCAGTTTGTTGTTGTTTGAGGAAACTACACAAAAATGCTTGCGAGAATAACGTATTTTATCGCAGAAACCGCAAAAGCAACAATCTCAAAACAATTAGCACGCTTTTGATTGTTTGTTGGTGTGTTTGTGAAAAACAAAACTTTCGAGAGCCGTGTAAAACAATTAAACCGAAAATTGGGCAACCGAGCGTAAGCACGCACGACTCGTAACTGCAGGCGACTGTCGCCAGCGAAAGTTGGAAAAATAAGGGAAAGCTTTCCACAGAAACACCAGCGAGCAAGTTGGAAAGAAAGAGTGAACAGCTAAAAGGAGTTTGCGCAGTGTGCTCTTTGCTCCTGTTCTCAGAGAGAGAAAGAGCTTTTTACATGGTTGTTGCATGAATCGCTTAAGTAGGGGCCGGCAACAGACTTGTATAAATTACTGTTAACCATGCCACTGCATGTCGAGAGAATGCGCACTGCAGCTGTTAAGGTAAACAACCGAAAAACCTTCACAAAGAACAAAAGAGATAAAAAGTAGAAGAGATTGAGAGAGAGACAGATAGAGCTTAAATAATCAACGTTATTTAAATAAAATTATTTTATTTACCAATTTTTTAATGCAGTTGTTTCTTTGTTTGCTATTCTTAAATATTTTAATAATATTTTTGCAATTTTTACCTATGAAAAGCAATTCTTTAATGAAGCTTGTCCAGGTTATTTATTTATTTTTAATTAAAAAAATGAGAAAATATATTTATGTAGCAAATACCTTGCTGTTTATTCCGGCTTTGTTGTCTTGCAACGGTACTCAAATAATCCAACAAGTATTTCCTAGTGCTCCTTCTTTGTGTACCCAGGCGATGTGCTTAATATTTCATGCTCTGCTGTCTACGCTCATTTATTTGCTGACGAAAACTTCTGTGCTTCTGTGCATTCTACCGTAATCCATCATAATGGCATAACACACACATAGACAAACAAATAACGGCACGATGTAAACGCCGTTGAGTATGGTTTTTATTATATGTGGCTGTTGTTGATCATTACAACTATGAAGCATCTTCAAGCTAATTACCGAATAAGTTATTTATAAGTGGACATTGATCAAAGCAAGTAATATTTATGATATTAGAATGATAGTTAAATAAATTTTTATATAACTTATATATAAGCTTGCAGTCATAATTTGCCGCCAATTGGCGCCCACATGTTGTGTTGCACAGCACTGTTTACAATGAGTTAACGCATGCTACCGATAGTTAACAGTAATGTTAACGAACTGCTCCACCCATTAACAGCAACAAGCGGCAAACCAAGAAGAAGATACATTTAGCAAGAGGAAGATCTTAAAAAAAATAAATACTATTAAATCACAATACTGCGAAAAAATTGAGCACATTTAAAAAAAAATGTCCTCAACATCGGCGGCTGCAACATCAAATGCGGCGCCGCCCACAAAAACCGAGGTGCGCTACGTCACTGAGGTGCCCAGCAGCCTAAAGCAATTGGCCCGTTTAGTGGTGCGCGGTTTTTACTGCCAGGAGGATGCATTAATCATTGATATGTTGGTGCGCAATCCCTGCATGAAGGAGGACGACATCGGTGAACTGCTCCGCTTCGAGAAGAAACAACTGCGGGCACGCATCACAACATTGCGCACCGACAAGTTCATCCAGATCAGGCTCAAAATGGAAACCGGACCCGATGGGAAAGCGCAAAAGGTCAACTATTATTTTATTAATTACAAAACGTTTGTGAATGTAGTCAAGTACAAGTTGGATCTGATGCGCAAGCGCATGGAGACGGAGGAGCGGGATGCCACCAGTCGTGCGAGTTTTAAGTGCTCGGTATGCAGCAAAACGTTTACGGATCTGGAGGCGGATCAACTGTTCGATATGGCCACCTGCGAGTTCCGTTGCACGTATTGTGGCAGCTCTGTGGAGGAGGATAGCGCTGCGATGCCAAAGAAGGACTCACGCCTCATGCTCGCCCACTTCAACGAACAACTGCAGCCGTTGTACGATCTGCTCCGTGAAGTGGAGGGCATTAAACTGGCACCGGAGGTGCTCGAACCCGAACCGGTGGACATTGACACGATACGTGGCCTAACCAAACCGAATGCATTGCGACCAGATGGCATGCAATGGTCGGGCGAAGCGACGCGGAATCAAGGATTCGCCGTCGAGGAGGCACGTGTCGATGTCACCATTGGCGGCGATGATGATAGCTCCGACGCGATAATCGAGCGTAAGTCTCGTCCCATTTGGATGACGGAGAGCACTGTGATAACGGATGGAGATGCGGGCGATAGCAGCGCCACAACTGATGCGGATAGGCCAGCTGGTGGCACCTCGGGCAGTGGGCATCGCAATAGGAAGGAGAACGAAGATATTATGTCTGTGCTGCTGCAGCACGAAAAGCAGCCCGGGCAGAAGGAGGCGCATTTGAAGGGCATGCGCAAAGGCTCCTCGAATGCCAACTCCAGTGATTCCAGCGACGACGAAAACGACATCGACAACACCAAGATTCGTGAGTTAATTATTTTTAATTTGGAGTGAAGTAATTTAATTACTTGTTTTATTTACAGCGAATGTCAATTTTGATAATTACATAAATTCAGAGTCGGAGGAGGATGACGACGATGTGCCCACTGTGCTGGTGGCTGGGCGACCGCATCCCTTAGATCAGTTGGATGACAAATTGATTGCCCAGATGACTCCGCAGGAGAAGGAGAACTATATTCATGTCTATCAGCAACACTATAGCCATATATACGACTGATTCTCCTGCTCAATTGTTAGGCATTAAGTTTAGTCTCATTCTTAGTTTAGGTTGCACATTAAACGAATATGCAAACAAAGTAAAATATAACAAATCCCATCAATGGCGCCAAAAGTTGTGTTCCTGCTTCGATGCAAAAATCTGAACAGCTGATTAGCTTGTGGACTAGCAGAAACGTTAGCGCAATTTGAGATTCAGTTTCCAAATGTTAACGCATATTTGAACTACGATTGCTGGCTAGCAATGTTAATTTTAGTCACAGGAAAAGGAGAACGACTAATTCGTCTCCTAATCTTGGCAATAACTATAGTCTTAAAGTTTCCACACCAAATTGTTTTTTAAACAATGTAAACTTAAACCTAATTTCTATAAAAACCATAATGGCGCCAAAAGTTGATTACCCTTTTATATAAAAAAAACTCAACAGCTGATCGAACTGTTAACGCAATTTGCGCTCCAGTTGGCAAATGTAAACGCACGTTGTTTGTCAGTGCCAATTAGATTCTCTCTTTTGTAGTTATTGTGGCTGTGAACCAGCTGTTCTCGGCATTTTTGTTTTTATGTCATGCACATTCGCGTTAGAAGAACCATGTTCTCTGTTGCTGTTTTGGGCGTCTGTACGACACAAATGTAAATTTGTCTGTCTCCTAAAGATTAGCGGCAAGTGCAAACAGTAATTTAGATATGCACGTATCCAGCACAACGTGCCAATTGAACGTAGTCGCAGGTGGAACTCTAATCGTATACGCATCAAATTTCGCGTGCTTCAAGTGAATTTGTAGCTATTGCTATATTTACGGACAAGCTTAATATAATGTTGACACCAGCGAATTCAATGGGAATACAAGAAACGTGATCGCGAGACATACTCAAACAGACACACACAAGTGCATACGTATATATATGTGTGTGAGTTCAATTTAGTCAATTGCAATTGGATAATATTTGCTTATATTAGCTCTTTTAATCACTATTTATTGAAATCAAGTGTGTAAAAAATTGTTAGTATTGGGTGAAATTGTGAACAGAGTGCAAAAGTCGAATTTGGATTTAATGCATCGCTTATAGCCACGAATAAGAGCAACCAAAGCAAACGATCCAAAATGAAGGCCAGCATCGATAAGGAATTGCTGCCGATGAAGGCGCATTACTTCCTCTTTAATGCCGGTAAGTAATTCGGAAGTACCTCGTAAGTACTTAGTAAGTACTACGTACAAATAACACACACGTTTCAATAATTAATAAAACATTATCTGATTGGCTCTCGTTCAGACTGTTGGAATTACAAACACGTTGTGCAGTGTTTCATAGATAAAAAAAAAACAGATCTGATAAGGAAATTATATCCATATGTATATATATATATATACATATACATACATTTTTTTTCATATACTGGTAATAAATGATTGCTTGTTTCTAAGATAAGCATAATGACCAAATAAAGATTATTTTAACATTTCACTTAATCCCTTCAATCGTTAGAAGCTTTTAGTTTGTAATATATATATGTACATATATATATATATATTTGCATACACTATGCGCGCAAAGTATGCGTACAAAACAACTATTGCTTTCTACAATTGTACTTTGTTAAATAATGTGATAAAATGTTGATAAGTGAATAATTTGTAAAACATGTTAGCTATTTCCGTTCTGTTAAAAGGTTTTCGGTATTTTATCAATAAAAACAGTTAATTATTACTCAGCCAAGGCAATCCATCAAAAATAACTAAAACAAAGTTTTGAACAAAATTGGTCTTCTTGCTTTAGTTGCAATAATATATATGTATATTACCACTTATTAATATAAATTACATTTAAATAAAGTATGTATATTTACATGCATATATCTACTATTTACATATATATTAAAGTAATACTTAAAGCGTTTAAGTTAAACCACATTTGAATACATATATATTCTAGAACTAACTGGCAAGCATAGGTCAAAAGTTGACACATCAAGTCCCAATGGTACCTTGCCCTGTCTGACCTCCATCATGCTTATATAAGCAATTAAAGCGAATTTCTAACTCTTAAATTAATTAAAAAACAAATAGAGATGGATTTATTAAGCATACCAAAGCTTAAATACTCTTGCCAACATTTAAATTTAATTATAAACTTATAATGTCGACCGATTGTTTCTATGTTAGCTATATGATACTCCGATAATGAATAGGAGCTTAAAAACATGCATTGTCATGGACTTAACTTTGTAAATACAAAGGTTTTTCATCCAAGAACACAACTAAAATAAAATAAATATATAAGATTACAAATAGTGAGGATCAACAGAAGCATCTACTTGATGATTTACTATATACTATATATGTATGTATATATGTGTATATGCCCATGCCAATTGTTGTTTTGCTTATCAATCATAAACACTTACATTTGATATTTATACACTTCTCGCTAATCGTTGAATACCCTGAATAATAAACAAAGACATTTGGGTATATTCATGGGCATCTTATATTTCACATAGCTATGGAGAGTATCTGCTATCAGCAGGGTATCAGCTGGAACAGACACACTTTTGGCTGTTTAGCTCTTGGCATACTTAGATCTCGGCTTATCTGGCTGACTTATCAACGCAACCCACTCATCCGACTAATCTACATAAATTCTGTCTGTTTACTTTCATTTGTTCCATTTGTTGTTCACTGAAACTGAGGCAGGCACCGCACCCGTTGTACCCTTTATGCCACAACTGGCACAACAGCTGGGCTATTCCCCGGTAGTTGTGGGCACCATGTATATGATACTGCCCATCATTGGTTTGCTGGCCAAGCCAATCTTTGGCTATATTGCCGATCGGTAAGTGTTTGCAACTTAGTTATGAATATGAAATTAATATTTAATATATATAATCCTAATTTAAAGTTTCGTGGTTATTGAAATCTAATTCTTTCTTATAAATATATTATTATTCATATTTTATTGTATATATGTATATTAATATGGGTAACATTTGGCAACTTCTGTACATTTCTTAGGCTTTTCATTATCAAAGAATTTAAAATTTATTGCTTATTTCCGTTGCTTATAAATTGTAGATTCTTAAATACCATTAAAAAAGAATTTGATAAATAAAATTTGTAATCATAAATTACTCATATTATATATCAAACTAATTTTAGAATACTCATATATATACCAATATTATAATTCAATTTTATAAACCATAATTTTTAAGGGTTTGTTTAGCACATGAAATAATTATATTTAAAGCAAAATCGTTATATATTTTGAGGAAGAATATTAGATTTTTGAAAAAACATTATTTAACACTCCATATTTATTTATTAAATATATTAATTAAAAATTTAATATTTATTTAAGCTTTATATATGCATTAATTCCCTTGTACTCGTAGCTATCATCGGCATCGATTCCTCTTCCTGTCCGGTCAACTGCTGACGGCCGTTGCTTTTTTTCTGATCATGTTTGTGCCTGCGGTGGAGAATCCACAACATAACTGCCAAGAGGGCTTTACGAAGATCCAATACTGCTCATGGAACAATATAACGAACACAAAGACACAGCTGGAGACGCACTACGGCAATCGGACGCTGAGCTGTAACATGCACTGCCAAATTGAGCCCACAATGTGGGACTTTGCATGCCCCTATTGGCTGAAGAACGCAACGAACTGCATGGCAACGAAACAAATCCTTGAGAGTGGCAAATGTCTAAACTATGTGATACCCCACGAGCTGGGCACACTGGACGCACAAAATGAGACCATGTACTGTCCGCAAAACAAGGAGATGTTCAAGCCAAGTCAGGTGAATTATCTGAGCGAAATGCCACTCAAGAACCAACAGATCAATACGAGCACCGCAATGGGCATGCCCCAATTCTGGTTCTTCTTTGGCATGCTCATCGTTAGCTGGGTGGGCATGGCTGTTGTGGTCAGCATTGGCGATGCCATTTGTTTTGGCATCCTCGGCGATCGTCATCATCTGTATGGCAGGCAGAGATTGTGCGGCTCCCTGGGCTGGGGCATCTTTGCGCTGCTCGCTGGACTCCTCGTGGATACAATGTCCCACGAGGGCAGCGCGAACAAGAATTATACGATTGTCTTCTGGATGACGCTCGTTATACTCGGCTTTGATATGCTCGCCTCCACCAAGCTGAAGGTCAGTGCTTAACTGGTTTAAAGTGGAGTTGAATTAATTATAATCTTCTTTCTCTTCTTACAGCACACACAGACGCACATGTCGGCCAACATACTGAAGGATGTGGGTCAAATGTTTCTATCGATGCGTTGCGTTGTCTTCTTTCTCTGGTGCGTGGCCATTGGATTGTGCACGGCTCTGATTTGGAATTTTCTCTTTATATATTTGGAGGAGCTGGCCGTGCTCTATGACAATGGGAACGATTACATTAAAACGCTGGAGGGATTGGTCATGAGCATTCAGTGCTTTGGCGGGGAACTGCCATTTTTCTTCATGTCGGGCTGGATATTGAAGCGGATTGGGCATGTTAACGCGATGAGTCTGGTGCTCTTCGGATTTGGTGTACGTTTCATTTTGTACTCGATGCTGCAGAATCCGTGGTATATTCTGCCTATTGAGCTGCTGAATGGCGTCACCTTTGGCCTCTTCTATGCAACGATGGCCTCGTATGCCAGCATTGTGGCACCACCGGGCACAGAGGCTACCATGCAGGTGAGCAGCAGCAGCAGTTGTGACTGAGAGATGCAGTTGCTCATATTTTTGTTACTACTTGCAGAGTCTGGTGGGTGCCATCTTTGAGGGCATTGGCGTCTCCATGGGCAGCCAAATTGGTGGCCAACTGTTTGTTGCTGTCAGTGCTCGGACAACGTTTGAGATCTTTGGCATTGGCGCATTCATTGTGTTCATTATCCACGTCTGCGTTCAAATGTATCTGCAGCGCAAAGGTCCATCTGAAAATGGTAAGGGTAGATCCTGTTCAGAAACTACGCCAAGCAGCGCCAAAGACATTGATTGCCCGTCTAGCAATAAGGCCAACGATAATTTTAGCGAAGTTGATTTGAGTTGATTCACACAAAGATTAGACATTTTTCAAACATGTCCACAAAAGCACATTTCGCAAATTATTTTCTCACAACGAACCAACTTATGTCCAAAAAATTGTCATAAGTTTATTATCAGTATGCCAAGCAGGCTTCCTATATACAGACAATAAAACGATAACTAAAAGATATTAGATACGACTTGATATTGATTACTTGAACACTTTTGAATTTGATATATTCAAATGTAATTTATTTTTGATAGAAGCTGGTAGAACACTTTTGTTGACTGGCTTATAAAACATTTTAGAAGCTAGCAAGTGAAAACTTAAAAATGAATTTCCTTTTTTTATTTCAACTGACAAATTACTTTTAAGCTAAGAACTCTTAAAGAATTTAGACAGAGCTACATCACAACATTATTAAAGAACGAATTTTCCGATACATATATATTTAATCCTTGACTATATGTAAATGGTAGAAATGGCGAACTTTTGAAATCACTGCTTTTATCATTTCAGTTACATTTTCAAAAAATAAAACAAACGACTTTTTCTTTATTTTGTTATATACATTTTATTTTGATTATATACATAAGTTTAATAAAAAGATACTGTATAGTTCTATAAAGAAAAAAAAATAAAATGTAAATAAAATATTCATTTTATTTGTTGTATTCATCCAAAAAATAAAAATCACTTTCATCTCCGTTAAGCAAATGATCCATCATTAAACACATTTAAGCGAAGGTATTTATATTAACGATGTACTTTTAGATACTTAACAAATATATATATATACTTATATATATATATATAAGTTTAACTGCAACTAATGCTAATATATTTCAAATATTTTTAGGCACTGTCAAATATTTTGCACCGACAGATGCAATGCACATGCTGAATGAACAGGAATATACAAGTAGTATTAGCTAAGCTGCCTGCCTATTCTTCTTTCTCTTCTTCTTGTCCTGTGATCTACCGATATATATATATATATATATATATATATACTTTGTCAGCGATTATCCAACACTTCTCAACAAAGAACCACACGAAAAAGAAGCAACCACAAGAACAACGGCAAATTAATTAACTTCTTAATTGTATTTATAAAGTTTATATCTAGTTGTACTTTACACACACACACACACACTTAAGTTAGTGCATGTTCACAAACTTATTCCATGCATACGCTAAGTTTATGCGTAATATAATCGTGATATCTCTTTTTAGATTTACATTTAATCTCTTGAAAACTATTAAAATTTCACGTTC
This sequence comes from Drosophila dives, assembly GCA_035042365.1. Lineage (NCBI taxonomy): Eukaryota > Metazoa > Arthropoda > Insecta > Diptera > Drosophilidae > Drosophila > Drosophila dives. The sequence continues at coordinate 3,260,877 of JAWNLJ010000276.1, read as the reverse complement.
AGTCAACGCATAAACGTAGTATATGTAAAAATTTGTTAAACTTAACTTGGCATGTCTTAAAAATGGTATTGATATCTTTGTAATTGTCACTTGGAATGTTTAGATATCTAAAGATATTTTTAGTTAAATTTCAACTGCATGTGGCTTCATTTCAATATTTCAATATATATATAAATTCTGTGAAATCTCAAAAGTATTTACCAAATTATACCAAAATATATATATAAAAAAAAAACTTGATTGTAGAAAATGAAATATGTGTTAAATGTTATAAAATATTTGTTTAATTGCCAGTTTTGTTTTTGTAGACGATTCCCACCTTTTGTTTTAGTTATTTTAATTTGTAGTTAATTATAGTAGACAACTAATGCGACTGGCTGCCGATGAGCGACTCTTCCTGTCGCTGTTTGTCGAGTTTGCGCTGAAAATCGCGTTGCTTGCAGCTGGCAACATTTTCGGCTCGTTTCTGTATTAACAAATTAGAGATAAAAATACTTGATTTTATGATGCATATAAACAAACAGTTTATGATTACGTTTATACATTTATGGTTTTATGGAATGCAATAAAGTTACATTTTGTTTTTTCTTCGGTGTGTTTTACATTTTATTTTTTTACTCACCTTTAAAACTTTAGTGCGCTGATAAATATTCCGCATTTCTTTTTCGATACGCGTCAATTTTTCTTTGCAGCGTTTGACATCGTTCATCTATAAATGTAAATTATGGACTATAATTTTTTATTATACTTCTTGCAACATTGTTTCATTTATCTGCACTCAAATTTATTTTGCTGCCAGCGATAAGTTATTTGTTAATTTTTTTAGGCGAGGGCAGCTCAATGAATTACGCTCTTATACGGAATGCAATCAGACTGCGCATACTTATACATCTTATAAAAAATGTGCAGTTAAGCAATTCTCCCAATTTTATTAAATATTTATTGTTTCGAGAAATAAATCTCTTATACGGAATGCACTCGTATGAGTCACTCTTATACGCCTCGCAAAACTCACCATATCATTTACCTTGGCCACCTCACTGCAATCGAGCTTAAATTTCTCCTTTGACAAGTCAATGTAGATTTTGTTTTGCTTCCCGCTACAGTTAATATTCTTTTAGATTAATCGAATAAATTTACTTGGTAAATGGCTCACATTAATTCCTTGAGCTGTAGACGAGATCGTTGCAAAGGTGGCTCGGTAATTTGCAATATTCCGTGCGAAAGTTGTAGAGCTGCCAAACTGCATTCGCTTCTATCTGCATCGAATAATTGGGCATTGTTGTTGTTGTTTGTTGTATGCTCGCCGCTGGCAGCGCGATCAGCATCCAGTTGATTGATTACGCTATTTAATTATCGTATTTTTATGTATATTTCATTAGTTTATATGTTATTCCGTAATTTACCTATTCAAGTTGCTGCTTTTTATCATGGCGAAAATCAAACAAAACTAAACAAATTTACGAACAAGGCAATGAAAAACAGAAAAACAAACCAGCTGTTGCACGAAGTATTGTTAAAGTCGTCAACAAAAAACTTATATCGATTTGTGTCTCCTATCGATAGCAAGCTTTAACAGCTCTGCGCCAACCAGCTGACTAAATTGTTTATGCCTTGATTTTTAATTAATATTAAAATGCGTTGTGCTGTTAGGAATTGCGGAAACAACAATCGAAATCGTGATAAGAATAAATGGCGTTATTTTCACTTTCCCAAAGATAAAGAGCAGCTCCAAAAATGGATTGAGTTTTGCGATCGCACGATCGTAAATACGGCAACAGGTATAAACTAAAAATTAAACAAAAATTTATTAAAATAATAATAAACTATTTCCAAGCCTGCATCTGTAATGAGCATTTCACAGCCGATGATTTTGAGCGGAACATGCAATATGAGCTGGGTAAATGTTTAAATTTAAACTGAATTTACCGGTTGATTTTAATGATCAACTTTTATTTCAGGTTTCACGCGCAAAAATCCAACCAAATTAAAGCCTGGCTCGAATCCCTCACTGAACGAGCCAAACTACAAACCAGCTAAATCTGAAGATAAAGGCAAAAGGAGCAAAGTCAAAAAGGATGCTCCACAATTGAATTTATACCCAGAAGAGGAAGCTGATGAAAAAGAGTGCCTGTTGGAGCTGGAATCCAAGTTTTTTGAGCACTTTGATTGTGTCGACGATTTGAAGGAAAAAGCTGAAAGCGTTACCAGTCAAGACCAAAGCTATAAAATTATAGATTACATAAGCGAAACGGAAGAGTATACAAATGATTTAGTAATCGATGACGAGCAAATGCAACTGGAAACATTGGAAAAGCTCAACACTCTATCAGATGCCGAGTATCAAGTGGAGTTCATCGATGCGGAGAGAGACAACTATACGAAACACTTGGAAAGCGAAGTGTATGCCAGAGAAACCAACAGATTATTATTACTATTGTTACAGCTTAATAACATATGTTTTTTGGTTTATACAGGAGCAGACTTAAGCGCCAGGTATTCCTTCTGCAGGATGAGCGTAAGAAACTAAAGGACGAAATTGAAAATCTTCGGACAAACTCTTGCAACTCACGAATTAAAATGGATGCCTTGGAACATCTAAATAATAAAATGGTTTGTCTTCTCATACCTATATTGCATTTGTATTTCAACTACTATTGATTATATATCTTAGAAATAATTTACTTTGTCAATTTTAATCACATTTGCAACTCTATTTTGCAGCCAACAAAATCCAGAAACCTGATTAAATCACCAAAAAAGAAGACAGCCATGCTATTTACGGCAAATATTAATACCATCAGAAAACTGCGAGCAATCAACAAGACGACTGACTAAATAAATACATCTAATATTTGTATACAATTTAAAATAAATATATATATATATGTACATAAACTAGTCATTAGTAAAAGAATTGATTTTGATCATGCTCGACATGTAAGCAAATGTTGAAATGTTTTAATATTTAAGCCACAGCTGAAGAAAACTCTCAAATTATTTGTCGAGTTTCCCCGAAAAATGTTTACGATAAGCAAACACAGAAATGTATTTGTATAAATATATGTATATATAGTGATTGGTTTTCTGCCTTTTTCTTGTTATCGCGGAAATTTCGCTGTAATCGCGTTTAACACAAAATTTCCACAAGGTCAAACTCATTAGGATGGGTGGGCATTTCAAAATATTTGTTCTCTTCCTGGACGACTACCTGAAGGCCTATAAAGAGCTGCTTCCACTAGGAATCGATCTGCATTGCAAGCGAAACAGTCCAGCGAACAACATCTGACGAAGAAAACTGAGCTGGATGATGACTCAAGATGATGGACTGGATGATGTCAGCAAACTGGAACTGCCCCTGGCGTTCAAGGCACATCCAACACCTTCTCCAGCTACAACTTGCAATGTCAGCAATATAAAAAAAAAAAAAAAAAAAAAATAGTTACCTGTAAAAAATCCAACTTGTAAATAATCCCTCAAAAATAGTCAAATTTATTTAGGTTAAATTGTATAGCAAAATTTAGAAAATTATTTAGTGGAACTTCTTGTGTATATTTTGAATATACGTGATACTTTTTGCAATAAAATGTAATTTACACAAACTAAGCTATGATGCGCTTTTTATTATTGTTTAATTATATATTTGACTTTGCTAAAAATGTAATTTAATTTATAAAGTCACTTAATAAAATTATATATATTTTTATATATATTATTTTCACATTTTGCAGTTGCAATCATATAAATAAATTAAAATAAATAAGAATAAAACTAATTTGATGCACAATACAAAAAGAGCATTCAGAATAATGTTAATATTATAAATTAGCACATTTACATGCAATAAAATAAAAAAATTATAAATAAAAATAAATTTAAAAAAATATCATATTTATTTTGTGCACAAAAGAGCATTCAGAACAGCATATCCTAAATATAAGTTTCCCACTTATTGACAAAACATTTCCGGGTTGCCTTGGCAAATCTAATTTTGCAGTTTTTCCTCAAAAAATGTTATTGGATTATTACGTGTTTTGCCTTTCTCAGCGATGGAGTTTCTTTTTAAGAAGGAGCGTCGCACATTTGGATCACGTATCCACTTCGAGGACAAGGATGAGGTGGTGTTCAGTGAGAACTCCAATCCCGAATTGGTCAAGAACTATATACTCAAGAATCCTGTCGAGCGTTGCACACAATATGCTGGCCAAACCTCGCTGAGTGTGGCAAATACGGAGCGGGCCACGTACAAAAGTACAGGAATAACTCACAATGAGGGTGGTTGGCCCAAGGACATCAATATGCATGATCCCGAGCAGACGGTGCGCTACAAGCGTAAAATCGAAAAGGACGAGAATTACATAACGCAAGTGATGAATCTGACCAAGCCAATGGAGCACTATATTCATCAGAATAATGCTGTCAATATCTATGAGAATTATTTCGAGAATATGGATCCGGCTCCGTTGCCAGAGCCCTGCAAATCGCGTACGGTGAATGTGTATCGGGATCCAAACCCGATTAAGGTACCTGTGAAGCATTTGTCCTGGTCACCGGATGGTGGCATCAAAATGGCCGTCAGCCATTGTGATATGAAGTTTCAGGGCGATAAGACAGGGCAGCGCTGCAACTCGTACATTTGGGAGGTAGAGAATCCCAACGAGCCATTTCTCACGCTGGAACCCAAAGTGCCCTGCGTGTGCCTCGAGTACAATCAAAAGGATCCGACAAGTCTGGTGAGTGGCATGTACAACGGCCAAGTCGCTGCCTGGGATACACGTCATGGCAAGCATCCGGTGATGATTAGTGAGCGTGAGGTTTGTCATCGTGATCCTGTCAATTCGGTACTGTGGAACAACTCGAAGAGCGGTACTGAATTCTTCTCCGGTGGCTCCGACGGTCAGGTGCTCTGGTGGGATACACGTAAGCTGAGTGAACCTCTGGATCGCCTGCTTATGGATCCGGTAAAGAGCGATGAACAGGATTTGTCCCGTTCCTACGGCATCTCGGTGCTGGAGTACGAGACAACGATACCAACCAGATTCATGGCGGGCACCGAAATGGGAATGCTCTTCTCGTGCAATCGCAAGGGTAAAACACCAACGGAGAAAATACAAATTAGGGTAAGTCTGACAGAGAGAGAGAGTTGACTTAAAGATATATCACAGGGAAAAACCTTGCTAGATGATGTGCCATTTGGGACCCGTTTATGCGATTACCCGAAATCCGGCATTTGTGAAGAACTTTCTTACTGTGGGCGATTGGTGTGCACGCATCTGGTCAGAGGATTGTCGCGAGAGCTCCATCATTTGGACCAAGAGTAGTTCATCCATGCTGACAGACGGTGCTTGGAGTTACACTAAGTGAGTTAACGAAAAGTCAAATCAGAACAGAAACATTTAAATTTAAATTTTACGATATTTCGTACGTTGCGCAACACAGCAATTAATCGATAAATATGAGCGGACGTTAGCTATTTGAGTAAAAGTTGCTTTTTTCTGAACAGTTTTAATTATATAATTAATTGCTAACATTATTTACTGGTATAGGGTCTCCCAATTCTTCATTACTCGCATGGATGGTGTGCTAGACACTTGGGATCTGCTGCAGCAGCAAAATGAGCCGGTGCTAACCGTCAAAGTCTGCGATGAGCCATTGTATTGCGTGCGAACTAATGAAAATGGCAAATTTGTCAGCTGTGGCAGCAAACTTGGCGCCACATTTTTAATCGAGGTCTCCGAAAATATGATCATGTCCGCCAAGAATGATAAGCCGCTGTTAACTGCGGTAAGGAGCAATTACTAAATATTCTTAAGTAAATAATATACCAATTTTTGCAGATGTTTGAGCGTGAGAATCGTCGCGAGAAAATCCTGGAGGCCAAGTCGAGGGAAAGTAAACTGAAGATAAAGGGCAATCACGGCCAGGAGCAGGCCGATTTGACCATGCTGAATGGCAAAATAAATATGACGCCATTTGCTAGCGCGTGCGAACAGGCGGCAGCCGAATATTTTGCCGCCGTGGAACAGGAACGATTGCGACGACTGCCGGGAGGCAAGCGTAGGTGAACATTTAACGATTATTCTTAATGCTGCATATTTTATTTTATTGCTCTAATTGCAGAGGATTTGGAGGAGGTTGACGTCTCGGAAGCAGAAAGCTCGAAAGTATAATTTGGAAATTGCTAATAAATTTTTGCTAAAATTCATATTTGTATTTAACGATATTTTTTTTCAATTTGCAAGTCTGCAGTTAAAATGTTGTCATGTGCGTTCGGCTAGATGCAACTTTTCGTAACGTCCACCATTTGAGTTAACGTTACTTAGTATTTAGTCAAGTTCTAAACCTTCATCGATATATCTGGTGGAATGAAACTATTATAAAATTTGTATAGTTTGATACGCAATTTTAGTGAAATTTAGTTAGTTTATGGTGGTTACTACAATTTTTGCTTCTTTACATGCTTCATTTACAATTTTTTGACAATAAACACCTTTCTTGTATTTTTCGAAAAATCAAGTAATTTTTGCATTTGACCGTTGTAATTGGATTTGAAATCTTTACTTTTTCGATAAGCATTTAAGCATCGATAAGTGAATCCCATAATAATCGAATAGAATCGATACTGTGGTGCTGCATTTTATTGCTTGAACAGTGAACACAACATTGTAAAACGAGATCGTGGGTTGACAAGACGTGCGTGAAACGCGAGCGCGCAACGCTAACGAAACTTAACCGCAAAAAGCAACGTACCTGAAGTGCCACAACAAAAATTCAAATGTACGCAAACAAATCGTTACTAAATAAAATCCATTGAATAAGGCGTAATTTGTTATTGCCGTTAAATTGTTCTTTGCTGCTGCCGTTGTTGTTGTAAAGTTTGCTGTTGTTTTTGTGCTAATTAGAAAGAGCTGCTGTGCTATTGACGGCTGCGCCGGCGTTTTAGAACGTTGGCCCAAAAACAAAAAAAAAAGTGGCGAAGCTGGTTTTTATTTTGCGCATCGTTGTGTGTGTGTATGTGAGAGAGAGAGAGTGTAAGAGTGTATGTGTGTTTTTGTGTTTGTGTGCATTGGAATTTGTTAAGAACACTAGCTTATTATTAAGGTCAGAAGCAACAAGTTCCAAGTTACAAGCAACAGCCAAATTACAGAAATTCAAAATATTAAATAATAATTAATTATTAAAAAGAAGAAAAAGTTGGTGGCATTTTTTCTATCAGATTTTGTTTTGAACCTTTTTACTGCCAACAAGAACGACAACAACCAAAAGAAGCAGCAACTGGCAACAAAAAAAAAACGCAGCAGCCAAAGAACGCCGCCAGAGCAACAACAACAGCAACAACAAGAACTTTCCGGTTTTCTCTACTTCATCTCTCATATACTTCTGCTCATTTCTACGTTACGTGTGTTTGTCGATTTTCGTGGCTTACGCGTTTTATTCGTGTCAGAATGAGAGAGAGGGAGTTGGAGAAAAATGGTTGTGTGAAAATTAAAACCAAAATAAATCAAATTTAATTCAAATAGCAAAGTCAACTGCAGGACGCAAATGAAAGGAAAAAGAAGAGCAACGAATAAGAATTAGAAAGATCACGCCGTCTTTTGTCTGTGTGTGCTTGTGTGTGTGTACGCTGCTGTTAAGAGATAGAGAGAACGAGTTAAAGGAAGGGAGTGGAAGCTGTAAACAAAACAAAATCATATTTTGCGTCAACAGGATTTATACATAAATCATTCACGCTGGATTTAGGATACTACGAGGCTGTTAAAGGTATGTAACTGCTAATTAAGCTATGCTTTGAGCTTTGAGTTAAGCTTAATGAAAATATCAACAATGGGTCTCATTTATATTTTGCTACCAAAGTTAATAGCTCCATACTGCTGAAAATATCATTGTATGCGAACTGTAAAATGCACTGTTTGATTGGGGAAAAAGAAAAACAAGAATTGCAAAGAACTAATATTTATTTTTATATAAGTATTAATATAAATATACTTTATTTTAAAATGAATATATCCTTTTTAGTTTATGGATCTGTGCTTGTAGTTGACAAAACAGTAAATATCATATAATCCGACTGTAAAATACACTGCTTAAAAAAATAATATATGGAGCTGAAATAATAAATAATATACATATTACATTTTTTTATAAGACTAAATATACCGCTTTGACTATAGGGATCAGAGCATTTGGCTCATAACATTTGTATGCAGTCAACGCACCTGAAAGCCAACCGCAATCCCGCTGTGTTTTTTATGGCCACAAAAATTAAAACCCATTCAAAAAAAACTTGTTGCATAATCGCCGCCAATTCCAGTTAGGGGAAGCTGCTCAAACTGTACAGTTTTTGATTGATAAGGGCGCAGATTGCGTGCTTGGAAGTCACAATAAAAATTGCCAGCGTTTGTCACACTTTTCTTATTAGCATGAGCGCAATAGCTAGATGAAAGAGAGACAGAGAGAGAGAAAGAGAGAGAGATAAAGTGAGAGAGGCAGTTTACAGGTGCGCAGCAGCAGCGAATGAGTGCTGTGTGGTCATTAAGTCTGTCTTCGACTCAGACATCGACGTCGACGGAGACGACGGCGCAGCTGTAAACTAGGCTAAATAGGGTCTGTAGCCAAGAGCACGTTTTGGTCTGTGGCTCGAGCTTGATTTTTGCCTGCCTGCCTGCTTTTTGCTGCTTGCTTTGGGCTTGGTTTGTTTTTAAACCGCATTCCGCGTGGCATTTTGTGTTTGCCTGGGCCAGTTGGCCACACTAACTCACACATGCACATAGAAATACATGCATTTGAATACACGTTGGAAGCATTACCGTTAACAGCGAGCAGTTTAAGAGGCACTGCTTTGCAGCAACGGCAGATTTACATCCATACATATTCTGTATATGCACATACACATACAAATGTGTATAAAGACAATTGCGCTAAATTAAATTACGCTTAACGGGGGCAGCCAAAGGCCAACGAGGGTGAGGGAGATGGAGAGATTGCGTCTGGAGTGCAATTGCAATTGAATCACGTGCAGTGGTTGTAAAACTGCTGACGAACACTGGAAATAAGAATGTGAATGTAAACTTACTGGAATATGCCAATATGCAACTGCATGCATATAACAACGCTACTGTAGATCAAGCAGTGTTTGTCAAACAGTAAATAATAATATGAATGTTATCTTTTTATTGGAATATGTAAATGTACAATTTTCTTATAAAATGAATGCAATTACTCGAATTTCGTTTAGTTTCAATTATTAAGCGAGCAATGTGCCTATTGGCAAACCAAGTTGGTCCATTTGATTCTTTGCTGCGCTTTTGTTTTCTTTTCGATCTTTTCTGCTTCTGCTGCAGCTGCCTGCTTGCTGTCTCTGTTATTGTTTTTAATAGTGCTGCTCTCCTTGCACTTCTTGCACTCCTTCTTGTTTTTGTTGGCGTCACATTCTTTGGCATTTTGCGCAATTTGTGCGCTGTACTTTTTTGATTTTGTATCAGTTTTCGTTTATTTCTTTTTGTATAATTCCATACACCAGATTTACATTCACAATGCAAGCTAAACAGCAGCAGCCGCTAAAATATTCCAGTTTCAATTTCAATTTCCAATTCGACTTCCAGTTGCACAGCCAATCAATCGATCACAAGCTCTTTTGATTTGGCCTTTCCATCAATCAAACCAATAATATTTGTAGAATTTTATTTCGCTTGTAGGCGCAAAAACACCAAAAAAAAAAGGAACAATGTTGTACAAGGCCTCATTTAAAGATAATGATAAACAATATTTTTTTTAATGATAATTGCTCAAGTCGAGTGATGGTAGTCGGTTGGTGATGGTGTGGCTGTGTGTGTATATGAAATACTCACTTAGATACGCATAATTAATTGAATAAGATTGCCGCCTGTGCAAGGGCAAAAGACCTTTTGAATTAGTCGCAACAATTGAGAAACGTCGCCAATTGAGTGGTTAAAAATTAAACATGATTCAAACTAAAATTTTTTTTCCAGTTTTCCTGGAATTTTAAATGTTGTCAAGCGAATTTTTGTCATAGATTATTCATCTGATCCTAATGCACAGCAACTAAAAACGTTATCTGCAAGTCTATTTCTAGTTATAAATATATTTTTTATAGTATAAGTTGAGCAACCCCAGTGTTTAGGGTTACACAAACATATATGACAAATTTAGTTGAATGATTTTTAATTTCATTTATTTATACATAGAGCAAGTTTGCGAATTATCATCAATATTAAACAAAGTCCTCAAATGGCTACATTTAATCCCATTTTATAAATATTATATATATATATATATTTCTATATATAATTCTGATTCAATATAGTACACCTACTTGTCATGTGACTGTAACAAATTGTTTGGTTCAAAATTGATAAGAAACGCTTCACACTTCATTCAAAAATAAAATAAAATTAAAGAATGACGTGATCTGGAAAAATGACACTTTAAAGTTCATATTTAATATTTGATTGATAAACCAAGTCTTATGTTTACTGCTAGATTTAATTTTTAAAAACACATTCTCAACAGTTTATTCAGTTATAAATGGTTAACAGGGTATTCTGTTATAAATGTTAACAGTCTGTTCTAGGTATATAAGTTGACTGAACAGACAGTTATAAATGTTAATGTGCTTTGCATTTGCATGCCGGAGTTCTATTAACATACAAGCACACACACACACACTTGCATTAGTATATATTTTCATTGGTGTATAGTGCAAAGATAGTTCCAATCGGCTGAAGCTGGTTGCCAAGTGTGTCAGGTTTAATTAGAAACAGCCGCATGTTTAAATGCAAAACTGATACAACAATCTAACAGAGAGGCCTGGTGAGATAGAGACAGAAAAAAGAGCGAGAGAGAGAGAGAGTGCGATGTCTATTCTCATTTCACTTGTTTAACGGACAAATTGCGGCCAAATGTTTCTTTTTCGGGAAACGCCTGCAGACTCAAGTCTCTGTTTCAATTTCCTCATTTCCACACAGTTCCTTAGATGTTCGCTCATGTTAAATGCCGACTACAAACACAAGTGAAAGGCAGACTGGCTAAGAAGACACTGCAAAAGTAGTTAATTAAATAAGCATAATTATTTATAAAATAGTTATTACCCATTTAAAAAAGTTAAATGCAATTTTTTACTTGTAGTTTTAATGATTTAATAGCTAGCTGTTTATAGGGTATGTGCTGGTCATGCCGTTTTCACTTTGCTTCTTCCTTTACCTGTTGCCAGCGCTTTCAGCCTGTTTTTCTTTTTTACGCGCGCGCCAAAAACATCGAGTCAGTCAAAGAGCAGCAACAATAAATGCACATTCAAGGCTACAACAACTGCAACAGCAACAACAACAACAACAACTTCAACAGCAGCAACAATCGCGGCAACAACAACAACTGGCTCAACTGAAACTGGTTTTTCCATCTTGTGGTTTGCTTTCTTTTTTTGTTGTTTTCTTCGTCGTCAACGTAGCCAAAAAATATGCTAAAGTCATATCCCAAAAACATTTTTTTTGCTGATTTGTATTGAAGAGTGCACAGGAAATGCAATTCACAGATATGTACACAGATGTATAGGTAGTAATATATGTATATATGTATTTACATTGAGTTTATAAACAATTTGCACGATTTTACAGTGGAATTGCAGTTGCATATTTGCGTTTTTGTTATTTTTACATGATTTTGCTGTATATATCTGCATCTGTATCTGTAGCTCTGTAGAATTGTGAAGGGTCGGTTTTTTTTTGTCAGTTTTTGTCTTATTGTTTGCTTGGCACTCAAAACTGATGACGATGTGTGGGATTTTAGGCAGTCTGAAAGCACTCAAAAAAATTGGCAAGTTATTAACATCTACAGTTATTTTTTTCATATATGACTTGAGATTTTACTTAATAATTCATATTTGAATAAAGTAAAAAATCTACAGTTAAGTATAGGGATCTTGTGACATTAGTAATTTCAACAGTTAATTAATCTGAATTACCAATAATCATGTTTGATTCAACTCTTAAAACTCCATGAGATATATTATTTGTGTTTTTTTAAGCAAAGCCGATTCATTCTCTATTTTGAACAACAATCAACTAACTCTCTCAAAGCGAAAGTTTATAACATTTTCTTTATATAACTAATTTTTATTTTTACTAGAGGTCTCTTAATTTCCTATACGTTAAACAACTTATGAATTATTTTTACGGACAAGCTCACTTTGAACAACTTCCCATTTTTATCGATTTGTCATCCAATTCCATTTCCAATTCTCCTTCCCTTTTCAGTTTGGGTATACTTCCCTGTTTGGTGGCTTAGTCAATTACAATCAAAAGAGAAAAAAAAACAAACTAAGAAAGAAATACAAAATCTGTTCAAACTCGCCGCTCACCTGTCCCATTATCATAGAAAAATCGGATGGCAACCTTGAAACTTGCCTCGCCTTCCGCTGGCTGAGTGAAATTTCTCACCAAAAACGTAAAAAGGAAAGAGTGAGAGACTCGACTCTCCTCTATCGTCTCTCTCTATCCCCCTCCCTACTATCCCTCTTGCTTTGTTTTGGTTTTTGGCTTTACTTTTATTTGTTTTTTTTTAGGCTTTAGTTTTTGTGTTTGCTTTCAAGTTTAGAGCCGCACCATAAATAATTTTGATAAACTTTTTGTTATTTGCTTTTTTTACTTAAACTTATATATTATTTAGCTGTCTTGTCTTTTTATTTCTGACATGTTATGGAAGCTCGTTAATCGAGTCAAGTGATTAAAGGGTTTGTGGCGAGGCTGAACGATTTTTAAATTTTCTTATTCACTTTCCTTTATCAGGTAGAATCGAAGATATTTTTAACTAAATATCAAACTTTCATAAACTTTTATTTGGCTGTCTTAAGGAAAGGGGAAGTTATTCGAAAGCGGTACCTAAAAATGGTAAAGCGTACCTAGTTTTTACCTATTACTGGGTACCAAATTGCGTAAATTGCTGCGAATACAGAAATATGTATCTACCAGTGGTTATCGAATTATTTACCTATCAGCGGCTACATTTAATTTTGGTACAAAGAGGTATTTTCCATATAATGCAGTACTTCATTTGGAATATTACTAAATTTTCACTTTCAAACAACTTCTTTTAATTATAACATACATTGAGTATGAGTATACATTGAGAACATTAAATCTTCCCATTAATAAAACGAAAAATTTTTTGATTTTTTGTTTTTACTTGGCGTCTTTTCAGCACAGAGCATCTTGCTCACTGTGCGCCTAGCTGAAATGGGCGTGGTAGCATAAAGCATAAGGAAACCCATTAAATAAATAAAATTTAGCCTTGAATCTGACTTTATTATTTTTTTATTTTTTCGCCAAATTGCTGGCAATCTGGCAAAAAACGAATTTAATAATGTCTGCGAATAAATTGCGATGACTTCAGTTGTTGATGTTGTTTTTGCTTTTGTTGTTGTTGCTGCTGCTGTTGATTTGTTGCAGCAATGACCACGAGTCCAATCAAAATATTTAGCTTATCAGTTGCAAAAAGTCAACAAACAACAAACAAAATCGAGACCTCAGCCCTGAGCTGTTGTCCATCGTAGCACATCGTGAGAGTTTGGAGGCAAAGCACTTTTTGCCGCATTTATGCGCCGACGCAAAGCCGGACAAAGATTTTTCACATTAAGCATACGCCGCTTGGGCTGCCTAGGGAGCTCAGCTCTTAACTCTCAGTCGCCTCGGGCAATTAATTACATTTTGCGCACTTTATTTCCGCTTTACACGGCGCACTGCTAGAATTTCGTAGTCTCTGTAATTATTTTCCTAGTACGAAACATATGCCTCATTTTTCTTCTATCTTTGTTTTCTTCTGGTTTTCTTTCATTCTGTGTTTTTTTGTTCTCTTAGCTGTTTGTCTAAAAGACAAAAAAGAATAAAGATGAAGCCGTAAAAATGCCGCTGCTTTTGCCTGCCTTCGACTGCTGTTGACGGCTTTTGTGTTTGTGCAGCTGTGCCTAGGAAGGTGTTGATGATATGCCAACCCCCCAACCCATCCCCTTTTTAAGGTGAGGGCATTGATTTTAATGCAACAGCAGCAACAACCTATTAAAAACGGTTCTTTTGACCGAAACGTTGATGCCCTTAGCACTAAATGCAATAGCAGTTAATATAGTCAAGTGATGGAAGTTAAATATATGAGATACCTGTATAATAATAACGATGACTTACCATAAACATAAACGTTTGTTTCCTGCTTAGTTTTATTTAATGTGTATATATAAAATATGAGCAATGCGCAGTTGTGCGCTACTCGCAAATGCTTGGTCCCCTTTCTTGCATACTTGTTTTCCACGTAATATATACATTAAGTGCCCTCAACATCGATCGAAATCAAAAAGCGTAACACCAACAACAAAACAGAAATGCCAAAAATTCTTGACATTAGCTTGAAGCTCAGATCAGCTCAGCTGTGAACTGTGAAGCAGACAAAGACGACCCAAAAGCCAAGCCCCAAGTTAGACCAGTGCTAAAAGAAGGCCCTGAGGGGCGACTTGGCCTGCCTTGCTCCTCTTTCAATTTGCATATACATAAATGGCATTCTTGGGCGTACATTCTGGCCCATGTTTTAAGCTCGTTCCACTTCTTACACATGTATAAATATATATATATAAACATATATATATATATATATATACATATATATATGAGCTGGTCAACATTGTCCCCTTTTTATATAAATAGCAAGACCATTAAATTTTATTAAATGTTATCATTTATCGCTCAACCGGAAAAGGTGATTTTGCTTAAGCAATTTATGACTTGAGTTCTTTGTCCAACTCTAATCAGTGCAATAAAAAAACCCTAACCCATTATCTATTGCAGATAGTGTTGTTGTCGATCACCAGGTGTGAAAAAACTGTAAAAAAATGATGTCAGAGGAGACAAGTTTGTCTGAGTCATCAGTCAAGTTTCGATTCACAACTAGTCATGGGTGAGAGCGAGTTGACTGTCTGATTTCTTGATTAATTAGCTGGGAACAAGCGCTCTCTTCTAAGCTCTGATTAAGCTTCATATCTGTTTAACTCTATTTCTCTCTCTCCCTCTCTATCTGAGTTGATGATGATGAGTTGGAATAAAGTCTAAAAACTCATGACAACAATTTACGTGAACACATTAAACACGACATTACACAAATGTTTTGTATTTGCATTCAAAATGCGCTCAGCACTTTAGAATAAGTCCCTAAACTCGTATTCAGAGTTGAGTACAAAACAACAACAATAATAATAATACACACATACATACACAAGCTTATTTCAGTTGCATTAAATTATATATAACCCATTAGTATTTGTTGTCGTTATTATTGTTTAAGCTGTTGACAGACTGACATAAAAATAAAATGAGCCATAAAATTTATGCATATTTATTTTGAAGGCCGAAACATTTTTACACTGACAACCTTAAGTATTATTACAAATATTGTTTGATTAGCTGTTTGTTTAGTTAATTTTAGTGTAGAAATATCTTTTAAATGCAGTTTGTTTTCAATAAAGTTCGAACCGAGATCTGTGTTAATTGATTTGTTATTATTATTAATATAAGAATCATTAGATATATGATTCTTATTTGCATTAACTCCAGTATTTAATTATATATTTTCTTCAACGCATATATTCTTTCATCAATTATAACCTTTTACACTTTATTTAATATTATGTTAACATTTTTTGAATTATGTTTTTCGTGTATATAATTAATGCATCTTAAGAATAATCACAAATACACATTTTTAATAATAACTGTATAATTATGATAAAATGCAGACCTTTTTGGGATTAGCTGACATGTGCCTTAAAGCGATACAAGCCGCTTGACATGCGCGGCATGCTAGGTAAAGGGTATAATTACACGGTTAAAAAGCCAAATATTTGCTTAAACGCTGACATCAGACAGTAATTGCCAGCTGGGAAAGAGAGCGAGAAAGATGTGAGTAAGTGAAATGGAGAGAGAGAGAGACAGAAAACTCGAACCCCGTTGATAAAATTGAAAAGGCCTTTTGAAGCTTGGAATTTTTTTTGGGTTGCTGTGCGAAAAGATTCTTTACCGGTTTTATTCGTAAAACTGTTTCGTCTGTTTAGCATTGTAGCGTGAAGTAACACACAGATATGTATAGTGTATATATATATGTATATTTATACCTACATTGTGTCGGTTTATTTGGCTTATTTATTTTTGTCGATTTTTAATTTGACGGCGTCGACTCTTTATCAACGGGAATATTGAGACAGTTCGAGGCAGCACTCTGTCAATTTGCATTTGCCGACAAAATGTGAAACACGTTTTTGCATTGGCCACCCGAGCAAATCGCAAGATCCCCAAACAAAAAATACAAAATTTAAAAAAAAAAAAAACTTTTGGCAGTGCAAACTTGAGGGCAAGAACATGAGCAGCCAACTAGCTAAGCAGCTTAAGATAATGAAATGAAACGAGCACAAAAAAGTTAAGAGATTAAACTGATAAGTTAATAACAACTTTGCATACTAAACATAGTTTTTATTGGAAGTATCAATCTTTAAAGCTACTGTCTAGCTGCGTTCTCTATCTATCTCTATCTCTCTTTGTCTTTCTCTCGCTCTTTCTTTGCTCATCAGAAATCGACTCGTTTTTAATTTATGCATAAATCCACCTTGGAGGAATTCTGGAAAAGCAACTCAGTTTTATCGCTATTTTCAATTTGTTGTTATATTATAACGTCATCAAAAATGAATTTTGTCATGTAATATTAAACGATTTTTGTTGTTGTTAATTTGATTTGCGCAACGTGCTTTTGAGTTCAAAATGCAATTGGCAGTTTAAAAATTGTTTCCATTTCTTGTGATTACTTTTTTTATTTTGTTTTTGTTGGTAGGTCTGTAATAACAAACCCATATCAGAGTTCGTGTCTCATCAAAAACACATTGAAATCGTTTGAATTTCATTTAAAAAACATAACTTCTGCTTTAAGGGCTTATCACATGTTGTGTTAACAATCTTCATTTCTTCGCTGATGGGCTACAAGGCTGTTTATTAAAAATCAAAATGTAGTACTTGAAATACGATCGATTTAAATTTATTAATGGCTTTTTTATAAACTAGGCAATTAAAATGTTGTTGTTTAACTATAAATGTTGAATGACAAACAATATTATTATTTATATTTGAGCAAATGTTTAAAGTGGTCCCATGAAGTATGCCACATTTGACAGTTGTCTGATTCTCTCCCGAGCTTAGCCAATTAAAAATTTCAATGACAGATCGAAAGTGCTTTCGAAAAAAAAACTGGTGCCCTAACACACACACACATAAACAAACACACACACACACGCACACACATCTTTAAGATACAAGCTACGAATGCCACTTATATTTATTTTCAAGCGTAGAGCATTTGAAATGGAATTAAATTGTTCAGTTTGCTGCTTGTAGATCTACTTTGAGATGGTTTGTATTTTTAAGATTGTCGTGCTACATTTTAATTAAGAAGTAAAGGGGTTGCTTGGCCCGCTTTCCCTTCAAACTTCCAACTTCCGAACTGCCAAACTGATAGTAGAAAAGCTCGTCGAGTTCTTTAAAATATATCAGTTTATTTTGCTTTTTGGTTTTTTTTTGACGATAACACAACGCAACGGAAATATTCATTTCGTTAGGGTTGTTATATAGTTAAGCAAATATTTAAGTTTTGACTCTTTATTTGTCATTAGTACACACATATGTGTGGGGTGTGTTTTTTTTTGTTGTTGTTATCGCTGATGTGACTCACTGTCGTTGCCCATTTTTGGGCTTACGCGTAAGTTTTGAGCGGCATATGCAAATCATTTCTAGCTCGCCGCCTAATTAAGCCAAGCTTAAACGGCTAGCCAGCATTGCTAAGAAGGAAATGTTGGCGGAGACAACGGTTATTAATAATAGATCACACCAAAAATAAACGGCGTCTAGCTGAGATTTACAAAACCTATGTTACCGAAGTAGGTCGCTTTTAAGATGCCCATTTAGAAGCCCAGAACCTCAAAAAGATGCCTTTTTTATACAATGTTTAAAAGTCACCTTTTGGTTTAAAGATTAGAAATCGAGAATGTTAATTAAGTATTAATTGTTAGTCTAAAGATAACAAATTGATACTATTAATTTAGTAAGTATTAATTGAAAGAGGGTTTCATTAGCTATATTCTAATTTTTCACTCAATCTTTTGATTTGTGCTTTAGTTTTCTTTCCTTTAAAACGCCCTTTAAAAGTTCGACAAACCGTAGAAAACATTAATTTTGTATTATTTGTTAATCGAATGCTGTTTTTATAAGCTATGCTCTAAGCTAAGAAGAATTTAAAATGTACATCAAAAAGAATAATGATAATTTTTAAATAAAAGGTCTTCATAATTATAAGTGAAACCTTGATCAAAAAGCACTTTATTTGAAAAATCTGTTAAGTTTTGTATTTTATGATATCCAATAAACGATATCTTAGCCGGGTCTTTTTCAAGGTGCCACAAATATTGATTTATATGAGTGTTGTTTAAACCCAATTCGTTTGGTCAAAAGTACTGGGTCAATTAATTGAGACTTGAATAATATTCGATTATCGCAATGATTGTTAGCAAAACTAATCAAGAACTGTGATTTTTAATCAGAAAAATAAATCAAGTAAAGAGTTTTTTTTAACTGCAATCTGCAATTAAGTTTAGAATTAACCCGGTTTGTGATTGTTTCGCTTTAATTGTAATACTAACTAAACTAAAAGAATGTACAATAATTATACAGAGTGATTTTATTCGATTCGCTAGGCATTGCTAATTGTTTCTCTGGCGCTTCCCCTGCAGTAACTAATTACAGCCGTTAAGAGGAAATCCATTAGTAGTAAACACATTGAGATTCTCACACCTTCTGCTTGTCATGTAATAAGTCTCGTCAGTTGCAAGAAGCGATCAGATTAATGGGCCTATATCCGGCATAACGAATCTTAATTACACATCCATTAAAAATAAAGATGGGCTTTAAAACGCGTGCTGCTTAACTATTTGGCACATAATTAATGAACCTATAGCAGTTCTTAACGGCCCATGGCATTTTTAGATTGATTAAAATTAATATAAAAAAATGGGCGAAAAAAACTTACGCCTTTATAAAATCCGTTTATTATTCATATAAATAAATATGAATAGAAAATTTCACTTTTAATTGATTTTTATTGTGGCAAAAGCAATAAACTGTGCTGAGTGAAATTCCATTGTTTGTTGAACCCGTCGAAATTTTGGCTATTTTATTTATAATAACGACCGCCCGCTGTTAAATGGCACAAGCTAAATAAATAAAAAGCGTGGATCAATTTATTAAAAAAACAAAGGCCCTCGAATGGTTCTGTAGAAATTGCAGAATCCTATGACGTCACCATCATAATATTTAGCTAAGCTAGCCAACTTAATCGAAGCTGCTCTTTTGGCCAAAACATTTTCCCAGCAAAAACAGTAATTGATTGGATGATCGTGATTGTGATTGGAAAAAGCCGTTTGAATATGGCCAACAACAATTGAAAATTTCACTGTCAAGCTCACTGATGCGGCACCCACTCAAATTCCATTTGCATGCCAAATGAGCACATGTCACACAAAAGCTAGAGTGCTCTAAAGAAATTTGGCTCGACTTGTAGATACCCTAAACTCAACTGTTCTGAGGCTATATAAGTTAGTTTTTGACATATGCAAATAACTTTTGCGTTAACGATCTTTACAGATTTAATATGCTAGGGTGTATTATATATTTATTTAGAATTGTGTCTTTTATTGCCAGTGGAAAACGATTTGTATCGATAAACGGTTGTTGTTATAGATAAAAGAAATTAGCTTGATTTGTCTTTTGTAGTTGAGTAATTCCTTTCTAGCTATTTTATTCTCTGATATATATGCTTTATAGAGAAGAGCAAAATCGACTCGACTTTTGATGCTGATTAGGAATATTTATGTTGTATAATAACTTATATACCAAATTTAAAGTTTCCTGATCTTTTAGTCCATTGCCTAAACTCGTTCATAAATATACATTTGGTTAAATTGACTCTACGTTTGCTACCGATCAAGCATATATATCCTACTGTCTATTAAGTACTCTTTATACACTTTTTATATTACTTTTTTATAATTGTTTTATGGGTTTATTGTACAAAAAACACAAAAATAAAAAATAAAAACAGTAGCGCATGCGCAGAAAACCAAACCGAGCACAAAGAATTCAATTCGCATTCGTATTCGTAGTTTGTATTTGCTAGATACTTGGATAGAAATGCGCAGCTGCGAATGATGTCATGGATTGGAGTTTGTGCTGGTCTTCGTCTTGGTCTTGGTCTTGGTCTCTAGTTGTGTTGTCTGGTGCGCACGTTCACGGCGCGGGTGTAACGCCCCAGGGGGGCGTAGCAAATGCCAAACAGACATAGATAAAGATGAAGGAGAGAGAGAAAAAAAGCCATTTTCAAAAGCATAAGTTATGGCAATAAAGGCAAAGAGTGGCTTGAGGGGCGATGACGCCTATTGACTAATTTTCGCAAATAACTTTTGGGGCAGCGCACAACAATAAAGCAAAGCCGACATAAAAATGAACACACACACAAATGCTTTTGCCTATGTGTCTTAATAATAATGAGCCAAAATATTTGGTAATAATTTTTTTTTAAAGCTCTTCAACCAATTGACTGTTGCAGCTGACAAGCGAAGTTTGGTTGCGGGGGGAGGAGTGTGTGGTTTTTTATGGAAATAAATGAGTTTTCAGCGACACATGCGCAACACATAAAATATGTCAATAAATGTGCGCTTTTTCATTGTTATTCAACTAATTTAAAAAAAGCTAAGGTTTAATTTTGACAAAATAAATTCTCTGGGATACAATTATAAATCAACCGTATTTCAGTTGACATCTGGAATATGATACTGGTTTTACTTTGGTGGATCGGTTTCAAACACTTTCCACTGCCATAACTCTTTTGAAATGATAACTTAGATACAGAAATGAATTCTCTTTTGTTTTTTTTATAAATATGTTGAAACTTATAAATAGAAATTTGAAATTGCCGTTAGAATTGCTGTCAGTTAGATAAAAGTTCCCAATAAATTCAAGGTTTATCCAAGCCAAGCTGAGAGAGCCCCGAAAATAAACACAAATAAAACTCTCGCCCACTTTTTCAATGAGGTTTTCTCTTTTTGTTTTGGAAATTGTTTAGCATGCCAGACACAAACAAAAGAATTTATAACATTGTTTTTGTGTTTGAATGACTGAATTCTAACTTTGAATTTTTTGTCGCTATTGTTGTTGTTCATTTTGGTTGTTGTCATTGAAGCCAAAACTGAATTTTAATTTTCGGCAAGTGATGAGGTAATTTTATGCACGTATTTTCGAAACAACACAAAAAGCCCAAAAAAGAATTTATATATCGCTGGGCTGCACAGGTCTGATCAGGCTAGAATTGACAAGCTACTATGGATATAGAAGGAGAGCTATAGAGAAGAGGGAGAAGGAACAAGAAATTATTGTAGACTGTTAAAAAGAAATGGCCAACAAATAAATTCGTTATCTTTAGCGAGATCACAAGGCAATAATTAAATTCAAATGATTAAAAAGTTCAGCGCATGTAAATATTTTACATTTTTGGCTAATAAAAAATAGACTGGGAAGAAAATTGGCTTATGGCTAATGTATATTGATATATGTAAATCTCTGTTGGCGAGGTTATTGCACGCCTAATCAGCGAACAGACAACTTGTCTATATACGACAGATGTGTGTGTATACACACACACACACACATAGACACATTTATGAGGCACAACTTCTTTTGGTCACGAAGAACTTGAAAACTCAATGGGGAGGCTGTTTATAAATACAACGATATATATGCACAGATATATATTTTTTTTAAATATCTACCTCCTCTCAAATGTTGCTCAGCTGTCGACGACACTCAGCAGACACATGTGTCTGCCGCATGTCTGCCCCTGATCCCGCTCCCTCCGACACACCCCCGCTTGCCCGACAATCCTTGTGCGCTTGCGCAGTGTGTTGTGTTTATTTTTGGTGTGCCTGTAAACAGGATGCTATCTTCTCGGTCTATATTGTGTACACAGTTGCCGGAGTGTATTGTGTGTTGTGTTTTTACTTTCATATTTTATGGCCAGTTCTTCAGTGCTGCTGCTGCTGCCGTTGCTGCCTTTTAACGCATTGCCACTAAAAATAGTCGAAATATTTTACAGCATTTTGCAGCTGGGAGCTGTTTGAATGCCCTGCAAATGCTCTTTGTTCTGGCAGTGGAAGTTTTATGTTTCTGCTAATATTGCTCCCTTTTTCAAGCATTAGCAAACGCAGAGTTCTTAAAACTACAATTATATTGGGATAATTCGTAGTACAGCTAGCTAAGATTTTGTCTCAGCTCCGCAGGGGGGAAAACTTTTAGCTTAGATGCTTGGGAATACAATATGGCATGTCGTCGTTTGCACTTGGTGTTTAATGACTTTTCCTGTTAAAGCCTAAAGTTATGCCTCGGTTTGTGTTATGTGTGGGCCTTATTATATATATATATATAAATATATCGGTCTATATGTGTTTGCTTTGAAGTCGCATTCTAGAGATAATAAAGTTTACGCCGCACCTGTTATCGGCATATGGTAAAGTTTATTGTCACATTGTTATTTGTTATTGTTGTTGTTTTATTGTTTGATTTTCACCTCGTTTTAGTTCTTAATTGATTTTCCACTTTAAATACTCTACTATCTGCAAAGTGCAAAAGTGTTTTCTTTGCAAAAGCTCGAGTGCCTTTTGTATGACCTCAGCCAGACCTTAAGCACATTGAGACAAGAATGGTTATAAAAAATAGGCGTTCCAGAGTTTAATGCCAATTAAGATATATATTTTGTACTTATGAGATCATCGTTTGTCAACTCCATTTTTGGTCGATTAATTTATGATTATTACTGTTGAAGTAATTTTCATATTAATTGCATTTCGGCCTATAAATAACTGCAGTCGATTGTTATTGCAAAAATAAAGAACTTAATCTATAGGCAAACATATGTGCAAGGTATGTGAGAGTTATATCGATTCGATAGATAAGATAAGATCTTCTCTCTACCGTCAAGCGGTATTCGTAACACATTTTTGCGTTATCTTTTTAAGCTTTTAGTACAACAGTCAAATGATAACGCAAAAGCGAGGAATTCACCATACGCAGAAAAAGCCAGCAAATTAACACGAATTTATTTTTTTCTTCTTCTGCCTTTTCTTGATTTTATTAGCCGCTCGCATAGCCTTACCAAATATTTTTGAATTTAGCTCGTTATCTGATAAATCCACGTAAAAAAGCTTTCTTACACCCAGCAAAAAAAATGTCGTGCAGCGCCGCTTCTCCAGTGTTCCAACGACGCGAGCAGTGCGAGCAACTGCGTCCATCCAATCGAAAAGCGAGACAATCGCGAAAAAGACGAACTTAAAGTGCACAGTTCCATAGAATAGATTTTATTTTTACTTTGGCTGCAAATAGGCAGCCAACATTCAAGTTTGCAGTGTGTGTTGTTTTTTGCATTCCAATTCAAATCTTAACCATGGAATATAACAGTATATTGCGTTCAAATTTTTCACGCAATGAGTATAAACGATATATATCGTTTGAGCGTCAGTCTTTGGGTAGGTTGAACTTGAACTTCCGGTTTGTTTACACATATACATAAGTACTTTGTGGACTACTTAATCACTATCAAATTACAAAACATAAACGACCTCCACTTTTAATCCTTCCTGCTTATCTTTGCCACGATAAACCAAAAAATGCTACTTCCCCAAATAGGAACTGTCAACATAATGTACTTTGCACAGTAAATATTCTAGAAATATGTGACATACTACAAATCACCGTTATACGATATTTCATAACGTTGTTTTATTGTTGCTTTTCTATTTTTTGTTTTGGCTTAATATTACGTAAGCAGTACAAATTGTCGAATTGATAAAAAATAGAAGAAAAAAGTTTTGGTGAACCATCCATTTCGTATATATTAATTGCTGATAACGCGCCCATATTACGGCATAGACCGGAATGTTAAGTTTTTGTTGTTGCCTAGAAGTTGGTATCGTCGTTGATATTCTTCTTAATCTACAGAACCATCGACTGACTAACTGGCTAACTGACTGTATCACATCACCAAAATAAAGCTACTTACTGATACCTAAAAAAAATTATGACAAGGCGTGCTTGAAACTAGACATGACATGTAGAAGAGGGGAAAAAAAAGCTCAAACAAACAAAGTTATTATTTTTTATTTCTTGTTGGGAACATGAATTAGATCATCTCTATATAACTAAGGATAGATAATTACCGAGGTTGAAGTTTTAGACAGATATTATTGAAATAATTAAAAATAAGCAAAGTTATTGCCGTAAAAGTAGCATTTGAATACAATGTAATAAATCTTATATACATAACTGATTTTTATTATAAATATCCCTTATCGTTTAGAATTGTCAACAAGGGCATTACCTGATCAAAATAAATATTGAACATATGATCATGTATATAAATAGACCTCCATATAATTCACATTAATTACTTTGACTTGCGATAAGTGGCAAAATAAAATACACACAAGAAAAAAAAAAGTATTACTGTGCTTATCGTGTTAAAAAGGCCAACGGGGGGAAAAAACCCGTTGACTTGAATATCTTTCTTCGTTTTGTAGAGCACCCACTTTAGCGATTGGGGGTTGTTGAAATCAAAACAAAATGCTAAACGTTTAGCACTTTTATGGCTTTGTCCGGCTTTTGCTAATCCATTGTTGGTGTTTTCTTTTCGTGTAGCATCACAATATGAGCCCGGTGGCTACTCAACGCAGCAGTCATCATCGTCCTCCACCCGCGGTAACCATACGGCAATGACGCAACGCGATGGCATTATCAAATTCGAGAATGAGCGCATCAAGACGCTGCAGGAGGAGCGACTACACATCCAAAAGAAGACCTTTACAAAATGGATGAATTCGTTTCTGATCAAGGTAAAGTACCATATATATATCTATGTAGAAAATAAATATTGATTCTTAACCATATTGCTTATCGCAATTTACAGGCCAAAATGGAGGTCGAAGACCTCTTCACAGATCTAGCCGATGGCATCAAGCTGCTCAAGCTGCTCGAGATTATATCGTCGGAGAAACTGGGCAAGCCGAACAGCGGACGGATGCGTGTACACAAAATCGAAAATGTCAACAAGAGTCTGGCATTCTTGCACACCAAGGTAAACATCAGTGCGACAGAGACAGATAGCTATCGCGAGAGAGAGAATGAGAGAGATAGAGAGAGAGGGTGGGGAGAGGGAGAGAGTTGGCTTAGGCCTACGCATTTGTAGAAAGTGCAAGTCTTGAGGCAGCTGCGCGTAGCCCGTTTGCGTGCTTTGTTTGCCACATGAGTTAAAAGCAAAAACAAAAAAACAGTCGGTGGAGTTATAAGTAGCGTCTATATAAAAATTGACACTTGGGATGCAAGACTGCATCTGCCAAATGCTACATAACACACACACACACACACATACAGTTTATATTTAATTATATTTGTTTTAAATATTTGCATACTTTCTAATGCACGCGCTGCTTATTTGTTCATTTTTTTGCTCACTTTTTATTTAGTTATTATTATTATTCGCTTTTTTTTCGCTCTTCGTGTCGGCACATTTTAATTTTTGTGCACTTTCTTTGCTTGAATTGAATTTAAATTGTGTCTGTGTGTGTGCAGGCAGCTAAATGGAATCTATAGATGAAACCCCCCTTCGAAGACATGATCTCCCCCAGTCTCTCTCTCTCTCTCTTAGCCAACTCTGAGTATCTCTCTCGCTTTCAGCTTAGCGTGCGACATAGTTTCGCTTGTGGTCTAGCTTCTACTGCATTTGCGTGTGTGTGTGTGTGTATGTGTGTGTGTGTGTGTTTCTCTTTAAGCCTAATCTAATTAGAAACAATGGCGTTAAATGCATGTAATTTGTACGAATTGCAACAGCAACAACAACAACAACAACGACACGCAGTGAAAGTTGTTGATTTTGTTGCATTTTGTTTTTGGGCTGGTCTTTTGGTTACTGCTGCTTTTTATATATATATTTTTTTTTTTTTTTTTTTGATTGGTGACAACGGCATTTATTGCATTTCTGTTGGTTTTTCAGCTTGAAGAAGTTTGAAAGCGAAACAAAAAGAAGAGAAAAAAATTAATAAAGAAAAACACTTAACGCACAGCTGAGCAAGCATTTAGTTAGGGATCTTAGCCAATAGACCGTAAAATCGATTGCCATAAATTCTTTCTTTAACTTCACTCATTAATCAACATTTTAAGCTGACCAAAAAGCTTAGTTTTGTATACGATAAAGATCAGGTCTCGCAACTTATGCTTTCTTCGCCTATTTCCATTTCAACTGTGCTTACCTGTTCACGCCATGACCTACTATAAATTCAAATGAACCTGAGACAAACAGACAAAGCAACACACACACATACACACGCATCCACATACACATGCACAGCAGGGGGGTCAAACACCTTGCGAGACATTCGCTCTGATAATGCGTGACTTGTTTGGTGGCCCCAAAGCAGAAACAGCAGCTCAAATTCTGTTTGCTTGGTTCAGTTGTAAAAAGCGTAATTCGAAACGGTGCAGCTTAGCGAAACGGTGCAGTGAGACCCTTAGACCCCTCCACCCGTCCGCCCCTCCCTCCACACGCCATTTATTCCAATTCTAGCATTGTTAAGCACTTGTATTTAATTTCGTTCCCAACAGGTACGCTTGGAGTCCATTGGTGCTGAGGACATTGTCGATGGCAATCCCAGATTGATTTTGGGTCTCATCTGGACCATTATTTTGCGTTTTCAAATTCAGGAAATCGTCATCGATGTTGTAAGTTAAACTGTTTAAATAATAAACAACGGTTGATTAATGATTTTCATCTACTGCAATTTAGGATGAGGAAAACGAATCCAGTGAGAAACGTTCAGCCAAAGATGCGCTATTGTTGTGGTGTCAGCGTAAGACGCATGGTTATCCGGGCGTTAATATAACGGACTTTACATCATCATGGCGTTCCGGTTTGGGTTTCAATGCACTCATCCATTCGCACCGACCCGATCTGTTCGAATATAGCACCATTGTCAATTCAAAGAATTCCAATTTGGATAATTTGAATCATGCATTCGATACGGCCGCCAACGAATTGGGCATACCAAGGTAAATATATGGGCGTTACCTATGGGTATGTCTGTAAATCTCTTCTAGAGAAGCAAGGACAAATTCTTTGCTCTAAACTAGTATGGCCTTTATATTTTCTTAGTTAGTTAACCAACTTGTTTTTCTTACAGTCTGCTCGATGCGGAGGATATCGATTCGGCGCGACCGGATGAGAAATCGATCTTGACCTATGTGGCATCATATTATCACACGTTTGCTCGCATGAAGAACGAACAGAAGAGTGGCAAGCGTATCGCCAATGTGAGTGTAACACACCTTGGATTGGGTGCGGGGCGACAGTCTTGGGTGACAGTCAGCCAGGGTCGGGGGCATTGCATGGTTGCTGCTACTCTGCCCTGGAGCTGTTGCAGCGTAACGAACGCTCCAATCTAGTTAACGCTCTACTTCGCACACCCGATTTGAACCCAATCGATCGGGTTGGGCCTTAGAAAGTTGTCTAACTGCTGCTCTTCCCTTCTTTTGCTTTTTTTTTTCTTCTGTTGTTAATTTTGTTGTTGTTGTTGATAGATTGTGGGCCAGCTTATGGATGCCGATCGCAAGAAGATGCACTATGAGCGCCTGACCACGAATCTGCTCAGTTGGATAAGGCAAAAGACGACGGAGCTGAATCAGCGTGATTTGCCCAACTCACTGGAGGGCATACAGCATGAACTGTTGGCCTTCAAGGAATACCGCACCATTGAGAAACCACCCAAGTAAGTTGATTATCTACCAAAAGAGATTAATCTCTAACTAACTGGAATTGTTATCGCTTATGCAGATATAAGGAGCGCAGCGAAATTGAGGCTCTGTACTTTACAATAAATACGCTGCTCAAGGCACTGAATCAGCCGTCGTATAATCCTCAGGATGGTCAGCTGGTCAATGACATCGAGAAGGCCTGGCAGATACTCGAGTATGCGGAGCACAAGCGCGAAGTCGCCTTGCGTGACGAGCTGCTGCGCCAGGAGAAACTCGAGCAGCTCAACTATAAATTCGAAAAGAAATCTGTGCTGCGCGAGGGCTATCTAAAGGAGATGATTCAGGTGCTCTCCGATCCGCGCTATTTGCGTCAAGTGGATGCCACACTGAAAAAGCACGAAGCCATCTCGGCGGATATATTGGCGCGTGTGGAACGCTTCAATGATCTGACGGCCATGGCCAATGAATTGGAGCGCGAGAACTATCATGGCAAGGAGCGGGTGAAGCGTCGTGAACAGGAGGTCATGGAGAAGTGGCGCAAACTGCTCGAACTGCTCGAGAATCAGCGACTCAATCTCTCGCAGATGAGCACGCTGATGAATCTGTTGCGTGAGATTGCGAGCACAACGGAATCGGTGCATGAACTGCAGCAACAGTTCGCCTCCGAGGATGTAGGTCCACATCTGCTGGGCGTCGAGGAGCTTTTGCAGGCGCACTCGCTGCAGGAGCTGCAGGTGAACTCGTACGGTGAGACGCTAAAGCGTTTCAATCGCCAGGCGCTGCCCTACAAGAATTCCGAGCATAAGGATGCCGCTGTGCTAGCCCAGCGACTCAACCAGCTGGAGGAGGCATATGCCGAACTCTTGAAGCTCTCCGCTCAGCGTCGTGCTCGTCTGGAAGAAGCGCGCAATTTCCATTATTTCATGGAGGATTATGATAACGAGGAGGGCTGGCTGGTGGACAAGCAGCGCATCTGCAAAACGGGCATTACGGCCAAGGATTTGCGTGCAGTGCTCTCGCTGCAGCAGAAGCACAAGGCATTGGAGGATGAGATCAAGTCGCGCAAACCGAAATCCTCGCAGATGTCGGAGGCGGGCAAACGTCTGATTGGTGAACAACATCCGCGTGCCAGCGAGATAAAGAGTCGCATTGATTCCCTTGCAGAGCATTGGCAGGCCCTCGAATCGCTTGTGGAGTTGCGACGCCGCCAATTGGAGGATGCCGCCGAAGCGTATCAGTTCTACACAGATGCCAACGAGGCCGAGTCCTGGCTGAATGAGAAAATGGCCTTAGTCAATTCACGGGACTATGGCAACGATGAGCCCTCAGCACAGGCGCTGCTCCAACGTCATCGCGATCTGCAGGGTGAACTAAATGCCTATTCCGGCGACATACTTAATCTGAATCAGCAGGCCGATAAGCTGATCAAGGCTGGCATTTGCACGCTGGAGTTGACGGCCGCAGAGCCCGAATTGACCGAGTTGGAGCAGGAGGAGTGGGTAAATGAGACGCGTCTGGTGCCCAAGGAGGTGTGGGAGGATGAGTGGGTCGAGAAGCTGGAGCACAAGAAGGTAACAGAAACGAAAATGCTGCCCCATGTGCGCTCCCTGTTCCCCTTCGAGGGTCAGGGCATGAAAATGGAAAAGGGTGAAGTGATGCTTCTCAAATCCAAGACCAACGATGACTGGTGGTGTGTGCGCAAGGACAATGGCCATGAGGGTTTCGTGCCCGCCAACTATGTGCGCGAAATCGAGGCACGTCCCGTCGCCTGCATTGTGCCCAAAGCGGAGAAAGTGAAGAGTTTGCAGAAGGTGAAGAAGACCATATTGGTGCGACAAGTGGTGCCCGTGAAGCGCATTCGTCCGGCCAGTGTGGATCCCAAGCCGCTCGTGCAGCGTCGCACATCCAATCAGAGCATCACCGAGAATGCAGATAGTGTGGAGAAACGCCAGCAACGCATCAATGCGACGTACGATGAACTGCAGGAGATGGCACAGAAGCGTCATGCCCTGCTCGAGGATTCGATCCATCTGTTTGGCTTCTATCGCGAATGCGATGATTTCGAGAAGTGGATGAAAGAGAAGGAGCGCATGATCAAGACAGACGATGGCGATGGCGTCGACAATGCCAAGCGCAAGTTTGAGAAATTCATTACCGATCTGTCGGCCGCCTCGAAGCGTGTCGAGGAGATCGACGGCGCCGTTGACACCTTCCGTCAACAGGGTCACTCGCAGCTGGATAAGATCATTGCGCGTCAGCGTCAAATCCATCAAATCTGGCAGCGTTTGAACAATGCCAAAGCACAGCGTGAAAAGAGCTTGGAGGGTGCCTCCAGTGTGGAGCTCTTCAATCGCACCTGCGACGAGGCCAAAGTCTGGATGAGCGAGAAGATGCTCCAACTGGACACCGCTGTGATTACGCCCGATCTGAAGACAGTTCAGGCCCTACAGCGACGCCATCAGAATCTGGAACGCGAACTGGCCCCAGTCGAGGAGAAGGTGAATCGTGTCACCTATCTGGGTAACTCCGTGAAGAACGCTTATCCCGCTGAGCGGGACAATGTCACTGCTCGGCAGCAGGAGGTGCAGGATATGTGGCAACAGGTGCAGCTACGTGGCAGTGAGCTGCGTTCCCGGATTGAAAGCGAGGTGGGTCAACAGATCTTTAATAACAGCGCCAAGACGCTGCTCGCCTGGATTGATTCGGTTAAGGATCAGCTGAATGCCGATGAGTCGGCACGCGATGTAGAAACGGCCAACAATCTGCTCAAGAAACACAATGATCTGGGCGATGACATCAAGGCGCATGACAACGAATTCGTTGAGGTCATCCAGCTGGGCAAACAGCTCTCCGACGGTAAACCTCCAATGGTGCAGCTAATTGAAAGACTCAAGGCCGAACAGGATGCAATCCACCGGGGCTGGAGCGAGAAACAAAAGTGGCTGCTGCAGTGCGTCGAACTGCAAATGTTCAATCGCGAAGCGGACAAAATCGATGCCACCACCAAAAGTCACGAGGCCTTCCTCGAGTACAGCAATCTAGGCGTAAGTAAACAATTCACAAAAAGAGAAAATGAACCTTGATTATATCACAATCCTTTGTCTACAGTCCTCACTGGATGAGGTGGAAGCCATACTGAAGCGTCATCTGGACTTTGAGAAGAGCCTCATGGCACAGGACAAGATCCTCAAGGGCTTCTCGGACAATGCGGACAAACTTATTGCCAATGATCACTATGATGCCAAATAGTAAGTAGCCAGAAAGTAGCCTTCACTGCATATTAACCTAATCCTTGAAATTTGCATCCGCTTTCAGTATTGGCGAGCGTCGCAAACAAGTGCTGGGCAAACGCAAGGCTGTCCAGGATCGCGCTTTTGAGCGCAAGCGTCTGCTGCAAGCCTCCAAGGACTATCACAAGTTTGCCGCCGAGGCCGATGATCTGAAGGCCTGGCTGCAGGACAAGACCAGAATCGCTGGCGATGAAAGCTATCGCGATCTGACCAATTTACCGCGCAAGCTCCAGAAGCACAAGGCCTTTGAGCGTGAGTTGCGCGCCAACGAGGGACAGTTGCGCAATGTGACCAAGGATGGGGAGGCACTGATTCAGGCCGAAAATCGTGTGCCCGAAGTGGAGTCGCTTGTGGCCGATTTGAACCGAAAGTGGAAGGAGTTGCTCACCCTGTCGGAGGACAAGGGACGCAAACTGGAGCAGGCTGCGTCACAGCGTGAACACAATCGCGCCATTGAGGATGCCAAAAAGAAGGTGGACGAACTGGACTCGGCACTAAAGAGCAAGGATGTCGGTAACGATTTGCGCAGCTGCAAGGATCTGATCAACAAGCAGCAACTTCTGGAATCGGAAATAACCATTTGGGATCAGAAGGTAGCCGAACTGGTCTCGACTGGCGATGATATGGCTCACGAGGGTCACTTCAATGCCAAGAACATTGAGGATGAGACCAAGGAGCTGCAGCAACGTTTCAAGGATCTGCGTGATCCAACCCAAATGCGTCGCGACAAACTCGAAGAGAGTTTGAATTTCCATAAGTTTGTGTTCGAATTGGATGCGGAATTCCAATGGATCAATGATCATCTGCCGGCGGCGAAGTCTAATGAGCTTGGCCAGAATCTGCACCAAGCCCAATCGCTGTTCAAGAAACACAAGAAACTCGAGGCCGAGATCAAGGGTCATCAGCCGATGATCAATAAGGCGCTGCAGGGCGGACAAACGCTGGTGGCCCAACAGCATCCCGAGAGCAAGAATGTGGAGGCGCTGTGCGAGCAACTGGAGCAGGCATGGCAGGATCTTGAGCTGCACTGTGGCGAGCGCACGCGCAAGCTTGAAATGTCACTGAAGGCACAGCAATATCTGTTTGATGCCGGCGAGATTGAGTCCTGGTTGGGTGAACGCAACAATGCCCTGCGATCGACCGAATATGGTCGCGATCGCGATTCGGCTGCCAAGTTGCTGACCAAACACAAGACCATTGAGCTGGAATTGGACACATATTCGAGCATTGTCACTGAAATGGGACACACATGCGCCGCCATGGTTGCTGCCCAGCATCCCGACAGAAAAGTTCTGGCCGCCAAGCAGCAGCTCATCGAGAAGATGCTCAAATCGCTGCACAAGTTGGCCTCGCAGCGGCAAATGCGTCTCATGGAGAGCCTCTCGAAGCACGAGTACTTCCTCGAATCAGACGAGGTGGAGCAATGGATTAGGGAACAGGAACAGACAGCGTCATCGGAAGACTACGGTCAGGACTTTGAGCATTTAGAGTTGCTTGAAAACAAATTCGATGATCTGAAGCATCGCGTTGAGGTCGGCGCCGATCGAGTGGATCAGTGCGAGCTGCTCGCCAAGAAACTCATCGATTCGGAGAGCTCCTATGCCAATGAGGTAGAGAAGAGACAGGAACAATTGAGGTAAGGACATTTGTACGAATTTTTAATTATATATTTAATCGTTTAAATTAAAATATTTAATTAAATCTTCATCTTCTCTGTCGTAGAACGTCCTGGGACAATCTCCTAAAGTTGCTAAACCAACGTGAACAGAAGTTGCATGCCGCTGGCGAAATTCATCGCTTCCATCGCGATGTGGCCGAGGCACTCTTTCGCATCCAGGACAAGAATGCGGCGCTCTCTTCGGAGCTGGGCAAGGATTTGAACTCTGCGTTAGCCTTGCTGCGCAAACACGAAGGCTTCGAGAATGATTTGGTTGCGCTGGAGGCACAGCTACAAGTGCTGGTCGAGGATTCGGTGCGCCTGCAAGCGAAATATCCATCGAATGCCCAGGTCATTGCCCAGCAACAGGATAAAGTGGTGGCTGCGTGGAACGATCTGAAGGAACGTTCGACAGCGCGTGGCGATCGCTTGGCGGCCAGTTCCGATCTGCAAACCTTCCTCACCGATGTCCGTGACATTGTGTCGTGGTCGGCGAATCTGCGTGCCGCTCTCCAAGCCGAGGAGCATGTTAGCGATGCTGCCGGCGCCACAGCCCTGAAGATTCAGCACGATGCCATCTACGGTGAGATTGAGGCACGTGAGGATAAGTTCCGTTATCTGAATGAGCTGAGCGATTCAATGGTTCAAACCGGACACTATGCGGCCGCCGATGTGGAGGAGAAGTGTGCGGCAATGTTGGATGAGCGGCAGAAGCTGCACGCTGCGTGGAACAAGAAGAAGATTATGCTGGAGCAGAAAATCGATTTGTTCTGCTTCCTGCGCGATGCCAAACAAATCGATAATCTGTCAAGCACCCAACAAGCGGCGTTGAGTAGCTCCGACTTTGGCCAAACCGTTGAGGATGTCCAGAATCAGATCAAGAAACATGATGAATTCGAAAGAGTCATTCAGACGCAGGAGGAGAAGGTCGCTTTGCTGCAGGAGCATGGACGCAAACTGATCGAGCAGCGGCATTACGATAGCGCCAACATACAAACGATACTCCAGGGTGTGCTCGCCCGTCGCCAGAAGGTGAAGGATTTGTGTGCGGTGCGCCGCTACAAATTGGAGGATGCCCTGCTCTATGCCAAGTTTGTGCGCGATTGCGCCGAGGGCGAGTCCTGGATCAGTGAGAAGCAAAAGAAACTGGAAGCGGATGCGGCAAGCTATGCGGAGGTCACCAATCTCGACGAGAAGATCAAGAAACTGCAGAAACATCAGGCCTTCCAGGCTGAAGTTGCTGCGAATCAGGGTCGCATCAAGGAGATTCAGGACACTGGCGTCATATTGCTGAGCAAACAACACGAATCCTCGCCAGAAATTAAGCAGGCCATCGAACGTGTACTCGCTGCCTGGCAAGGACTACTCGCTGAGTTGGATCAGCGTGGACGCGGTCTGGAGGAGGCCCAAGATATACTGGAGTTTAACATTCAGCTGGACAAGATCGAGGCATGGATACGCGACAAGGAAATGATGGTGCAGGCCAGCGACACGGGACGCGATCTCGAACATTGCAGCGCCCTCATGCGCAAGCTGGACGACGTCGACTCCGATATGCGAGTGGATGATCAGCGAGTCAAGCACATCAATCAGCTGGCCGACAAGCTCATCAATCAGGCCCAACTCCCGGCGGACACGCAGAGCGTGGACAAGCGTCGCCGTGACTTCAATCACAACTGGCGTCAGCTGCAGGGAGCTCTCAATGCATACCGTGCTCTGCTCGGTGGTGCTCACGAGATTCACGTCTTCAATCGGGATGTCGATGATACAGCCGAGCGTATTGCGGAGAAGGCACTGGCCATGAGCTCAGCGGATACGGGTCGCGATCTGGCCGCTGTCGAGGCGCTCATTCGTCGCGAGGAGGCGCTGGAGCGAGACATGTCCGCCGTCAAGCAGAAGATTGATGAGCATGAGACGGCTGCCGAGTTTCTCATACGCAAATATCCGGAGCGTGGTGCTCAGGTCATTGAGCGTAAACTGCAGGAGCTGCACAAATCCTGGGGAAATATCCAGAATCTGTCGATCAAGCGGCAGACGGTGCTCAACGAGGCGTATCTAACCCACAAGTTTGTGTCGGATGTGCGCGAATTGGAACTGTGGGTCAACGATATGGTCAAGAAAATGAATGCCACCCAGGCGCCATCGACCATCAACGATTGCGAAACGCAGCTGGAACTGCACCAGGAGCGTAAAGTGGAGATCGAGGGACGAGATCCTGCCTTCGTCACGCTCAAACAGCATGGCGAACAGCTCAGTGGTCAGGCAAAGCAGCCGGAGAGCGTTAAGCAATATCTGCGCGTGCTCGAGGAACTGCATCAGACACTGCACGAGGCGTGGAGCGAACGGTCCCGCGACCTGACCGAGGCCCATCAGCTGCAGCTGTTCAAGGCTCAGGTGGAACAGGTTGAAATTTGGCTGGCCAACAAGGAGGCGTTCCTCAACAACGATGATCTGGGTGACTCCTACACAGCCGTGGAGCGTCTGCTGAAGAAACACGACGCGTTCGAGAAGCTGCTCGATGCGGATCATGTAGATACATTGCAAAAGTTCGCCATTAGCATCTTAGAGGGTGCACCCAAAGATGCCGATTTAATTAGGGAGAAACTGGCCTATGTGTTGCGCCGAAAACAGAAGCTATTGGATCTATCGGCGGAGCGTAAGAATCGTTTGCTTCAGTCGCTGGAGCTGCAGGAGTTCTTACGCAGTCTCTACGAGATCGATCGCTGGCTGGTGCAGAAACTCCAAGTGGCGCTCGATGAAAACTATCGTGAGCCGAGTAATCTGCAGAGCAAGATTCAGAAACACACCGCATTCGATGCCGAACTCTTGAGCAACTCACCACGCGGCCAGGCAGTGATCAGCGAGGGCGAACGTCTGATTAAGGGTGAGCACTTTGCCAAGGATGAGATTGCACAGCAGGTGCAGCTGCTTGAGGGCGATTGGCTTAAGTTGAATGCCGCCTCCAAGGCCAAGAAGGAGAAGTTGCAGCAGGCATATGAAGCGCTTGCCTTCAATCGCAGCGTGGATGAGTTCAACAACTGGATGGACGATGTGGAGTTGCAGCTGTCGAGCGAGGATTATGGCAAGGACCTGGCCACGGTTAGCAATCTGCTGAAGAAACACGAACGTCTTGAGGCCGATGTGGCGCATCACAATGAGCTCGCCGATCAGCTGAAGCTGAAGGATGAGCACTTCTTCCAGCTGGATCACTTCCTCAAAAATGATATCCATGAGCGTGCAATGTCCACAATTAAACGCTACAATACGCTCCACGAACCGATTGCCATACGTCGCGAGAATCTCGAGGATTCACTGAGTCTGCAGCAATTCCTGCGCGATGCCGAGGATGAGCTGCAATGGCTGGCCGAGAAGCAGTTGATCGCTGGCTCTCAGGATCTGGGCAGCAGTCTCTTGGCCGTTCAGGGTCTGCAAAAGAAACACAATGCACTCGAGGCCGAGCTGACATCGCAGGAGCCCCTAATCCAAGCGCTGCTGCAGCGTGGCCAACAAATGATTCGCGACAATCACTTTGCCAGCGAGCAGCTGCAATACAAATCCGAACTGCTGCAGAAACAGCTCGTCCAGCTACGAGATTTGGCTGCCATCCGGCGATTGCGTCTGCTCGACGCCGTGGAGAGTCAGCTCTTCTATGTGGAGGCCAATGAGGCGGATGCCTGGATGCGCGAGAAGCGACCCATTTTGGCTAGTAGCGATTATGGACGCGATGAGATCTCCGTGCAGGTGCATCAAAAGAAACTGGAAGTGCTCCAACGCGAACTGACCTCGTTCAAGCCTTCGATTGACAAGGTCAATAAATTGGCAACTGGTCTAATTGAACGCAATCATTTCGATAGCGCCAATATACAGGAGAAGAATGAGGCTGTTGCCCAGCAATATGTGGAACTGTTGCGTCTGGCCAAGGATCGAGAGCAGCGTTTGACGGAGTCAAAGAAACTCTTCGAGTATCTGCGCGAAACGGAGGAGCTGCACGAATGGGTCGGCGATCAAATGACCGTTACAGCTAGCGAGGATTATGGCGAGGATGTGGAACATGTGGAGCAATTAATGTTGGCCTTTGAGTCTTTTGTGTCCAACCTGAATGCGAACGAGGCGCGTGTCGAGGCCTGCCTGGAGCGTGGCGATCGTTTGATCCAGGAGAACAATCCGTATCGCAACTCCATCAAGGTCCAACGCGATAAGACGAAGCAGTTGTGGGATGAGCTCAACGAGCTGGTGAATGCTCGTCAGGATGCGCTCGCCGGCGCTAAGCGGGTGCACGTCTATGATCGTGTTGCCGACGAGACCATCTCGCTGATCAACGAGAAGGATGCATCGCTCATTTCCGAGGATTACGGACAGGATCTGGAGAGCATACAAGCGCTGGGACGCAAGCATCAGGTGTTCGAAGGTGAACTGATTGCCATCAAGGAGCAGGTCGACTCGGTGCTCCGGGAAGTCATCACACTTGGTGCTATCTATCCGGATGCCCGGGAACATATCGAGGTGAAGCGCGACGAGACTATCGAAGCATGGACGGATCTTAATGAGAAAGCAGATGCGCGCAAGGGTAAACTAAACCAGGCGGAACAGTTGCAATCCTATTTCGATGAGTATCGCGATCTGATTGCCTGGATCAATGAGATGCTGGCCAAGATTACAGCACCCGAGCTAGCAACAAGTGTGGCTGGTGCTGAACTACTCCTTGCCAGCATCAAAGATCATCATGCCGAGATACGCGCACGTGACGAGACTTTTGCCAATTTTACGGCTAACGGTCAGAAGTTGATCAAGGAGAAGCACTTCCTCGCCCACGAGGTGGAGGATAAGATCAAGGTACTGCAGTCGCGCCATGAGCTGCTCGAGCACACGCTGCAGCAGCGCAAGGAGATCTATGAACTCAACCTGGACACACAGCTCTTTCTCAAGGATGCCGAAATACTGGAGCAATGGATCAGTAGTCGAGAACCCTTGCTCAAGGATGCCAAGCTCGGAGATTCTATACCGCAGGTAGAGGATCTGTTGCGGCGTCACGAGGATTTCGAGAAGACCGTTGCCGCCCAGGAGGAGAAATTCCAGGCGATCAAACGCATCACACTGCTCGAGCAGCGTTTCCGCAAACAACTCGAGCACGAAAAGCTGGCCAAGCTCAAGGAGAAGGAGCGTCTCGAGAAGGAGCGCCTCGAGCAGCTCAAGCAAAAGGAGCTGCAGCGCCTGAATGACGAACGTCGTCGTGCCGAGAAGCAACAGGAGCATCGCAATAATGCCGCCGCCCAGGAGAAAACACCCATCTTCTCGACGCCCATGGTGACCACTAGCAACAGCAGCAACATCAGTGTTACACCCAGCAGTGCCAGCCAATCGCCAGCCATTTCCCAATCGCATTTGCGTCCAACCTTCCAGGAACAGCAGTCGCAGGATGAGCATGCCGCTCTGCAAAAGAGCAGCTCGAGCGGCATTTTCGGTGATCGACTACGTCGCGGCTCCGCCGATGCCAATGTGAAGCGGGCCGAAAGCATGAAGGTGCAGCCCAAGCAAGCCAAGCGAACGCCATCCTTCACCACACGGCGTCGTGCACAGTCCTTCCGCAAGAACCAGAAGGGCGAAGGCTTCGACTTGCCACCAGTCGAGATACAGGGCATGCTGGAGCGCAAGCACGGACTGCAATCGGGTGGCAAAAAGGCGCCCGTGCGCTCCTGGAAACAATTCCATACGGTACTGTGCGGTCAATTGGTGTGCTTCTTCAAGGACGAGAACGATTTCCTGCAACAGAAGACGGCACAGGCGCCGGTCAACATTCTGGGCGCGAAATGCGAACGTGCCGATGACTATACGAAAAAGAAGTACGTGTTCCGCCTAAAATTGCCCGACGGCTCGGAGTTTCTGTTCGAGGCACCCTCACTGGACATCATGAACGATTGGGTACGCAAGCTATCCTTCCACGCTAGTCTGCCGCCAAATCTACAGCTGCTAAGCTACGATGAATCGATGAAGGTGAGTTGGCCACAAATTAAATAGCAAAAGGGAATGCAATTTATCTGAACAAACAATTTGAATTTACAGCAACAGTCGAGCAGCTCACCGGACATTAAGGTGACCAGTGGCATGGAGTCGCCCGTCAGCTCACGCAATTCCTCGCCAGACTCACAGCGCCGGGCGAGTGTACAAACACCGAGCACTGCCGAAGCCACGCCACAAATGGCCTTCCTGCGACAAATGCAACAGCAGCAAGAGTATCTGCAGTATCAGCAAACATCCCAGCCCAGCTCACCCACAACCGGTTCCGATCAGAAGCCACCGATTCCACCGCGAGGCGCGCCGCCCGTTGCCACCACCCGCCAGAGCCAAGAGAATCTGCTTGTGCTGCGCAATCGCCAAAGTTCCAGCAATGGTGTGTAGAATATTTCACTGATCTGTGGATTCTTTTTGTTTATATTATTGTTGTTCTTGCAGATTTAACTGAAGGCCGCCTGCATCAATCGGCGACGTTACCCGCCCAGAATGGAAGTAGCAAAGATGACAGCGCTGTGCTCATGCGCAACAGCGATTCGCGGCAATCCGGTAAGTGGCCCAAAATTATGGCAGTCCATTGTGTAGTCAGCTATATACTTGTGTTTGTTCCACACACACACACACACACAAACACACATACATAAACATACGTAAACACATACTTATTTGATCACCCATTTGTAAAAACGTGTACCCCTCCAAAAATCGACTTGTATATTAGATAACCCGCCGCCATTGCCCACAACGATGCCGCCCTTGGGCAGCGCCAGTAGTCAACATCAGAAACAGAAACAACATCAGCAACAACAACAACAGCTTCCACAACAACAGCATCCACATCAGCATAGTCAACAATCAATGCAAGTGCAGCAACGCATCAATGCGTTCAATGCGGCCGCCAATCAACAGCAACATCAGTCGGACTACTACAACAGCAACATTGTGAGACAGCAACAGCAAAACTTGGCTTCACCACAACGTGTGCCTTCGCTCAACACTGGACGCATTGATTCGTCTCGAAATTTCATTGAAATGGAGGCGCATGCGCCGGGCAGCAGCAGCAGCAGCAGCAACAACAATAATGGCCACAGTTCTGGCAACAGCAGCAGCAGCAGCAATAATACAACAACAACGACAACATCAACAATGCGTCTTGTTAACTATTCAAGCAGCGGCGCTAGCAGCAATGGCAACGGTAATATTCAACAAAAGGGTACCAACACAACAACAACAACCACATCATCATCATCATCAACGACAACAACAACACAACAACAACACGCGACTAAGAGTCGCATGGTTTTTCAATTTACGAGTTCACCAACATCATCAAGGAAATCATCATCCGGCTCCGTTGATCATAACAATGCCATCAGTAATCCAAGCTACATGGGTCTACATCTAAATAACAATAACGATGGAATCGGTGGTTAGCACACATTACAACAAACAAACAAACAACAACATAGAATGAACACATTTCCTAACAATTAAGGCTTGCATTTTAGTTGTTACTCTTCCTCTTTCCTTTTAGATTACTGTTTTATTTTTTGGAATTAGTTTCTTAATATGTGTTTAGCTCGCAAATCTGTTAACGGTTAATGGTACATAAGTTATTATTCTTTCTCTCTCTTTTCTCAATGATTTGTGCATGCCTTAATATATATATGTGAAGGTTCAACGGTGAAATCGGTGAAAATAGCGCGACGATCCTATCTGCGCACCAGTTTGCAAAGTATTCCACATATGTTTCTCGCTTTCGCTCTCTTTGGCAACTTTAAGCTAAGAATTCGCTCTCTTCGCACGCACACTCACTCTTTCTATGTTTTATTTTTATGTTTATGCGCTCTCTTTTATGTTATTCTGCATCCGCTTAATCATCATCCGACGCTTTAACATAGTAACTTCACTCAAATACTCATTATCTCTATCTTTCTCTTTTTCTTTTTCTATGTGTCTGTTACTTTTACAGGTTGGGGTAACAGTCGCTTTGAGGGCAATCGCCCCGTTTCGCTGCAGCCGGACTCGATTAGTTTTACGCGAGCTTCGGCGGAGAGTTCCAGTGAGAGCGAAGCCCAGTCGATTTCATCGGTGTCGGGTGTGAAAGGCAGCAAGAGCAAAGAGGAGCGTCGCAGCGGCATGTTCCGCATCTTTGGACGCAAAGGCGGCGACAAGGAGAAGGAGAAGCGTCGCTCGAGTCAAACGCCGCCACAGTGAAGCAAATAGGAATTGGCAATTGAAAATTCGTCACGGTTCCATCATAAAACTTAACAAAATTTCTTGGACAATTGCATTGAACGATTTAACCGTTATGGCGGTGCGAATTGTTTTTTGTATTTTTTTACATACATATATAAATAAATAATGTTTAATTCTTTACCTACACACACACATTGCGAGCAGTGCAAACAAAAATTCGAAACAAAAGCAAAAAAAAAATATAATTAATAAAAAGATTTAAGAAACTGTGTCTTGAAGCGCTGAAAAAGTATAAACCATTATTATATTATACAGTCAATGTTTTAATTGCATTATAAAAATGTAACTGTAAGTTTGTTCGTTGTATGATTATGCTTAAATATAATTTTCGTAAAGCAAAACATAAACAAAACCAATAAAATGATTATATTATATGTGAAACCTAAAAGTATTTAAATTTGGTTTTCACCTCTGCTTTCTGAGTGTTACACATAAACTGTGAACAATAGATGGCGCCAGCAACCTAAGATAAACATTCAAATTGGGTTTCATTTTTCGTGGCATTTTGTATGCGTTTTATTCATGGCAAGTAAAACTGCACTTAAATCTAAGGGTCTATGGGATATGGACACATGTATGCATATAAGGTAATGGAAAGGGCCCTTCCACCGATTCGGGGATACTCGTATCTCTTAATTACAAACGATAAAAACAACAATAGAATTAGTCAGCTACACAAATCCAGGTCTACAACTACTTCAGCGCTTAACCATATATCGCATGGAGATTGCCATGGGTGGATGTCGATTTGATTTGCACCAAATTGCCATGCGTCTGCACCGGCTGCTGATAGTAAGCCGCCTGGTGGTAGAGAGTGGGTGAGGCTGGCTCATTCACCTGAATCTGATGATAGTTGGTGATGGGCTCATGCTCGACCACCTCGCGCACCGTTTGGAACGGATGGTTGACCACAATGCGACGCTTGTGGAACGTTTCCCTCTTCGAGGCGGCATCGGTGGGTGCAGCTGTCGCTGAAATGACGCGCTCATTGGGCTGCAGGTGTCGATTGAGGTGGCCGGCTCCGCCATTGAGTGACACATCCACATCCAGATCGGGTTGGGCCTGAGTGGGTGTGGCTTGTGTGCTGGACGCAACAACGGGCGCAGCTGGTGCCTCTACCAAACGCTGAAATTGCTCCTGTTCCTGTTGATGCTGCCGATAGCGAGAAGATCTGTGATCTTCCTGATCCACTTGCTGCTCCTGTTGCTGCTGCTGTTGTTGTTGCTTCTCCTGCTGATCGCAATCGGGCTTGAGTGGACT
The DNA here is from genome assembly GCA_035042365.1 of Drosophila dives. Lineage (NCBI taxonomy): Eukaryota > Metazoa > Arthropoda > Insecta > Diptera > Drosophilidae > Drosophila > Drosophila dives. The sequence goes on along the minus strand of JAWNLJ010000276.1, from coordinate 3,218,473 downwards.
TATCGTCGCAGTGGCCACAATCGACTGATCCCGGTCATCATGATTCGGTATTTGTAGGTGAATTTGTGCCTTTGGTTGCTCTTTTACCTGCTGTTTGGGTGCCTCCACCAGACGGCCGGATTCTGCATCAGGATCGTAGCGCATGCGTGAGTAAGGTGCACTATATTCCAGTTCTTCGGCGAGAGGACTACGTTGACGCGACACTGCCGCCTGCTTGTAGTAATTTCCACGTGATGAGGCAACGGGTCGCACCGCTTGCTTGGCGTAAACCACGGTGGGGCCATGATGATTGCGCAAATATGGCTTCACTTCGGCGACATGGGCAGGCAGCTCCTCCTGAATTCGATGCTCCTTTGGCGGCGGTTGGCGACTGCGACTCAGATAGATGTTATGCTGCGATGGTGGCAAATGGATCTTGTGCTCGTGCTTGATAATTTGTTGCCGTGGCGCTGGAGCCTCCTCGAGACGTGCTGGTTTCGCATCCACATTGCCGGCATTGGCATTGGGCAGATACTCGCCGCTGAAGTAGTCATCGTTGTTGGTTTGCTGATAGGCCGGCTGCCGACCGAAGCTGTTGGTGCGTTGATAGCCACGTTGTGTTGGATAGCTTGCCTCACTGCGTCCATAATCATAGTCCTTTTGCTCTGGCTCGACCCGTGTGTGCATCTTGGGTGTCAGATGCTTCTTGTTGATCTGGAACTGATTACCATTCGAATCAGTGGCAACAACACTAGAGCCCGAGCTGCTGCTGGAACTGGAGCTGGAGCTGAACGGTGGCGACTGACGAATGCCGTCGGTGGCATCGGTTCCCTGTGGGTGTTGCTGCTGCAGCTGTGACTCGACGTACTCATCCTTGGACACCTGATCATAGGTGGGCATTGTGGTCACAGTGGAGCCAACAGTAGTCACCTGTGCCTGCTCTTTGGGTACATCATAGTTGGGCCTGTACTCATTCCCATTGTTGTTGTAGCTTTGTGTTTGCACCTGCACATTGATGTTTTTGTTGTTGTTGTTGTTGCTGTTGTGGTAGGCACCAGCGACAGCGGGATGTGGATGACCCAGGGGCAGTAAAGTCTCTCCCTTGGGTATCTTTGCCACCGGATGATCCAGTTCGACAACCAATGTGCCAGCTGGCTTGATCACAACACGTTCCTCAATGTCGTAGAACTCCTTCTGGATGGCCGGATGACGGACTTCGTATTTCTTGGCCTTCAGCGCCGGCTGCACAATCTGGATGGTCTTCGTGACGAGTTGGCGGGGTGGAGATGGCTGCACATAACCATGTTGTGGTGGTGGCAAGTAGCCACCGGATTGATCGCCATAATCCTCGTAGCCGAAACCGTCCTCTGCGGGTACCTGTGGCGGATACTGATCCTGATAGTCATCTTGTACGTCGTCATAGCCACTGTAGCCGCTCTGATCATAGCCAGGACGATTATAGCTTTTGCTCGCATCGAAAGCAGGCTCATAGGAGGACTCAAAACCACCTCCACTGCCGCCTAGCTTGGCATCACTGGGCAATGGAGCAGGGGCCGGAGCAGGAGCACTGCCCGAATTGAAACTGGAGGAGGAACTGGTACTGGAGCCGGAGCTCACAGCAGGTGCAAAGGCAGCTGCTTTCACTGGCTCCTGCTGCGGTTCGTAGATGGGTTTGCTGTCTTGTGCCTGCTCCACATTGGCGCTCTGACTTTGGACAGCAGCTGGAGCAGCTACCTGGCGCTCAAACATGCGCAGCTGCTGCGATTCGCCACCACCAATGGACACTACATCATCTCCAGCAAAGGAACTAGAGCTCTCACTGTTACCGCTGCTGCTGCTGGACTGCGTATAGCGTTGAGGCGATGGACTGGAGGATTCAAAGACCTGCACAACGAATTCAAGAAAATGTTGATATAGGATTGGGAAAAATCTTAAGTCAAATCAGTAAATTCCTTACGGTTTCCACGGAGGGTCCATGACTATGATAGGACTGAATGTAGCGCTCGAACTCCTGGTTCTGGCGCAGCTGCTGGTTGCGTTGACGAAACTGGCCATTGTGCGGCGGCTGCTGCACCATCGAGGGACGGCGATTGTGCATACGACGACGTGGCTGGCGACCCTGCTGTGGAGCCTGCGACGACTGTTGCTGATGCAGCTGTTGCTGCTGCTGTTGTTGCGGCATTTGCTGCTGTTGCACCTGTTGCACTTGTTGCACCTGTTGCATCTGCTGCTGTGATCGCTCCTGCAGGCGAGCAAAACGTGGCTCCTCCTCAACACGAATCGGACCGGCTCTCAGCTCCGCTGGCGCATGTCCATCAATGAAGCTAACATCCGCCGGATTCGTGGCCGGCTGTTGAGCAATTGAAATGTTGACATGTGTCGCCGCATAGCTGCCAGCAACCAGCGCGAGCAGCAACAACACCACCCGACACATCATCATCATAACACTAGCTGTAGATCCTCCTCTTGGCAGTCTGCTGTGTCGCTGTCTATTGTCTGTCCGATGGTAAGGCAAACGCACCCGCCGAACTCGTCTCGTTGTGTGACAAATAGCGACGCATGCGCCGCATATTTATACGAGTTGGGGGATCGCTTCGATCACGAATGGAGCGATTCGCAAGCGTATCAGGGTCAATGTCGGCGCGGCTAAAACACCCTGTTTAGGGAGGAGATGCTGCTTGGCCCAGTTCTACAATTAAAGGCATGCGGCCAGATGATGCACAAACGTCAACAGAAATTTGTTAACACTTTGTGGCACGCGCATTTTCAATTGCCCAAATCGCCGCTGCTGCCAGCCGTAATTGGCCAAGTGCAGCATATTCGCCTAATTGTCGGAAGGTCAGGTGAAGCATACGCTGCGTATGAGTGATGTTCACTAAACTACTATTTACAATTTGAACTTGAAATTGCCGATCGCGTTCGATTTTCTAAACGAGGCGTTGAACTGTGCAATTGGAATTTGAGTTTCGCTTTTGTTGCGGTCAATCAAAAATAGTCTTAAACGATTGTTTCTGATATCAGCAGTAGTCAGGCAAAATTGCACAATCGAAGTTGGTGAAGAATTCGCAACTACTTTTTACGTATTTACTATGTATGTAAAGCAAGAGTTACTTTTAAAAAAAAATAAAAAAAAGGTTAATAGTTACTTTGGGGAGTCCAGCAATAAACATTTGACCAACCAAGTCTTGAATGACCAAAATACAAATGTGCTTCGAAGGTGTTTTAGTTCGACATTTCAATAGATTATAGATTGCTTTTTATCTCAACTTTAACTTAAATGCTTGTAACACAAGTGCACTAACCAATTAAATAGATACAAAAAAAGCAATCTAATTTTATTTTTATTTTGTGAGCTGCATGCGTAAAGAAATGTGTGTTGTCTGAACTTGAATGAAATTACTTAAGGGCAATCAGGTTTTGTTGTACTATGCATACTAAAAGGTAAATATAAATGCAGAAAAGGGCTCTTTGACATTATTACATTATTATTATTATTATAAGTCTGGCAAAGATGAAGAATGTTCACCACAGGCAACTTAATCTAGTTTGACAATATTGAATTACAATAAACATACTTTGTAAATACTTTTAAATCTAATTTTCTTGACACTTTAAAATATATTGTAGACTAAATGCATATATTGCCGAAACGCCTACTTAAATGACAGCCAAGTGACAGGCAAAATACTAAAAATAGGAGTAATAAAACACTCAAAGCATACAGACAAGTGCCTAAATTAAACTGTCTTCTACCCAAACTTGGCACTAGCAACAGCATCTGGGCCAACAACATTCAGTAAGGAGAAAGGGGCAAGGAGTTAGCTGAAATCGGGCACACGTGGGTGCTGTATGTGTTGCATACATAAATAACAATTGGAGGAACGACGTAGATAGCACCGAGGAGCCGGGACAATAATAAAAATAAAGCTGAATACAAATAGACAGAGATTGAGACAACGCTGATATTTAAATCAGCTGCACGCAGGTGAAGTGGACGTGGGTGGTGCGGGCGTCTGGTGCCTGTTTACTATGCTTGCCACACCTGATTAAAATCTATTGGCACCAAACTAGAGCACGCTAACCAGAGCTCCCTGCCCTATGCCCTCTGCCCTCTGCCGCCCACCAATAATGAAACTCAATTACGCGTGCCGATTAGTCCAAGGAGTCCGAGGACCAAGACAAACATAAACCAGCTGCAGAGTCGCCGGCGCAGCTGCCAGCTACACGTGTTAACGTTATATTTCTATTTGCTTCAGTTTCAACTTGTGTACAAGTCGTACACAATATGTACATATATATATATTTTATTATTATTAACGTGCACGGCCCCCATCATTGTTCTCTATTGGCAAGGACATGCGCAAACAACACCCCGCCCACCCGCACCGACACACGGCCGCCAATCCCACACCCAGCAACGAGAGCATCTCATCTCTGTATAAATAAGACTCCACATTGAGCACTGAGCCTCAGTTGCTGGACCGTGTTGCTCGCGTGCCCTTCTTAGTCCTAGCTGCTCCTATTCGTGGCTCCGGGTGAAGTTAATTTCGGAATTACAAACTGTTGCGAAAATAGAGCAGCAGCAGAAAAGCCTCTAATTACCAGCCAGGAAGTTGATATTGTTTGCACGTGTTTACAAATTGCCGGTGTGTAATTCGAGAACGGTATTGGAGTATAATTGAACCTAAACCAGGTGAGACGCACATTTCATTTTAATTGCTTTAAGTAGCCAGTTCCCTGTTAATAAAGCTATTGAAATGAAACCTGATTATATACGCATTGTTGTTCACCACGAAATAGGATTTGTTATAAACAAATTTAGTGTTGTAACTCGAACTGTAATTTGGCCTATCATATTATTAGTAGCAATCATAACTTTTATAATGAAGTGAATAATTAACTTTAATATTTAACAGAAAGTAAGTTGATACTGTAAAAGGTGTTTATAGTGATAATGTGTTTATTTTAATAATACAAAAAGTGAAGTTTATTCATTGACTTGAGTCATTCACAAAATTGTTTTAATCCGTAGTCAAGTTCACCACACATTCGGAGTGTGTACAAAATGATCATTGGAATTTTATATGCCCAGTTGTCAAAAAGGAGAAAAAAAACTTATTTTACAACACTGCGACTCGAAAGTGCATTTGAGCAAAGCTACCAGAGTTGCAACCTGGCAACATTTGTAACAAATGAGAGGGAAAAGAACCAAAAAAAAAAAAAAAACAAATAAATAACACCCACAATGCAAACGAAATAAAATAGAGTGAAAAAAGAGTGTACAAAAAAAACTGGTTCCAAAATAGTGGTTAAAAAAAGCACAAGCGCAAGCAAAACTCACCCCTAAGTGGTAATGAGTGCGCTGGCAGACGCCAGCTTTTCTAAGGGTTCGCAGTGAACGTTCAGTTGAACAGTAAACTTCGAAGCGGACGGTTCTCGGTTTGCAGTCGCAGTCGCGTTTCCATATTTCTCCAACCATTTTTAGAAAACTTCTCACATACTCGCACACCCGATACCATCGACGATAGGAGACCAACCAACAGAGCCGACAGCAGACAGAGCTCCCCTTAACATTTGCAACTGAGTCGTGCGTGTTCAAGTGTGTGTGTGTGTGTGTGTGTGTTTAGCTTGTGTGTCGCTTGTGTGTGTGTTTTTCTTGTTGTCCACAAACGAATATAAGACGAAAAACGAGTGCTGAAAGTGCAAAGGCCCAAAGCAAAGCAAGATGGCCGAAAATTGCACAAAATGCAAGAAATCAATCAACTCAAAGGATGCACTTATCATATGCAATTCGGATGACTGTCTGAAGAAGTTCCACCGGACATGCTGTAACATTGACGATGCCATGTACGATATGATACAGAAGAATCCAATGATATCATTTAACTGTGATGAGTGCCGCACTCAAACGCCGAAAGCACTCTGCTCCAAACTGCAGACCATCGAGGAGAAGGTGAACAAGGTGTGCAACGGGGTTAATCAGATCCAGGGACGGATGTACCAACAGTATTTCCAATTTGGCAACCAGCCCATCGTCAACAATCTCGATGGGAAAAAGCACCCGCAACAAAACAATCTCATCGTTGTCGGCAACAATTGCAATTCGGATCGATTGCACGTCGTATGCGACTACGGCCGCTGGGTGCAGGTGGGCAAATTTGCGACAAACACCAGCGAGGATGACATTATCGAGCATCTAGCCGAGGAGCTAAAGATTAACAAGAATCTGGTGAAGTGCACCAAACTGGTGAAGAACGATGCCAACTTATCGCAGTTATCATATTGCAAATTTAAGATATCCATACCGGACTATCGCTTCAATGAGCTGTTCAACGAGGCGATTTGGCCAAGTGGTGTTATGGTTAGCCCCTTCACTCCTCGCTCTCAGCTGAATCAGAATCGCATATAGAACGAGAGAGCCACGGAGAGAGCGCGCCTGCGCCTCTTCGCCAAGGAGTGGGGTGCATTGCATTGGGCGAGAGACAAAGAGAGAGGGCGCTCTGGAGCTGGAGGAGGGTTTGAGGGTTGCTTGCCGGTCGGTCAGCGACAATAGCGACAACCTCTAGACGAGATGACAAGAAAAACAAAATCAACAACAACAACAACAAGAACAACAACAACACATAGTTTTTTCATTCGATAATGTTTTTTAGCCGTCGCCGTCACTTTTTGGAAGGTGTACGTTGTGTGTGGTAGATTAGAGACGGCGGCAGGGGGCTGGATCACAAATTGTATGCAAATTTTTTGACTTTGACAACTCGAAAACTTTGTCTAAAACTTTCAAAGCTTACTCATTATTAAGAGCATGAATTACAGCTAAATACAAAAGTACTTATCGAATTAACTTTGAAAATGCATTTTAAAATGTTTAAGCGTTGCGTAAAGTATCAAAAACCCAAAGGAAAATATAATAATTTTAAAAGCAAAAAAAGTAATATACTTAAATGTGAAACAAAAGTCAAATATTAGTCATTTATGCATAACTGTCGTATTTAAATTAAACAAAACGAAAGACAACTATTAAATCACACAGTCAGTAAATATTTAAACCAAAAACCAAATAAAATAATATACATATTTAAACTATTTAAGCAAGGCACTAAGTAATCCTTTGTTTTATAAGTTTTTTCAATAAAATTCCTTCTTTCCTTTTTTCTTTTGTTTTTTTTTTATTGAACCAACTGATGAGTAAATTTTTTAATTTGAGTACTTTCCAAAATTTGAAATCAATTAAATTTAAAACCAAAGCATTAGCTTTATTACAACTTACAAGTATATTCAGAAATATTGTATTCATATGCGTAGTTTGAGGCATTTTCAAAGCTTGTTCTCAAAAATTTCTAGAAATTTTGCGAACCCAATGAAATGAACAATGGCAAATTGTAAAATTTATTCAAAACAAATTTATATTCTGTATTCGAAACTATATATATTAAACACACAAAACAAAACCAAAATTTAAATACAAACACACATAGAATGTGAGAATCCAAAAATATATAGAAACCAGTTCAACACAATTTACCAACAAGAAAATCAAGAGTTGAGGTTTGCTATTTCATAAAACGCAGCTGGGCTAATTTGTTGCAATAAACTCAACTCAAGAATATAGAGATGTAATAATAAAAATAATATATATTTCGTAATTGATGTATATTTTATACGCGAAACCAGTTTCGTTAAAAAAACACAGGAATACACACAGCAATAGGATGGATGAAATGATCGCTGCCTCAAATGGAGAGTTTTGGTAATGAACATGGGTTCGTTTGAGGTGTGCATCTTAAGCATTATAAAAGACAGCAAACGTAGATTTCTATTTTCGCAAGATTGAGTCAGAAACGACAAAATCAAAAAATAAAATTAAAAAAAAACCATATATTATATATTTAGTATACAACAATATGCATGCATGTATTTATGTCAACTTTTCCAATAAATTCTACAAAAAAAAAACCACAAAATGTATATCTAAATCGAGTTTATTATTGTTGTTGCTGAGGTGAGAGGGTAACTGTATGGAAGATACTAGCTTAACAAATAAGTCGATCAGTCGAAACACTTTAATATTAACCTGTAATTTTTATTCCCATTTGTTAAGCTTTTGCTTCAAGCCCAACAGTAGAATTATGACCAACTCTAAACGTAAGCAGCCCACAAAGCCGACATCATCAAATGTGGCCACAGAAAATAAATCGACCAACGCCGATGATGTTCCGGTCATGCTCAAAAACGATGCAGCTGCTCCAGAGCATGCAACCCAAACTGCTCAGTTCTTTAGAGTGTGTTTTGGCCATGAGCGGGATAACTTTGACAGCTTGAGGAGTTTTACAAGCTGGCTTAGCCGGCCTGTGGATGGTGCCGCTTTGGGTGTCTTTCGGATGCTCTTCGGTGCCGCAATGCTGATCGATATAGCCGAGGAGCGGGGCGGTGGGCAGCTGGATATGCGCTTTGGTGAGCCGCAACATTGCCACTTTCCACTGTTCAATCAAATTGATGCTATGGAATATCCAATGATGGGCTGCTTGTATCTGGGCATGTGGTTGGGCGCTTTGGGTATTATGTTTGGGTATCGCTTTCGTAGCAGCTGCCTCATTTTTGTGACGGGTTACTGGTACATCTTTCTGCTGGACAAGCCGGCGTGGAATAATCACAGCTATCTATTTGGACTCGTTGGCACATTGCTAATCTTCACCCAGGCACACAACTACTGGTTGGTAACAATGTTAACAACGGCAGAATTCAAATACTTAAATTTTTGGCCTTGCAGCTCCGTGGACAGTTGGTTGAATCCGCAGCTGAGGCAGCCGGTGCCGTATTGGAATTACTTTCTCATCAAGTTTCAGTTCTTTGTACTCTACATGTACGCCGGTCTAAAGAAGTTCTCATTGGAGTGGCTCTCCGGCTATGCCATGTCCACTTTGAGCCAACATTGGGTTTTTGCGCCGTTCCGACAGCTGCTGGACGAGAACCTCATCGATTTGCTGATTATCCATTGGTTCACGGCCATTTTCGATCTCTCCATTGCATTCTTCATGACATGCGAGAAGACTCGTCTGCTGGTGACACCATTCATGATAAGCTTTCATTTGATGAACTCCCGACTGTTTACCATAGGTGAGTTGAACACAAAAGAAGAAGAAGGAACCAAGGATAAATTACCCTTGAGTCAAGTCTGATATCTTTTCTCTGCTCTTTTAGGCATGTTCCCCTGGGTCTGTCTAGCAGAGGTGCCACTCTTCTTTAGCTTTGACTGGCCACGACGCTTATGTCAACTGCTCAAAAGATGCCCAGATGTGAAAGAACATAAAGCAACAATCAGTTGTCCAACTGGACTCAAGGCTCAGCTGCGCAGCTGCATCATAATCATCTATTGCATGCTACAGCTTTTTCTGCCCTACTCGCACTTCATCACGAAAGGCTACAATAACTGGACAAATGGTCTGTATGGCTACTCCTGGGACATGATGGTGCATTCATACGATACGGTGCTAACCTCCATCAAGGTGATAGATAATGACAATCAGCAAGTGCATCATCTGAATCCCTATGCCTTCACCGAATACGATCGCTGGACAAAGTATGCCGACATGGCTGTCCAATATGCCAATTGCATTGAGAGGAATATACGTGACGATATGATAAAAAATCCGGTCAGCAGTCCTGTGAAGAGCAACAACATTTCCATTTACTTTGACATTTGGTGCGCCATGAACGGCCGCTTCCAGCAGCGCACCTTTGATCCGCGCGTCGATCTATTGAAGGCGCCCTGGTCCCCATTTAAACAGACACCCTGGTCGCTTCCATTGCTCAACGAACTAAACCATATGCGTCCAAAGCTCAAAACGATTGAAGATGAGGTGCTCGCCTGGAACAACTACTCGGACGTTGTTTTTGTGGCTGATTTCCCCGGGCTTACGCTGAGCAACTTCATTGCTCCGGCGCTGTTTAACTGCTCCCTGACGATACTCGAGGGTAATGTGCGCTACAAAAATGACAAGGAGCAGGAGTCATATTTCCTAACAGCCGGCAAAAGCATCAGTCTGGCGAGCAATGTGACGCACTTTGTGACCACCATTGGTCAAAAGCCTGCCTCCTATTTGTACACCTACGTGAACAGGACTATGTTGGAGCAGGATATTGTGATCGATGATGAGGCTCAGCCACTGGAACAGCTGCCTCTGTTGCCATTGTGGAAGGAGTTCAAGCAACGCATTACAAACTACCAGCAGTTCCTTAAGCATCTGGCTAATTGTCTACTATATTTGCTGTACGATGTACCCATACCAATTTCCATACGAGAGAGAGACTAAGAATGAAGCGGTTGAGATCAATTTCGGCCTGCTAAACAACGTATTTTCTGTCACATATTGTGTGGTGATAAAACTGATAATAAATGTTTAATGTTATAACTATAATTCCTAAAAGTTTCTAATTTAAGACCCGCCCAATGAAATCAATATGATTATCTAATATACACATATATGAATAACTGTATTTACAAACCGGACACAATATTACCATCAGCCTAATTAATTACAAAATCTCCGCAATGGAGCCTCAACTGCAAATTTTGTTGGCTTTGTCAAATAGTAAAGCGCATTAATAAAACTATGAAGAGCACTTGACCCATGCTTGGCCCAATGCTTGACTACAGAGCATTCGACTCTGTATGCTGATAACTGGGCTCAAACTGATTGGTCTGTGTCTCCCACAGGCGAGCATAAAGTCCCTTTTGTTGCAGCAATTGCATATGTGTGCCACGCTCTCCAACACGTCCATTCTCTAGCACTAGAATCTCATCAGCTTCCTTGACTGTGGAAAGGCGGTGGGCAATACAAATGCTGGTCCGGCCATTAGTGGCGCGCGAAAGAGCCTTCAAAATGTTCTGTAAATGTCATTGATTAGCTTGCGAATTTAATTATGGTATTATGATGCAACTTACATGTTCTGTAATGGAATCCAGACTGCTGGTGGCCTCATCAAAGATTAGAATGGGCGAGTTCTTCAGTATGGCACGAGCAATCGCCACACGCTGCTTCTCTCCACCGGATAGCTTTAGACCACGTTCACCTACCTGCGTTCTGTATTGATTGGGCCAGCTCATTATCGATTCATGTAGATCGGCCATGCGTGCCGCGTTTTCGACATCCTCGTGCGATTTACCCAGGTTGCCATAGTGTATATTGTGCTCGATGGTGTTGTGGAACAGCACAGAGTCCTGTGGCACCACAGCAATGCATTTGCGTAGACTGTCCAGCTCAACGCCGTTAATGTCCTGGCCTCCGATCAGAATACGACCCGAATTTGGCTCGAAGAAACGAAAGAGCAAACGCACCATAGATGACTTGCCCGATCCGGAGCCACCCACTATCGCAACATTCTTGCCAGCCGGTATGGTGAATGAGAGGTCCCTGAAAATGGCCTTACCTGGCTCATACTCAAAGTTCACATTTTGAAACTCAATCGATGAGTTGCTATTGTCCACGAAGATGGGTTGCGCATTGGGCGCCGTTTGAATCCTGCTATCCACATTCATGAGCGTAAACATGGCCTGCATGTCTAGCAGAGCCTGACGTACCTCACGGTACACGCTGCCCAGGAAGCCCAGTGGTATGGACAGCTGGAATAGCAATCCATTGACCATGACTAAATCGCCGACAGTCATGTTGCCTTGCGATATCTCTTTGGCTGCCAGCACCATAATCAAGCTCAGAGCACTGCTGAATATCGCGTTCTGTCCGAAATTAAGCATCGCTAGACTGGTGCTGGTTTTCAAACTGGCCGTCTCGTACTTTTTCAGCACCTCGTTGTAGCATCCAGCTTCGTATTTTTCGTTATTGAAATACTTTACCGTTTCGTAGTTGATCAGCGAATCGACCGCTTTGTTGCCCGCCTCGTTCTCCGCCTGATTCATGTACACACGGAAGCGTGTTCGCCACTGCGTCACACTTAATGTATACATGGCATACACACCCACACAGCCCATACTGACGCCGGCGAATGCAAGTCCGTATTTCAAGCCCAATACACTGGAGACCAGCGTCAGCTCAAAAATCGTCGGCACTATATTGAACACCATGGCTGAGAGCACAAAGTTAATGCCACGCGATCCCCGATCGATTGTCTTGGACAAAGCACCCGTCTGCTTGTTCAGATGAAACGCCAAGTCTAGATTGTGCAGATGCAGAAACACATTGGTCGCAATCTTGCGTATGGAATGGTGGGCCACCTTAGCGAACACCGCATTGCGCAGCTCATTGAAACCGGCGGCACTAGCTCGAGCAATGCCATCTGTAATAGAAATAGTGTCATTAAATGGTTACTCAGTTTTCTATTGAAGTACTCACATCCCAATAACATTGCCGTTGCTGTGGATAGCACTACATCCGGCGCTGTGTCCATGTTCAGTGACGTCATTGAGTCCACAGCACCTTTGAATAAAAATGGCACACACACTGTCAGCAGCTTTGAGCCAGCAAGCAGACCAAGCGAAATGGCCACGCTGTGAATGGATAGTTAAGCTAAGCTTTCAAGAATTTTGTAAATTTCTTACCGTTTGCGCACAAGCGGATCCTCCTTGGGCCAAATGTATGCCATCATGGCACGCATCATATCCTTGGAGGTGACTTCCGGTGCGTCCAGTTTACCCAACGTTGAGGCACCATCGTTGCCGCCGCTGCCTATATGAACGTGACAATTTCGTGATTGTTGCTGTTGTGTCGGCAGTCGTTTTTGTTGTTGTTGATTTAGCACTGGAACCGCATCGAATTGACTTTAATGCAGCTAAATCAAAGCTGGCGCCAACACAACAAACGAACAGGCAAACAAACTAGCATTTTTTTTTGGATATTTCCAATTTACAAAAAGTGACTCAGTTAACAACAACAAAAACAAAAGCAATTTGTTAGTCATATTTCAAACTCAAAATGCAATTAAAACTTTATTAATAAAAAGCAAAGCGCCTTTTCGCAGTTTTTAGTAATACTTTCTGGTAAACACACCTTTTGTCTAAGAGAACCTACCTTTTGCCTTCTTGGCAAAGACGCCCCCAAGCAGTTTGCTGCCCGGTGTGGGCGTAAATGGTGTTATCCTTTTGGGCTTAACATCATCGGAGCTGGCCAACGTGGCATATAGCTGCAAGATAAACAAAATATATATTTACAACAAATAACAAACAGATTATTATTAAAAACAAATTTGTACTTTATTGTATTGTTCGTAATTTAATTATTATTAGATGCGCAATGTGTTGACTCAAAGTCTTGTAGATAGCGCAGGCACTCTAAGAGGTATCCATGTGCCACCGTGCCACTTTCGGTGAGCTGTGGCAGCTTCTCCAGTGCGGCCACAAATTTTTGATATTCGTTGATTTTGTGTGTCAGTAAATAGGACAACTCCGGCTGTACATCGTCAAATTGGCTGACATCGCCAAAGGCAACCTGACTGAGCAGATTGGGAAAATGTGCGCTCTGCTTGAAGATGAGGTGGAGCACAACGCGCAGATTATGTGAGCAGCCCTCGATGATGTGCACAAACATTTGATCCATTAGATTGTGCTCCCTGATGAACTTAAAGATGTTGCTATGATAACTCTGCGCAGCCAACTCCTTATTATGTGCGATAAGCTGCTCAATGTCCAGCAGCGAGAACTCAAAATAATCATGCGCATTACGCTTCAAATAAAAACCGTACTCGGTGAGTAATTTAAGATTGGGTAAAGCTCCATAGCTGATGAACAGTTGCTCATATGGTTTAAGTTTAGGCGCTGTCAGAGATTCGAGTGTTAACACATAATCCTGACTTTTAGTGCTGCCCAGCAGCTGCAGGTCAGCTGTGGTTTGCACCGTGTCCGAGTGATTAAATAGATCCAGAAAGGGAGCCAGTGCCAGGTTGGTTGTTCCGCTTAGCAAGTCCTGAAAATGACTGCGTCCTGGATGCAGTTGACGCGCGTTTAAATAAACACTGCGACTGTTTACAGCAAAGTAGGCGCATCGATATTCGGCCAGTGTCCATATCTCCTCGCAGTAGCGCTGACCACAGCACTGGCAATGCTGTGTGCCCACCAGTGACTTCAGCACCTGATAGCAATCGCGTATCTGACGATTTTGTGCCACTGTGCGCTCCAGTAATGCCTCCGGCAAACATTGTAGCTCGGACATTGCGCAGAAATAGGGCGTTGTATAGCTGCGGGGCAGACTATCCAAGTAGGCAGCGAACTGGGATTCTTGTCTAGAGTCATGCAGATGTTGCAGATGCAATAAATAGCAGGCAATGAGCGCTTGAAACGTAATACGGGAGTCCTTGTCAAATCGATCCGGGTCAAAGAGCGCCTTAAACTCTTTATCCGATTCAAGGGTGGCGATGCTTATTAAACAACTTGAGGGCAGGCGTATCAGTTCATCCCCAGCGCGAAAACATTGTGTTTTGGAGCACAGGCCACGACCGGTTTGTGGGAAACTCAACGCAGATAGTTGAGTTTCATTGCGCCAACCCAGCGAATTAAGTTGTTTGTACAGCACGTGTAGGGCATCTACTTGCGAATCAGCTGCTGGGCGTTGAAGACGCCGGCGTTGGCGTTGTGTGCGTCCCATTTTCGTGTATGTGTGTGCTGTTTTGGCGCCCACTTAATGCCTTGAGGTGAGTTTTGCTTGCTGCAACGAAAGAAGCAGCGTTAATTCTAAAATACAACTCCGAAAACAAACTCAACTCAGCTCTAAAGAAAAGGGGCCAAAACAACACACACGCATATTGTTGCCTGACCTCTTTGTTTTTGTTTATTATAGTAAGTTCTTTAGGCACATGGTATGCAACTAATCTTCGCTGCTTTTGTGCTAATCATTCAATAAACTTATGAAATCATAATCTGAGAAACTTTATCTGCCTGAGAGTGGCCTTGAAGTCTCGATTTTTTACTTACCACACGCGATTGGCCTCGGATATCAAGTGGATTTTGGCATTTAATGTGGAAAGTGTAGGAAAGGGTCTTCTTTTTACTGCACAATTTTCTTAGTTGCAATAGTCCGGCCATACTTTATGCAAAAGCAAATACTAAATTCTAATTCACTGGTACGGATAATTATCGATACATCGCATCCGAGTAGACAGTGTGACCAGAACTGCAAATTAAGAGACTACAACATGTTGTCAGATATTGGCGCTACCAGTGAATGGCACAAGATTTATTTATTCTAGAAAAGACCGAACACAGCCAAAATGTTTGGTTTACTAAGTTCAGGAAGATTGGTGAGTACTACTAAATAACTTGTATTTAATGCACATGTAATGAAATTAACTACTATCAATATAGCCTCAAACCGACTTCGTTGCGGTAGATGAGAACAAACTGCTGATAAACGTACCCGACATTGAGTCAGTGAATTACGTTGTTGTATTCTTAACTGGCATCTCGCCCCTTCCACTGGGCACAGCAGCTGCGATATACTTCAGTTGGCCCGATGCAAATGCAGCGCCCACCTGGCAGTATCTGGGCCACATAAATAACAACAAACCATCGGCAATATTTAAAATAGCGCAGCTCAAAAAAGGTCACGAACTAGACGCACATGGCAATGAAATGATTTTTGGCGCCCAGGAAATTTCACATATAGCACAAATAGGCATTTCCATTGAACCTGAGCTAACGGTGGCTCAACAAACCCCAGCAGTTGTAAGTCCTCATTTCGATATTATACCAATTATCAATAGTATTCACACCTACCTTCCTTACAGTGCAGCGCCAATGATAATAAACAATTCGGACAGCGCATGTTGGAGAACTTCTTCAATTACGCTTCAAGTTTTTGTGTGAACGTGCCTGAAATTCCACCCGCCACAACTGAAACATTTGTGCCTTTCTCAGTGGTGCAAAATTGGTATACGAATTTTCAGAGGCGCATGGAACAGAATCCAAATTATTGGAAACAGTGTTGAGCGACTTATTAAGTGTATTATTAAGCTGAAAGTGTTTTGCAATATGCACAGAGATGTTGATAGATTTAAAAAAAATGCATTTTTATTAAATTATTTCAAATATAAGAAACAAAGTTTTTTTTATAAGCAAACTATAATATAATTTTTCTATTTTTCAGAAGGATCGTCTGGTGCTTCCTTGGATTTCTTAACTGGTGAATTTTTATTTTCTCTGTGCTTATTACCTGGAGACGGGTATTTCAAATGTTTGATTGCTATATTTACCGATTTTGATGCTTGTTTTGGTTTAGCGTCCTTTGTTGGCGCTTTTTGTTTGCGATCTCTTCGAGATGCTTTTTTAGGTTCTTTTGCTGTTGGTTTTTCTACTGCCTTCTTTGCGGCATTCTGAGACTTGGCCTTTGCCAAGCTTTGCTGGATTTTCTGCTTCGCATCACTTTGCTTCCCATCCTTAATGGCCTTTAATCGCGCCTTATTAGCGTCTGTGAGTTTGCCGAAAACACTGGTCATGTACGCATTGTATTCGTGATAATGCTGCAGTTTATTGCCAGTGGCTGATGCCGAATTTGGTAATCGTCCACGATAAACAACGCATCGCCTGAAATTGCAAGCAGATTAACATTATTAAATAGTGATCAAACGTGAAATACAAATTGTGGTCGCTATTATTTATGTGTCGCAGCCGGCAGAATTTGGCAAGGTGGCATTCAAATACTCTTGCGCCTATATAGAAAAATAAATAAATTGTTTGACATAGCCGCACATATATTGTGAACTTCTTATATACATAAATATACTGGTATATTCGTAAAATGGGATCGTAGCGCTGCCTGGCACGAGCGATTTTTTTAAATTTGCTCTTTGAACAGCTTTTTTTCTATTTTTCCTTCTTTTTTGTGGTTTGCTAAAAAGCAATTTGGCAAGCTGACACATATATCTAGTCTATTTAGTCGAGCGTGCATACTATATAAAAATAAACATATATTATAGTTGCAGACACAATGAATCTTACATAGAGCAACAGAGCGCTACAAATGTTTTGACTTTTGTAAACATAAACAAAGTATCCTTCATTTATTGAGCAATATGTAACAAGAGGAATATTTGAAAGAATTCTTTAAATGATGCAATAGATAAAGATATATTCGATTTCTTGCAGCGTATTCAAAGTTCGTGTTTGATAAGAAAACCAACCAAATTAATTGGCAAATTTGTATGTAGAGAGATGTGCATTGATTTAGCATTTGTAAATGCATTTGTTGCTACAGCAGCAACAAGGAGACTTTTGTTGTACTATTTTCTTGCTGCAGAAAGGTGCCCCGTTTTGCCAGTTCGGGTTGCAACGTGCTGTTGTATGCAGCAACAATTAGCAGCGCGTGTTTGAAACCGAATAAGTGAATAAAATAGGTCAACTACAGAGCACAAGCAATCAAAATAGCAACGCGCGGGCGTTGTCATTCAATGTGGATTGCAAATTAGGGCAAAACAATCGACCACAAATCTCTCTGTCAGCAGCTAATAATAATAAATTTAATTCGGAATATTTGACTGACGCCATCAGAAAACATAATTGTGAGTCAGCCATGTTGTCAACAACAACAACAACAGCGAGTGGCCTCTTTTCGCTGCCGGAAATGCCACTTGATGAGCAACGATTTCCGCTGCGTCAATCACAGAGGACGCTTTGGTGTTGCTCAACACAAATGCAACAACAAGAAGTGCAGCAACTTGTTTTCTTGGATCACCAGCATCATGTGAAAATTGAATTGGATGGTATATTCCCGTTGTTGCAAGCAAAGTGTGAAATTCCCTTACAAAGATTTCCCATGCAGCAGATTTCCACTCTTGTTCTTAGCAATAACAACCCAATGTTAGATCCACCAGCAGCATCTCGATTTCCCGAGCAAATGATTCACATATCGTTGCCACAAAGATTTCCTTTAAGTTGCCAATTTCCCATGCGGAATTTCAAGAATTCTGTTCAATCAATAAGCCAGCGGGGAAGCAGCCAAACACACCTGACGAAATCAAAATCTGCGACACCCAAGCAATTTCCCACAATTAAAAAAGAATTTGTCATGTTTAGCGATAATCCGCGGCATAGAAATGGACAAGAAAGCGCGGCAACGGATGTGGTGCCCAAACAAGCAACAATGACGCACAGGAGCCACAATATGAGCACTAATATAGACGTGAGTCTGTATATGGATGTGAACGTAGATGTTGACGAAGTTGTCGATGATGATGATGATGTACATAAGTCAATGGCATTTGATAATGAACTTAATGATCGTGAGCAAACATTAAACTTGAACGTGGAATCAGCTGAAGGCGTTGTTGGCGTGCAAAAGGAAATCGAGCATCAACCGGCGGAAAATTTTAATGACGCCTTTGGGTGGCGACACGAGCAAAACAACAACAACAACGAAGGCAACGACGACGTGGGTACTGCCAAAAATAAACGCGAAATATGCGAGCAAAGCAAATTAGAGACGACGGCGACTGTTCATAATGAGCTAAATATGACTAAAGAGCAACAGCAGCAACAACAGCAACAACAGCAACAGCAGCAGTCAATATGCTTAGCCAGTGAGCAGGAAAGTCAAACAATAGGCGAGCGAACAACAAATGCCTCCAATCGACAATCATCAGACGAGCGCGAATCGTCGACAGAGCAAGTGGATGGTCAAGAGCAAAAGTGGCATCTCAAAACGAACGTAACCCAAACCGAAAACGAGGAAGCGTCGCCGTCGTCGAGTATAGAATACTTAAAGTGTGCGGTTCGCGCGTTGCTAGACGAAAGCTCGAGCAGTGTTCCTTACCTTGTCGTAGATCTCGATTTGATTGATCTATTGGGTGAGCTGGTGCAATTGATTGCCACGCCCACAAGCACGGGTAATATTTGGAGCGTACCATTGGTGGAAGAGCAGGTGGTGGTCGATGAATGTGCGGACATGACGGTGACGAAAGTGAGTGACGATAGTGAAGCAACAACAGCCGTCGTTGCTGACGTTTATAGTGAGCATATTGAGCAGCAGCCAGCTGAACTGGATGATAACAACAACAACAACAACAACAGCAGTAGTAGCAACGACAACAACAACAACAGCGAGATGAAATACGAAATGCTGAAGAGCACAACACGCTTGCCAGAAACGCAACCGAGTCGTTTATCGAGCACAGGAGCAGCAGCAACAACACCACCCTCGACAACAGCAACAGTTGCTCCCGTTCCAGCGCTGATAACACGTATACGTGATGTGACCACGCCGACGTCATCCACATCCGGGCGTCCACTCCTTGGCGAACTGAAGCAGAGCTCCTCAAGCCGTGATGCAATCTCGATTGATGTGGAATCCTTGCTGCCACAGCGTACACTTCTGCGACGTCAGCGACGCATGCGCTCCCAGGAGTCGGCAGAGGAGAAGCCTGAGGATGTCATTGAACGTCTAAACAAGTTAAAAGCACGCATTTCGGGTGCGCTGAGCGAAGTCAAGGGTGTTCTAAAACAGTACAGCACAGAGAGTGAAGCGGAGGCGGCCGGAGAGAAATGGATGGGACCAACGTCAACAACGTCAACAACGTCAGCGTCTGCGTCAGCATCAGCTACTTCGCCAGCTTCAGCATCAGCTTATTCGTCAGCTTTACCGTCAGCTGTTGCATCAGCTTCCTCGTCAGCTGCTGCATCATATCCTGTATCCACTCCAGAGGTGAAGACGGAAACGGAGGCGGAGAAACAAGCTGTCGAATTTCGATTTGTTAGGAAAATTCGTAGGCGTAGCTACTTTGATGAGACGGAAGAGGAGAAGGAAAAGGTGCAGGAGACAAAGGATGCTGCAAACCTGGCCACTGAGTTACCGACCAAGGTCAAAGAAGACCATAAGAAATCTGCTGAATCAATTACAAAAAGAGGTGTTATTGAGGATTCAAAACATGCAAGAGATGCAGCACAGCAAACTAAAAATGAAGTAGACAACAAGACAAATGAACTTGCTGCAGACAGCTGCAAAGTCAACGAGGAACATAAAATATCTAAAGAAGCTACAACTCAGATTAAAATTATTGAGGATGTAAAAACACCCATTGAAATTACTGCAGTCAGAAAGGCCAATGAAAAGCAGTTGAAACCGACTGAAGCTGCTAAGCTATCAAAAATTATTGAAGATCAGAAAATATCAATAGATGTTGAGATGCCAAGCCAAGTCAATGTGGAGCAGAAAAAACAAATAGAAAAAAGCCAAGTCACTGAACAGGAGCTGGCAACAGCGCAAACACAGCAGGAACAGGAACAATCCCCAAAACTAAAGCTTAAAACTATAGAAAAACCTAAAGTCCAAGCCAAAATTGAGTTTCTAGCCAAGGTGCAAAGCGAACTCAAATCAAAGCCCAAGTCAAAAGAGTCAAATGAGTCAGTAGAGCCAAATGAGCCAAAAGAACCAAATGAGCCAAAAGAAGCAACAGCAGGCAAAGAGCTGCCCAAAAGGACAGCAACTCCGCCATCAGCTACAGGAGCTAATGCGGCTGTTACACCAGCAGCAACTTTGACAGCAACCACTGAACAACTCCATCCCGTGGAGGCAATGGAAGCAACACCACTAGCTGCCGCATTGCCCAAAGAGTCAGCCACGCAGCCAGATGGGATCGCAGAACCAACCAAGGTGACTAAAAAGAAAGTCATTGTGAAAGTGAAAAATTCGCGACGTGCATCAATTGCCGCCGTGGAGCCATCAAAGATTAAGGCTGAGCCGGTGCAGAGCGATGCACTGGCACAAAGGCGACCCTCCGATTCCGAGGCGATTGTCAAACGCAAGAAGAAGCTAAAATTAACGACCAGCAGCACCATTTCCGGTAGCAATGAGGGGCAACAATTGCAAGAACAACAACTGATGCGAGAACAAGAGGCGACAACGATAAATGAACAAGTTGTAACTGCAAAGGTCAACAACAAATCGACCCCAGCCAAAAGCGTATCAGCAAAACCACCAACAATTGCCAAAAACACAATGCAGGCAGTTGCAGCGCCAGCAGCAGCAGCAGCGGCAACGGCACCGACCACAGCAACAACAATATCAAGCGAAGCGACAACAGCAATTGTGCCAACGGCGCCAAAACAATTGCCAATCGATGTTGTGATTGCCAATCAAGCAGCAGCCAGCGAGCCGAGCAGACACGCCAGCCTGAAACTAGCTGAATTGGTGGGTACAACGGTGCTGGTGGTGCCAGCAGCAGCAACAGCAGCAGCAACAGCAGCAGCAGCAACAGCAGCAACAGCAGCAACAACAGCAGCAACAATCACAGCGAGCTCACAGGACATTAACACAAACTCAACTGCAGCGGCAACAATCGTCAGTTCATTAAGCCAGTCCAAAGAACCCATTAATCAGAAAGCAATTAGCCCGCCTCAACAAAAATCCGAGCAACAGGTGGTTGTTGCCGTTGACATTGAAGTCGCCCCCGTCGTAGCGACGACGACATCGACGACGACACAAATAGCAGCGACATTGAGCGAAGTCTCACACGAAAAGTCATCGCCACAACAACAAGAAGAACAAGTGCAACAACAACAACAACAACAACAGCTGCATCCACAACAACAAGAAGCGCAAGTAGCTACAAAAGACAACGCACAGGCGCAACAAAATAACAGTCTAATTGCCATGCCGGAGCTGAAAGTACTTGCGGGTCCTGTGCAGCCCGTTAAAATTGAGACGGTTGAGCAGCCGCACGATGAATCCGATTTGGTTGTGGCCAAAAAGAAGTCACCACATTTGAAGAAACTAGTGCGTAAGACCTCCATAGACAAGGGCAAGGAGAAGGTGGGTGACGCCCTCAAACTCAGCAGCATACTCAAGGATAAAAATAAAATAGCAAGTCAAGCGGACAGAATCAATAAGTTAACGCCACCCAAAAAACAATCGAAGGCAACAACAACAACAAAGGAGCAGGCAGAGGCAACCGTTGAGCAGGAGCATCAGCAGGAAAATGCCCATGTTTCCGAAACGCAACTCGAGCTGGAACTTGAGCAGCAACCGGTAACGGAGCCGGAACCAGAGCCAAAACCCAAGAAACCGCGACAAATCAAAAAGAAAGTCATAATAAAACGACAGAAGCGAAAACTTTCAATTGGCGATACATTCTTTATACAGCAGGAGCCCGAGGAGCCCAAGGTGCCCGAAATTGAGACAATAGAGAAAGCCATTGCCTATGTAACAGATGATGAGGATGATGTGGAGCCGGAACCGACGGCGGAGCCATCCAAACCCCTTAAATCCTGCATGCATGTGCGTGAATATAAGATCGGAGATTTGGTGCTCTATGCGGAACGTTATCGAAAAACTCAAGTGCGCTGGAAACGTGGTCGAGTCTTGGAGCGTATTACCAGCATTTCGTATAAGTTGGAGATTGAGGGCAAGGAAGTGCCGGCCCATATCAGCTATATTAAAAAGTACACCGGACGAAAGGTGAAATTCGTTGGCAAGGAGTACCTGGATATCGAATACGAACAGGTTGTGGAGGAGGAGCGTCGAGCGCGCAGCTATAGCATATGGAATATGGTCTAAATGGGAAGCAGCACTTACCTAATCCTACGTAATGTTGTAATTTGTGTAAGTGTGTTCCCGCAAATTATGATCGTCGACCTCTCCTTTTGAGTGGAATTGAGAAATTTCGCAATGGAATTTTTTGATGATCTCAAGTATGACATTCAGTTAATTGTATAGCTAGTTTTATATGTACTATATAAACCTGTAAATATCTGTGTAGTATAGCTTATCCTAATGTTAACGTCTTAGATTTATATGTATTATATGTGTACGTAAATTATTCCAAAGATTTCAACTCGTTGGAAAATCAACAATAAAAAAGCAACAAGTGTAAATTTAATGTGGGTCAAAATAGCAACGAATTTGTTATAAAATTTCACGTCGCCTTTCGTTTTAAATGTTTAGTTTACATTTTAAGAAATTGCCGAAAAAAAATATATATGAATTTTTAATAAAGAGAACCAAAATATTTCAACTATGCACATTTCGGATTATTTACATCATCAGTTTTTCGATAATCAGCAACAACAACGGCAAGAATTCAAAAATTCAATTACTCATAAACATTTTTATTAGTTTGTTTATTTAAAAGCTGTGCGCTTCATTTTTCGCGTTGCGGCATTCTCGACTTTTATTTATAGATCGGTATATATTTTTATATACGATATTATTGAAAAATGAATGAATAAAATCAGAATATGTTTGAGGTTTATACAAAACAGCAGATCTATGACCTGTTCCCATTCTGAATTATTATTTTAGCGCCAATTCGCTCGACGGGTCGCCTTTTTAGAAAATAGTTTTCGGTTATATGGCTATGCCCGGCTCTGCTATATCTTTATCTATAACCCAGACACATAACTTGAGCTATGCTCCGCCCATCAACTTTTGTGCCAACAGCAAAAATGCGTGTCATTAATAAAACTTTGGCGTAATGCACGCAAATAAAAAAAACAAAACAAAAATCATAAAAATTGCAAAAATAAAAACAGCGACAGATGAAAAAACAGAAGAGCTAAACATTTTTGCCTTCATTCTCGGACTCGAGCATTTCTCATAATTGATGGCCAAGGCGTTTGGCGCTTTCTGCCAGAGAAATCCCTCAAAAATTATTATTGCCTTGCCTTTCGTACAAGAGCACAGAACAACAAAGGCATTTCTACACAAAAATATATATAGTATATATATAATATACTTATGTGACATAAACACATATATCGGTTTGTGTAGATGTGGCACTTATTATATATGACAACTTAATGTGTGTGTGTGTTTGTGTGATCTAGCAAATATGCTACATTCCTGGGATTTAACAGCGCGTCTTTGTGTGCTGGGTTTTTCATTCAATTTTTCGTGGGCTGGCGACGCCCGACGCGACCCGATTAATAATATATACTTTATATATTTAATGCATTAATAAATTGCAACAAGAGACATAAGCAATTTCATGCTGATTGAGAATCATATCTAAAGATAAAGATGTAAATAGTGTGGGAAATCCCTCAAATATTAGTCTTAAAAATTATTAAATATTAAGCAAAATGACAGACGAAAATTAATTATGTTTCTGCATCTGATAAAATAATTAAATGTTTGCATTTGTATTTAGCACACAACTACTACAAAAAGTTAAGATTGAGTATAGGAAAAGTTTAAAACGTATACAAATTAAGATTTTTTGAAGAATTTAAAGAAGTTGAGCTACACGAGTAGGAATTTTTGTAGCTAGACCTTCAAATGTTTAGGGAAACGAAACTTTTGTGGCACTACTGAGAGCATAACATATTTCCATAAATCAGCGCACAAATCTAGCGAACCACTTGCCGACTATTAGCAGGACCATCGCATATATATCGCTACATTAAATTTAATGTAGTTTTTGTGCGAGCAACATTCAAAACATGTCTACACAAAGAGAACTGGCAACGGCAAATTGCTAAATTCAATATAAAAACCGGGCAGCTACAAGATCAATTTGGGATTTTTGTGGATGTGCGGATGGGGTTGAGAGATAGCGGGGTATTTTTTAGTATCAAACGCCGACTAAAAACTGTGCCAAGTTCCTTGCGCTAGTTTCATGCGACAGCGACATGGACATTCACATGCACATTCACATTTACATTCACATCCAAATCCACATTCACAGCTGCATCGACATCGAATGTCTCGCAATTTGTTTCAAAGTGCATATCTGCGAAAGCGAGGCCAGGCTAATTACTAACAACGCAAAAACCACAGAGCAAATTGAAAAGAATTATTGGATCCTTCAAGTTGCGAGCATACTGCGATTTATCGCCATCATGGCATATTCACCCAGCTGGGTAACTCAGCTAAAAATTTAACGAAATAACGAGAAATCACACGATGTGCCTGAACTTTGGGAAGGCCACGTCAAATACAAATACATAAAAAAAAATTCGAGAGAGCTATCGCTAGAAAAATGCTAGATTAAATCAGACATCAATTTGACGTAAAATATTATCGTGTGTTTACACAATGCGCGTATTTTCGATAAATCTAATGGGAGGAGATCAGCCTTCAAATGTTTCTCTTTTCGTTTTTTTGTATACCCTGTAAACACAAAATGCCCAAAACGAGTATTTTAAATTTTGCGTAAGGTAGGTAACAATTTTATGGAATGCGCAACGCGTTATCGAAAAACATTTTAAATAAAATTGTTTTAATTTGGAGAAAGTTATTGCATTGGAAAATTGTTGATTTTGGATTTGTGCGGTGAAATATTTGAAATAAGTAATGCGAATTATTTGACAATATTTGTTACTTGGTTTTTTTTAAATTCTAATAATTTTTGACAAGGCGATTGAACTTTAAATGTCGTATTTTTCCAAAGATCAAACCAACATTAAAAAACATTGGTTTTTTAAATTCTGTACATTTTTCATAAGTAAAATTAATTTTAAGCGAAAAACACAATTAACATCTGCCACAGTCAGACTACAGGGTATACACTTGGTATTACTTGATTTACTGATCTTAATTCTTTTTGGGGGCGACGGACGGATGCTTGGCACACGTTTTAGTTTTCGACGCGTTCGAAAATCGATTTAAGTGGAAAATCGGCTAGTGGTGCTCTGTGGTGTCAACGAAGACACCAATGAGGACGCCCGACCGATATGGCGTCATGCCCGATGGCCGACGACAGACGCCAAACGCCTGACGCCATTTTGAATCATTGCAATCAATCGTCACCGAAAACGCGAGAAGCGCGTCGTCGATGGACACTTTGAAGGCGCGTCGTGTCGCATCCCACCTGAATCATTATCGGTGCAGTTGTATCGGTGTGTGGCGGCAGCAGCCCAAGGTCTGATTAGGCACCTTGGCATTTAGAGAATCGTTTCTCTTTATCAACAAAAACACAAAGTGTAGCAAAAATAGTTGCCAACTTGTAAATACCGAAACAGGCATGAAATATGAGCTGATTAGTTGTATATAAAATGTGGCTTACTTTTCATTTTCGATATTAAGGAGCGTTGAGTCAAAGCGTGGCTGAACATAGGGCCAACCACCCTGATTCTTGTGCTCCTCCTGCAGCCAAATGAGCTCAGCTTTTTTATATTTTTGAATCTCGTTGACAACAATATCATAGGGGAACGGGCAGAGCTGCAGGGAAATCAGTGAAATTTACATTATAATGCCACTTGAAATGCACTTGAGATTTACCTGTTCCAGCCTTGCTATGGCGATGGTTTCCTCCTGCTCGTGATCGTCACGCTCCCTGACCAGATCGTAATAGACTTTTCCAGAGCAGAAAATGAGCTTCTCCACACAATCGGGACTCGCCGCTGCCTTACCCATTTCGGGAATGCAACGCTGAAACGAGCTGCACTCGTCAAAGTCCTTAAAGGGACTCCTTGCCAATGGATGACGGAGTAGAGATTTGGGAGTGAAATTGATGAGGGGCTTCCGAAAACCGAGGGCCACCTGACGCCGCAGCGCATGGAAGAGATTTGCAGGCGTCGTCACATTGGTCACAAACCAATTAACTTCCAACAGTTGGCGGGCAACAAAGTCAGGATCGGACAGATTCGGAAAGCAGTCTTGATCATCGTCGCTGAGCTGCAGAAAGCGCTCAATGCGACCGGAGGAATGTTCGGGACCCATGCCCTCCATGCCATGTGGCAGAAAGAGAACAAAACCAGATTGACGCACCCATTTCGTTTCACCGCTGGCCAGAAAGGTGTCTATAATTGGCTGAGCTGTATTGGCAAAGTCACCAAATTGCGCCTCCCAAATGACCAGCGTATAGGGATTAGCCATCGAAAAGCCCATATCGAAACCCATCACGGCACACTCCGACAGGGAACTGTTGCACACGAAATACTCCGCCTGATCGGGATACAGAAACTGTAGCGAATTGTAGCTCTTCCGATCCTCGGTCTGATGATGCAGCACATGATGGCGATGCGAGAAGGTGCCACGCTCCACATCCTGCCCGGACAGACGCACATGTATGCCATCCTTAACTAGTGTACCTATAGCTAATGCCTCGCCCAACGACCAATCTGCCACACACTCCTCCATCATCTTTTTACGCATTTTCAAAATACGCAAAATACCCCTGCAAATATCGAAATAAAATTCAAGCTGTTGGATTATATAATACTATAGGATATAACTTACTTGTGCACCTCGAACTTTTGTTCTAGGGGCGGCGGTGAGGAGAACACGTCTCCAATGTGATGGATTATCTTGAGATTAACACCGGTTGGACACATCTTTAGGCGATCCCGACCCTGAAAGAAGGCAAACCACGGCGAATCCAACCAGTGTGCATTCTGCAAAAAGATAGAAAGCATTAAAAACTGGTTGGAGACAAGCTACAAGTGTGCAATAACTGCACCTTAAATGTTTTGATCTTCTTGGACTTCTCAAAGGCCTCGTTACAGATCTTTTCATACTTGCTGACCATTGCAGTGTAATCCTCCATCTTGATGACCCCTGCATGGATCAGTCGGTCGGCATACTTGGCCGTGCAGGGCTTCATTTTACGAATGCGCTGATACATTAGGGGCTGAGTGAACATTGGCTCATCGGCCTCATTGTGGCCATTGCGACGATAGCCGACAATATCAATGACAACATCCTTGTGGAATTTCGCCCGCCATTTGGCAGCAACGCGAGCACAATGAACACACGCCTCAGGATCATCGGCATTGACATGGAAAATGGGTACGTTAAGGACACGAGCGACATCCGTACAATAGCGCGAGGAGCGGGAGAAACGTGGATCTGTGGTGAAGCCCACCTGATTGTTGACCACCACGTGAATGGAACCATACGTTGTGTAGGCGGGTAGATCAGACAAATGAATGGACTCGTAGACAACGCCCTGTCCACAAAAGGAAGCATCTCCATGTATCATAATCGGCAGCACTTTGTTGCCCTGGTAATCGCCACGATGATACATTTCGGCACGTGCCTTACCCAACACCACCGGATTGACAAATTCTAGATGCGATGGATTGGCCACAACGGTGATTCGAACGTTTTTGTTATTGAAACGATTCAGTCGATCACTGAACAAACCCAGATGATATTTCACATCACCGGAACCCCAATCAGTGGCCTGAAGCCCATGGAACTGAGAGAGTATATCCTTGATCGGCTTGTGGCATATATTGGCCAGAACATTTAGACGTCCACGATGAGCCATCCCAACGTAGACAGACTCAACGCCCGACTGGACAGAGTGATCGATAATTTCCTTCAAGACTGGTATCATTATATCACATCCTTCTAATCCAAAGCGTTTCTCCGAGCTAAACTTTTTCGCAAGAAAGTTCTCGAAACCAGTGGAGCTTGTGAGTCGCTCCAAAATTAGCTTCTGCTCATCAGGTGTGAAACTTATAGAACCAGGCTTCTCGAAGTGCTCACGTATCCAGTTGCTCTTACAGAACGACGTGATCATCATGTATTCCACACCAATATGACCACAATAAACACGCTCCAAACGTTCCAAAATTTCTCTAAAGCAGATATGAAATTTCTAGAATGTTTTGGATGTTTTCCTAAGGATTACTTACTTAAGTGGCAGGAATTGCTCATTGCCTCCAATTAATGTGGATATTGGAAGCTTGAACAGAGCATTCAAGTCATCTGCAAAAAAATCAGCTGGTAAAATAAAAAGCTTTCGCATAATATAATATCTTACTGAAGTTATAGGAATAATGCTGCCGCAGCACAGCTCGAGTTGCCTGTAATTTCCTGTCATCCATGGATAGATAATGACCCGTTGGACCCACAATCCCCAACGGATCCAGATCAGCAGCGAGATGACCACGGGTTTGATAAGCTCGGATTATGGCCTGTACAGCCAAATGATCATCTATGTACTTCCAATCTGCATTGGGTGCAGCTGTTGCAGGTCCAGCGGTGGCTGAGACGTTCCGCAATGTGTTCCCCGTAGGCTTCAATTCTTTCTTTTTGGGCTCAGCCAAATAGGATAAGTCACGTGACTTGCCCTTAAAGTACGCATCCCAGGACTAACGAATGCTCAACATTGAAATAGGCATATTAGTTCCAACTACATCAACTACATTACCTCATCAACTGAGCTGGGATTCTTCCACCACTTGGAGTACAATCTGTCGATGTAAACCGCGTTGCTCCCATTGGCCACGCTGTCGCAATAAGCTCCTGGTCTCGTTTGACCTGCAAAAATAGTGGCGGCAACTTGCACACTCCGACGGTTTATATTATGACACTTATATTCATATCTCAGACTCTTGGAAAATATAACATGTCCTAATTTGGTATTGCTAAGACTCATGGTTTTTTCGGCAATATAAAAGAAATATGTTTCGAATTTTGAAAACTGAATAAATTTTTAAACTAGTTACTGTTAATCATTTTACTTTATTCACTCTGAAGAATTTTATTTGTCAAGCCAGTTATTCATGACATGACAGTTTCCGAAAATATTTATCAAACAGGGGCATTAAAGTTTTAAAATCATCTGAAGTGTCAAATTTATTTTCTTTGCTTGCTATTTTTTTTCATTTTTGTGGCTTTTTCCTTGGTTTTTCATTTTTTAAAAAACTTTCATTACTCCCTGTTTTAAATTCCATGGATTTTCCCAATTTTTTCTTCTCTATAAGCTTCAGCTGTTTTTTGATATAGTCTCGTCTGGTGGTAAAGGGTTCCTTTTCCAAAGCTATCCTCACCTTTTCCATTACCTCGAGATGTTCCGGCTTAGTTTTATTGGAAGTGCGCTTGTTTTTCTTATTGGATGACTGTATTTTTGGCTTAGATATGTGCGGTATCAATTCATTAGGGGAATCTATTGATATATAGTTTTCTTCTTTTTGTGGACTTAAAATTATATGTCCTAGCACGAAATCTGATCCTTGCAATGGCGGTGTTTGAATTACATGATCTGCTGTCGAATCTTTAATAGCATTTGTTTTGTTAAAATTGTCGCTGCTCTTTAAAATGCCACTAAAATATAGTTGCCATGACTGTGAAAAAAAACGTTATTAGAATTTTATAGACAACTTTTAATACCACTTTCATACCTTATGTACTGAATTAGGATCATGCATCCATTTCGAGAAAGTATGTTCCAAATATTTCGCACCAGCACCGCTGACAAAACTATTGTTATAGCCTTTTTGCTTGGCACAATTAAAGTTATTTAATTTTGTGAATTCTTTTCCATTTCTCGTGCTTCCATCACTTTTGTTGCTCGAACTGAAGCACTTAATTTGTGGCCCTGAATGTAAAAATAATGATGCAATTTTAAATGTGATTCCAGCAGACATAGCTTATTAGAATTTACATTAGCAATTTAGTTTCAAAATTAAAATAAATTATTAAATAAATATATTTAAATAGGGAGCCTACTACTTGTATGTGTTGCAAGATATGTACAACATTCAATTTTCACAGTATTTTTTTTAGCTATCACAAGCTGGTCACACTGCCAATAAACCGGGTGTAGTTGCCCAGCACTTACAAATCACCACAGCTGGACAACAAAAGAAGAAATCTAAGCCAAGAAACAAATACATATTTTTGTTTATTATTGAAAACAAAGCACAATCTGGACGAAATTGAGTCAAGCTATGAATCAATTTCACACGCCTTCCTTCGGCGACGAAGTCTTCGAGATGAATGAAACGCCCCTGGAGCAGACGACACAACAACAACAAAATGCTGTAAGTGAAAGAAGAGATCTCCAGCAAGGAGCAAGTAGCTGCTCCAAATCAAGATGAGTGCCAGGTCAGATTTGGTAATGGGCCGTCGAGTTGTGTTAACTCATGTTATTTTTTATCGGCTCGATTTAAATGATTTCCTGTTGCCTTTGTTAAAAAAAAATAACCCAAAGAAAAACGTTTGCTACCAACAACAAAACTTGAACTAAAATGAATATGTATATCTAAGTTAATGAATGGGTTACGCCAACTGGATATCAGTTGATAATTGTTTTATAATGGTCTATTTGGAATCGCTCAGGTGGAGCTTTACCACTGTCATTTGCGGCGTGCGTGGCTGTCTCTATGTGTGAGTTTCTGAGTTTGTGTATATAGCCCCAGATGATGGCATCAGTAAGCGCATGAGGGTTATCGATACAAACCAACAACAATCAGCTAAAAGCCATCACTTGCTTATCAACAAACACATGCACACACACACATATACACTTATACAGACAGACAAGCCAGGCAGAAACAAACAAACAAACACACACATACTCATACACATACAATCAGTAGGTTGAAACTGCCGCTGAGTGGTGCTCTGGCCAGAGCCACATGCGCCTCCGTAGCCAGCAGCAAGCAATACGTGTGCGTTATGCACAAAAAAGCACATGTACAAACAAACATACGCATACCACTGCCTAATGTTCTAGCTGACGGTGCGAATAATAATAATTCAGTTTGCCTCTGAATTGATTTCAATTTCGAATTTCAATTGACAAACGCGCATCTAAGATGAAAAAGTTACTAGTGAGCCTCTTTCCACATAAACAAAAAAAGAAAATTAAAATTTATAACTATCCTTTATCTGTGTTTTTTTTTTGCAGTCACGTCGCATCAGTCGACTCAGCAGTTTCGAGCATTCCACGCTGGGTGACGATGAGAATGGCCACATGGAGCAGCACTACGAAACAAACAACGCATTCAGCAACATTAACAGTCACAATCTATTGTCAACAACAGCACAGCAACAGCACCAGTTACCACAACAGTCTCAGCAACAACAACAACAGCAGACGCAGGCTCCATCTAAACCTTTAGCACCCTATGCGCTCTTCTTTCGTGACACAATGACGGCAATTAAGCAACAGAACCCCGCTTGTACGCTGGAGCAAATCACAGCGATAGCGCACAACATGTGGGAATCAATCGATGAGAAGCAGAAAAACGTCTACGATCAGAGGCATGAGCTCGAAAAGCGCGAATATATGCGACTAATGCGAGATTATCAGCGTTATCAGCAATTAGGCGAAACAGGGACAGCAATAACAACAGAAACAACATACGAACAGTCATCGCCACTAACCGAGGAAGAGACTCCAGCAATTGCTTCTGTTGTTGCCGACGCAGAGCCTGTTAACAGCAGCGGAACAGAAACGGCAAAAACGCCGCCGCCAACAGAACAAATCCAATTGTTAACAGAAGCAGCAGCTGTACAGAAATGTACGCGAGATCAATGCAATAAGCCGGCTATAATAAATCCTGATTGGGAGGACGAGTATTGCAGCAATGAATGTGTTGTCATCCACTGTCGCAATGTTTTTACTGAGTGGGCGCGCTCCTTGCAGAACTCGCCCACGTAGTAAATTTATTTAGTTGACATACGATTAGTAATCTTACTTAAATATTTACACAAACACTCGCTGTCGTTAATCGCGAGTGTTGTCAATCAGCTGTTTTGAGTGCAGCGTTGCCAGTTAATTTATTGAAACAATGGAAAATGGAATCTAAAACATGGCGCCCATTAAATTTTTGAAAATTATTTTTCCATTTGTTTTTTTCAACATGGAAGTATTAATGCATTTATCAATAATAAAAAAAGAAATGGACAGCAAATATAACTTTTAATAAATACATACATTTATTAAACTCGCACTTCATTATCATTGCATCAATATATATCAATGTCGGTTTGCTTACAAAATACATTTCATTGTTAGTTTGTATTTTTGTTTTAAATATTTATATCAAATAATTCAAATGTATATAAATTAAAAAAAAAACATTTTCTTGGTTGCGCGCCCGATTCGCTGAACTACTTCGAGTAAAAATTCAAATAAAGAACAGTATAAAAAATTGCAATGCTTAAAGTAATTAAGGTTAGGGCTATGGGTAATATATAGAGAGAGACTGAAACATTATTTTGTTGTTAAAATTATGTTAAAGCTGCAGCGCAGAGACTACTTAAATGCAGCTGGCAAAGCACATAGTAATTTAGTTGTTTTCATGATGAGAGTAGTACTTGAAGCACACACAAAATTGCAGTGAAAATTACGAAAATATAAAATAATATAAAAAGCAAACGCACACACTAAATAATATCACCAAATTTTTTATACTTTTTGACATTGCTTCGACTTCGGTTCCGCCTGGCATACAATTTCATTATAGTTATAAGTATTTAAATATGTTTTGTTGTATTGTATTGTATTGGGAGGAGGGACAATAAGTTGTATAATATATATATGTATATACATATATATATATATAAATGTATGTAACTGCTATAATTTGTAGTGGAGAGTGCACACATCGTTTGCTTTGCTAGTAACATGGTTTATCTCATCTTCATCTCTATTGAATATTATTGGATTTATTGTTAATATGATTCCTGCGCCTGCAACTACATGCTATTATTGACTAGAGTTGCCTTATGGGACGTGTTGGGTGTTTACTATTTATGTATTCTCGATCGGCTCATATTTGATATGACCTGTGAATGGAATAAGAGTATTTTAGATGCTAGAATCATGTTTTTAATAATGTAAATCTGTAGCTTTACCGTTTTGTATATTTACTCCACAATTTGCAGTTCGCTGACATTTATATTAAGATCGGCGCTGTCCTTGCAGAAGGTGCTCGATCTCTCCAATTTGGATTCGACACGTCGCTCGCTGTTTTCCAGCTGCTGTTGTTGGTGCTGGCCATCGATGAGCAGGTCCAGCTTCTGTTTGACCGCCTGGGCCGTTTTGTACGGATGCGAGCCATTCATCACGACGCCATTTGTGGTTGGTGGCAACTTGTGAGCACTAAAACCATTTGTTGTTGTTGCAGTTGTTGATGTTGTCTTGCGCAAGTGCAGCGTGTTGGGACGACGAGTGGGTATGTTGGAGGGCAGACTGTTGCGTAGATTGTGCTGCTGCAGCAGCATGCTGCTAACGGCGGAATGTGATGAGGAGCGCAGCGGTCCAGCAGAGGCACGCAACTGTGTCTGTCGCTCATCCCCAGAGCTGTATTGCTGCTGCTGCTGTTGCTGCTGCTGCTGCTGCTGTTGTTGCAATTTGTTCTTCTCGGCTCGCTTGGCGAGTATTTCACGCGACTTGGCCGATAGAAAACTGGGACGACTCTTGGCTGGTGCTGCTTCTCCACCAGCCGGCACCGATATGGAGCGCTGTTTGAACATCTCCCGCGTGGACAAAGTGCTGCTCACCGAGGACAAGCGACTGGTTGCCGATTTGGTTGTGTGCACCGAGCTGGGACTGGAACCGTTGGAGGCACCACTGACACCAATTGCAGCATTGTGCTGCTGCTTCAATTGACGCGTCGCCTTGTTGCCCACCGACAAGGTGCGCTGGGTGCCGCGCAGTGGCGGCCCAGTTGTATGTGGCTTGGTGGTGGTGGTGACGCCACCACCGTTGAGCTGCTGCACACGCGCCAATTTCGAGCTGCTCGTCAGCGATTCATGTGAGATCGTTTTATTAGTAATCACCGAGCTTTTCATACTTTCCGCCATCGAATCCACATTCAGATCGGAGGAGTAGCGATCACGTGAGCCACTCTTGGCCAGACTATCGGTGGACAGATTGCTCGACTTGTTGCCCAGACGCTGCTGCTGGCCGCCATTCTGTTGGCCACGTCGCACTGCCGCCGGACTTGAGTTGCGCGAACTGTCGCTCGACGAGATGTGTAGGTTTTTGGCCTGCGCCTTGCGTGCCGATACTCCCGTCGCCGGTATACTGCCACTTGTAGCGCTACGCATTGGACCCGCAGCCGTATTGCCAGCGCTAACTGCACGCGGTTTCCGCGGCTCCATGTAGCGAGCTCGCACCTCAACCGGACGGACAGGCGCCGCTGTGCTCCGTGTGGCTGCTGCTGCGCTTTCAGTGCGCTTTGCTGCAGCTGCAACAACTGTGCCTCCTGGTTTCCTTTGTGTCACTGGCGGCGCCTCGGACTGTGTGCGTCGATGCGTTGTCAAATTAAGACTGTTCCGCTCGCTCGCCACCTGTGAGCTGGCGCGATGTGTTTGCGGTACATAGGCGCGTGAATTTGACTTCAGCAATTTGCCTGCAAAAAAGAAGAGGAATAGGTCAAATTTGGCCGATAGTAGTCTTTCCTAATCTACGTTGGAATTTAGACTCATATTAGATACTCACTGTTGCCCTCGCGCAACTCGTTATTGGCCTGAACACCCCGCTCAGTGGTCTGCACATTGCCCGGCTGATGATCGT
Source organism: Drosophila dives (assembly GCA_035042365.1). NCBI lineage: Eukaryota > Metazoa > Arthropoda > Insecta > Diptera > Drosophilidae > Drosophila > Drosophila dives. The sequence goes on along the minus strand of JAWNLJ010000276.1, from coordinate 3,183,355 downwards.
ACGTGGTCTGGGTGTGGATGGCCTTATACTGTTGCGTCTCGTGAGCCTGGGCGCGCTTCGATTGCGCCTGAATGGCGAGCTTGATTTGAACGAGATCCTGACTACGTGTGCTGCCGCCAAAGGAGAAAGCCTTGCTCACCGTCTTGCCACCGTTGCGCTTGAGATCGAGTGGCTCTGTGAGCCGTGCCATTGTCTGAATCTTCTTGCGCAGCTCGAGATCCATGCGTTGCCACGCCGTAACGCGCATTGCACGCGAACACTGCCGTATCAGGCACTGTTCGACGGCATAGACGAGAGCGCTGACCAGTCGTATGTATTCCGGCTGCCAGTCGAGCTGCTCCTCCTGCAGGCCCTGCAACTCCTTGGCCAGTTCACCGAGATTCTCGGGCATTTGGATGAGCTTCGCCTGCAGCACAGTGTTCAAGCGTGTGACACGCTGATAACTGCGACAAGCCTGCTCCGGCGTCAGAGCAGCGGCTGTTTGCAGCAGCAGCGACTCCAGCCGTGGAATGTGACGGCTGCGATCATGGCCCAGCGACAGAAACGAATCGCTGGCAATCAAGCTGGCAAAGTGATCACCCACATAGCAATAGGCGGCGTCCAAAATATCGCGCACCAGCTGCTCACAGACATGGCCCCAGCGATAGGCGGACAATTGGGCCACCAGATGATCACATTCGAGCACCGTGTCCAGCACCGTCTCGGATGTCTGCAGCGGTTGGGAAAAATGCTATGAGTATGAGAAAGGAATGCTCTTAAAGTAGAAGAATCCTTACCAAATAGGCAACAATCTGCTGGCGACACCGGCTGAGTATATCTGGCGGCAATTGAGCAAACTGTCGCGTAGGCCACACCTTGAGATAATGACGACACGTCCAGCGCAAGCACTTCCGATAGAGATCATCGAGCGCATGATTGAGCGCGACGGGCAACACTTGCAGTATGCCATCGATGCAGCCGGAGCACGGCTTATGGAAGTTGTGGCAATAGTTCGTCTTCAGAGCATGCGAAGTCACTTCCTTCAAACCCTCCAGACCCAATAGATCCGCAAGCGCAGCCAACTCCATTAAGCTAATCCCGTCTGGTGGATGCGAGGCACCCGAATAGATGTGGCAAAGAGCAAAGTGGACAGCGGCATAGGAGTAGCCCTGCAGGGAGACAACGCTCTGGGATCCATGACCGGCGAGCATGGCGGCAAAATACTGACAACGACTGCGCAGGATGCATTTGTGTGCGCGTATGCGTCGTCCATGCACCTCGACCAGCATATCGGTGGCAATCTCCTGCAGGAACATCTTGAGCAAATCTTCGCCTAAGCGACGCGGCTGACGGCAACTCATCGATGACTCATCCATGCCGGAGCGACTGAAACTCGATGCCAAGCTGGAATCACCACTCAGATCCGTCTGGATATAGTCTGATTGTGGCTGATGCTGCTGTCCTAAATTATTGTTATCCAGGGCCATATCACCAGGCAACGAATTGGAGAACTCCTTGCTGAAATTGGGAAAGAGTCGCGAGAGACTGCGTAAATTGTCGACGGAGCTGGCAAAGTGCTGTATCTGATTGCCGCTGGAGCGTGTCATGGCCCAGGAATGCGGTCGTGTCGAACGATGCTGCTCATCGCGATAGAAACGTTGACCGTTGACGGCACTGGCGCTTCGTTGATTCCCAGCACTCTTGCTCATCGCATCCGGGGATTGCAGTTCATGTTTGGCGGCCACCGGTTTATCCATATCGGAGAGCTTTACAAAGCTGGCTGCGGCGCCAGTTGGAGCCAGTTGTTCCGCGTGCTCGTTAACCGTTTCAAGCAATTGTTTCTGCTTCTCAATTGTGGCATGCAACGTTTCCATTGTGTGGCCATTGCTGAGCGTTGTTGCTGTTGCAGTTGCAGTTGCACTTTTTGTTGTTACAGCCTGCTTTTTGGGCGATGACGTTTCCTTGGCCTCAATGATCGTCTCCATGATGGAGGTGCGATTGGAGCAGCTGCCTGTCAGCTGCATCTGCACCGGCACCTGTTGCTGCTGCTGCTGCTGCACTTCGCGCAACGCAATCTGCTCATCCTGCTGAAAGGTGAGATCATCGGTGTCCGTATTTGTGTTGGACGCCGGCGACATATCCTTGGAGAGCACACCCTCGGTGAGCACGGAGGCCACACTGCTGCTCTTGTCATAGGTCTCATTTAGCTGTGCATCGCGTCGACGTTTCTTCAGACGAGCAGCAGTCGATTGATGATGCTGCTGCTGTTGCTGATCCTCCTCTTCGGAGGCACAGCTGCTCAAGGCGCCAACGCTATAGTCGTCATATGGCGACAGCGAGCTGTCCACAGACAATGAGGATGCCTTCGAGATGATGGGCAGTTTGTCAATGATGCTCATCAGACCATTGCCGCCACCAGACTGATCGCCACCATTGGCAGTTAGGCTAATGGAACGCTTGTAGTCCACTCCAGCATGCTCCTTGTTGCTATTGTTGCTGCCCCAGCTGTGCCGCTTGCTGGCGTCCTGCTGCTGTTGCTGCCTGGACATGCGTCTCAAGGCTGCCACAGTCAAGGGTTGTTGCTGCTGCTGCTCCAGATTGTTGCAACGATAATCAAGAGATTTGCTCTCCTCCTTTGGTGGCTGTGTGCCGCTCTTGGCCATTAGAGTCTCTGTGGAGCTGGCACTGGACTTCATCAGCTCCTCGCTGCGACGCTGGGCAACGCTCAGCGAGCTGCTCAAGCGTTGCGCCAAATTGAAGGGCTCCTTGCGTCCATTTGTGGTACGCGGCTTGGCCGACTCCCCAAAATCAATAAACATGCTAAAAATATTCTTCTTCTCCTGCTCATTTTTGGCCGCCGCCGCCTGCTCTTCCGCCTCCAACTGTTGCTGATGCTGTTGCTGCTGCTGTTCCTTGGCGTGGTAGTCGCTCTGCGAGAGATTCACAAAGAAATTTGATGCCTTGGGCGCTGTATAGGATTTGCTGAGTGTTTGTTGCTGCTGCTGAAGTGGCTGCTCCTGGTCGGGTTTAGTCTTTGGCTTTCTGTCCATGTCATCCAGTGACACATAGAAACCGCAGCCGCTCTTGTGCGAGCCATTCGAATCGGAGCGTTCGCGAAATCGTTCACGTGCCGCCGCCTCCAAGCTGGATGTGGAGCTGCTGCTCTTGCGTCGCTCCGGCCGGCAATCGCTCATGTCCACCACCCAGGATGCAATGCCCGACAATGGTTTACGCTGCTGCACACTCTTCACACGCATCTCAACGCCCTCCAGCTCCGCATCCTCGCCATCCTCCTGCTCATATTCATTGTCCTCATCATCTTGCGGCTGAGTGGCTGCAAAATCCAGTGAGACAAAACCACCCGAGACAATGGGACAGGTGTCGGTGCGTCGCTTTATACTGGGACTATCGCAATGCTTCTGACGGAAATCCTCAATGGAAGCACCGCCCGACACAATGGGATTAGCCTCATCGAACTTTGAGCGTTTGGGTGTGCGTGGCAGAGGCAACGGAGAATCAGTTGCATCACTACAATAGGCACCCGAGTCCCGATGATGCGACAGGGATGAGCTGAGCGTATAATCTCTGTGTATCGAGCTATTGTTGCTACTCGAGATGTGCTCCAGCACATGAACCATTGAATTATGTGGCGTGTCTGTGGGTGGAGCTGCCGTTGGAGCATGTTGTTGCTGCTGCTGTTGATGTTGCTGCTGCTTTGTCTGCTTTGAGTGCTGTCTGCCGCCCTGCTCCGACCAAACCAGACTGTGCGCCGGACTACTCGAGGAATAGTCTGTCGTATAGCTGAGATCATGATGCGCTGCAAACTTGGGACTACTGCCCAGTGGATGCACGCTAAACTGTTGCGCATTGTGCTGGAAACTGTAAGGCACCGCTACGGGTGCCGCTGAGCTTGGAGCACGACGTCGTCGTGCACTCATCAAAGAGGAATCCGAGGAGTCCGCATCAGCGGCAGCCAAAGAGACGCTGCTCGTCTCGGCGCCACTGGCGGGCAGCTGTTGTTCCCGCTTCCACAGTTTCTCTTCATCGGACAAGTTGTTCGTGGTGCTATCCTGCTGTGTTTCATCCGGTTCCACATCGGAACTGCAATTGGATTGACTGCTGCGTTGGGTTATACTCGAGCCTTTGCACTTGGCAAATGCCTTATGAAACTGTTCCAACTCCAGCTCAGTTGCCGGCTTCGTTGCATCCTCCATCGGCTGAACACAGTCCAGACTGGGAAAAGTGGACAGCACCTCATCCTCATCGCGCAGCGAGGATGCATCGATAAAGCAAGCGCTATGCTGTGATCCGGTCAATGGTTGTTGCTGCTGCAGCTGTTCCCGCTTCTCAAACTCACGCTGCAAGCAGCTGGAAGTGATGACCTCCTCCACCGCCGGTGGTGGTTCCTCCGATGTGGGCGCCGCATGTGCGGGCACATTTGGATAAACAGACTCCCAAGAGCCGGTCTCTGTGGACACTGTCGAGGTTTCCATGCAGACAATTTCCTCGTTCTGACGTTGTTTTTCCTCCTTCGAGGATGGTTTCAATTTAGTTTCGAAACTTTTGTTATCTCTGCTGCCGCTGGGAACGGCAACAATTGCAGCTGCTGCTGCTGCTGCGGCACCGTTGCAATCTGGACTGGAGACGGGTGAGAAGGTATCGCGCTCCTCCTCGCCTACATCCAATTCACAGGTCTTGTGCGATGAGTGCGAACCACGCTGACTCTGATTCTGACTTGTCGGTTGACTTTGACGCACTGCAGCCGCCGCACGCAAATCTTCGCTGTATTGCGGCGCCGAGGAAGAGGATGTGGACGTGGAAGTGGTGCTGCTGCTGCTGTCACTGACAACGGAGGGACTGGTGGCGTTGCTTCTGTGGCAGCTACTGCTGTGCGAGCTACTGTTGCTGGTATTGGTGAGATTCGAGTAGTGCGAATGATTGGGCGAACCAATGGAAGATGCCTCCACCTGTTGGTCCAATGACCTCGCGGCGTTTGCAACAATTGCTATCGATGGTTCCGATAGCTGCTGCTGCTGCTGCTGCTGCTGTTCCTGCTGCTGCTGCTGTTGCGTTGCGTCCATTGCAGCGGGAAGAGGGTAGGGAAGGGAAGCAGCAGCTTGAATTGTATTGAACTTGGCTATCGGTGCTCAACTCATCGACGCTTTTCCGCTGCGCTGACTTGAATAATAACAAGTGACTGACTGCCTGCTAAGTTGTCTGCTAAAGTGACTCTGTCAAGTGTGGCCAAGTTTCTTGTTGCTGTTGTTTTTATGGATGTTGTTTGTTGTTGTTGGCTTTACATGGCCACATGCTGCATTCGCCGCGCGATGTGGCGTGGGCCTCGAGCAATCTACCAAGTATCTTTTCAGCTCTTCTGCCACACCACCAAAATAGCCAAAGCGAAATCGATACCGAGACGAACAAGAAGACGGCGTACACGTTGCCCCTTCCGCTTGTCTCCGCTGCTGCTGTTAATGGATGTACTGCCTCCTCCTGTCCTGCCCTTTGTCTGCTTCGTTTTGGTTGATTGTTTTTCGTTGTTCGTTTTTCTTCTCTTTTTTTTTTGCGGTGTCTGTTGAAAGTTCAAGCGGCGTCTGCTGCTGCTGCTGATTTATCGCCAATTGTGCCAATTGTTGCACTTGTTGTTGTTGTTGTTGCACAATAATACTGCAATAAAGAAAAAGTGTTAAAAAAAAACATTGTAAATAAAATGCAATTGTATTGTCTGATAATTATTTAAATACTATATAATCTTATAGTCTTCGAAGGCGTTGACTCAACATCAACAAACAGTACAACAAAAAATATGGCAAAATAATTATATGAGTCAAACACGTCTGCAATTTGTAGAGCTCAAAAGCTTTTTGGACTATTTTGGTTAAGTATTTTGAATATTAAGCAGATATGATAGAGCATTAAAGTGCTCTGCAAACACTTAAAAGACATCCGGTTTGTTGCGGACATCTGTTGTCCATAACAATTTGTTTAAGAATAAGTTTTCGGCTGACTGCTATCTGTTAAAAGCATGTTGATCATATATACATATATAAATTTAAATATTTATAGTCCCAATTGTTAACTGCACTTGTGCAACTAAAATTCTTTTCAAGATCTAAATAAGCCGCTTCAATAAAACTTAAAGTTAAGGCCAAATGAGTTAAATTAAAAGGCGCAGCACACAAATTGCGTACGTGTTCATAAAAAGTAAGGAAAAAACTATAAAAACAAAATAATAGTGCCAATAAATGTGCAACTGAAAATTAAAATCTCATTGCATTTGTATATTTTAATTAAAAGCTAAATTAACGATCAATAAAGCCGATTATTTAGTTCCTTTTACGACAAGCATTTTTTATTTAAAATGCATGGAGTAAAAAAACTAAAATGAATAAAAAATTGTTGATACACAAATTGAGCCTTGAAAACTGATGATTAAAATCGAAAATGACTGAGGTTAATATATATATAACTTATAAAGAATCTATAATTAATTAAATTATATATATTATAGCATACTCATAAATCAGTTAGACTTCAAAAAGATGTGATTCAGATGGAAATAAATCACATAAAAATGAAATACCAAAAAAAAAGGTAAAATGTTTTGAATAGCAAGTTTCGAAATCAATGAGACTTGAAAAAACCTCAACAACACGACAATAATATAAATTTATATATAGCAGTTGATTTAAGTGTAATTAAGAAAGCTAGCAATTGAAAATTCAAATATATTTTTAATGATTTTCAGCCACAACAATATATACTATTCAATCAAGTCAATTCACATTACTGTTCAAAAAGCCACAATTCAAATGACCTAAATGCTTTCGAGGGGGGTGGGTGCCATGACGTCAATAATGGCGACGCACCTCTAAAATTGGAAACCCACAATCCAACTCAACATAAGCCACTGTCTCCCGTTTACACACCACCCCCACCCAACCTAGCCCGACAAAACCACAATGACAACAAAAGGCAGCTTGACCCTCGATGTAGCGACAGTTTCCCGTTGCTTCCTTTATCGGCGCTGCCTGCCCGACCCGACCCATGGACAAACAACATCTAGAATTTCAATTTGTTATCTCGGAAGTGCTGCAAGTGCATTGAAATTTCAGCAGCTCATTTTTTTATTTCAAATGCGGCACAAATTACAAAGTGGAAAAATGTGGTAAACATTCAATTTGTCATCTAAAAGCATTTGCTTAGGGTTCCAAGGAAACATTAACTTGAGTTTGCTTTTTTCTGTTTTATGATCAACTTATATGGTAAACAGTCATGAGAATCATATACACGATAATGAATATATATTTATATAGTACCTGCCGCATACCGGACAATGGATAAATATTTACGCAGTTCACTGAAATTTAAATAAGAAAACGTTCGCAGCAGAATGTCTGCTCTTTACATACCTTTATATCTGTATATATATATAAATTATGAGCTTAACTTATCCAGTTTGTAATCAGTTTTCTTTTTATTATACCCTGAAGTCTTTATTGACCATGGGGTATAATAATATCATATGCACAAGTATGCAAAATGCAAAATATTGCAAAATTAACAATAAATGACTTTAAACTTTAAATTAATATAGTCGTTTACCTCACGCAGCTTAAGTAAATTTTATTTTATCGATATAAATCGATATCAGAAAGCAATAAGACAACATTGGAAAAGAATTCCAGGGATTGCATGCATGCAGGGTATCTCAATGTTGAGCAGTCGCTTGCAGAACTTTTAATTTCTTATAATCTACAAGTATTTTCCATCTGACAACTAATTCCTACATTAATATTATTGAAAAAGATGTATGTATTTAATTTATATTAATACGCCACGACACAAAAATAAATTTGCATACAAAGGCACAGCTTTAACATCTGGGCAAATCGCAGCAAAGCGTTAAACATGAAAATTAATACCTTAATAGAGTTGAACATGTAAATCGGGGCAAGAACAATAAATAGGGATTAGTTAGGGGCTAATATTGATCGATTGGAGTGTTACAAATGGTAAGCAATTAAGTAAAACATAACTTAAAGATAGTATCAATTTACAAGAGTTGTGTAGCCAGTTGGGTTTAGTGTTCATTCAACCCGACTGAAAAAAAGGTAAACAAAGGTCACAGATCGTTGTAGGAAAATTAACAACAACAACAACAAGAGCAGCAACAATTGTAATATCACTGAACACATAAACGTACAGCAAATTATGTAATTTATGACTTATTGCACGATATGCATGTTGACGCGAACAAAAACAAATAACAACAATAACAATTACTGCAAAGTCAACAAGATACAAGCAACATAATCAGCACAAAAGAGAAACAATTTCATTTGTAACTCAATAATTGCACGTTCAGTCAGATTG